>OY728133.1:935392069-936017069 GCA_963277665.1 Viscum album | reverse complement strand
ATATTTTTCAATAAGTACTTCCCTCGTATTCTCCGAACAAAGATGGAGAAAGAGTTTCTTGAACTGAAGAAAAGGGATGATGAATCTGTTGGTACCTATGAAGCAAATTTTACAAGACTTTCATGGTACGCTTTTGGTATTATTATCCAACCTGAGAGTAAGATCGACCGATTCTTTAGTGGATTAAAACCAAGTCTTCGAAGGGCGTTAGCCATAAGGGACTTCAATAGCTACGAGGAAATCATTCGATGTGCTCTCAAAGTCGAGATGGAGATTGGAGTAACCCATTAGTCATATGGGTTTGATAAGAAGAGGAAAATGGAATTCAAAGGAAAATCTAAAGAGCACACTGAAAAGAAGATGAGCTTTCCCTTATGCTCAAAGTGTGGAAAGAAACATGGAGGGAGTTTTCTTAAAGGGACAAGTAAATGTTTCAACTATGGAAAGGAAGGTCATCGGGCATTTGAATGCCGCCATAATGGGAAGAAGATGTCTAATGATGCAAACAAAGGAAGGGATACACAGAATGAACCTACTACACTTCAATGACTCAAGTGCAAGGAGATGGGGCATTATGCCAATCAATTCCCAAATCCAAGGGTTGATGATGATGGTCGACGTTAACAAACTCTTAAGGCTAAAGACAAAGGAAAGTCACATGAAATTTCTATCAGCGATGTGGAGTACGATAACGATGTGGTGAAAGGTACACTTACCATCCACTCTAAAGTAGTAAATGTTTTATTTGATTCTGGATCCACCCACTCTTTTATTTCTGAAGAATTTTCTAAGGGTATCACCGTATTACCTCAACAATTAGATGTTGAGTTAGCTGTGACAACACCTAATGGCACATCAATCACATCAAAAGTTTATAATTCTTCTCCGATCGAAGTTTGTGGGAAAGTGCTTCCTGCAAATCTTGTGATCCTTCCTATAGTGGAATTTGATGTGATTCTTGGCATGGATTGGCTTTCTTTATACGGAGCTCATATCAATTGCCAAAGAAGGGAAGTCAGATTTCATATTCTAGATCAATCTATGATCGTCTATCAATGCAAGGATGAACATAACCTTCCAGTGGAAATTTCTTCCATTTTATGGTTATTGATTCCACTAAATGAAGGTTATTTATCTCAAATGGTTGGTGAGAAACTCGCAATTAAGAATATTCCCATCGTACGAGAGTTTGATGATGTCTTTCTGGAGGAATTAACGGGTCTTCCACCAAATCGTGAAGTTGAGTTTTCAATAGAACTCGTACCGGGTGCTTTGCCTATTTCAAAGACACCTTATAGAATGTCCCCAATTGAGTTGCAGGAATTGAAGAAGCAACACCAAGATAATCTTGATAAGGGATTCATACGCCCTAGTGCGTCACCTTGGGGAGCACCTGCTCTATTTGTTAAGAAGAAAGATGGATCAATGAGACTCTGCATTGATTATCGAGAACTTAACAAGATCACTATCAAGAACAAATATCCTCTCCCGCGCATTGATGACTTATTTGACCAACTACACGGAGCTCAATACTTTTCCAAGATTGATCTTCGTTCAGGGTATCATCAATTAAGGGTCAAAAGGGAGGATATACCAAAGACGGCTTTCCGTACAAGGTATGGACACTATGAATTTATAGTGATGCCTTTTGGTCTTACTAATGCCCCTGCTATCTTCATGGATCTAATGAATAGAGTCTTTAAAGAATATCTTGATCAATTTGTGGTAGTCTATATAGACGACATTCTTGTCTATTCAAAGAGCAAGGAACAGCATGAAGATCACTTGAGAATTATATTGAAGACCCTGAGAAAGGAGAAGCTTTATGCCAAATTTACCAAGTGTGAATTTTGGCTTCAAAAAGTTTCATTTTTGGGTCACATAATCTCAAAAGAGGGGATATCTGTGGATCCAGCAAAAACAGAGGTTATCGAAAGATGATCGAGACCAACAACAGTAACTGAGATCCGAAGTTTTCTTGGTTTGGCTGGATATTATCGACGTTTTGTAAAAGATTTTTCATGATTATCTAATCCACTCACCAAGTTGACTCGAAAAGGAGTTAAGTTTGTATGGACAGAGGAATGTGAAGAGAATTTCAAGGAGTTGAAAAGAAGGTTATCTAGTGCACCTGTGCTCACACTGCCTTGTAGTGGAGAAAGGTTTGTGATCTACAGTGATGCATCCAAGAAGGGATTGGGGTGTGTTCTTATGCAAAATGATATGGTGATAGCTTATGCCTCACGACAGTTGAAAATCCATGAGAAAAATTACCCAACACATGATTTGGAGTTAGCTGTGGTAATCTTTGCATTAAAGATTTGGAGGCATTACCTTTATGGTGAAAGGTGTGATATTTATACTGATCATAAAAGTTTAAAGTATATTTTCACACAAAAGGAGCTGAATATGCGTCAAAGAAGATGGTTGGAGCTGATTAAGGATTATGACTGCTCAATCCATTACCACCCTGGGAAAGCAAACAAGGTGGCAGATGCATTAAGTCGACAAGACCATGCTAGTTTATCCATGATGAGGATCACAAAAGATCCAATATTTATGGATTTACAAAGGATGGATCTTGGAATTATAATGGAAGGGGAAAAATCTTATCTTTCTCAAATGAATGTTCAAACATCTATACATGTGAAGATTAAAGAGGCACAAAAAGAAGATTTTGAGTTACAAAAGAAGGTGAGAAATGTTCCTGAATTCAACCTTGATTGTGATGGGATAATAAAGTTCAGGAATCGGGTTTGTGTTCCTCCCATCCCCGAATTAAAGAAGGAGCTACTGGATGAGGCTCATAGTTCTTCATTCTCTATTCATCCTGGAAGCACGAAGATGTATAGGGACCTGAAAGAGTACTTCTGGTGGGATGGCATGAAAAGAGATGTTGCTGAATATGTCTCTCGATGCTTGGTTTGTCAACAAATTAAAGCTGAGAGACAGAAGTCTAAGGGGACGTTACAACCATTACCCATACCTGAATGGAAATGGGAAAACATCACTATGGACTTTGTCACAGGACTTCCTAAAACATCCAAAGGCAATAATGCTATCTGGGTCATAGTTGATCGTCTTACAAAGTCTGCATACTTCATTGCTATTAGAGATGATTTCTCTCTAGATCAGCTTTCCAAGATATATGTAAAGGAAGTGGTAAGATTTCATGGAGTACCACTTTCTATTATATCCGATCGGGATCCGAGATTTACCTCGAATTTCTGGCGAGGTCTTCAGCATACTCTGGATACAGAGTTGAGTTTCAGCACTGGTTATCATCCTCAGACAGACGGTCAGTCTGAGAGAACAATTCAAACCCTAGCAAGATATGTTGAGAGCTTGCTCTATGGATTTCAAACGAGGTTGGGATCAACACCTACGTTTGGTGGAATTTTCTTATAATAATAAATTTCACTCTAGTATTCAGATGGCTCCTTATGAAACTCTCTATAGAAAGAAATGCAGGACTCCATCTTACTGGGATGAAGTTGGGGAAAGAAAGCTTTTAGGACCTGATCTCGTTGATGAAATGGCAGAAAAGGTCAGATCTATTCAACAACACATAAGAGCAGCTCAGAGTCGACAGAAAAGTTATGCCGACAACCGAAGAAAAGACCTAGTGTTTTAAGTGGGTGATAAAGTGTTCTTACGAATATCTCCCTAGAAGAGGGTTATGAGATTTGGAAAGAAGGGGAAGTTGAGCCCTAGATATATCGGTCCTCTTGAAATACTGGATCGTGTTGGGAAGGTAGCTTACCGATTGGCGCTTCCATCGAATCTCTCTCAAGTCCACGATGTGTTCCATGTATCTCTCCTGAGAAAGTACATACCTGATCCTTCACATGTACTCAGCTCAGAAGTTGTACCGCTGGAGCAAGATCTTTCTTATGAAGAACAACCGATAGAGATTCTGGATCGTAGCGAAAAAGTCCTACGAAACAAGACCACTCGATTGGTGAAAGTTTTATGGAGGAACCACCAACTTGAATAAGCTACATGGGATCTTGAGGATATGATGAGGGAGAAGTACCCTCATCTGTTTGTTACAAAGTGACGAATTTCGAGGGCGAAATTCATTTTAAGGGGGGTAGAATGTAACACCCGAGACTTTTATGTTATATAAATCATCAAAGGAATATTTTTCTACACAAAACTTTCTTGGCTTTCTTTACACGAAATCGTGACCTTACTTGATAGCTTGCGTCGAACGCAATACCGAGTTTCACTAAACAACGATATGCTATTAAAATAAAACTAGCCGTTATGAATAGTAATAACCACTTTTTGAAATTTTATAAATTTTATTTTTCAAAATGGACTTCATTTTTGGATTCGGAATACCGAAATTAGCCTAGGGTGAAATTTTGGTATTTTTCTGAAAACTTTCAATTTTTGATGAATAGTGAAACCACTAAGTGGTAGTTAAAAAACAGAATTTTTCATAATACTTAATTTTACCACTTCTGTGAGTGGAATTTCGAAAATCCTAGAGACACGGATAATATCAAGGACTAAAATGTGGTTCAATGAGATGAAAATAATTTTTTTTGAATAGTAACTTTTTACTTTTTTTACCACGGTAAAAAGTAAATAGGGTAATTAAGGGTAGAAATGATATTATTATTACCCTAAAACATGTCCTAATTCTATTGGACAAGTGTACTTCGACCAAAAACAAACTTAGGAATAAAATATGACCATTTAGGTCCACTTGGATTAGATTAGGACATTTATTATTAATTTATTTAAAGAAGGGTTAAAATAGTTAAAATCAATGTTTAATAACTAATAACTTTTAATATAGGGTTATACATAAGATAAATTCGACTATAAATATTCATTAGAAAGATAAAAATATTTCCTATATAATGGTAATTTATTTATAATTTTTAGACTTTATATAAATTAATTTATTAATGACACAACGATGATGCAGTAATTACCCTTTTAATGAAATGTTAACATAATTGATGTTATAAATGCTCAAATAAATGTAATTTATGACTTTTTATGAATTCAAATAATTTTATAGGTTACTATGATATATTAGTGTTGATTTAATCAACTTGGATCGAACATATAATTCTGTTATTACTTTCACAAAAATCATATATCAAATAGTGTCAAAATTGACACAAAATAGTTTTTAAATCAAATATTATATTATTAATTTTTATTTTATTCATAAAAATCTAAGGTTCGGCCAAATGACTTAGATAAGGATATATATATTAATAATAAACAACTTAGGGTTCTTTTGGCATGTTATAGTAAGTTTATTAACCATGTAGTGTAAGAAAACAAAAAGTCACGGTAAAAGTTAAATTATTTAACTTAGAGTTAAATAAAATTGATAAGGTTAAAATAATAACCTAAACTTGTATAAATATTATTGGTTGATAGGATTTCAACCCATCCCCACTTTACCTTAGAAATAAGACCCTTTGGAACCATTATAAACCGATTTTGACTTTAATATAATATAATATTTTGAGATATTCTTAAGGTGCCCCTTTCATCCCCTATAAAAGGGCACCTCCTCCCCCTCCTCCTCACACCAATTTGAGAACTCAAGCTCGTCCAACCCCTGACAATATCCCTTCTCCACTTCCCTAGAATAATCCTAGAGGTCCTTCTCTTCTTCAAAGACCAATCTTAGTTCCCTATGTGGAGGATTCAAAGAGGCGTTTCAAAGAAGAGGTAATATCCATTACCGATCTTTTCAATTTCTTTCCTCTTAAACTTCTTCTTCTTTAGTTGTTTCATGATAAAGTAAAAACATCAGTATTACTTACATACTGATATGTTATTATAAATATGAAACAACCCTAATTCACCTTCTATCCATCCTACGGAAAAATGAAATCACCGCGCGTGCGTACGTACGGAATACCGTCTCCACGACGTGGTGTAATCTATTTTCAATCATCACCTTACAAGGATGGGTATAATGGTGTAATGAGTAACTATATATGATTATTATAAAGTGATATTGATACTGAAATAGTATTAATACACTTAAATACAATTCCACGATCATGGGAACAATATCATCGCTCGTGCGTACATACGGAATACCGTCTCCACGATGTGATGCGACTCGTTCTACATGATCATCAATACATAGTAATTATATAAATGAATTGAATGAATAAAAATGATATATGTTACACTAATACCATTCTGGATATAAGGTATCTATAACCTTAAAAGAATAATAAGAATTTATTTGGCAAAACACGCATAAGAACAAAAGGCAATAAAGACCCGAGTAACAAGTAACAATGAAATATTACTAATAAGAAGCTAAGAATATGACCATATATGATATCATATCAATATATATGATTCTGGAATAAGTCAAGAACATTATTTAAACCATTATACAAGAGCTTCGGACACGTACAAAGCAAATCGGACCTAAGGTGAGGGAAATATCACAATCTCACTTTTATCCGAGATTGTTTTTACTTTGGTAATTACTGGGGTGTATTTTATTATCCACATCCATTTTCCCTCAATATGTAATATTATTTCCATCCTTCTACAATAGTTTATATCCAATTTTACCCTTCAGTATGTTTTTGTAAAAGATATGAAAGGAATCTTTTGTCATTTTTTCGTACGAGGTACTTTTTGACTTTTCTGACAAAAGTACGGGAAGAATGTTTTTTTTAACTTATACGGCATGAATGGATTTTTAAAAAATGATTTCCAAGAAGCTTCCTTTATATGTTTTCAAGTTTATTTTTAATCAACTTCTTTTAGTTTATAATTGTATGACATGTCAAGAAAAGAAAAGTGTTTTTGAAGTAGAAAGGATATTTTCCTCAAGAATGGAGTTCAAGTGTTTTATCAAAATTATTTTCCATCTAAGATAATAAAGGGTTCTGTTTTATCCCTATTATTACATTGATTTGATTATGTTGTGATGGAATTATTTTTAGGAATTCCTTTATGAATTGTTTTATGATGTCATGATGTTTAAGATTCCCATTTGTATTACATGGGTTATGCAATGATGTATGATTTATGATTTTGTGGCACACATAAGAATGGTATCATTATGAGATGGGTGGGACCTATATCTCCCTCCAATGCATTGGGTAAAGATTTTATATCTCATGAGATAGACATGGCTGGAATGGTAGGTTATACCGGTTTAGTGAAACAGGACTGAAACGAGGGTGACTCTGTTCAGAAAGGGACTTTGTCCACTAAGATAGTCTTGGCAATGAGTCTTGACTAACAAGAAATGATTCTCTATGATTATGTGTGCATGCCACAAAGTTTCAAGTTTTATGTTATGATTATGGGGATCTCGTTTTCACTTCTATGATTTATTACATGTTAAGATATTATGATCTCTTTTGCAGGTTATGATTTTCAAAAAGATATGATTTGATTTGTATTTCCTTTATTTTCCCTTGCTGAGCATTTGAGCTCACCCTTTTTGTATGTTTTCTTTTCCCCAGGTCAGGAAGATGGATATTATGTAGAATATGCTAAAAGGGACCCTAGATATGATGAAATAAATGTGAGATATTGTAGAAGATTTATGAACCAGTTGTTTATGTTTCCCAGTTTCTAAAGACACTATACCTATACTGTCCTTTGTGGTTTTGTCATATGTTGTAATATGTGTGCTTCAATTTTGAAGTATTAACAATGTATGTAAAGTATGGGTCGTTATAGTTATGACATGTATTGATATTTTTGTTTTGGTTCATGAGGTCTAAACTATCCCCAATAGTTATTCTTGTTATGGTTGATGCTTTTCTTCAGCCCTAGGGGATCTAGGAAGCCCCTCAGTTATGTGGCATATCGAGTTGGGTATCCATTAGTTGGATGATTGAGGCCACTTTATTACTAAATGGTACTAGGGACAAGGTTTCTCAAAAGAGGGCATGCTTTTATAGATTCACCTTCTTGTTATTTTTGGTTTAGTGGTAGAAAGAATATTATACCATCATGACTCAGGTGATAGATATAGTTATGTTCTTTACCATCTATTCCTTTTTTATAAATCATGAGTTTCCATGGGTGGTTAAGTGTTTTAATTTTGATTTGATTCTCTGTATTTGGTTATTCATGGGATTTTTTAACGTGGTTTCATATTACTATGATTTATAGGGTGATTTTTGAAGACACTCCAGAAAATTCCTCATTTTAGTGTGAAATTATAAGGGGTTTAGAGAGTGCTTCGTTAAGGCACACGGTCTGTCAAACTATTCGCAAGACTTGAAAACCACATTAGAAAACTTCTTGTGTCATTCAAATGGTTAGTGAATAGTCTATGAAATCATGTGGTCCAAAATTACACAATGGATAAGGTTTGGAATTTTTTACCACATTTATTTTTTTGGGCCTGTCTTATGTTTGATGGGTATTTTTTTTTTAATTTTTATGTGTAGTTTTTTGGTTCTTGATACTTATTGAAAATAAATGTTTTATGCTTTGGTTTTTTATTTCTTTTTGTAAACCTTGATGTTACTTCCCATATTTCTTGGGTGAAAATTTTTGGACCATATTATATGTTATGTTAATAAACAAAAGTTACTTTATGGTTTTTTTAGTTTTAAAATTCTTTGGGTTGTGTGGTGTGAATTGTTCCAAAATTTTAGGTGAAGTTTTAAAATGGGGTTTGTGACCATGATTTGGTTGCATCAAGATGTTTTTACCTTCTGTAAAGTTTTGAGTTGGTTAAGTAATTTAAATTAGTTTAGCTTATATTTTTTCCTTTTATTTTGAAAATTTAATGTAGTTCGAGTGATTATTTTGTTTTTTTATGTTTCATGATGAACCCCAAGAATGAACTGGAAATCTGAGAAGGGAATGCATTTGGTTGTTCTCTTGGTGCTCCAAGAGTTTTATTAGTCTTTGACTCTGGATAGACACTTGATGGAGTGGTGGTTATATGTTCTTATTAGATTATAGATTATGAATGAGAATTTCTTAACCATTATTCTCTAGTATTTTGTAGTGATTGAGGATCCATTGATTAAATTGATCATCTATCCAAGGTTGATGTGATTTTTGACTTGTTTCAAATTACAAAACCCTTCTAGGGTGAGGCTAACCATTCCCTTATTTGAAGGATTGGGTTTAGAGTGGTGGAAGATTTTTATTCATGCCCAACCATTTGAGGATATATTTTGGGATAATTTCAAGGCCATCTTCATTCAATGGTTTTATCATGAAGAAGTTCTTGTTAGGAAGGTGCTAAAGATTTTTGGTGTTATCTAATGTAATTAGTTGGTGAAGGACAATATTAATCATTTTGATAGCTTGGTACACTTCTCTAGAGAGTTACCTATTGTTGATTTAACGAATTATTTTTTCTAGTGGCCTTTTTCCAAAACTACAATCTTCAGTGTTTTAGTTGTAAATTAATACAAATATAGAACTGGTTTATATTGCCATTACCTATATGGAAATCATGGTAGGGAAACCGAGGGTCAGAGATGATATGAATCTAAATTGATCCATTTAATATGTTCCAGCTAATGATAAGGAGAAATAGGTAAGTTATTGGTATTGTAAGATATCATCATAACCTATTTTTCCAGTTTTAATAATGAAAAATAAATTTCTATTTTCCAGTGTAGGAATTCTATACATTTTAGGTGCTAAAGTACATCAGCTCAAAACAACAAATCATCCATGTGGTTGTCCTGGTCTCATGTAGAGGTTTTTCTATATAGTTTTCTTTCAAATGAAAAAAATATCATTCCTAGATTGAATCCAGTAGCAGTCTGTGTCGTCGCTTTCATTAGGGAGTTGGAAGCTAAGCATTGTTTTTTGGAAGCATCCTCTTTTAAAATTGTTTTTTCCATATAGGGATTCTCTTATATATTTTAGACCTAGTTTATTATATATAATGGATGAAATTTATTTTGACCCTATTTTTTTATCTTTTGATATGTTCATGCCTCATTAATATTTTACGCTTTCTTTATTTTATGTGTGGTATGGACCAGGTGTTGAGATTTTTTAATGGATGACATAGGGCTGCCTTGGGTGTGGGCTATGGTAATAGAGATAAGGTGTTTTCATCTGGGTTGACTGTGAGATCTACTAGGTTATGTTTTTTTGTATATCTATGACTAGGTGTTCCATGAGTCTGGAATCATGTTACCCCCTATGTAGTTTCATGACCCGAGTTTAGAACCATGAAATTCAGTGTTCAGACATATGAATATTAAGGTGTCCTTATTTTTTCTTGGAGTTCGATTACAAGGTGATCATGTCTTGTGAACTTTTTTTTGTTCTCAAAGATGTTCTCTTTGTTGGTGTGTTGATCTAGTTTTCATGGTTAGTGAAATCATGTCTATTTGGTGAAAATCCTCCGTTTGGGTATTCCTAGATAATGTTTTACCATTTATGAGAAATTATAAATTATGGGGTGACCTATTACATATATCCATGTGTTTTTCTTGTTATTATGGAGTGATCCTTTTAGATTCCTTTGGTTTTGATGTGATGTTGTTTGAATATCATGACCTCCAAAATTCTGTAGGCGGTGTTAATATTTTTTCATGTGATCTGGTTTGTGGTTTGGGGGGCTCTTAGAGGCAGTGGTTGATATATCTATGTTCATTATATCAAATAAGATCATAGGAGTGGACATAATAACATGTTATTTTGTTTTCTCTTTACTTTTTTTGCAGTGGGGAGTCTTTTTATTAGGAATCCTAGTGATTTTTTTGTCAATTCTAAGTTGTTAAGCAGTTTTTATCCCGATTAATGGGTTTTTATGATCTATGACCTTAGTTTTTAGGGTTTTTATGATGGGTAGAATTTGATTCCACGTTATAGAGATGGTAGTCTGGGCACTTCTGCTAATCATAATCTATCATGTATATTCTGGGGTCAAAAAATTGCATGGTAGAGATTTGTTAAAAATGAAATGTGTCACATTCCTAGTAGTATCCTAGTGGTCATTTTTACCCTTGGGTTAATGGTGTTCTGGAATGAATGTTTTAATTATTTGGAGTATTTCTAGGGGTTCATGATTAGGCATACAGTTCAGAAATCAAGAAGCAAAAAATATAAACCCTATTCGGTGGTGGGTAGAGGAGAACTCATGGCCTATGCATGGTTAATGAAACATGGAAATGAAATTGTGTGGGCTCTTGATTATGATATAGTGGTAGATGCACAATCATTTAATGGTTTGGAAAGCCATGGAAGACAACCATGTGGATTTTTCGGTTTGGTGTACTTATTTCAATTTATCCTTATTTTAAATTTTGGATTCCACCCCAAGCCACTCCAATCAACGACCCAAAATTTAGTCACCTCCCATGGGGATCCCTCCCTCTCTCAAACTCTTCCAAGGTTATTTCAAGGTGTTTTCTTGGAGACTCTTTACCCTGGTTGAAGTTTAGAGTTTCATTCCTCATCTTCTTAAGTTTTATTTCTTTTTCCCCAATTTATTCTAACCCTATTGGCGATGAGTGGATGATTGTCTTTGTTAGGGTTATTAGTAATTGGGGATTTAATTTTTTTAAGTGTTTTGATCCATCCTAGGAGCTCCTTATTTGTTGATTTCATAAAAAGTGATGTTATTCCACCACATATGGTAGGTGTTTCAATTTATTTACTTTTATTTGTGATTTTTATGGATGATTGGATTTATAAATTCATTTTTAAACTATATAATTATTATTTAGGCTATCTAGGATAGATTTATGATGTATTTCTATAACTTACCATGGTTTTCATTTGATATTATGATGGGAATTATTTTTTAAATTGTTACTTTGATGAAAATAGGCGTTTTACGCATTCTACATGCTTAATAAAATGACAATGATTGGATTAAATATGAAAAGAAATTTTTCATTGGGTTTTGATACATAAGATATTTACAAAGTGATTTTCCCTTCTAAGACTAAAGGGTTTCCATTTTTAAAGGGTGGTTTCATTTTATGAAATGAAATTGTGATCCCTTTAGGCTATAATGGTTGTGTTTTAATGTTGGTTATTCTTTCCTTTGGAAATTTTTCTGTTTAAAAATTTTTTTAATTTTTTTTTCCAAATTTATATTCTATATGTGATAAGATAAAGGCCTATCTTGAGTTTTAAAATGTTTTTATTGATTGATTTTTGATGTTCCCTTGTTGATCCCCCTTTATCTTATTGAGGATGTTATGATAATCCCTTTGATGGATGTTTGTTATGTGATATGTTTTGTGATTATGTATTTTAGATCTTTAAAAGGAATGTATGTGAGGTTGGAAGGATGTTATTGTGGTGTTAGCCCTTGTATATATATTATTTTCATGTCATGGTATTTTTTTTGTTCATTTCCTGCCTTATTTAGTTATTCTATAAGGATCCCTGGGTTACTAAGTGGTATGTAGTGGGAATTTTCTATTCTAGTTGAGATTTAAAAATATGATAGTTTCCCCTAGTTGTAATACCTAGATAGTGGGGTACCATTGATGATACCATGTAGGAGTTTTTTGGTTGATAGATATATCATTGTTAACCTGTTGGAAATAGTTCCACCACTTTGTTTCTTGTGATGTCCCGTTAGACCCTATGGTGTTTTCTCATGCTATGTATCTTATTTTATGGCATTCATTATTTATTGAAATGTGAGAATAATATTTTTTGGATTGAATTTCTTGATGTATTGGTCCCATTATATTTTAGTCTTGATGTTGGAAGGTTTTAATCCAAACATATATTAGAATTATTTAGGACTTTAAATAGTTCTGTATTCATTATTGTTTCCATTTTTCTATACTTACCTTTGAGTTGGGTTTATAAATTTTTTTAATGAAGAAAGGGTGGATGATTTCAAGGTGCCAGTTTTTTTAGGAAATGCTTCTGAATCATTTTAAACCATGTGTGGGTTTATTTTTTAATTTGTGATGTTTTAAAGATAAATTATTAGTTTCTAAAATGGGATTGTTTTAGTAATACCAATTTATGGTATGCTTTATAAGTGTCTCCCTTTATAATTCACATGTTATATGTTTGGTTTATTCTTATATCATGTAAAAGGAAATGAAAACCTATTTTTATATATTACTTTAAAACTAGAAGTTTTGGTTTCCTTTATAAAAGGAATGAATTTTAAACATATTTGTATCTTACTAGATTTGGATCACACCTTTCATATTCATGTTAGTGTGTATGCAGTCTCTATGTATTGTGTATCTTTCCGTAGGTCTGGTGTTCGGGGATGATCTGGTGTCATCTTCCTTCGAAATTTCTTTTTATTGGGAATTTGGTGGTGACTTGGGTGTCCCATGGAGATGGTGATCGGTCCTTTGGTTTCATAAAACTAGATATAACGGGTTATTTTCAGCCTATTTTCACTTCTTACCTTTTTTATTTTATCTTCCTTTGTTGTTTTATAAACCTTGTAGTAAATTATCTTTTATGGTAAATGTAATTATTAGTATATATGAATTTTTTTTCTTGTTTTTATGTCATGTTTTGATGATTATGTTTTGGTTCGTGAGGGTGAAACCATCCCTAAAATTTATTCTTAGTACCATTTATGATTTTCATCATCTTATAGGGATTGTGGATTCCCATTGGGTATGTGTCATGTCGGGTTGGTTTTCCATTGTATGGATGAATCAGGCCGGTTTTTTATAGTGGGTTCCCTAGACCCAACATAAACAGTACTTTTTTATTGCCATATCAAGTATATAGTGAGATAAACTTGATGTAAAATTACTATAATAGTTTTCATATTTCTCTATCCACTGCTTAAATGGTAATATCTATATATTATTTATCATATAAAAAGGTTATAAAAGTTCCCAAAAAATAATAAGAACAATGGGATACAATGACATTTATCTTAAAATTATGTCTTATAACATATATACATCATGCTAACTAGAAACATATGATGTTGGACAATTAGGTTTTGGGGGTTAATAAGCATTAATACTTTTTTCAGTAACTTCACAGTTGGTGATCTTGAGTAGATGAGATCATGATAACTGATCAGCCAATAGGAACACTGCATGTTTCAGGTGTCGTTAGTAGTTCCTATCAATGAACACATGTAATGGACACCTAACTTCAGATTATTATAAGTTTATAATATTTGATTACATACATTGATGTAGCATAAAAAATATGGAATTTATTTTGTAGTAAGGTATATTTAATTGGGTGCATCATTGGGGGTAGAACATTGATTAAATAATAAAGATATAATTTTTCACTTCTAAAAGGAAGTGATATCTTATGCTTAGTTAATCAGAATGGAAGTACCTTTACAATAACCAAGGACATGGTGAAAAAAGATAATTCTATCTAGTTAGTTCAATGAATGATAAATCAATAAATGATTATGACATGGAATTTGAATCCTACTTTATGAGATATTATGAGACAAAAAGAATATATTACACAACGTTTGTTCGTTGGAAAGGTTATCATTGATATGGATTTTTTTATCTATTTAGGAGACATGATGTGTTTCTAGGATATTCTATATAAGGTTGAGGATCTCATATAAGGAACTATTCATTTCAAGATTATTGAGATCTCCTCTCATCTCCCTCCCATATCCTAGAGAGATAAGTTCTATATCCTTGAAACATATTTGACTTATCTTTCTTGAATCGAAGGATCAGGATAGTGGGGATCATCCAGAAATTAAAGGATTAAAATATTCTCTATAGTAGCACATATAATTTGATGAATGAAATCCCTGAGGACTTTTGGAGTGTGTGTGGAAGATCTAGAGGGATCTGTCTTCTGTTATTTCAAGCAATGGTTACCGCTGATGAGTGGTCTTCAAATGAATCTATAGAACAAATGGGGGATTTTTTTTAATATTTGTACTTAAATATTTCTCTCAGGATCCTTAGCTTCGATACGTGGTTTTGTTTCACTGGTGTCTATGTAGTCACATTAATTTGGAAATGTATTATTTTAAAAACATGTCTCATTATCTCCTGTTTCTCATCCCATAACCTATAATATGAAATAAGTTTTGTATTTGCAAAAAGGTGATTCTTTTTAAAATTATTTTCATTATTAAAATAATTACATAGGGAATTCTTTTATGGTGGTTTTGGTTTTCTAAAATGTTTTGAAATTCCTGATTTTATTTTGATAATTTATAATGTTTTTATGTGTTATTGATTTTATAATCAAGTGAACACACTATTTTGAACGGCTTGTTTCCTATTTAAATGGAAACAAATAATTATAAAAATTGTGTTGTGTTTTTTTTTGGGTTTTATACATTTAAATTTTTTTAAATATTGAAATGTTTGAAACTATTTAAATTTGTAAGTTTATGTTTTATTATGAAAGCTGTAAGTGTGTTTTCGTATAAAATTGGTTTATTTTTGTTTGAAATTAGTTTTGGAAACACTTTAAGATGACATAGTCACATTAGGTATTGGGGTTGGAATTTTATAATGTATTTTCTTTGGAGTTAATCAAGAAAGGGAATTTACTTGTGGGGACTTTCTGAACCCTCCACACAAGGAAACCCCCATCCCCACAAAGGGGTCACTCTGGAGAGAGCCCCAGTCGGGAAGGAGTCGTTGCTAGCCGAGATGGCATAGCGTCCCGGAGGGTGATGGCCTGGCAGCGATGGTCTGTCAAGCGATCCGTCAGCGATTGGTTTGCACCTCATTTTTCCCACCTAGATGAGACCGGGCAACCCGAAAAGGTGGGTTGATCCCGAAGGAGAGGCTCGCACTGAAAGCGGAATCCCAGGATTTGAGCCCTGAACCTCCCAAAGAACAGCGTGGATGTGCCACTCTCCTTCACCACCACACCACCACCAAAGTGGCAATGCATTTTCATAAAACATTGGTGGAATTTAGGCCCAATTTTAATAGTTTGTTTCTTTTCAAAATAATTTTTTTGGGACTTGTAGTTATGGGTTTGTGGTTCTAAAAAAATTCCAATTTTTAATAGAGCATGTGTCGGTATTTTTCCATTTATTGATATAAATATTGTTCAATGTGAGTTTAGTTTTCCTTCATGTTATTTTGGGAATGTTTGATATGTTTTAGGATATTTTACAAGGTGGATATCATGTATTATGAATTTTTATATAAGAATCTTAGAAATGGATAGTGTGTAAGTATATTTTTTTGGGGGGGTTCATTCCTTCGGCCAGTATTAACACTGCCCAGCCTCTAAGTGGAGAGACATGTGTTTTACCCTAATCATTATGGTTTTCCTTTTATTTATTCATGTTCAGGTTGGTTCAATGATTTTTCTTTACAATTGGGTGAGGAATGTGGCTTAGGATATTGTCCTCAGATTGATGGATGGAATAGAGAGGGTTAGTTTTCATGGAAACTCTTGTGTGAGATATAGTTTGGGATAATTGTTGGATCAATCATAGAGGCATTTGAAAAGTATGAGTGGTAAGCATTTTTTGTATTCTTTGGGTGTTTTGTTTTGTCTATTTTGGATGGAAGGATATTTTTGGATTTATTCTCAGTGAGTTTGAGTTGTTTTGGTTTGAGTAAATTCCTTGCCATTGTTTTTTATGGTTAATTGTAATGTGTGGAAGTTGTTTTGGAATTATTGTGTCTCATTACCCAGTGTATTTATTCTTCAAAGTGTATACCATGGTTTGGGATTTGGTTTATTATTTTTGAAATGGGTAAAGCCTAGGGTGCATGCATGTGTGGTTGGGGGTGATGTTTTATTTTTTGTTTGATTATGGGTGTCACCGAGGTGGTTTCTATTGACATCATTATGGGATGATATTCCATGGATTTATATTAATAATGCTCATATGTTAATCATGGTTCAATGATTAGATTCTTGTATTTCCTTAATGAGGAAAGCTCTAGTTTGGTGTGATCCTTGGTTTTTGAATACCATGGGTTTTTTTACTCGGTTTTGTGGTCTTTCAAAATATTTTGAGGTCTAGTTCCTTCCTTCAATGGTTTTAAGCTGGTTATTTGTGGTTGGATTCCATTACAGGTCATATTTTATTCATTTTTTGGATATTTTTGGAATATGGGTTTTCAATGATGTACACTTATTTTGTAGAAAACATATCGTCAATTATTTCACCATTATTGATCAGTTCTAAAGGGTTAGGCTACCTTTGCTTGGTCTCTACCCACTTTGAGATTCTATTTGATTAAATATAGATAAATTTCTCTTGAGGATGTTTTTTGGTTGAGGATTTTCCCAAGTGTTTATGTACTTTAGTTTTCCTTGTGTTTTTTTCTGGAATTCCTTTATTATTGTTCTTTACATGGACTTATGACTTTCTGGTGGAAGAAAGTTTCATAATGTGGATAATTATGACACCAAATGTATTGTTTTGGATTTATTTATATGATTGAGGTTATTTTAATGTTTGGGGGGGTAGTCTTAAAAATTTAAAAATTTATTATTTTTATTGTTGTTCACAGTTTAAACACAAGGTTTAGAGAAAACTGTGTGGTTTCCCTTATGTGGTGGACTTTTCTATACATTTTGTTATATGAATGGTTGGTCGACATGGGTGTTGAATTGTTGAGGCTAAGACATAATAATCCCAAGGGAAAAGTTTTTATGCCTTTGGTATATAAGGGTAAGGTTTCATAACCTTCACATGGTTTGGTAAACCATGTGACAAGATTGTTAATTGACTCTTCAATTTGAAAGGTCCATTTAGATTGGTTGTGACATGATTTTTTAAACTATGGGGAGTCCCAAGTAAGCCATGTAATGGTATTTTTATCTAGGTAGTGGACTAAACATAGTGGGAGCAAAGTTTGGTAAGTTTTGTGCCCTTATAGATTCATTAAAATCTAAAATTCCATTTTTACACCACTCGATTTTAAATCTATGGCCAGTTATTTCCTACCCCGCTTATTAGAACAGTCGAGTTGTTCCTTCCATGGGAGTATCATCCCTTGTTTTTCCCATGTTGATGGCTTCTCTACTTGGTTTCAAGTTTTTTCCTCTATGGTATGTTCCACTAAACCCTTAACTCTCTTCTCATCCTTTTATCCCATAGATTTTACATCCTCCCATAAACCCTAGGGCATATGTTGGATGATTTTTGAGTTGAGGTTAGATTTAATCTTTGTGATTTGTCTTTGTATCAGTTATAGAGTTAATTTATTTTACTATTGGAGCATTAATGAAGGTAGGGGATGAATTCCAGCATGATAAATATTTTTTTGAGGTAGGTGTATCACCATTTTCACTTTATATTACATGACTTTGAATTCATGTTGGTTTTAAAGTGTTTATTTTTTAAATATTATGCCAATCTGAGTGTCCATGAGGGGAAATAGTAGTTCTAAAATGGTTTAAACACATGACATGAAATGGGATTTCATGCCAAGAGGATTTTTAAATAATTTTATTGTTTTCAATATTATCTCTTGATGCCGGATTGAGTTTTTAAATGAAAATTTTGTATCAATTTATTTTAGAACAAATTGTTTTTTTAAGTGTTAAAAATGTATGGCATGGGTTTTTATCTTGAAATGGGGGGTATTAACCCTTTTTTAAATTATTTTTATCCTCTTTAAGACTATGGATGATTTAAAATGTTTTTTAATGAAATTCTGAGCTCCCATTTGGGTTTCAAAATTTTATAATGAAATTAAGTACCAAGATATTATTGGGATGATCTTGAGATAGTTTGAGTATGATTTTTAATTCAAAATATGTTTTAGAAGGATGATATTTTTTATGTTTATGATCAATTAGTTTTAAAAAATGGTGTGATATACTCTTGAGCCATATGTTATTTATGTTATCCCCAAGGTGTCTTTTGATCCCATGAGGGGATGTTTATATTGTTAAATCATTATATATAATTCATGAATAGATTTTTTAGGGATAATTCTTGTAAGGTTGTGGGAGGTGCGGTGTAAGTTATTTCAAATTATTTATATTTGACTTATGAAGTGGATTACTTGTGGTCACCACCATTTTAATTTTAATGGAATTTCATTAGGAAATGAGGTATGTGAATTAGGTGGTTGATGCTCTGATATAGGATGCTAACTTATTTATAGATGTTGTATATGGGACTGATTGAGAACATGTATCTAAATTTCTCCATGGGATTGATGATAACCATGGGACTGTTATCCATTGGATTGAGAGAACTCATGTGAGGTTGGGTTCGAGAGATCCCAATGGATTGTTGGAGCCTATGGAATATTGAGATATATTCCAATGTTTATTGTGAGCACATAGTGTATTTTTAACTGATAGTTATTTAATCTATGCTATAACCAATTTATTATATCCAATTGGTTAGAGCCTATGACCCTAGGATCCTATTTTGGATTGTTTTATGGGACTTAACCATTCTCTTGATTTGATCCTCTGCTTCTTCACCATTGTACCCATTTTTTATTTTTCCTTTTCATGAGACTTTACATAATAGTGACTAATTTTGTGCTTTCCCCCTTCTTCATTATGTGTTTACTTTTTAAATGTTTTGAAAAAGGGATTTTTAAAAGTTTTTAAATAAATTATAGTGAAAGTGTGATTTTAATGTTTATTCAAAATAATTTTATTTATGAGTTTGAATGGTTTGTTATTAATTGTGAAAAGTTGTTTTCCCGATGATTTTTTGAGTATTTTATTGAGAAATTCGAAAAAAAAATTAAAACTCCATTGTGCGTGGGTTTTAAAAACATGTTTTTAAGAAAACATGAATATTTTTATTTCAAAACTGGTTTTCAAATATTATTTTAGAAAAATGGTTGAAGTTTGGGAACCTATTTTGAGTTTTTAATTGTTTATTTAGAAATAATATTTTATGAGATGGCTTTATTGTGAGACATTAAAATGTTTTTTTATAAGTTGTTATAGTTTTGTAAAACTGATTTCCAAGTGATTATTTTTATTTAATGAAAATAAAGAAAAAGAGTTTTAGAAAAGTTATGTTGTGTTAATGATTTATTTATGTAAAATATTATGAAAAATGTATACTTTTATATTGTATTTCAAAATATAATGTTGAGTATGTAATGTTAAATATATTTCATGAATTTGTAATGTGGTGACCTACAAGGTTGTATAGATCATGCCTATATTTTTATATGTATAGGTTTGTTCTACTTTGATTTGGCCTTAATGATCTTATAGGGGAGATGCATGATTGGATGGTGAATGTGGTTCATGTGTAGACTTGTGAAGCCAGTTTGGGGATTTTATTTAGCTGTGAGTTTTTTTATCCTCTTTAGACTAATGGATTTTATTTTTGTACATTTATGTATTTACTTCCATTGTATGATCGTTTTTTGGGTATTTTTATCTTTTATATGTGATTATTTTATATTTTATCTCATTTTGGATGGTTTAATACCATTTTGTTTCTACTGTTTATTTAGTACTGTTTCACACTAGTGAAATCATTCCTAGGGTGCTTCACGTAATTCTCAGGTTCCAATTTAGATCTAGTGTGGATTAGGAAATCACATTAGGCCCTATGGTGGGAAAATTCAAGATTTGGATTGAATTGAATACACAATATGGTTTGTTACACAAACAATTTTGAATCAATTTATCTTGTTAAACCATCCCATCCACCAATTCTGCTCTTATCAACTTCTTGACTCTAACTTCATCTCAATAATATTGAGTTAGACACCAATTTTAATAAAATACTTTATAATTTGTCATTTGTAATGTGTTGAACAAAATCATTAGGCCCTGGATGAAGTTCCACATAACGTCAAGCACACCTACATGTACACCATAGGTTTCTGACTAGTGGTGAGGGCCTAGAAAAATAGTGGTGAGACTTTTCCCTAATTTCATATTCTAAAATAGCATCATAAAAAACTAAAAAATGACAACCGATAATAATCAACACAGTATGAATTAAAAACACAAAACACAATGCTATATCAAGTGATGATGAACATAGAAACATACAATCATTCTCCCAATGGACCAATCACACATACATTTGAATAGGAATAAAAATAAAAAGCGGCTCTCCTATAATACTAAATCCTCAAACTAGTTCCCAGCTCTACATAATCATTGATAATCATAATCCTGATCCATTACACATCGTGTACTCTTATATAAAATAAAAAAATACGGTACTCATGCACAATGAGATTCTCATGAAAGGTGTCAGCAAAAATCAGTAGGGTCTCACCAAGAACCTATAATACATTCCACCATATATATATGTATGCATGAGAAAAATAAATACAAAAATTACATTCTCATCAAGTCGTTGTGTGTGAAAAAGTAGAGTACAACACTTAACAGGTTACATGCACACATAGAGTTGTCATATGATAACCACATCACCCCAACACTCGACCATATTTTCTTTGGGGTCATTATTGAAGAAAATTAGCATGTCACATAACATTTAAAATCAACTACAACGATGAAATAATCATCCATCATATCAATCCACAAGGTAAATTGCATAAACTAATGGATTAGGCTATAAAGAAAATGTATGTCTTAGATCAAGGACCTTATCCAAACAAGCTCTAGTTGATGCCATAAGTTTGTTTTACCCCTACCTTGATCATGGATTTTTTCACAAGTATCCCATTACTTGTCTTTGTCATAGAACATTCCACACTTCCATCATACATTTTCTCTCTCCCAGATCGGTCCATGAGGCCATCATGTCTCTCCACTACCTAGAGTTAGGATACATGGTCATTCCTCATCTTCTATATCCAGGACCCACCATCTTCATCATTGAAAGTTTTAGCAACACATGCTCCCCCTCTAATGGCTAACCAAGCCATGATGATCCTTAATTTATCTTTAATACCAGATAAAATTCCCCCATAGGCCATGATTTCACGCACATCAATGCACAACATAGAAGGGAACGATAACACATAAATAATAGGTCTCACAGTCCACACATGCACACACATGAAAAATACATTAATAGTAGATCTCATTTTCCACCCACTCACACCTAGGCTTTCCATATAACATAATGGTCCTCATGTCTATTCATGCACACTCATGCACAAAAAGCCACATAATCTCATTCAATTACCCCAATGTTAAGGTTTACCTACATTGAAAAAAGTTCCAAAAGTATCTTCTCCAACATTAGGGTCCATTCCCTTCCCAAAGTCACCTTGGTATCCCAATGTAATGTCCTCAAACAATTCCAATGAACCAAGTTATGGTCTCTTCAAACATCTCTCTAGGGAGACCACATAAAGATAATTCAATCACACTTATTCAGACCCTAATGTATCTTTAGGAAACACAAAATCTATTTAAAAACCCATATCACATATTAAGGCCTCCAAAAGTATCTCTATATTGCATCAATAACCAATTCCTCTTGTGATATAATCATCTAAAAACGCTAACATCCCAAGTGCATCTAAGAACTTATCCTAGGTTAGTAGAATAGTGCCACCCCCATCACCTATACTAAGGGTATCTCAATCCTCAATCACTTTTCCCAAGACCCTATAGGAAATCAAACGCACAAGAACACCTATTCATATACATACATAAGGATTGGTATGATAGGTTCTACCAACCTAAAAAGTAGTATCTGATGGTACTAGGGTGTGAAGCAGAATTTGGTGAGGTGGGTGTATAAACTTTTCATCACCAGAGTGATTAAACTTCATCTTCTTCAGTGATCCATGCCTCGGTAATATTCAAGGATCTCATGTGAATTATAAAATCACAAATAAAAATAAATTTAATAGTTACCTTGTTTGATTAAATGTGTTCTCTATAGAATCTCATCACTGGGGACCATTTCTCAAAGGAATCAAGGCCAAACCCCTATTGACCATTCATACATGCTTCACGAATCTATGTGTATGTTCTTCATCAAATTTTGGGTTCAATCACAAAACTATGATGATTCCTTATACATCATGATGATCACCTCAATTCTATGCCATCAATTCATAAATACATTCATGGATCAATCACTTGTATAGATACTTTATCTATCTATGATGTGCGAGGAAGTAACATCTCGAATTCATTAGAATGAATAATATATTAGAAATGATCTCCACTAGTCTTATATAGTTGATGTCCAAAACACTCAAATATGGTTCCTAGACCCCCGTATATTTAAAATCCACTAAATATACAATAAATGAATAATTATGATGAACTAATTGCATCATAATCATCATTTATATTTTATCACCTACTTTTAATATATAATAAGTATATTTTTTTAAAAACCTGAGTAATTCACTTGACTAGTATTTTTTGTTAAAATAAAAAAATACCCTAAATATTAAAATTATATTCATTCATATAATATTATTCCATGTATTCACTTAATACATTATGGTTACTTTTATTAAATAAATTCAACCTAATTATTCTATACTCAAATAATAATGAAATTATTTATTCATCGGTGATCAATAAAACATTGAGAACTCTCAAACCCCGTGGTGTGGACCACCAGGTCCTATAGACATATTCACCATAATAAACAAGGCTCTTAAATATTCTATTGTGTGTGAATCTCTAAGAACTTATATCGATAGTAGTAAATTACTATTCACAAACTAGGAGAGGAGTCTAGAAACCCATCATGGCCTATAAAGATATAAGGAATAATCATAGAAAATGAAACCATCCCACCAACAAAGATTTTAAAATATAATCACTTTGTCTCATGATATCTCATAAAAAAGGATACACACTGGTATCATTAAAAAAATTCTTTATTGTTTATTTACCTTACTATAAGGATACCTTATTCTAATATGTCCATGGATTTAGTGAATGTACCACCATCCTGATCAACTCAGCCTAGGATATCTCTTCTTATCAGATGGTACAAATCCTTTCTTGAGTATTCAATAAATGTTATACAACCAATGAGGCACCAAACACAAGATACATCTCCATGACTTTAATGCAATGGTTTTTTAAATGCATCAATGTATGAAATAAAAATGTACCAATCAATAACAATCTCATTACTGGAGACTACTAAATGTATTCATGGATAGGAACTGCCAATGAAACCATAAACATTTTGTGTTCCAATTGGGGGGACAGTCTTCATGATATCATCTACTTGAGATCACCATGTGGGAACTTCATGAGAAGAAGTCTCAATGCATATGATCCCCTAGAAATTTGTCACCAAATATCATCTATGTCTATTAATAATGATACATCGAGATCATGGAACATTTTTTTAAGACTAATTTCATAGTATCTTGAGGTTCTCATTATAGACTAGGAACTTTTATATCCATTTGATATGAATAATAATTTATGGAAATTACAATATAAATAGTTTATATAGATACATAAACACTATCATGGTAGGAGTATATCATAGATAACTCATTGTATTCATGATATGTTAATAAAAAAGTACAATTTAGTTGGGTATAGGGAACCCACTATTACAACACTCCCACTTTCACTAGAGCCAACTTGCTAATGAGCCTTGTTATCTCTCCCAGGATAAGATCTTGTTTCTGCTGAATTGTGGATTTAGTACTAGGACATCCATGTCTCCACTGTATGGCTATTCTATTTTATTTAACCCCACCTCATTAATTAAGACTCCTCAATATATGTAAACCATGAGAATATATCATTTCTTATTATAAAAACCACACAGCGTGTCTAGTAATATTAATAGAATTATCATAATTTGTATTTTGATAAAGCTAAACATACTAGGTGTGATTACATTAAATGGAAAAAATAATTATGTATTATACATTGCTTATTTAGCTACCTCATAAGACACAATGAACATACTATTAATAGATATGGATACCACTAGCCTGTATGAGATTTCCTCACTCATTACCTTATCCATACTGTAATATTTGATCATATTGTTCTAATGAAAGACTAGTTTTTATCCCCTTATAACTATTATCCTTTCCTCTCTATAAACAATTTATATTTACTTTTTTACTTTCTCTAGAACAATTAGATATTTTTGACTCCATCCCTTGCTGTTATTCTAGATATTAATAATATTTTCCTACCACGAATTGTATGTTGGAAATATCATTTATTTTTTATATCATGGAATGTGAGATTGATCCAATGTAGAAGCTTGTGAAATTTAATAATCCAAATTAATCATCTTTTATTCCCCATGTATAAATTTTGGAGATATTTATTCCATGTGACAGTGGTAACAATTATCTCTTTAATTCTTTCAAATTGTATTTTTTAAAATACAATGTTAGTATATGTTCTATTTACTTGGTCTACATATCCTTTAGATCTACACCAATAAATCACATCTCCTAAAATATAATTTTCTACTTTAATTCGATATTTTTAGAGTTAGTTTTATTGAAATTTTAACCAATTTAAAGATCAATAATTTTTTCCCATATGTTACCAAACGTGTTTTACTTGAAAATAATGTTACTCCCACTAACATTTTGTAGATATATGGAAAACCCTAATCTTTTAATGAATATTTTGTGATTGGGTTTCTTAAATTAATCCTAAACTATATTTTTTTAAATTGAACCCCTTATTGTAATTCTATTGTTTCACCATCCATTTGTAGTTGTGTCGTATAGACACCTTCTACATTGGTGGTCTTGACATCCAATTCTCAAAATAAATGATCATAGAAAGTATCTATAATAAGAAAAATTATGAAGGATTTATTCATAAAAACATGGTATTACCAATCAACCCTTATTAGTTCCATTCTGGTACCATCCATGTATAGTATCACTTGAAATCCTACCATAATATTCAACATAATAATCCCATACACTTTAATACATGGAATCCATTATTGAATTTTAATTGACCTCGTCAATCTTAAAATGTTTCCATATAATGATTACTTATATAAATTATTATTATTAATAATTAATGTATCACCAGACATGGTGAATGAAAAACCATTACTATAGTTTTATTCATCCCGCAGAACATGTGTCTCTAGAACATACCCTTTCCACATGCTCTTGTGAAACTTGTTCTTATTCCAACTATTTGTGCATCTTCAAAATTAACTAAACCAGAGTAAATTTTTCTCCCACTATCTCGAATAGATATATTCACCCATTTATAATAATATTGTCTATAACTTGACTATATATTTCATGACTTAGCAGTTTAATTATTATCCATATAGAAATTTAGGAGAACTACTTTCGATTCACATTATGTTTCTCTTGATGTAAGTTTGTTTATAACCTAAAAAAAATTTATATATAAAAATAGATGTTTATATAAACTGATGGATTTATTTCATATTATAACCCATATAATATCCATTTTTCAAAATAATTATCATATATTTCTAGGATAAAACCTCTATTTTCACATAATGTTATGAAAAATAATTAAATTTTTTACAATGATTATATGTCTCAACATCAATGCTCCTTTTACTTACATCATGACTATGTGTATAAGAAAATGTGAGTTTAACAATTACTTCATTGTATATTTTATTAATAAATTTTAACATGTAATAATCATCATTGATCCTATTTATTAGCATTATTTATTTTTTGGCTATAAGATAATGTGTGTTTAAGAATTACTCCATGCAACGATATGATGAACAATGAATGTCTGGTCAAGATTTTCTTCGGAATGTGACCCCAAAGAAACTCATATATTTTGGGTAAACATATATCATACTTCACATTCACATTCCTTAAAAAAACTAAATAAATCTTAAGAAGTATTTTTACCAATGGCTTAACCTTAAAATAGTTAATTCTATCTATATAAACTAATTACGAAAGCATTATGACATGACTTTATTTATAAGGGTTTCATTTTACAAAACAAAGTACATAAGTGTGTTAATAATACCTATGGTCTTTAACTCCAAAGTGTCTAAAACCATAGTGAATATATCCTTCTAAACTATATAGTTATTCTTAACAAATCATTATCCCTCCACAACTACATATTTAAAATCTTAAAATTTCTATTCATTATGTATTACCCATGATTCATGTGTTACATAACTATTGGTTGTGTATGAAATATCATAAACAACATTCATTCATAAATTCGTTTGTAGCATTGAACACAATTCTAGTTTTACAATATCCATTCAATTGGAAATGAAATCACATGATTCTCACCACTAATGTAGGTATCACCCATCCTCCGCTACTTAGAGAACACACATTGACTTCTAGTAATGTTTCTTCACATCCTTGGTTTTGGTATTATGAAACAAGTATTTAATTATATATTTTATCCAATACCCAAGAATCATAATTGAAATATTAAATTTAATTATAAATATACCTAAAGTAAAATCTTGGGATTTACTCTCCTTTAATTCATTATTTTACTTTTCAATTGACCTATATTTTCATATGAAATGAAAACAGAATCTTATTTAATTCTATCCCACTTTATCTTTGGTTTCTTATAAAGATTGTGAGTCTACCTTTGGGAGTATACTTTCAGTGAGATTTTTTCCCTTGTATTTCTATTTTTTCACCGTAATAATTAATGATTTAAATTTATTTAAATTCACATATTCTTAGTGAACCTATACTATAAGTTATTGAAGTGGTTTCTACAAAGAACTCATTTGATCATTTTCAAAAAAACTAGAAAAATTAGGTGGTAAGGATGAGAGAATGAGATGAACTCAAAGTTATAAATTTGACAAAAAAAACCCAATTCTTTTTGTCCTTAAATGTAATTTATCATCTTGAGTGCATGAAGACCATCATGGTTTCCATCTTTCAATCGATGCATTTTTAGCTTGATCATTATCTAACATCACCTTCTCCTCATAAACATCTTGATGTTGAGGCAAAACAGTATATACATCCATGTACTTATGTTTTTCCTAAAAATATTTAGATATTCATGTTATTATTACGATATAAACATAAAATGCATCATGAATGAGTCTCATGTAAGAATATTTATCCTTATTACTAGATATATGCAGAGGCTGATCATATTGTGGGGACTCTAATGCATATAATTTCCTTTCATACTATAAAACTTTGTGTGAGCATCTGTAGTACTCTTGGAAATTTTTACTAATAAGGAAATGATATTTGTATATTGTGGATCATATAGTATTTGTTTTTTTACTTTCCATTTCCTACAAAATAAATACTAGAAGATTAATAGTTTTATCTTGATTACATATTTTGACATTATTTATTAATTAATTAAAACATTATATGTCACCCAATATATTATAAAAATATATTATCCCTCAATGCTAGAATAATAATACTCTATCACTTGAGTATTCTAGGGGTAGGGATCCTTGAAACCACTACACATAGTCTACAAGATATAGATATGACGTTGATTAGAAGGTTTCATGGTAGGTGTTTTATTGGCCAACAATATTAACTAATGACTCCTTGATTTGTTGAGTGAAGTCCCGAATTCTAAAAATGTAAAGTTGTTTTACTCAATGATTTCATCTTAATATTAAACAAGTTAGATGTGAATACTTTCTTGCTGTAATCATTAGTTAATTATAACCATCATTTACATAAGAACTCCCCAGTAGTATGATCCATCATCAACTAGGGTTGATGAGAACCCCGACACCCAATCTTGTTTATATGTTAACTATGGAAGGTGTTTTTGACATAATATTTATTTGAGGGATTTTTAATATATTTGATTAATGTAATCCTTTTATATTAAATATGTTCATACTATGTTGTCACGCTTACAAAAAAACATGTATAGAATACACCATCATGTCTTTATGCATTTTTCTATTTATTGTTTTATGTTTTTCCCATAATCAAGAAAATGTATAAAATAATACACATTGTATAAAGGATTTAAATTACCCAACTAGTCTTAAGTTTCTAATATTGGATGATTCATTTAAACTTAATAGATAAACTTTGACCTAGAGGTATCATACATGAGTCGGTTCTTGAATCATGATGTATCTCACCCTTGGTACAATTTTTTCACATCATGATTTGTATACCCTGTCATCTTGGCATGGATCGCATCTTATATCCTAATCACCAATAGTGAAAATGTACTCACACACAAGTGAGGGGTTTTTGGAAAGTGTTATATAAATATAGATAAAAATATATGTGCATTTCCTTATAAATATTGAATAAAAAAGAGAGAATATGTGTAGACCTTCAATAAATAAATAATTATGATAAAAATTAAAATTAAATAACTTTAACTTTAAAGAAATTTTATAAATTAAATTAATTATTTCAAAATTTGAATAATTTAAGTTGTTCAAAACCAGAATTTATTTATTTTTTACCTCAAATGTAAATTATTCAATTAATTTAATTTTATATCAAAAATAAAATTTATTTTTAAAACAATAAAAATATTATTAATTTTTTAATCCAAAAACAAAATTTTATTAATATTATTAAATTAAAATTTTCTCGGTGCCCTAAATCCCGGGCAGGGCTGCTGTGAGTTGAGTTAATTCCACACAGGTCCATTCCAGGCCTAGAAAACCATGTTAAGGGATATTCTTCACTAGTCTGATCTCTATTGATCAATTCTGAGTTGGTTTGACCTACCCTGGTTGTAGACTGATCAGGTAGGGGTACCATGAATGGAGGGTCGACATTGGATTTGGGTGGGTATCCTCGGTGAGGAAGCATCTAAAACATGGGTGTTGATGTGTTGAGAAATCCAAAGGGACTATTTCGGTTGGGGTTGAGCCTGATAGTGGCTTCGATGGTAGCCCGGGCGAGGACTTCCATGAAGGGTGGCAGGGATTGGGTCGGTCGGGTTGTGGTAGAATGAGAGGAGGTGGCGAAAACACTTGAATATGTGAATGTGTTATTAGGTTTATCACTTAGTTATATTCTTTACTTATTTATGATGTAGAAGAAGAAATAATCTCTCAATATATTGGAAATAATAGTTTGGGGAAAATGAGCTCCTCCTTTCATATATAGAGGATGTCTAAAATACCTAGATTGGGTACCCCAAACATTGTATATTTCACATTCACTAAATAAGAAATAAATCAATTGTTAGGATAAACTAACTTCATCATAATTATAATTTATATATTATCACCTTCATGTAATATATAATATATATATTATGTGATAAACTCAATTCATTAACAATACTCATAATTCCCCATAATATGAAATTAACCATGAATATTAAATTAATATTTGTTCTTATAATATTTTTCAATGCATTCACATAATACCTTGTGAATAATTTTACTAAATAAAATCAACTCAAATAGATTGTAAATGAATAATAATAAATTTATTTATTTGTTTGTGATCTATAAAATATTTACAACTCTCAGACCCCATAGTGGGTCCCACCCATACCTATAGTCCTATTCACCAGAATAGGGTAGACACTTGAATACACTATTATGTGTGACCCTTTAGGCACTTATCTTGATAGCAATGAATAAATATTCATGAACCAGGAGTAGAGTCTAGAAACCCATCAAGGCCCCTAAATACATAAGGGATAGAAATATAAATAACAAAAAAACTATGAAAACACACTGTGTAATATAATCAATTTATCTTGCGATATATCCTAAAAAGGGTGACACACATTTGTTGTTGTACTTTCCTGCATTATTATTTGTTGACCATTCTGGATAAATTACTTTTTCCTACCATAGCCAAGGATTTCGTGAAGGTCCTACCGTCCTGATAAACTATGCCTGAGATATTTCTTCCTATCAGAATTGATAAATCCTTTCTTGATTATTCAGTCAATTTCATACCACCAATGATGCATCTAACAAAATATACCTTTCCACAACTTCAATGTCAGTATTTTCTCATTGCATCAATGTAAACGGTAAAATGGTACACATCAATAGTAATCTAAATTCGACAAACCATTACACATGTTCATAGATAGTAAAAACCAACTATACTTGAAACTTGTGGTATTACCATTGGCGGGTTAGTCCTCATGATCTCATTGACTGGAGATCAACAAGTGTGAACTTCATGAGAATAAGTATAAATTATTTTGATCCCCCATCACCTGATAACCAGAAATCATATGTATCTAATCATAATGATATATCTATATCATGAGACATTTATTAATATTAATGTCATAATATCTTGATGTTCTCATTATCGATTGGGAACTATTTCAAACTTTTTATGTGATAAATAATAATTGGACATTACCATATAAATACTGGACACATAAATATCAACACTATCATGGTAATATTATTTCATGAATAACTCACAATATAAATGATATGGTATTCAAAAATATAGTTTAATTGGGTGTATAGAACCCACTATTAATACAGTATAAAACTCTTCAAGCTCACACATGCCTCCACCTAAATTTATCGTGCCTCATCCAAGAAACACACATCCTTATCCTATCCCATTCGCAACCCTGAATATGTACCTCACACCAATTATCGACAATAATTATTTATAAACAATCATAATTGATTATTTTATCACACTCTAAATGGTATAATTGTCAAACATCCTCATCGGCGCTCCCTCTACTTTGGATTATTAACCAAATGCATATGGATGATCTTTCTACACCCTTGATTCCATTCTAAACAATATCACTAACCCATTGAACCCAAAAAACATACAATTAAATTATATTTAATTTAAATTATTTGAAAAAAACTACCAAGAGACATACGTTAATTGAATTGTCTGTAAATAATTTGAATTCACTGCCATGGGACATCATCTAACATATTGCAAAAAAAACCCCTTAATCCTCAAATGATTATATTAGGATCCAATAGAATCATCATCAAATCACTAATTTAAAATCGATCCATAATCAAATGAAAGTAATTAAATGGTCAACAATGAATAAAAATAATGGGTTTTACTAGGTTTTTCCAACATATTACATCTAGATCCATCCATATTCAACGGGAACTTATGGGTTAAAGAGGAGAGGAGAAGTTGGAAAAATAACACTCTTTAGGTCATCCAACCCTCTTTAATATCAATGGGTTTCATTGCCTAAATGATGCACAATCCCCTATTTAAAAAAACCACACACCCAAACCCATAATTTGGGCACTATGTCTCACTGGAAAGCTAGTATGCCCAAAAAGACACTGGGGCTAGTCTCTATCCAACCAGCTAGTCAGTGGATTCTACAGTAGTCATGAATATATCAGTATTTGTTGAAATCCTGAGCTCTTACTCCACTTATTGATCTTATTTCTATGTCTAAAAATAACACCTAATGATTCTCAAACACACAAAACTTCATCTTGAAACCTTTTTTTCTAAAGGAACTTTCCACAAAATTAAATGTTCAAATTTCTTATGAATTTAATCACCCATTACAACATAGGCCTTTCCTACTCCGTACTGTAATGATTATCCTAAATGGCCCAAAGGCATTCATTTTTTATTTATTTTTGATAATCCCCATTTTAAGGGATGAACGAGAACCCTAATATTACATTTATTTTTGATAATCCCCATTATAATGCTTATCAGCCTTAGGAATCCATAAAAATTTTCGAACCATTTTTCTCAACCACTTTGGTTGTCAAACCATTAATAATTTTCTACATTTAATCTTAAAATTACACTGTGTAACTTCGAACATCCAATAGAATTTTCATCATAAGTTGATCTACTCAATCATAGCTAACACAAACACAGAGACATCACCCACCACATGCATTCTCCCAACACTCCTTGGTGTCTTCTAATAGATCATCATTGAAATTGTGGTGCTTGATACCATAATTATCCACTCCTAATGGCCAATTATATGTTGTCATGCTCTTTTCCATAATAATAGATTTCCAATAGGACACCTATAACAGTACTGAACCTTCCAACCACATTTAAAAATCATATTCTATGGTTTCCAAAACAAATGAGTTCAATTTTCCTGAAAAACACTAACCAAACATCTATTGATTTTCCCCATCCAAAACACTCAATTTTTCCTTCTCATGTGACTCCAAGCTACCTCATCCAGATGCCTCAACTCCAAGAGGCATCCAGTGATTCCTGATAAATATAATCAAAAAACCATACTTGATAGTGAATTTACTAGGGAATGCAGTGGAAGTCGGTGGGATGTGGATTTATAATTTTTCATCACCGTAGTAATGAAACATTTCTTATCTGAAAATTTGAGCCTTATTAGAGGTCCTAGTATCTCACGTGAATTTAATCGACAAACAAAAATGAATTTTTTCCACATTCAAATCGAAGCATGATCAAATGCATCTCATATCTGGTGATTGTTGCACAAAATATCCAAAGATGAACCCCAATAAATCATCCACATATTCTTCTATAATAGATGCTATAATTTTTTATCAAATTTCTGGTGTAATATTGAAACTCTTACATATCCTTTAGCATCACAATGATCAAATTGATATCATGTCTTTGAGGTATTAAACGCATTCTTAAACTGATAGTTTAGAGAGATACTTTCACTCTCTATAAATTGGTAGGAGAGAGAGGCTCTAATTCTATTATAATGACCAATGGTCCTAAAATTATCCCCTCTCTCCTTTTTATATAGTTGGAGTTTAAAATACTAAAAAAGTGTTCCTAAAGCCTAGAAACAAAACATCTAGTAAATAAGAAATAATTAAATAGTTATGATGAACTAACTACATCATAAATATTATTTATATTTTATCATGTACTTTTAATATATATTAAATATATTACATTATAAACCTGAGTTATTAACATGACTCATAATTCCCAATAATATTAAACAAACATTGAATATTAAATAATATTTTTTCCAAAAATATTTTTCTTCTATTTACTAAATACCTCATGAATGATTTTAATAAATAAATTCAATAAAATTATTAAATTCTATAATAATAATAATGAAGTTATTTATTCATTGCTAATCAATAACATGGACAACTCTCATACCCTTTGGTGGGTCCCACCATGTCCTATATACCTATTCACCAGAATAGGATAGATTCTTGAATATGCTATAGGGGTAACCCTCTAGTCCCTTATTATGATAGTATCGAATAGTATTCACAGACCAAGAGTGTAGTCTAGAAACCCATCAAGACCACTAAAGAGATAAGGAATAGTCATAAAAATGACAACTATCTTAAAAATACATATTGTGTAATATAATCTATTTATTTGTAAATATATCATAAAGCATGATGCAAACTTGTTCAATCATCTTTTATTGCTTTATTATTTTTTGATATAACAAGATATACTTACCTTCGACTACCTTAGCCAATGATTTATGAATGTACTACCATCATGATCGACTAGGCCCAATATTTTATTACCTAAACTTGGAAATGAAAAATTTTATCTTGACCATTCAATCAATTCCATGCCACCAATGATGCACACAACACAAGATACCTCACCACGACTTCATGCTCATGGTTTTTACTTGCATTAAAGTAACTGATCAAATTAAACTCATTAATAGTGATTTTAATTCCGGATTATAATACACATCCATATATAGGAATGAACAATGACACCTTAAACATGTGGTGTTATTACTAGAAAGTATGTCCTCGTGATCTCAACTACTAGAGATCACCAGGTGAAAACAACATGGGAATAAGTTTCAATTATTATGAGGCCCCAACACCTGATATTCAGACCTAACTATTTCTATTAAGTATGATATATTTGTAACATAAGAAAAATATTTATGATTAATTTCATAATATAGTGATGTTATCATTATATCCTATAAACTACAATAAACTTTCAATTTGATAAATAATATATAGAAATTTCCATTTCAATATTGGACTTGGAAATATCTACACTGTTATGGTAAGTTAGAATCACGTATAAATTAATGTCCCCATGATATGGTAATCAAAAATTACTATTTAGTAGGGTCTAGGAAACCCACTATTAAAACATTCCCCCTTAAACAAGAGCCAACTGGATAAACATCCTTGTTAGATCTCACATTATTAAGATCATGTTTTGTTAAGTCATGGATTTAGTTTCTAGGTTAGCCACATCTACACTGCATGGCTATTCTACTATGTGTGACCTTACCTTCTTAAGTAAGGCTTCCCAATAGATGAAAACCCTGACTATACATATTTTTTTATTATCAAAGTGTGACATCTTGGATAGTAAGTGTAAAATAATTATCATCATGATTAAACTTTACATACAATGTGAGATTCTAAGAACTGTAAAAAATAATTATGTTTAACACACCACTTCTTAGCATCCTCAGTAACCACAACAATCTCAGTATTTTTAGACATAGATACCACATACTTGAATGATCTTGTCTTGATAATTACCTTATAATAATTGTGAAATTATATCATATTGAAATTATAGTAAGACTGGTTTGTTTCCCCTTGAAACTATTATCTTTTCCTATCCACATACATGGTAAATATCCCTTATACTTCCTAGAGTAAAATTGAATATTTCTAAACGCTTCTCTTACAGTTCTCTAAGATATAACTGATATTTTCCTATCATAAAATTAGTGTTGGAAATATCATTTATTGTATATATCATGGAATATGTAATTCATTCATCATAGAATAATATGGAATTAATCTCATAATTTTAATATCCTCCTATGAACATGCATGTCTTCTTGGAGAGTTTTATGCCATGTGACTTGGGAAAAAATTCTCTATCGAATTGTGACAACATTTATTTTACAATACCATGTATGTATATGGAATGATCCAATGTTTTATCAATGGAATTCCATTATTACAATTATGTGTTATATTATAATAACATAATATTACATATGAGAGGGTATGGAACTTGACATCGAGACAAGAATGTGCATGCACAGGAAAGCCTAGCTGATCTTCCATGCAAAGGTGGAGAACTGATTTCATGATGAAGATGCTGGGGAGGAGAAGTTCCAAGTAGTGAGTTTGGGTTTCATGTAATGTTTGATGCCTATGGGAAATTAATTCCTATAAGGTCTACGGTCCATGTAATACTTATTCCTATGGGCCTTGTAAGGGTTCTACTTCACCCCTTGAAAGGTGTATAATCAAAAATCATTAAAAATTAAGGCCTTCGGACCATTGGAGGAGGAGTGAAATAAATGGTATCTTTAGAAGTTAAGGAACATTTACTGATGAAATAGTAATTTGACCTTTGGAATAGTAATGTGACCCTTATGAATAGTAAACTGGACAATGAATTAGTAACCTCACCAATTAAAGTATAAATAAAATTTTCCCATATTATAAGTGTCAATATGATATAATTATATCATAGTAAAGGTAAATAAATATTTTAAAAATTATTATTTATGTTTTGGTATTTTTGTAAGTCATGTATATTTAATTAAAATTTTATGATTAATTTAATAAATTAAATGAAAATTTATTTTCAGAAAATGTATTATGAAAATAATTCTTTTATGTCTATTGGTATAATATAATTTTATGAGACATTCATTAATTTTTTGAAGTGTAAAAAAAGAAATTTTAATTTAAAAATTTGAATTTTTAAAGTAAGTTATGGTTTAAATTAAAAATTAAATTTATCATATTTATAAAATTATTTTAATATAAGGGAGTTAATTTTATAATTCTATGTGTCAAAAAATTGTTAGCTTGAATTTTTGGTATTTTTCTAAAATACTTGAATTTTTTGTGAATACTGAAATACAATAATTGACGGTATATATACATTATAAGTTAAATTAACTATTTATTAAGTCATGGATAATGTAATAACAATTGGTTAGAATTAACATGATATAATTAGTTTATTTATTCTAAATAATCATCACTATTTTTTTCTTTAGAAAAATAGTAAACTAGTGAATTAAATATTGAGAAAACTCTTCTCTCCTCCACTATAGATACCACACCTCACCACTTATTCTCCTAAAACCTATCAAGACTTTTTCCTTTTCATAATTATGCTCAAATATATCTCTAATACCATATAATTTTTATAGGATCTCTTGGTATCATAAAAAGATGAAAACCTCTTCCCTAAAGAGGTTCTCAAGAGGAAGGAATCAAGAGGTAAAACCCTCTTCCATTTTCTTTCAATTTATTTTCAAGTTCCATTGTATTCTATGCTATACTCACCTATCTTCATCAAAATTGTGTGATAATTCTATTACCTTATGTGTAATGTAATTATTTTATCCTAATGAAATAATTAATCATCGTCTATCTTTTTTCCTCCTTTTATACTTGAAATGGAAACACCGTCTCAAATGTGTTAATTTATAACATTCAAGGATGACGAGTTTTCAATTTCTATTACCATCTTCAATTCTGGTCATGAAACCATTTTTATGGTTGAAATAAATTATTATGTATGTAATATATCTTATTTACTATTCTAGAATCATTTTTTGAAAATGGTTTTAATTTATAAAAAAATGACTTTTTTGTGATCAAAAAATCGCCAATTAATCCAAAAAGTTATAATTAATCTTTTATATAATGTTTCATCCTCATTACAAATAACAAAATTAATTTTATAAACATTTAATCTTATTAATGTTATATAATAAGATATAAATTAAATCTTAAACAACCATCCTCATTTTACATGATTATCCGTACAGGTATATAATTAAACTAATCATGAAAACCAAGGAAACAAGTGCTCCCAAACAATGAAATTGAACCTCTTAACCCCTAAAAGGACATGAATGAACTTAATTAAGGTTATAATAAATAAAATTCATGTATAATAGGTTTTATAATTATTAAATAATGAATCTAATTTGATTATCCAGGACATTAAGATCAACTAAATAACACCATCAGACTTATGGTAAGGGATTCTACCCGAGCCTCCATTATTTCTTCAGGTTTCTCTACCTTTTTTTACCCAAATGAATTTATATTTTCTTTTTATATACATATTATAAATTATATTAATATCTTCTATAATCATGTATCAATATCCATTTATCATTTTCTTTTTGGGGATACACATATTTTTAAGTGGTTCCTTTCACAATTCATCCCGATAAAGAATCCCATTTTAAGGGAACTTCCAAAATTCTTACCCAATTTCAAGTAAACTCTATAATGTGTTTTAATCCACCATTATCATTTTAAAATAACTTCTTTTATTATTAAAACATTATTTTTTCACTTCTGGTTTTATATAAAATATTATTCCCTATTTTCTAAATGATCTTTGATATTTTCCTTAAACCCCGTAAAATGTTTTAAATCTAAATTTTCTTAAATACTCTTTATAAATGATATCACTTATATTTGAAATAAATTATCAGGATATATTCCAATTATAACTTATTATTTTCCATTTATGATCTATTTACTTTCCTTTATAGACACTTTTATGATAGACCCATTGGTTATGCTTTATGACATGATTATGATACCTATTTCATTCCATGGGTAATATTGTGTTTATATGTGATTGATTACATATGATTATTTATGTGGAAAAAATATTCCTGAAAATGTTATGGTGGTTTCTCTCAAAGATCTCTACAATTAATTGGGTAAAGTTTATTCTCATGAGATGTTATTTTCAATGGTCTTGGTGGTTATCCTTGACTCATGCTCCATGTGCAATGATCTTGACTGTTTTCCTTGACTCGAGTTACTCTACATTAAATGACCCTTGAATCATTATAAATTCTTGTTTTATGTTTACTCTAAATTAATATTCTTCCATTTTATATTATTCCATGTTTTATATGTTATCATTCCATATTTTGAATCTCGTTACATGCCTTCTTATATCAATATGCCATACCTTCTAACCCATGTGCTAAAGCTTTATTCTTATATTTATTCCCTTACTAGGATTTTTAGATCATCCATTTTTTCATGTTTTACCAAGGTTATCCTATGTATATGTATGAAAACAATGGAATTTACTATCTCAATATGTAGATTAAATAAAAATTACTTTTATGATTTTTTTATTATGTACCAAGTCTTCCAAAGACACTAGGAATTAAGATCAATGGACTGTAATTTTATGTTTAATTATTCTTAATGTCATGTAATGATATGTGCAAAAGTTTAGGGTCACTATATTATATGTATTATTTACTAGTTCTATGAAACTGTTAGATCTATCACAGCAAATAATGGTCTATAGAACTTAGGTTTCTACCTCAATCTCTAAAGAGATACACTTATTTTACTCTTAACTAACTATATTCCCAATTTTTGTTTTATATATGTTACCAAACGTATTTTACTTGGAAACTAGTGACTCTCCCACTAACCTCTTGGATACACATAGTAAATATTCATTCCAAATGAATACTCTAAAATCTTGTTGCATAATTTTAATCTTGTGATGGATATTAGTAACTTTAATCCTTATTATAATTTTATGATGGTAGTTCCATAATACATAAATATTCAATGATTGTGGAACATGATATCCAATACTCTATTTAATGATCATAGAATGTAACTATGAAAATTAAAGTTCTAATGGACTTGTTAATAAATACATGGTATTTATAATAAATTATTATTGTTATAATGCTTCTACCATCCATGTATATTTTTACTTGAAAACCCACCACAATATTCATTATAATAAGCTACCTATAATTTGTTACATGGAATCCATTATTGAATTTTAATTGATCTTATAAATTTTAATTAGTTTTAATTTACTGCTAACTTTAAGGAATTATTATTCTAAATGAATAATTTGTCACTTGATGCAGTGAATATAAAACCAACACTGTTGTTTTATCCTTCCTACACAGTTTGTGCCTCTATAACATTACTCTTTTACACCTATTGTATAACTTGTTCCATTTTAAACTATTCATTCATTTATTCCATTCACTAGACCCATATAAATATTTCTCCCACTATATCTAGAAGATATATACAGGATTTTATAAAAAATATTTAATAAATTGACTATAACTTTTTTTTCATATGTATTTTTTTATATCCTAAGATAATTTTTGGATAATTACTTTAGATGCACATTGTGTTTATCTTAATGCAATTTTGTTTATATCATCAAAAAACTATTTGTATCTAAACACATGATCTTATGAAAATGGATTTATATCATAACAAATCTCATATGATGTCTATATTTCCTTATTATTGGTATATGGTTATGGGATAATGTTTTAATTTGAAAAGAATGTCTACAAAAATTGAAGTATCTGCAATTCGTGAGTTTTAAACATCACACTCCTTTAACTTAAACATTAAATCTGATGTGTATAAGGAAATGTTCATTTAGGAATTTCTCCATTATACTTTTTTTTATCAATGTTAACATGTAAGACTCATCATTTATCCTCTTTTTTAGAATCATAGTTTTGATGTGTATAACTTAACATGAATTTAAGAATTACTCCATGTTATATTATGATAGTTGATGAATGCTTCATCAAGATATTTTTTGCCACACCAGCAAAAATCACCTTATATATTATTAATATTCATATATAATAATTCCCTTTCATAATTCATAATACACACATTAATAAATATAATGATGTATGTTAACCACTAGCTTACCCTTGTAATAGTACACACTCTCTAGCTGAACTAATTCAAAAATCTTCATAGTGTACCTTTATTTCTAAAGGATTTTTTGTCCAAACTAAATAAGTATATATATCGATAATACCTCTGTTGTTTATCTCCACAGTGTCTAAATACAATAGTAGATATATCCCTGATGTCCACTTTATGTTTTTCTTGAAAAAGTATTATCTTTACACAATTGGGTATATAACTCTTACATTTTTTATCCCTCACATATTATCAATTATTATAGCATTAAAAAACTATTGTTTGAATATTAAACACATCACAAACAACACTCATTATAGAATTTTAACAATATCTCCTTATGTACAAGGGACACTTGTGGTAATTGTTTTGTAATACTTAACAAATTATCAACTATAATAATTAACATTGCAATTAGAAGTTGTTTTATTCTCACTATTGACTTAGGAACCACCCTTTAGTAGCCACTTGAGAACACACCATACTTCTAGTAATTTTTTATACATGGTTACTATAAAAAAATAAAAATATGTTCTTTTTTATTATATTTAATGCTTACTAATTATAACATAAATATTACTTAAAATTGAGGAATATACATGAATAATAAGTAATTACTTGATTATTTTAATTCAGTTCATTTCATTTAAAACATCTGAAGATTTATTTCATGTTATGTGAATCCAATAACCTCTTATATAATACATATTTCTTTGAAAAAAATTATATAGGTTCCTTTGATGTTATGCTTTCCATTGGAATTTTCACCTTGTCTTTCAATGTATTCACCCTAAGAACTTACACTTTATGTAAGTTATTTTTGGCTTGGTGAACCATACCTAATAGGTAATGAATCATTTTATCCATACTGTTTGTTGTGTAACATTAAATTAAAATTGAGTAAATTGGTGAAAATTATATAATAAAGGCATCCATTGAAATATTGTGATCCATATTTCAATTTATAAATATTCAGTGTAATCATCATCCATTCATATCTCACTTCACATTCTCCTTACAAGATTCTAAGATATGAGACACCATGTGAAATCATCCAAGTCCTGATGTTGTATCCACTCCAAACATTTGACATTGATGATAGTTTTAAGACATAACCATTATATACATCGTACATGAGTCTCCTATAAACATTATTTCTCATCCTCACATCTTGATGAGGCTCAATATTTAGTGGGGACATCAACACCATGAATTTATGATGTCATAGTACTTTATGAAATCACATATACTAATATTTATAAAAATCATTCAAGTTTGGACATTTTCCTTGTCAAAAAATTTCATGGTTTACTTGTGGAATTACTTGATGTTTTAAAATAAAAATCTAGTAGACAAATACTTTAATCTTGATTACTGATTATACATTACCAACTATTTAAATCATTAAATATTTACCACTATTTTATAAAACTTGAGAAAACCTATTTACTAGAACCAGAATACATTGGTTCTTGAATATTTTAGTGGAAAGGATCCTTGAACCTATCTTCATAGTCTGCAAGCTATGGGTATGCCACTAATCAGAGAGTTTAAGGTAGTCATTCAACTGGCCATCCATATTAACTTGTGTCTCCTTGATTTGTTGAGTTATACCTCAACTTCTTAAATCATAAATATGATTTAATCATCAATTTCCTCTAAATTCACTGAATAATATCTCTGGATATTCCTTTTTTCCAAATTCAGTTAATTTAACCCATCTCTTTCATAAGAAATCCCTAGTATTTGGAGGCACCCTTAACTATGACTGAAGATCACCCAAAACACCTGGCTATGTTCAAATTCTAATGATCGATGGTGTTTATGACTTAATATTTTATTTTGGGTTTTTTTAAATATTTTTTATTTATGTAATCCATTCCAATTTATCTTTTAATTCTATGTTGTCGTGCTCACAACTGAACACTAATAGTAAATGATTCATCATGTATTCGTGAATTTTACAATTTATTATTTTATGTGTTTCCAAATTTTATGAAAATGAATAAAATAATATAAATATTAATAAATGAAATAAATTACAAGACTGTTCATGAGCATCTAATATTAGTTCATCCATTTGAACTCCATGGAACAACCATGACCTTGGGTTATCATAACTGATTCGTAGCTTTAATCATGATGTTTCTTGTCCCCATCCATTGTTTCCACTTTAATCTGGATTTTTCCTCGGCATGGAATGGTCTTTGACTAACAAAATCGTCATTATATTATAAAAATACTTGCTCACATACGAGGGGATCTTGGGAGTGAAAATTAAAGATAAATCACTTTTATCCCAGCGAACGAACCTGTATACATATTAAAAGATGAAAAATGATGATTCACAGACCATATTATGTAAAATTAATTACATGCATCATTCAAATTTAAATAATTGATTAAATGAAATAGGTAAAAGTAGACATAAATGGTCAGTCAATGCTCAAGAATAGTCAATGGGTAAAAGTAAATGGTGATAAAGGTGAAATGTAATAAATTTAAGTTTAAGGGTACTTATGAAATAAAATTATTTATTTTAATTCAAATAATGTAATTTTATTCAGTCTTTTATTAATTTAATTTTTTATTCTCTAAATTAAAATATTTAGTTAATTAAATTTAACACAAGAATTAATTTTTTTTTGAAATATTAAAAATTACTATTTTTTATTAAAAATGTTAAATTATAATTAATTAAATTAAATACTAAAATTAAATTAATTAACTAAATTGATTTTGATTATATAATTTTTCCTGTATTCCTCAAAACCCTATGAACAACCAATACAGGTTAGCCAAAACCCATATAGGCCCATTCTGGGTAAAAGAAACCCTGTTTACGGTTGTTCTGGGTTATGTTGACATACCCTGACATCTTCTAGGTTGGGACGACACACCAAGGCCAGTTGTGGGGATGGTCGAGTCAAAATTTTCTCGCAGAGCTGTGTTACATGACCTATAGAGGGTACCTCTGGTTCACGCAACAATCAATGGTGGCCGAATTGGAGGATATGGAATTTGGTAGGGGAAACAATTTTCAATTCATGGAATTAGAAGCCATTGAGGGAGGATTTGTCTATTTGAGTAGGTCAACAGGAGTTCTGGACATTGACAGTGTGATGGGAGCCTGTGGGGCATCCCCATGAGAGGTCAAGAGTGTGTGAAAGTGGACGATCAGGAGGCTACTCGTGGGATCTCGAGTGGGGATGATTGGATTATGACTGGAGGTAATGGTGATGGTTTGGATGGAAGTTAGTCATCCAGTAGTGACCAGCGTAGCGTACCCTAGAAATGATAGAGAAATCCACACAAGGCATCAAGGGGAGGATGTTGTCCCTGTGGTCACTGGGACCGTGTCCGATGTTTATGAGAGATTTCACAAACTAGGATTAAGTGATGAGGGAGTGGCCATGCAGCATAGTGGGACAACGGTGGAAGGCTTAGATGTAGTTGGAAGTAAAAGGGAAATAGGCTTAGGTGGTCACCATCAGATGAGGTGGAGGCCCTCACTTGACTAGCTTCATACAGTGGCCAACAGGGGGCCAATACTCTTAATTTTTAGTTTTTTGTGTATAAACTTTCTCTAAAGGAATTATTTTTTTCTTATAAAAATACATGAAACCTACCCTCCCCACACCTTTTTTGCACAATTTCAAATTCTTGCCACCTAGGTAGTTGTAAAATCTTTTCTTTTATTGTGATTCTTCCACAACTACTTGATGTTTTGGGTTATCGACCGGATGAATTCTGGTCACCGAATTCTAGCCAGTATCTAGATCGAGAAGCAAAAATTCACCAGAATCACCATTAGAACCCAAAAATGGGAAAATTTTAAGACCCATAAATATATGTTTCACCAATTTTAATATTTTAACAACAACCTCTTTTTTCCATAAAAATATTTTTAGATGGTTTTAACTTGTCCATCTTTGCTCAGATCGAAGCATAATCATCTTTATTGGGACCAAAAAAAATTTCTAATACATAATTTAAGGCAATTAAGTTTTTTTATTAGAAAATCCACATGATCCCTATGTTACAAGTTCAAGGTATTGGGGTGGGATGTTGAATCTGGTGGGTTGGGGATTTAAAATATTTCATCACCAGAGTAAAGAAACTTGTCATCTATAGTGATCTAAGCCACAATAAAGGTATGAGGATGACATGTGAATTAAATAAGAAAAAAAAACAAAATCGAATGGTTACCTCATTCAAATCGTAGCATGCTAAACTGTAGCTCACTTATGGTGACCATTCCATGAAGGATGTAAAGAAAACCCCACTAGATCATCTACATACTATTCATGAATCCGTATGATTTTTTTTCATTTAATTCTGCATGCTAGCATGGAGTTTTGATGAATCCTTCAGAAACATAATGACAACCTTGATCCTATGTCTTTTATCAGTCAAAGGCCTTCATGAATCAGATGATTAGTGAGATATTTCTCTCTCTATAAAGAGTTATTAGATCGATTCTATAATTATGTTAGAATGAATAATGGCCCTAAAATGATATCCTCTCTCCTTTTTATATAGTAAGAGGTTTAAATACCTCAAAAGGGTTCTCAACCCCCAGAAACAAAAGACCCACTAAATAGGAAATAAATAATTAGTTATAAAGAACTAATAGAATCATAAATATTATATATATTTTATCACATAATTATAATATTTATTAAGTATATTACATGATAAAACTGAGTCATTAACTCAACTCATAATTCCTTCTAATATTAAATGAACGTTGAATATTAAATAATATTTCTTCATAAAATATTTTTCTGTTATTCACTAAATACGTCATGAAGATTTTTTAAAAAATCCAACCGAATTATTCCACACTGGAATAATAATGAAATTATTTATTCATCGGTAATCAATTACTTGGACAACTCTCGGACCCCTTGGGGGGTCCGACTATGTCATATATACATATTCACTAGAATATGGAATAATGTTGACTACACTATTATGTGTGACCCTCTAGGCCATTATCAAGATATCAATGAATAGTATTCACAAACCAAGAGTGGGGTCTAGTAACTCATCATGTCCCCTAAAGAGATAAGGAATTGTCATATCAAAGAAAACATCCTATTAATACACACTGTGTAATATAATCTATTTTTTCTGTAGATATCTCATAAATCAAGATGCACACTTCTGTCGTTATCTTTTCTTGGTTTATTTTTTTTCATCTAACTGAACAAAATTAACTTCTACTACCTTAGCCATGGATTTATGAAGATACCTCCATCCTGATCAACCAGGCCTAATATATTTCTTCCTAAACATAGAAGTGAAAAATTCACTCTTGATTATTGAATTGATGTCATACCAACAATGATTCACCCAAAAAAATGTTGTGCCACAAAATCATTTTCTCATTTTTTATTTTCATAAAAGCATGTGATAAAATGGAATACACTAAAAATGATCTCAAGTAAAGATAAAAATACATGTTTACATAGATAGGAATAACCAATGACACCTTAAACATGTGGTGTTGTCATTGGTGGGTATTCCTTCATGATCTCAATACCAGATATCACCAGGTGTGAACATCATGAGAAGAAGTCACAATGCGTATGATCCCCCATAGTACCTGATATTTAGAAATAAAACTATGAACATTCAGTATAATGTATCTATTCCATAATACATATGTTTAATATTAATTACATAGTATCTTGAGGCTCTCATTATAGATTAGGAACTATTATAACCTTTTGATATTTAAAATAATCTACAGACATTACTAATTGAATAGTGGATGCATAAAAATATATAATGTTATGGTAAGTGTTCATCATAAATAACTTGTTATATACATGGTATAGAAATATAAAATTACTATTTAGTTGGATATTGGGAACTCACTACTAAAAAGGAACTCAATGTAAAACAATGATTGGTCACTAACCACTTGCTCAGTCATCCATGCTCTCACCCTGAGCACAGGGAAACCTCAAATATGACTTAGTATCATATTAGAATGGACCACCTCAATCCCGATACTAATAAATTGTGTCTCTTGAAAAATCATCCAAATAATAATTTTGGTATTTATCAAGGAACCAGGTCACATCAGATGTACCTTAATCTGACACCATGGCATCCTCAACCATTCACAGACCAGTCTTTCACTACCTCTTGATTATTCTGACATGAAGGCTCTTAAATTAGGATTTTCATGATACTCCCCACCATAGAAGTATCATCATTATTACCCACCTAAACCAAGAAGCGATCTTCAAATCTCACTGTTCTTGAAAACATCACAAATAGTGATTTGGCACGGTCTTCCCAGTCATACATGAGTGTCAACATCAATAAGGATTACCTCTTGTGTGACACCCCAGTGTGTTACTTTCTTAGTAGAAATCTTGTGGTTGGGTGCCCCTTTGATTTTTGGATATTTTGGGTTTGCTTTTTCAGTTTTTGGAAGGTTTAACACGGGTTAATTTATAAGGAGTATGGTGATAGGTTGAAATTATATATACACATTGGATACATTTATTTAAGGTTTCTTCAGGATTTATTTTATAATGAATTGCGTTTTAGTTTTTTTAGAAAAAATTAGAAATTGTAGAATTAAAGGAATAAATGATTAAAAATATTTTCACATCGTGTACCACATACATGACATATATACCTAATTTATACCATTTCGGTTGGGTTACAGACCAACACATGAATTACTTGCATAATGTGAAGCTAGTACATGGTGTGTACACTCATTGAAATTTGTGCATATTTCAAAGACCAAAATCCTACCCAAATTATATCACATACATGATGTGTAGATATTTCATGAGATGAAAATATTGAAGGCTCACTTAATCAAAGATATGAGAAGATTCTTCAGTGGGAAATTTGGATATCAATTACATTGTGTGAATCCAACATAGATGATGTGTAGATGTCGATACAGAAGACACATAAGATAGTTATTGATATTCATTACTTACATTTCGTTTAGTTATTGGGCCTATTAATATTTTGAGCAACCTATATGTATATAATGTCTAGCCACTTTTATTTTCCCTCATTTTTCTTCCACTCTTTCTTCTCATTTTAGTTCATTTTCATTATAAACTAGACTTCATTCATAACTTTCACTATTTTATTGAATAATTTTTATTTTTTAATCATTAATTTTTCTTTAATCATCCATTTCAATATCATTTCCAATTCTGGTGACCTTTTCAAAACATATCACCATCCTTCATCAACACATGTTTTTTTCTTCATGTTTCATAATTCGTAGTGAGTCTTTTATTGTTTCTTATTTTTTTTGATTTCAAATATCTATTTCATCATTGTTTCATAATATAAATTCTATTTGTCATTAGATTTGTATTTCTCTATGTTTTATAAACATTGATTTTTTGTAATTCAATATTATGTCTTTATCAACTATTTCATGATTATCCATAACCTTTTTAATATTTCATTACTTTCAATTATAATCACCATTCATTGATAATCCACCTATTATCTGGGGTCAAGATTATGGGTGTTTTTAGCCTAATTAATCTCTATGTTTAAACTTGGTGACCCTATTTCTATTAATTAGGTTAATAATAATAGTTCATCACATTTTGTTAACATCCTTGACCATAGAAAGTGATGTTGAATGAACCTAAACATATTTTAGTTGAGAAGTACCTTGACTCTTATCAAGTGATTCTTTCTTCATTGAATCCAAGTTTAATGCACCTAGGTTTCTGGCTATACCCTGACCATGGGATATTCATAGCTTAGGTGGATCTAATTAGTTTAACCGAAAACAATTTCTGGCTTTTATAGGGCTTTGCAGCCTAAGCCATAAGATTATCCTAAGAGAAACCTATAATTATCTTTTGAAAAGATCCCTAAAATTGACGATCGTATCTTATTTTATTATCTGAATTAAATATAAATTATATAGTCTTAGTTAAAACTAAGATTTAATAATTAACATAAGGAATCCTTTCTAATGGTTTTTTTCGATTGGTTCATGACCTAGAATTAGTTATTATGGGTTTGACCCCAAACTATCACATTACTACACTCTTGTAGTTAGTGTATTTTGAGACTATTAATTTCTAATATGACCACATCCCTCATGAATTAAATTATTCATACGGGAGATTCAAATTTTTGCACTGTTGTCAAGAATTATGATTGTGTGGGAAGAGTGAAATTATAATCGAACCATAGGTTATCTCACCCCTCTCTCTTTTCTTCTATTTATTTTCCCGTTTATCCTTTTTATTTTTTATCTCCTTTTGGTGAAACTACACTCTATCCATATCTCTATATTTTCATAGCTAGTGCATGTTCCAGGTACCCTTGACCCTCTCAAAGAGAATTTCTGCACAAGAACAACTTCTCTTCAATCTTGATATTTATCAATCAATTGTGGGATGTCATCATATAACAATGTTTGAACATTAAAATATTGCACCAACACACCTTCAAGACCCCAATTATGCTCCACCCACTAATCTGGGTAATTAACCATCCCTTTAAGAGCACACCATTATGCATTATGTCTTTCCATCTATTTTTGGATTTATGTCCTACATCGTCAGCCCATCTATTCCAGAGAACACTATCAAAATTAATCCTAGACTCATTCAAAAGATAAAGAATATGGGAAACTTTTGGGGGATTGAAAGTGAATCCCTCCATGAGCACATATCCAATTTCTTAGTGGTTTGTGATACCTTTCACAAACAAGGAATATCATCAAAAACCATTTGTATAAGATTTTTTCCATTCTCCTTACATGACTGAGACAATTATTAGCTAAAATTTCAATCTATCAAGTCAATCATGACATGGGATGAATTAGAAAATAAATTTTTTAAAAAATACTTCTCACAAATCTAGCCTTTGATGCTCCGGTGAATAGAGAATTATCATAGGAACTATGGGATAGATCCATGGAGAAAACCTATACATTCCCATTTAAAGGACAAAATGTATAGATTCAACTTTAGAATTTCTAATATGGACTCTACCATACTTATTGTATTATATTAGACACTACTACTGATAGTGTAATCATTTTTAAAACACTAGAAGTTGGCCAAGAAATTCTTGATGAAGTATCCCACAATTCTAGTCTATGGAAAACGGATAGAGGACCACTATATTGTGGAATCAATAAAGTGGAAGAGACTACCCACCTAGAATATCATGTAGATGATCTAATAAATAAGATGTAATTATTTTAATCAACTATTGCTCCACCACCTAATTGAACTCTTATAATGGAGACTGAATCCGGTGAAATGTGTGGAGGTATGTATTCTTACCAATTCTACAGGGTAGTATAATAGGAATATCAATTCCAAGATTGTAATTATGTAAATTATAGTCAAAAAAACCATTAGTACCAGCATCCCAAAAACATTCAACAATGTAACTACAAACAAATACCAGATCAGCTACCACAGGTGCAAATCCATGGTTATTATTAGTAGAAAAGTGGATTGGTACCCCAAAGAAATCATGGACCACCTGGGTACCCACCACATGGTCCATCTCCTTGTCCATAAAAAATATTACAACAACCATTTCCAAGAGACCGGAATATTACACCAATAAAAAAATAGAAATTTCTATCAAGACCACAATAGAAAGCCAAACTTCTCCAGACCAATATTGAAAAAAATTCTCACTACCTTAATTCAAAAATAATTCCAAAGGTTCAAAAACCCAAGAAAATAAGATTAAATCCACCATGATTCAATAAAAAATCTATAGCATAAAATGAGTAATATCTATAAGAATTTATCAAATCAGTTACTAGGTACCTTTCTAACTAACACTAGAGAAAAAAGAAAAATCTATCACTATTAAAAGTATATAGGTGGTGGATTTTTAGCAACCATGAAGAGTTGATAAAAATTAGATGAAATAATTAACTAATAAATTTAGGGGATAACTCAAGAGGAACCATAATTTTAGATTGCTTTATTTGAGGAACAACTTGAAAAGGGTGATGACTATGTGCACCACCAACATAAAAGTGACCTCGTTACTTTCCTAACAAGGCAAAAAGGAGGGAAAATGAAAAAAAATCATGGGGAAGTGTAAAAAATAGCACCTTAACATACCATTTCCAAATTAAATTGACTAAGTACCAGATTATGAAATATTCTTTAAATATTGTTTCTCAAAAGAGAAAATAAAATTGAAGAAGTAGGACTCATCTCCCTAATCTAGGAGTGTTCTTCAATTTTTAAATGGAATATAACTCTAAAAATGTGATACCCAAGAAGTTTTTTAGTTTCCTGGAAAATTCGTGTGTGTGCTTTTGAAAAATAATTATAAAATATATGTGTAAGAATAATTCTCATTCCAATGATTATGTAAAAAAATATAGGACTCAGATAATTGAAACCAAAAAGTGTGACACTACAACTTTCTATCCATTCAGTCAATAATTATCATGGATTTCATGAGGACGTCTTAGTAAAAGTCTTAAAATTCAATATCCATACTAATTTCCATATTCTATAAATTGAAGAGAAAATTGATATCCCCCTCATTCTAGGAATGCCATTTCTCACCACTGTAAAGGTTATTATTGATGTGAAATAGGGGAGACTCATTTTTAGAGTTGGTGAATAACATGTTGTGTTCAACATAGATAAGGTCATTAATAACGTGTCAAAAAAATTTCAAAACATCTCTCATGCTAATAAAAAATATGATCATGTGAAAAATGAAGACAACAATAAGAAACCACCTCCTATTGATAAAGGTTATGGAGTTCACAAGAATACAAATTTTTTTGTACCTATAGCAAGAGACACCATCCCAGATTTTTTCCTTTCAGTTTTCATGAATCTTTTTACAAGGGTTATCAACTCAAAGATAAAGTCATCTACTTCAAAAAATATGAAGATATAAAAAATAAATAAAGTACTGGATGGGAGGAAACCAAGGGTAGATTTAATAGGTGAGGGTAGTTTAGTATTTTTTTAGAATTATGAAAATGCATTGAAAGCTTGTTTAGAAGACCATTCCCAATTGAGGAAAAAATAAAAAAAACATAACATGTAAAAAAAATGGATTTTAAAAATTGGTAGACAAAAGTTTTTTCTGAATCATGATTTTTTCACCGTGCATACAGTAAAATTCTTGAAAACATCAGGATGCTATTAAATCTTACAAACTTAGTGTCCCCCCCCATTGCTCCCTCTTCTTCATGATGCACCCCCTCCCATGATCTCCCTCACCAGCCTTCCTACCTTACATACCAAAGGACCTCACCAACTCCTCCCATCTATTACCCAATAACTTTTATTCCCTCCATTGCACCTTTCTTGTTCCATATGTCATGGAATGAACAAAAACCGTTCACACCCCACTTCTTGAGCATTCACCCAAGCGCAAAGACACTCCTTTACCACCCAAAGACAGAAGTATGCACCTCCTCCACTACCCACAGATCCATCCTCATTGACCTCTTTGCTTCTTCCACTACATCATCTTTTGGATTTGCGGACTCATATTCATATTTTGTTGGATAATAGGTCCTTTCCTATCCTCACCTTCATCCATGCCTAAAATTTTCTGACCCTATGCACTAGGCTCAGTTGGTCCATTCTCAAACAAAGATTAGGTAGACCGATTAGATATTGTATCTCATAGTCCTCGAGGGAATCATCATCCACCCAGAGGTCCTTAACCACATCGGCTGGCTGCACCGAACCCTAATTACCCAGGTGCATGATGGGACCTTTTAGTAGTTCTTCATTATGTTCATGGACACCATTGATATGTTCATCATCTTTTTCTACTTTAGAATTGGAGGGAGGCCTTGGGAGATCATTCAGATATATTTTTTAGTTAGCCTTGTTATATACTCCACACAGATTGTTTTCTCCCATATATTCTACACTTTGAAACTCATGCCTAATAAGGCCAAGAATGTTCAAATTTTGGTGAGGATCTTTTGAGACCACTAGGGGAATTATGATCCTCGGACCATGAAGATCATCACACCCATAGGTACTGCCCTCTAGATCCTACATAGGGCCCTTTCTCGTGATTGGTTTCCCATAGTGATACTCATAGAAGTGTTATATATATTTAGGTCATTATTATTACTTCATCTAGGGTCCACCCATCCTTCAATATAGATAGATAATTTGGATATTTCTATAGGATACTATTAAAGAAGACTTGTTGTACATTGATGGTCGGATCATTCATAACACATTTGGTCATGAAACTTGATCCCTAAAAAGCTTCTCAGACCCAGACCTCCCTCATCTCTATGGAGGGAATCATCCTTATTCGAATCCAAAAAAAATTATTCTTCCAAAAAAAAATGGAAGAATCTATTCATGGTCACTAGTGTATTTGGAGGATGATTACAAGGCACCTAATCAGCATGTGGTTGACCCAACCACACTATACTCCCCTGCTCATTCCCCTACTACCACAACCTTCACCATAACCTCTACCCCTACAACCTCTTCTATAGAATTAGAAACCATTCCTCATACCCATATTTCTACTACCACTTCCACTAGACGTTCAATTTTTACACACATCCCATATTACCAAGAAGATATCTAGACCATACACCAATATATTCTATAGAACCTATGTTAGATTTGCTACCACCAAGATATCTCATTTCTGGAACCAATATTATTCACTATCCCTACTAACCACCATCCCCTATGGTATTCCATCCATTGTACTTGGATATCCCTTCATCTACCTCCATCCCTCCCACCTCTAACACCCTGAAAAATCTACCCATAGAGTTGACATACCCTGCGACCCAACATGAGATTTTTGCAGACCAGGACTATTGGGGAATGTGCCTAGAAGTTCCACTATCCACTTAGGTACTATTCATTTCCCATTATTCAAGATAAACAGCCACCATCAAGATCAATAACGCACCTCCACCTTTCATTAAGATATCTTCCTGTATCGCAGAACCTTCTACATCCATTGATGATCCACTATATATATCTATAGAGGAAATCTATATGAAAGACCAGATTTAGGGGCCCAATATTTTTAAGGTTTATTTACATGAAATTTATAGTAAGAGTTTCCCCAAGTATTATTTTTTCCTTCAACCCCATTCTTAGTTTTTATTTTTTGTGGGTGACACTTCTTGTACTGATTTTATTCCATTTGTCACTGATGCATCATTTATCTATATATCCATGGGATTTTGATTTTTTCCACATGATTCGTTATATTTTTTTAATAACATTATTATATTATGTTATCCGTGTCTAGAGATTCTTCCTCTTATATGGTTATTGATGCACCTGTTACATCACCATTTTCAATTATACTTCGGATGACTTAGCATCTGGCTGATGTTGAGAACCATCTTGAAGAGCATTCACTAGAGATCAATTATCAATAGAGATCCTCACCCTGATGAGCATATATTAATTTCTTACCAAAAGATATTCATTATTTTTTTGGTAGAATCCCCTAGTGTCTGAGGAGTCATTTGAGGGGTTCTGGGAAATTTTTGAGGTCTTACAATTTGAGCACAATTTTCCCAAACTCTGCAACATAAACCTGCAGGTTTATAGAATTATTTTAGTATCAGTCACATGTTTTTTCATGGTTTCCAATATAGTTTATCAAAACCTTTCTTAAAAACATTTCATCCCATTAAAACATAAATAAGTTTTTTTAATAACCATGTTTAAGTGATTCCACCTCCCATTTGAAGCCCTACCAGTTGGGTATTGACCAGAGGAAACCCCCTATTTTTATTCATTTTGGGAAACTTTTTTAGCAATTTATTACTAAATGTTAGTGACTATTCATGATTTATTAATAAAACCTTCCCATTTCATCATCTTTTCTTTTTCCCCTCTTGAGTTCCTAGTTTCCCTTGGTGGGGTTTCATTTTTGGCTGAACCCTAAGCATTAGGATTGATGTGTGGATTGATATATTGGATGTTAGGGTGTGTGGATTGTTCCATGGGGTGTTTTATTTCTTCTCTGGAAGTCTCTTGGTGTTCGAAAATCATTGAGGTAGGTGTTTCCATAAATTTCCATTCTGGAACAATCTTTTAATGCTTTATCATTCCTTTAATACCATAAATGTATTATAATATTTCTTATGGTGTGTTTTAAAAATATTTTTTGGAGTTTTCATGATGGAAAATGGGTTTGAAATGGTTTAAAATGGGTTTTATTAATTATTACCATTATCAATTCACACTAGGTGTTTAATAAAATATATATTGATATTTTAAAATGAAATTGTTTGTTTAGGGTGGTGTTTTACCTTGGTTATTTTTTTGGTATTGTGTTTGGATTTTAAAATGGGTATCGTATATGTAATTGGTTTACTTATATATTGTGAATCTTATATGTGGATTGTTGTTTCGTTTTGAAATGAAAGTCATGCTTCCTTAAAAGGGGTGTTTTCAAAATGAATCTTCTTGAGCATGTATTGGAAAGTGGTTTTCTAAATAAAATTTATTTTGTTTCAATTAATCCCACCCTCTTATTGTTCCATGTGAATGTGTTCAATGGTTTATATGAAAGGTAAAAAATATGCCTCAAAAATATTTTGAGGTACCAAAGTGGTGAAAGTTGGTTTTCTAATGAAAGTTAGATTTTTTTCACATGATCATGTTTGTTATGTTTTTTAAATGGGTTTCATGATCTTTTCAAATGTTGTAAAGGCATGTTTGGAACTTTCCAAGTTGTTGTATGTTTTTTTTTTAGCTTCAGAATGAGTTTTTATAAAAATGTAAAGGCATGTTTATAAATTCATATTTCCTTGAGAAAGGAATTTTTGATGTCATGTGATGTGAAGGCCCTATTTATATTCTAAAATGGTTGGAAACATAGTTTTGTAACTCAAAATTATGTGACGAACCCATTAGAAGTTGTGAAAAAAATTGATTCTCATGTATGTTGTGATGCATGAGTTATATCTTCAGACCAATAGAACTTTTAAAGAGATCCTATCTAGTGGCTCATTCATGAAGAATTTATTAGACCGCTGGAACTTTTGATGAGATCATATCTTGAATCTCATGTATGATAACACTATTGGTTGTGGTTTATATACCATATTTTTCTAAGTGTTATTATTATTATCGTCATGGGATTCCTAGGAATATTTTAGATGGTTGGGTGACGATTTCTTGTTTACCCCAATTAGACAGGTTAGTACCCCTTGGATTTCTAGAGGCTGGGTGGGACAGGTTACTGCTGAGGCTTATTTAGAAAAAATATTTGGTTATTAAATATGGACCAACACCATATGATGAAATGTGATTTTTATTTGAGTGTATCCAGGGATCACTCTAGGAATGTTTAGTAAATTTCCATGATTGTCTATTAATATTTTCTATTTATATTCTTCTTCGAGTTGGTTATGGATTTTTTATTTTTACCTACTCATTTATCTTAATTTACTTTCTTCATTACCCCTTTATCACATGGTTTGGGTTTAAATTGCATTTGGGATTTGGTCCTCAGTTTTGGAAAGTGAAAATCCTTTTAAAATGAAAATATCTGTGTGTTATTTTAAAAAGATAATTTGTGGGAAGAATTATTTATTTATTTAAATTGTTTAAAATTAAATTTTTGAATTCATTTTAAACTATTATTTTTGGACTATTTTGATAAATGAAATGAATGGGATCTATGGTGATTACCTTCTGATATGTTTATGATCACATCCTACTTTTTCCACTCAGCATCAGTAGACCCGAGCTATTTTTCTACTATAGGTTTTTGTTTTAGTTTCTCTTTTATCAGGTTGGTTTTACGGATATAGGTGACCAAGAGGTCATATGGAGATCTAGTTGTTGTGGTCCATTTTTTGTTTTGTTTTCAGTGTCTTCTTTTTTCAGCTATTGTATTTGGAAAAATTTGTATATTTATTAAGATTCAGTTATTGTTAGCTTTATTTCTTATTTTATATTTTTAATTTTGATCAAAGTTATTTTTTGGGATAAATCATTCCCATTTTTTTATTTTGATGCCCTAAACTAGTGTCTAACTTGAAAGGATAGGGAACACCTTTCGGTTCATGCCTCAGATCAGGTTGAGTGTCGGATTGGATGACATCCCATCTCGGTTCATGAAAAATGGTATCAGAGTAGGAACTTGTTATTTGGGGTGTTAGGTAGATTGGATATTATGACTATATGGACTTTGGCGGTAGGTATGGGAAGGATTTCATGAACCCTTTCTCATTTTAATCCTTGATTTTCTAGGGGTTGTCTGGTTTTTGAGTATTTTTTTGGTTTTTGGTTAGTTTTGGGATGAGTAATGACAACAGAGGTAAGCCAGAGTTTTGTTGGGATATCTCATAGAGTAGTGACTCATGTGGAGAATGAGTACATGGTTCAATATCCTCCTAGTTATTGATGCTTACTTGGGGAATGACCCACTAACCATGTCACCATGATTGGTATGGATACTAGTTCAACACTCTGGTAGTTTGGTTAAGTTATGACTTGTTTTTTTTGTTTGGTGTAAGTAAAAATTTTAAATGAAAATAGTTTTGGAGATGGAAATGATTTATTTTAAGTGGTTTCAGATTATAAATATTTGTTTTAAAAGAGAATGAAAATTTGGTAAATGCATGGGTTTGATGATAAAGTGGTATTTGTGACCCTTAGTATTCCTTATAAAAATTCACATATTTTTGGGTATGTGAGGAAATTTAATATTTTCACATGTTAATGGATAATATAAGATTACATGGATGAATTCATATTCGATGATTCATAGGATTCCATGTGTGAGTGTTTGACATCAAAGGTTGGATTGGTTTTTGAAAAATGGTTTTTGAGAGGGAAAATGATTTTGGGGATGGGTTTTCCTTTAAAAGTGTGTTATTATTTGTGAAAAAATGGAGTTATATATTTGGATATGTTCCTTGGAATAATGATATTTTGATATTGATATTGAAATGGTGGTTTTATAGAAGATTATTTTTTGTTGTGCTTTTAATGTTTGTCTTGTGAGCCATGCATTTTTTATTGAGATATTATTTTTTTTATGCATCATTTTTATGTTGATTTTGGTTATTTAATATTTGTGTTGTAAAAAATATTCCTCCTATAAAGGTTTCTAGGGTTTCTAGTGATTATCTTATTGTTTTTTGGTTTTCTTAGTTTTCTCCCATCTACTATGATGATTGAGTTTCATTAGAGGATGTTGAATGGATTGAGAATGTTGGTTTTGTCATTAGATTGTTGGGAAATTCTGAAGCTATTTGAGTCCATGGTGTTTTTGTTTTGTTTGATGAACTAGCTTTGGATCAGTGGAAGGTGGTTTCTCCATCATTTATTTACGTTTAGATGGAATGGTAAGTGATTAAAATTGTTTTTTCTGATATCTTATACCAGAGAGGGTGAAGAGGAAGAAAGTGGAAGATCTCATTTGTATTCATCAAGGCCAGTGGACAATAAATCCCTATAATGAAATTATGAAAAAGCTAATTTCATTAAATTTATAAATAGAATCACAAGATTTATTGAAGACTTTTCTTTTCATCATGGGTCTTCATACAATGATCATGAAGAAATCCCTCTCCTCCAAGGATCTTTACTTTGTGATGTTGGTGGATGAATAATTTTTAGATGGGTTGGTTTTTAGTGAATAGTTAGTTGGAATTTCAGTATCTCTTGTTTCTCATTAAGGTTCCCCATATAGTGAGAGCTTTTTACCAAAGGAACCTATTTCTAAATATCCACTTCCATTGGTTTCAACTTCTAATTTTTTGTAACATTCATTTGTGTGTTTTCAGTGTGATCATTTTGGGCATTCAAAGTCATCATGTCGTAATCCTATGAAGAAATGTTTTCACTATTTCAATTTGGGTCTTTTAGAGAAGTTTTGTAAGAATAATTTCATAGAGAAGATGTATTTATTCGAGAATTTTAGTGACCTACTGTGGGTAAGAAGATGATTCAAACATAAAAGATCTATCCGTAGGCCATAGAGTGAATATTTTCATGTAGTTTGAATATCACTGGAGGTGTGGGGAACCTTATCTCATTTTTTACCTTTAATGTTGGGATGGATACAGTTTAAGTTTCCTATTTCATTTTACATCTTGATGTGAGTTACTTTCATATATGTGAGAAGCTAGGTGATCTCTCATATGTGCAGTCCCGGTATAAATTTATTTGTTTTGGGTGCCTTTGGGTGATGTTTTGTTGAAAATTTGAAATTTTGGGGTTTGGAATTAGGTGGAACATGGTTAGTGCATGTTTAGGGGAAACTATGAAACTCACCCAAGAAATTATGCAGCTTGACTTTGGTGCCTCGGGATTTTCACATGACCTACACACAATTAGATAAACCATGTTGAAAGCATATGGTATGGTCCTTGAATCAGGTAGTGTTGTATCAAACATTTGGCACATGGTTTCTCAAATAGTGAGGCCAAACCATACGGCTTTCCCAGAGCATTAAAAATTTGAAATTAAAATTTCTCTTTTTTGATGTTTTAACCCACATTTGGGTTTCTCACTTGTGATGGGGGTTCTTGATTTTTATTGGGTGTTTTCATATTGGGCCAGTCTGAAGTTGTGACTTGGTGTTAGCCAGGTTATTGTAGTGGGGAGAACCCTCTTGTGGTCTCCCATTATAAATAATGATATGGATTCTCTTATATTTGGTCATGTGTGACTTTTGAAGTGAAATGTAATAGTTATGTGAATGGTTTTGTTTGGATTCTTTCGAGTTCAGGATTGAGTTCAATTTATCATTTGGCTGGGTGACATTCTAGGGGAAGAAAGTTCTTGTGGTGGGGGTTATTTTCACACCCCAGCCACGTTTTTCATTTATTTTTATATATTTATTGATTTTAGTTCTTTTGTTCGAGGTTTAGGTATAGTTTCCAACATGATTCCTTAGTTTTTGGTGGCTTCAGTTTGTTTATCTAGCCTTTTCCATGGTTATTATAAAATTTATTAGGGGAAAGTGGAATGGTGGGGAGTTTATTCCACAACGTTCGTCACAAAATTTTCTTTAAATAATTTGTGGATATTTAGGTGGACTACCCTAGTGTTTGAGGTGTCATTTTATGGTATTTAGGAATTTTTTAGCTCACAAAGTTTCAGCATGGTTTTCCCAAACCATGAAACTAAAACATTTATGTTTGTAGAATGCTTCCAGTAGCGGTCGAGTGGTTTGTTCATGATTTAAAAAACCGTTTAGAAAAACATTCCATCCCACTAAAACCTAAATAAAGTTTATTTTAAATCCAAAATTTATGTGATTACACGTCCCATTTTAAGGCTTATAAGTTAGGTATCGATGAGTGGGGTCACCCCTTTCTTTTGTTCTCCTTCATTTTGGGACACATTTTTGGTGATTCCTCACCAATGGTTAGTGATTCTTCCTAATTTATTTATAAAATTTTCCCCACTCCTCCACTTATCTAATTCTCATCATGAGTTCTTAGATTCCCTTGGTTTATTTCCCTTTTTCTTAGAACCCTAATGTTTATGGTCGATGTGTGTCTTGATTTCCTAGATGTTAGTGTGTATAGATTGTTCCTTGGGGTGTATTATTTATTTTCCAGACGTCTCATGTCATTCAAAAACCGTTGAGGGGGGTGTTTTCATCTATTTACTTTTTATAACATTCTTTTAATTGTTGATAATCCCTTTAATGTCTTAAATATATTATAATCTTGATTTCTGTCACAGATATTTTTGGAGTATTCATGATAGAAAATGGGTGTGAAATTGTTTGAAAAGGATTTTCATTAATTATTACAATTTTCAATGCACACTAGGTGTTTTTAAAATGTCTATTGATCTTTTAAAATGAAATTTTTATCTTGCGGTGGTGTTTTTCCTTGTTTATGTTTTGGTATTGAGACTAGATTTTGAATTGGGTGTCATATGTGGAATTGAGTGCCTTATATATTGTGATTATTATGTGTGTTTTGTTGTGTCATTTTTAAATGAAAGTGATGTTTCCTTAAAAAGTATTTTTTCAAAATGAATCAACTTGATAATGTGTTTAAAATTGGATTTATAAATGAAATTGATTTCATTTTAAGTAATCCCTCTTATGGGGCCTTATGAACGTGTTTAATGGTTTGTGTGAAAGGTGTGAAATATTCTTTAGATATATTTTGAGGTACCAATGTAATGAACGTTGTTTTTCTAAATAAATATTTCTTTCCACGTGATCATATTTTTTAGGTATCTTAAATGGATTTCATGATTTTTTTTAATTTTGTAATGTCTTGTTCGTCACTTTCTATATTGTTTCATGTTTTCCATTTTTCTTGGGAATGGTTTTATATAAGAAATTTAAAGGCTTGTTTGGAACTTCATATTTCATTAAGAAGTATAGTTTTGATGTGACGTGATGTGAAGGACTGGATGGTATATTAAAATTTCTATGAACATGGTTTTGTAACTCAAATGATTTGATGGATTGATTGGAACTTGTGAAAATATGGATTATATTGTGAGTTGTGATGCTTGAATTATATATTGAGAACACAGGAACATTGTATGTGATCATATCTAGTGGGTCATTCTTGAGTATGTTATTGGACCACTAAAACATCGAATAAGATACTCTCCAATGGCTAATGTACGAGAACGATGTTGGTTGAGGTTTTTATACCATGATTCACTGAGTGTTATTTTTAATATTATTATCACCACTAGATTTTTGGGCGTATTTTATAGGGTCTAATTACGATTTCTTGTCGACCCTAATTACACGTGTTGGTACCCCTTGGATATGTAGAGTCTAAGTGGTACATGCTACTAGTGAGGCTAGTTTAGAGCTTCCAGATTGTTATTGAATATAGAGCGACACCATATGCCGATAGGTGAGTCCAATTTCAGTATGTCTAGGGATCACTTAAGGGATGTTTAGGAAATTTCCATGATTATTTATCTTATGTTTTACTAAATTGTTTCACATTGGTTACTTTATTTTACCATTAAACCAACTTTTTGGATTTCCTTAATTACTTCACAACCCCTTTTTATTACATGGTATAGATGTAACTTAGGTTTTGGCATTGAAACTAGGTTGTGTAAGATGAAAATATTTTTAAAAATTAATGCTGTGTGTGTTGTTTTAAAAAATAGAATATTTGGATAGCTTTATTTAGTTTTTTAATGTATTTAAAAGTAAATTTATAAATATATTTCAAATTAGTGTTTGTGGACTATTTGGGAAATGTAAATTCATGGACTCTGTGTTGATTACCTACTGAGCTATTTAAGCTCACACCCCACCTTTTCCACATAGTATCAGTAGACCTGAGAAGTTTTGAAAGTTATTATTTCTGTCTTGGTTACTTTTGGATTAGGTTGTTTTTATTTATTGACGTGACCAAGAGGACCCATGGAGATCTTGTTAGCATGGTCTAGTTTTAGTTTTGTTTTCAACTTATGTTTTATTTTCACCTATTGTATTTGGAATATTTTTTATATTTATTAATATTCAGTTATTGTTAGTATTTTTTTTATTTTAGTTTTTTTTATTTTGATATGGGTTATTATTTGGGATAAATCATTACCCTTGGATTATTTTGACACCCGACACAAATTGTCAGCCCATGGGGATCAGGAACTCCCCTTGTGCAATGTCTCAAATTGGGTCGGGTGTCTAGTTCGATGAAATCCTCACTTGGTTCATGATAGGTATCATAATATATCAACCTAAATGAATCATAAGATTCAACAAAGTATACTGACATATATAAAAATACTTTAAATGTGATCGCTGAAAATTTCATGAGGAAAATAACCCTTTTCACATTGAAAATCACATATGATCAAAAACACCAAACAATTAAAAAAGAAAAAATTATATTTTAATATAACTGTGTAAACATATAAAAGATTATCTAAAACATTTTGAAATCATAATATAGGAAAAATATTCTTATGTTGTATATGTTAAAAAAACATTTTATTCATATTTTTGTTGAAAAACCCTCAAAAAAACTTGTTTAGAAAATGAGAAAATATACCTATAAATCCCTCTTCTAAAAAGTAAAACATAAAAAAATTAAATTAACTAATAATTTTATAATAGTAAAAAAATTAAACAGTTATAGAAAATGTGGTAATTGTTGAAAAATATATTTTATTGTATTTGTTTTTTAAAATTATTTTTTAAAGTACTTTTTTAAAGTATTTTTTTAATAATGTATCGTAAAAATATCATATAATTGAAGTAAAGGTTAGTGAAATTAATTGATTATGTGTATCCACTATAAATACACATAAAAAATTGGAATTAAATAATAAGGTAATAGAAATTCATTTCACACATAATACTAGTATGAAAAAATCAAAAAAGTAGATGTTTAATCTAATGAATGGAAATTGAGTTAAGAGATCTCTTACCTCGTGATTTACTTTATTTTTTCATAATCAAGACATCTGTATAATTTTTAAAATAATGTAATTAATTTAAAAAATAAATATATTTATATTTATATTACCTTATATGATTCTTTTATAACATATTACTAACCTTTCATTAGAAATATTTCATTATTTTTACTCTTTTGGGTGAGTTTGTTTTATGATTTCATGGTTGGTTCACTTATGTATTATTATTGATGTAATTTTCAAATGGATATAAAACTAAATAACTTAAATATAATGGTATTAATTCACTTACATAAATTTAAATTTTTCCATATATCATTTTTATTTCTTATATTAGGATGATTCATTGGATAAAAGATAATGATAAATGTTTAGATTATTTTGTTGATTTTTTTGAACATATTGAACTAGTTAAGTTTTATTTAATATTATGTGTACATATTTGTTATAAAATATAAAATAGTTTATTCAATACCTATTGAAGTATTACTAAATCATAATAATACTTTTATGAGAATCCATGAAGGTGATAATGAAAAATGAAAATTCATTATTCTTGGTGATGGTTAACCGCAATAGTTTGGACCATGGTTTTGTTTCTTTTAATAAGAGAAGGTAATAAAAAATATGGATATAATATATTCCATTAGATAAATAAAATTATAGTCTTTAAATGGTACTGGATTTATTATTACATGATGGATGAATTAGTTGAGGAGAACATAGAAAAAGGAAAAGAAAATAAGAGGTATATTTTGAGAAAGTTTCCACTTGAATATTACCTCCTTATATGACCCCTTAAGGAACATGGAATTGATATTTTGGAGATAAAAGTAGTACATTTATATGGTGAGAGTGGTAAGGATATAGTTTGGAAAATATTTTAATATATTAAAGTCTTGTTCCATGAAATTGGGTGGTGAGGGGTGGTATATATACTTAAGGAGGGGTGGGTTTAACAGATTAAATAATGATTATTTTATATTTAAAGTAATAAACATTTGGTTGGAATTAATTATAATATTTTTTATTGATAATTAATGTTTTAAAGTCTATTTAGTATCTTCAAACACATTAAACACCCATTTAATTATGTAGTTTTTAGGTGTTCTAAGATTTTACCTTTTAACTCTAACCCACTGCATTATTTTACCTATATTATGGTAAATCATTTTTTACCATAGTGATTTTTATGCCTAAAGATGAAAATTAACATAAAACCGTATTTGGACCTCTGGATTTTTAATACGGAATTGATTTTAATTTATTAAATTTATAAAAGTAACAAAAAATAGTTATAAATATGTTATGTGTATAACTCATAAAAATTGTGGTTTTCAAAATTCCTAAGCATGTGTTCATAAAATTAACACATTATGTATTATATCATTATAGAAATAAATTTTTATCATGAATAAGGGATAATAAATTTTAGTTCATGATCATATAAAAAGTATTTCTTAAGATTTATGGTGTTTCGTAAAAATAGTATTGTCACTTTTTAACCCAAAAATAGACTTTTTTAGAAAATTATCAAAAATTACCCTAATATAATTTTGACATGATAATCCAAAAAGTGAATTTTGTTTCTTAAAATAAATTATCTAAATGTTTCAAAAATTAATCATATTTATTTTCTCATAGAAAGCAATAAAATAACTTTTTGAAAAAACATATATTTGAAGAATAAAATGACGCTAATAAAATAATGTGTTCATTTACTAAGAATCATTAAAATTTTATTAAATATGAAATTATTATTTATTTCTAATATAATTAATCCTATTTGAACTCACCTATTTAATGGATAGTTTATAATGGTTTTGTTCAAATAATTAAATTTTTGAGTTCATTTAAGCTTAGTGTTTTATGCAGCATAAGTTATCAAACATAGTGTTATTTTAAAATATTAGGGTGTTAAATTCTTTCATTGTTCAACATTTCATCATATAAATTAAAAAATTCACTTTTAAGAACAAATATTTATATTTTAAATTTTTTTTTGGGAAACCCACATCATAAAAAGGGTTAATAAAACATATTGTTAAAAAGAGGGAAAGGAAATGTGATGGACACCACCAAAATAGGCTTCTAAATAGGATAAAAATAGTGGAATGTGAAAAAATAGACATGGAAAATAAAAGTAATTGTCGAGTTTTGATGGATAGTGATGGAGAACTGGGTCATTATAAGGTTTACTATCACAAAACCTTAAGTTTTTTATGGTTTAAAAGGGAATTTATTTCTTGTTAAAAAATTTAAGGAATAACATTTTTGTTTCAAAATACTTTTAAATATTTTTAGGAATTATCTTACTTCCTTTAGTAGGAACACAAGTAAACATACATACTTTACAAATAGAGTTTCATCATTTAATAAATTTCCACCACATACTCATATTTTCTCTAAAATACAATTCAACATTTATTACAGAAGTAAAATTTCATTTATCATAATTATGCAGAGTTCCGAAAATGAACTTATATTTCTTTAATGAAAAGGTAAATATAGGAGAAAATATCCTGATAGTTTTTCAAAAGAAAAAAATAAAAGGATAACAAGAACACTATTAAAATGAATGGGGTCAAACAATGAGATGATACCTCATCAAGAAACCCAATTTAAGAGTCATAAAATTAATGATCATTCTAAAAATGAAATATCATTTAACTATCATAACAATTAAATAAATAAAAACTATGTTATATAGAATATTATATCAAATAGACTTGTGGTATAAAATTCACCCTTATCTCCCTTTTATTGTGGGTTCAAGCCTCATGGTCTTTTTGGATGCAAAAATTTGTCACATGACCTATGGGTTTTCCTTTTTCTATAATAGTATTAATATAATCCTTACCTAATTATAAAAAATAACCTTAATATATTCAATATTAAATAAATTATTTAACCTCAAAGTTTATCTCATACGTTTCATTTTACATTCAAAAAAATATAATAACCGATATTGTATCATTATGTTTGTCGATATTTGGTAATTAATTGACAATGTCAATAGTAATTTCCTCCCTTAATACAAGAAATGAATTTCTAAATATGAATTTTTTATTCCTAAATCACTAAAATCCACTTTTAATGGATCATATTAAATTTTTTAGTTTATCTCAAATTATTTTCCAACACCAATATGGTTGGAATAAGTTATCTGATATGCATAAATACATTAATATGTAAAACCAAATCCAAATTTAAAAATAAAACATTTCATAAATGGTTGAACTTAGAAATATTATAAAACATCAATATCTAAAACATTAGAAATAATGTTACTGAATATCTAATATGAACATACCATTAATATCTCAAAAACATAAACTATATCTTAATCATCACATACCAAAAATTTGAATACCTTCCTCATGTATTCACTTAAAACATGCTAATACCATGAATTACCATAAATCCTTGTTGATAAAATGCATGATTCATTATTCCATAAGTAAAACACATATTATTACATACATTCCTTAAATCCAAAATTGTTGTCCACTCCATCAATGGTAACATAAAACATATTGTCAAAAAATAATTAATTTGCTTCAAGGAATATCATCTCTTCATCCTAACATTATTATGTCAACATTGGGAACATATTAAGGGTTAGCCTTATTTAAAACATGTGTTTTAAAAATGATCAAATTTTAACTAATTCACTTTTCCTATTCGTTAGTACCATTCAACCTATTCTATAAAATCCATAAAAAAATAACTATTGTACAATCCTTATATGTTTCATAGTTATTATAACAATAATTTCATAAAATATATTTTTTGGATATAAAAACCCAATATTTCTTTCCCTTTAGATTCTTCTGTAGTATATTCCCTTTATGCTTTGTGAATTCATTTTCATAGTTCACTATATCCTTACAGTTAAAGTATTGAACGTTGTAAAATTATTTCTTTCCCTTTCAATCGTGAGCATGGTTGAATTTTTCTAAAAAAATGAATAAAACATCTAATCCCTTCAAGAAAGTACTAGGGTGTTTCTTTCAAAAATTATCACATGTGGAAAAGTCCTTCATTTTCTTTCCCTTAATCATTTTTTCTCTTACATCATTTTCTTATCCTTCTTTCCTTCAAAACTATATGACTTGTAAAATTATTTCCCATTCTTAATAGCACAAGATACTATATATTAATATAATGAAAATGATCATGATACCAGTTCCCATCGAAGGATTGGTTTAATCTCATAAAAAAACTGAAAATCTTACTCTTTGAATTATGTACATAGTTTTTAGAATTCCTATAAAACCTTGTAAATATATCCTTATATGTAAAAATATTATCTTCTTTATTTTGTCTCAGACCCAAGAATTGTCACCGTGTTCGCTCGTTGTTCTCAAGGAAAATATTTTCCTAATAAAATTTTCGTAAAATACTTCCATTCAATGTTTTCTATTTTCTCATCATCCTTAATGTTTTGAATTAGTGAACAACATTGGTGTGTATTGTAATGACCCAGATTTTTTAAATGATTTTTTCCCTAAAAATGTGTGTTATATACCATAAAACGATATATGTTTTTAATGAAGTGGTTTTATATTGTATAAAGGAAAATATGACCATCAAAATTCAACTGTTATGTGACCATTGGTCAAATATACCCATTTTTCAATATGATTTTTTGAAACTATACACTTTATAATAATTTTGACATTATTATTATTTCTTATAAGTATATAGGAAAAAGGATAGTTAATACAGAAAAAAGAAGTGATGGCCTCAACCATTACAATCATGTCATATAAAGCCTATTTTTCATAACTTTGGATATATGTATTGTAATTGGGGTTTTCCCTATACCAAGGATAATTAAATACTCAACAAGTGATGCTTGAATGAAATCATTTATAGGAGAAGTTCAAGTTAGTGTAAATTACCACTTGGGTGATGTTAGGCGTGTCACCCCAAGAATATATCACTATCATGCACCATATCCATAGTTTATACATGTGTTTTATAAGGGGTTACATGTTTACGACTTAGTGACCTGAATTTTAATTACATTTTATAAATAAAATTGTTATTCAATTAATTCTCTTTTAAGAATATTTTTCTTAAATATGAAAAATTTGATAAATTGGTTTTTTATACACAAATTGTACTTTTAGAATGGATATAAATATTTAATAACAAACTAAAGCATTATGAATAATATTTTTTAATGAAATAATATGATAAAAATTCTATTATTTAAATATAAATGATTAAAATAATTATTATGTCATTGTAAATTTTTAAGTGTCCAAAATTTTACTATGGAATTTAAACCGGCTAATTTTTAATAAATAAGAGTTTTATATTTAAATTTTATTATTAGAATAATTATATAACTGTTATTATAAAATAAAAATCAATTTTGAAATCATCACTTCAAATTTATATTAGGGAGAATTTATAATTATTTTTTAAAATACTTTATTTTTTCTATGAATAGTAAAATTGCAGTTTTGGTTTTTCGGTAAGTTTAGTGACTTAATAACTATGTCTTAATGATTCAATAATTAATTAACCACAAATAATTACCTATAATGTTTAATTTTTTAAATATCTGTTACTTTAATATATTTTAATCAATTTCTAAACTTATACTTACTTTCCAAAGTCTAAGATGGAAACGTTAGCATTAAAATTCTTATTTTCTTGAAACAATACATTTCCCTACCAAAATAAGAAATATAAAATGAATCTTGGTTATGGTAGATTAATATATCATAAAACATTTCCCAAATTTAAAATATTATGGGAATATACCATGGTAATTAACATGGTTTTTTCATTACACAACCTAGATTTCCAAGGACTATATATGGAAATTATTAAACAAGTCCTCCACTTTTCTATAAATACCAACCCATTCTCCATTTCCTTTCACTAAAAATATATCCTCCAAGAATAAATGGTATTTTTATCCTACCAATTAGTCACCCAAACGTTTCCTCAATCCCCTAAGGTTCCATTCCTCAAGACCTAGGATTAACACTTCAATGTATGGGAAATCTCGGCTTCTCTTTTCCATTAAAGTTCTCTTTTTTATGAGGTATGTATTCCAATTTCCAAAATAAGTTTTTCTTTCCAATTCATTTTAACTCATCACTATCATAATAGTATTTTATGAATGGGATATTATTTTTTTGTCTCATTTTATCATTTTATAAAACCATATTTTATGCATGTTATACTAATTAATTTACTTCTAAAAATTTTCCTCTTTTTCTCAAGATATTCCCATTAATTTTCTTATTGTGAATACCAAAGACTCTTTATTTTACAAGGTAATTAAAATAAATGTAAAAATAAATTATTTTATTATGTTATTAACGTACATGAATCCCAAATTCCCTTCACATTGGTTGAAAATGACATAATGATAATGTTTTAAGCACTTTTGAAACACCTTGATTTTGATATGCAACTCGTTTTTCCTTGATGGGTTATCAATTGAATGTTTTATTATGATCTATGTGACTCAAATTAATTAACTCATATTGAGCGTGTGTCATAATAGTTCTACAATTCATTAGGTAAATAATTTATTCTTAAGATGTGACTTTTTTTTACGATACCTTGGTGAATAACCATGGTAATTTTAATTTATGACACCTCAATGAAAAAACCATGATGGTATTATTATGAATTTATCATTTAAATTTTCTGTCCACATTTCCATGTTATTATTCCTATTATTTTTATTATGATATTTCTTATTTTACATTTCTCATTCCAAAATGAAATTCAAAATTTTTATACTGATATTCACCATGATCACATGTAAACTGTTTCCCCTTACTAGGCCTCATGCTCACCTATTTCCTTTGATATATATCACCAGGATATGAGATGGTGTAAATGTAATTCAGATGAACCAGTGAGGATTTATTCATGTGTATTTATAATAATTTATTATGTTTTCATGTATTATGTACCTTATTTCCAAGAAACTAAACACTAAAATATCCTCTATTTGTACCATGTAAATGAAATGTTTATATAATAAATAGGTGGGATTATATAGTTGTTAAAAAAGTATGGTTTTGTTATTTATGGAAACTAGGATTTAAAACCATTGGGAAGAAAACTATATAAAATTTTAAATATAGGAAAACATACTTATATTTTTGGTGAAATATAAATTAAGTGGTTTTTGAGCAACAAAGTCCATGTCAGGATACGAACAAGTGGATGGGGATCTAGCACAGATGTATCTATGGGAACACCTAAAAACACAACATTAAGATAGAATCGAATGGGAACTTTACCATGATAATGATCTATTCTTCACTCATAGTTTGACACTCCTTGGGGATATGTTTTCTTAATCACAAGATTTTTATGAACCATTATGAATTATTTATAGAAAATTTATATGTTGTTAAGAATAAAATATTTAAGAAAAATGTTTTAAGAAATAAAATTATTTTATGATTATAATATTATTTAAGTAACACATTTCCTTCTAAGGTTTTATTCTTCTATAAAATTTAAGGAAATTAGAGGAACCTTGAAAACAATGAGCGCAATTGGCCTTGCGCTAATGGCCCTCTGATGAAACACGGAATGGAAAACTTCATGAGAATGATGAATCATCTAACTCAAGTTATGAACAATAAATTGAGTCAAGCCAAGAGACCAGATTCACCTCGATGGGAACATAATTATTTTGATTCATCTATACTTTAACAAACAACTTATTTCAGTGGATCTATCAAACCATTGATTCCTAAATAATTGATAAGATAAATAGACTAGATCTTTTTTATTCTCCATTGTTCAGAACAATAGAGAGTTAACATGGATATATACTTCTTAGAGGGATAATCATATCAGTGGTGGGAACTAATTAAAAACAAGATCCCAATAATGGATATTGATTCTATAGAGCGGGAAGAGTTTAGTGGATCTTTTTTAATAAATATTTACCCAATTCAATGTGAATGAAAATGGATAAATAATTCCATAACATATATCATACGGAAAATATCTCCATGTGAATCTATGATATGAACATTAAAAGGCATTATTATTACACCTCTTACTTTATTATGGATCCCAATGGATTGTTTGGTATATTCTTTTATAGAGTAAGACACTATCTATAGAGGAATATATCCAAAAGAGACTATAGTGATTATAAGTGCTATGAGGAGATAGTGTGGAGTGATTTGAATTTTGAATTAGAGGTCAGAGTGATACAGTTTTCATAGAAATCAAATTAAAATTAGATATCTTTATATCCAAACATAGGGAGTAACTTTGATCACATAATAGGATGAAATAAAGTGAAAATTCATACATGAAACAAATGTGGGAAGTAAAATTTGCAGAACTGATTTCGTAGGAGTGAAAAATGTTACAAGTGTGGAAGATATGGCCATATTTCTTGGAACTTTCATAGTGAGTTGAATCCTCGACTTCTCAATACTAACAAAAAAAATATGGTGCACACCCAGTTTTAGGTCCAATGATTCATGTGTGGATAGCTTATTAACATTTAAAATCTCTATCCAAATTATAAGATATTGGAAAAAAATAACTATGAGTCTCAACATAGGAAATCAAAGAAAGGTCGTGAATTTTTATCATAAAAACTAAATTAAACTCTTTAAATGATGTGGCAGAAGGTACTCTTGTTATTCTCTCAAAGATATCAAGTACTTTTTTTGATCAGGTTAGATGAATTCTTGTATTTCTTCTAAGTTTTCAATGAATATACTATCAATATTTAATCTTCTATAAGTTGAGTTATCAGTCAATACTACTGTATGTATTATCCAAGAATCAACGATGTTTAGACACTCTAGTATTGACATTAGTAAGAACAATCTCATTGAAAATCTAGTATTCATTTACATGGTGCAATTTGACATTATACTAGGGATAAACTTGCTCTCAAATTATAATGTTAAGATAAACTGCAGAAGGAGTGAAATCTCAGTAGTATTGACTATAGAACTTATAGTTATTTTCAAATGTGAGATATCGAAACCATATATTTTTCTATAAGAACCTCACATAGTCCTCTTTATGTAGACTATCAGTGAAGAGGAAGAAAGAAAATAATGTATCATAATATAAAATGTTCACATAGTTTAGCAATACACTGAGGTATTTCTTGTAGAGTTACATGGACCTCCCCCAAAAATAGAGGTAGAGTTCTCCATTGAACTCATACAAGGATCCAAGCTGATATGAAAGATTTCATATAGACTGGAAAATGTATAGCAGGAGGAATTAAAGAAAAAACATCAAGATATTTTAGAGAAGGGGTTTATCCCAACTAGATTATCTCTTTGGGGAGAACATCTTCTCTTTGTGAAAAAGAAGGATGGATCAATGTATCAATGCATTGATTATAGAAAACTTAATGGGATTATAGTAAAGAACAAGTTTCAACTCCCAAGGATTGATGATTTATTTGACTAGATTTGTGGGTATTAATTATTCTCTATGTTTGAACTTTGATCTGGTTATCATCAATTGAGGCTAAAGAAAGAAAATATTTCAAAGACCTACATATGATCAATATATGGGCATTATGATTTTTTTCTTATTCACTTCATCTTGATTAGTGTTCCTTCAATATTTATGTATTTGATTAATCGATTCTTTAAGGACTACCTTGATAATATTGTGGTACTTTTTATTAATGATATTATGAAAATTGAAAAAGTCACAAGGAGAAAGATTATCATTTAAGAGTTATATTGAAAACTATGAGGAAAGAGAGGCTATTTAGAAAATTAATAAAATTTGAATTTTAATCAGAATAATTTTCATTCTTATGGAACATTACAAATAATGAAGGAACCTCAGTTGACCCTACCAAGAAAAAGATTATAGAGGAGTGGACTCATCCTACAACAGTAACTGATAGTTGTAGTTTCCTTAGTCTAGTAGGATATTATAGGTGGTTTGTGAAATAGTTTTAATGACTTTCTAATCCACTAACCACTGTAACTTGAAAATGGTATAAGTTCTTTTAGACAAAGAAGTGTGAAGAAAGTTTCTAATAAATAAAGAAGAGATTGGCTACATAAATATTGTTAACTTTACCCTCTATCAGAGAAGGATTCATTATTTTTACTGATCCATATCTAAAATGACTTGAGTGCATCCTCATTTAAATGGACAAGGTGATTTCTTAGAAATATCAACAGTTAAAGTCTCATGAGATAAATTATCCAACTCAGAATTTAGATCAAGATATTTATGTTTTTCCATTAAAAATATAGGGTCCCTATATTTATGGTGAGAAATGTGATATATACACATAACACCAATGTTTGATGTATATATTCACACAAAAGTAATTGTACATGAGACAAAAAAGATGGTTAGAACTTCTTAAAGACTATGAATATTAAATTAATTATCAACGCATAACATAAAACAAATCCGTTGATGAATTAAGTTAGAAAGACTATGTTGTGTTGGAAATGATGGGGATTCAAGGATATCCTTTGATCAAATACCTAGTAAAAATTGACAGGGGAATCATTAGGAAAATTACATCATCAATCTTATCCCAAATGATTTCTCAACCATCATTACTAGAAAATATAAGGAAATATCAAATATAACATCCAATAATTCAAAAGAATATAGAGGTTGGGAATAATGGGATGTGTCCTGAGTCTAACATTGATCAAGAAGCTGTTATAAAATTTCATAAAATATTATGTCTTCCATTTATTCTAGAGATAAATACAGGACAGATGGATGAAGCTCAAGGATTTACATTCTCTATATATCCTAGAATCACTAAAATGTTTAGGGACCCTCTTGATCATTATTGTTGGGATAATATTAAATGGATGATTTTTGACTACATGAAAAGGTTCTTAGTGTGTAAACAAGTGAAGGAAGTGTGATAACTTATTAAAGGTGTATTACAACCACTACCCATACCAACAAGGAAGTGATACAATATCACTATATAATTTTTCCCCAGTTTCCCAAGAACATATGAAGTAAATAATGTGATATGGTTTATAGTGGACCGACTCACCAAGAATACCCTTTTAATCAATATTTTGGGAGATTTATATTTTCACTAACTATCTAGGATTTATGTAAAGGAAGTGGTGAGATTTCATGGGGTGCCACTTTTTATTGTTTCTAATCATGAACCAAGGTTCTCATCAAAATTCTAGAGAATTATTCAATATGGTCTGAATAAGGAATTGAATTTTTGTATATCCTATCACCCCTAAACTAATTTTCAATCTAAAAGGATTATTCAAACAGTCGAGAAAAATTTGAGAACATGCTTAATGGAATTTAAAGGTGTATGGGATAAGACCCTCCCATTAGTTGAGTTATCATACAACAACAACTTCTATTAATGTATTCAAATATCACCCTATGAAACTATATAAGGGAACCGGTGTAGAAATCCTTCAAGTTGGGATGAAGTTGGTGAGAGAAATTTATTTGGGCATAATCATGTGAAAGAGATAAATAAAAGGTTCAATCCATCCTACAACACATAAAGACTATTCAAGGTCGGTAGAAGTGCTATGCAGACAACTATTTAAGGGACTTGGAGTTTTATGTTGGTGATAATGTTTTACTTCAAATACCAATATGAAAGAGAGTTATGTAGTTTCGGAAGAACGGGAAACTAATCCCATTGTAAATTGGCCACGATAAAATCTGTAATCGCAGAGGAGAAGTGGAATACCAGCTTTCACTTTCACCAAATATAGCTCTTGTTCATGATGTATTACATACATCTCTATTGAAGAGATACATACATGATCCCTCACATGTACTGAATCCATAGGTGGTATAATTGGAACATGGATTCTCTTATGAGGGGTAGTCGGTGGTGATATTAGACCATAGATACAATGTTCTACATAACAAGACTACCCTCCTCATCATGGTTTTGTAGAGGAACTGTAAATATGAAGAAGTGGCATGGGAACTAGAGGAGACAATGAGACAAAAGTACCCACCCCTTTTCTCAACTGATAAAACCAGTTGAAATTTTATTGTTGAAATTTATTAATGTGGGAATAATTTAATGAACCAGACATTTTATGTGATTATTTTACCAAAAAATGTATGTTTTACATCACAAAACAAATATCTTTTTAATTAAGTGGTATTTATATATTATAAAGTGAAATATGACCATCCAGATTTGACCATTATATGACCATTCATCAAATATGAACATTGGAAAATATGAACATTGGAAACTTTAGTATTGGTAAAAATTTTAATGATATAATTAGTGTTTATAAGTAGAACTGACAAAGGATAATAAAGGAAGAAATGAAAATCGATAGCCTCAAGTAGTGGATTCTTACCATATGAATCCCATTTTGTAGAACATGGGTGGGAGATAGAATCATTGGGGGTTCTCCCTTGACCAATCCAAATATGATATTTAATAAGTGAATCTTGAATTAAATCATTTATGGGAGAAGTTCAAGTTAGTGCAAATTACCACTTGGACGATGTTAGTCGAGCAAACCCGTGAATCTGTTACTATCAAACACCTTACCCTTAGGTAAAATTTGGGTGTTATAAGGGGTTATGGTTAAAATAATTAGATACTTAAATTTTAAATCCATTTTATAAAGAAAATTGTTATTCAATCAATTCGATTGTGATAATAGTTTTTTTTTTAAATATAAAGAATTTGATAAATTGATTTTTTATACCTAAATTTTAATTTTCAGAAAGAATGTAAATTTTTATATTGAACTAATTTATTATGAATAATATTTATTTCAATTAATTAGTATGATAAAAAAATTATTTAAAAATAAATTTAAAAATAATTTTATTATTTTATTAAAATGTGTTATGTTTCTGAAATTTTACTATGCCTTTTCAACCCACTACATTTTATTAAATAAGAGTTTTTATATTTAAAATTTAATATTATCATAATTACTAAATTATTATGATAAAGTAACCATTATTTTTTAAATAATAATGTTTAAATTAGGTTAGGATGAATTTACGACAATTTTTTAAATAATTTATTTTTTTCATAAATAGTAAAAATGTAGATTGGGTTTTACAATATGTTTAATGACTTCATAATTATTTAATATTGATTTAATTATAAATTAACCACAATACCCGGCCTAAAATATTTTAGTTTATTAATATCATGTATTTTGAAATATTTTAATCAATTTACAAACATATAAGTTACATCCCAAAGTCTAAAATTGAAAACCTTACATTAAAAATATTATTTTGTAGAAACTTTGCTTTTCCATGCCAAACTAAGTAATATAAAATGATAAGAGGATAATGTGGGTTAAAATATCATAAAATCTGTCCCAAATATAAAAAACCATGTGAAAACCCATGCGAAATTCCATGGTTTTTCATTTTCAACAACCTATATTTCTATGTCCTATATTTGGAAATAATTAAAAATAATCCACCACTTTTACAATATATACTCACCAATTTATCATTTTTAATTCACTCACAATCTATAATAAATGATTATATTGTATTTATTCCTCCAATTTATACCCCCAAGTTTCTATTTTTCTTGGTCTATGTGTAACTCTTCAAGGTAAGGGAAATCTTCACTTCTATTTTCCATTAAAATTCCCTTTTCTGTGGTATATATTCAAAATTCCTAACTAACTTATTTTTTACAATTTATTTGATCCTATTAATTTTATACCCTTACCCATATCATTTTAACCTTTTCTAAAACCACATTTTATACCTGCTATGATTCTAAATTTGTTTATCAAAATTTCCCTCTTCTCCTCGAGAAATTTTCTTTTATTTTCTTCTTATAAATTCCCAAGTCTATTTATTTTATATGTTTATTAAAATAAATGTAAAAATTAATTATTTTATTATTTTTTTGAAATATATTAAACTCACATTCCATTTACATTGGTCAAAATGATATAATGATCATGTTTTAATAACATTTGAAACACCCAGATTTTGATATGAAACATGTTTTTTTCTCCACATGTTATTTATGAAATGTATGATTATGATCTATGTGGGTCACATTAATTAATACATATTAAGGTTACACCCTGATATAACTCTAATTAATTGGGTAAATAATTTAATATCTAAAGATGACATGTTTTAAGATACTTTGGTAATTTTCATTTATGACACCTTAGTGAAAAACCATGGTGATATGATTATGAATACCTTGTTTAAATTTTTAGAAACATTTCTATGTTATAATTCATGTTTATTATTATTATATTCTTTATCTTCCTTTTATCATTTTTTAATTTCATTCCTCATGTTTTTATTTATATTCCTCATGATAACATATAAAACTGTTTTCCCTTACTGGGCATTATGCATACCCCTTTCCTTTGATGTATGTCCCTAGGATATGAGATATAGTAATTGTGCTTAGGATGAACCCATAATGATGTCTTCAAGTGTATTTAGAAGAATATATTAATTTTTCATGTGTTATGTGCCTTGTTTCTAATAAAATAAACTTTAAAAGATCCACTATTTGTACCATGTACATGAAAAGTATATGTAATAAAAAGGTAGGATCGAATATGAATCCCTTGAGATATGATAATATGTTATGAAAACATTATACCTTTCATTATTTAAAAAATCATGAAATTTTTTCTCTAGGGAAATTATCCATTACTCAGCAATAAGTGTTTTTAGTAGTCCTATTGAATGATGGAAGTTGTTGTCACATGAAGTGGTCAAACATTGTTATACCACATTGTGGATCGTAATAATTATCCATATAGTAAAGGTTATTTCTCATAACCTGATTTAGTTATCCCAATATAGTTGTCTTTTTTCAGCTCAATTTACATCTACAAATTATTCCACAACTCCATCTCCAACATTGTTATCTTTCCCAAGTGGTAAATCACTACATAGATTATATGTATTAATATATTTCTCATTCCTTTTTTCTAAGAATATTTTTAAAAAATAAAATACACTATATTAGATCATAAAATTATAAAACAAAATGTATATTATCAAAACTACTTAACATAAATAAAAAAATTAGGTACGACTAATCTCTAAATCCTAATTTTGACTTCTTTGGGAGTATTTCTAAATTATAACATATGGTTTAATTATATAATATATATTTTACTAAATCCATTTCCCATGGATTATAGAAAACTTTCCCTATACCAGCTATACACACCCTAACCTTAGTATCCCCGAGTTAATGGTTAATTTAATACATTAGCACAATATACAAGGAATCATATCCCTAAGGACCAGACAATTTATTAGTCTTGGAAAAATATATACATACTTGATCCTTATATTAAAATTAAAAATATAAAATAAAACATATATAATCCATTAAGGAAAACATTATTCTCCTAACATAACCTTTCACATCAGTCATAATAAACAAATTTTCCTCATGTTGAAAAATAAAACATAAGAAAGGGGTGAGCTCAGATGCTCAGTAAGGGTTAAGTATAGGGGAAGATATCATAAATAATCATAAACAATTGTGGAAATGTAAGTAATTGAAACAAAATCCATTAAATCAAAAACAGAAGCATAATATGACCAAAATAAAATATTATTAAATAATTCTATATAATAATCATATAATCAATAAAACATAACCATGGAAATTATATTATTCGAATAATTACATGGAAATCATTAACTAATCTCATAGTGAAGTAATCTATAATTTTGTATGTTATAACATACCATCAAGGCTTCATCCAAGGAACCATACATTAACAGGTAAGACACAACCCAATGCCCAAACCATTTTTGTCTCATGAGACCTACCGATGCATCGAGGGGATATAGCGATCTCCGCTTGGTTAAGTCTAATTAATTATTTATATAAAATGGGTGAAAAATAATCAAATATATATTTTTATTGAGACTAGAATATGAAATTTCAATAACATTCCTCATTCAGTAAACATAATCAGAATCCATCCAGAGTAATATGATGAATGGTATCAGAATAGTATATCCCAATTAAAACTAGTCATAAACCATTTAATAATATATGGTAGATAGTACCATATTAGATCAACCTCAATAAATCATAATATTAAACAAAGGATGTTTCCATTGATAAAAAAACATTAAATGAGATCTATGAAAATTTATTGAGGTAAATACCGTTTTAATATTAAAAATCACTTAAGTTTAAAACACTGAAAAATTATAAAAGAAATCATTTTATTTGAAGAAAAACTTATAAATTTTTAAATGATTCTTTAAATCCTTAAGGTATAATGTATAGTGACCCTAACCTTTTACACATATTATAACATGATGTTGATCATAATTTTATATCCAATACAACTAAGGATCGTGAATTCTACTTTATTTGGAAGATTATGTATATAATTTGAAAACATGAAAATCATCTAAAAACATATTTTATTTAATCTCTATAATGAGATACTAACATCCCCTGATATATTACATTTTAATAAGATAACCCTAGAAATACATGAACAAAAGGGATGATCTAAAAAGCCCAGTAAGAGAATATGCATAGGAATAAAACATAGCACATTAGTTAGAAGGAATAAAATAATTAAATAAAAAATAAAAAATGAATAAAAATAATGAATAATAACATTTATAACATGGTAACATATAACCATTACATCATAGGAATATAGAACCATCATATAACATGACAAAAACATGAGTCAAGGCTCACTGCCAAGACTATATCACAAGGTAGAATAATTTAAATAAAGGAATTAGATTCACTCCCTATCCAAACATGACATATCATGATACTAAACATTACCCAATGAATTGAAGTTCTATCTAGGTTCACCCATTATAACATGTTCATGCATTTCTGTTCCACATGAAGAATTAAGAATAATGGTTACCCATGGAAAGAATTGGGTATCATAATCATGTCAAAAGGCGTAACAAAAAATAATATCATAATGGTGTCCCTAAAAGAATGGATTTAAATCATAAATGAAAATTAATATGGTAAAAACGTCATACTTACTGAAAATTAAATTTTTTATTTCAAAAACACTTTTGAGGATAAAGTGAGAAACCATAATGACATCTAGACATAAAACACAACCATGAACCATAACCATGATCGTAAAGACCAAATACAATCCACTAAAAAAGCAAGAAAAAGATCCCCCTAACATAAAAACAATATGATCTGCATTCATCTTCCCATAACTACTCAGCAAGAAGTCTCGTGCAAAAATGTACGGGCCCGGTACCGATGGAAAAATACATACCCTCCCAAAACATCCAAATCCAAATAGTGATGAAAATGAGAGTTCTACCTGCTCTGAACATCTTCTGGAACATTTCCTTGAAAATAAACTGGATGTGATGTCTCATGAACCAAGGACACAATGCCACAAAAACACGCAAGATGCAAACCATAAAATCCACAAAAATACAAAAAACCATAAGCCAAATCATCCTTCACCATGTCAAAGGAAATAAAAGATGCATCCTCTAGAAACACCTTTTTGTAGACTATAGGACATCACCAAGAAGATCAAACCTCAAACGAATCACCCCAAACTGCAAGCCTTTAAAACCAGACCGGAATTAATCCAGAATCATGTACTTCACAGATCGTTCATGTCGTAGCACCACCGCCATACCGAAGCACGATAGCAAGCATCATAACTCAAAAATGTCAGACAATCAGTACCCACCATCGTGCAATGAAAGGAGATACCCATAGCAGAACTATCCACAACACTCCAACGCAAAATCTAGAAACTGAACCAACACGCGAGCAGCAACAAACAAATCCAAACTCGAAAAAAACGAAAATGATCCAAGATTATGAACCCATAACCATACCAAATCCCACCCAAGTGCTGAAGAGATATAAAAAAACCACAAACCAAAAATTATATCCCATCACCATCTTCCCAAAATACAGAGACCGCAGCTAACCACCTAGTGGAAACCCCAATGATGAACAGTAACCCTCAAGCGTGTCACATGGAAACTGAATGCTGGTCCATCATCAAGCCTCCAAAAGAAACCCTATCCAGTGTATGTGGAGTGAGGCAGGAAGGGCCAGCATCGATGGGGATGAGCCGAACAGTTCCACTAGGCATCGCCGTGAGATTAAGAGCCGCCGCAAGCCTACCGATCAATGCCGAGGTGATGAGATGAGATGATCCGAGGCGGGGGGCGGCGGTGACAGGGTGAGCGACCTAGGGTTCCATTGCTCCTTAGGGGCTCATCCCGCCCCTTAGGGGCTCAATTATAAATTATGTATAATTTAAGTGTATATATGTAAAAAATTGTTTAAGAAACATTAGAAATGAAACAATATAGTGCAGTTTAAGGAAAATATTAAAGAGAATTTAAAGAAAAAAACCTATTTGTTTTCATAAAACCAGAAAATAGAAAAGGTGTTTTTTTAATTATAAAATGATTTATTTAAAAAAATAGTAGTTTATTAAAAAATATTGGGTATGGTACTTGAAAATATGTAAGAAATAGGGAATTTACCTTTAATCAAGATTACTTATTGGGAATAATTGAGAAGGGAACCTTATTAAAATGTGTATATCCCTGAAACATAAGGATGAAATGATACTGATACATGATTTCTTAACATATAAATGTAATTTATAATATTTATATAAAAATAAATAATATTTATATTTGGTTAAATAGAGATAAAAAATAACCTGAAGGAACAAATTGAGGTTTGTGAAGAAATGATTACCTTATATCAGAAAGTGTTATGTACATGATATTAATGTCATAGATAATAAAATTAATTCCATTAATTAATTAATTAAGAACCTTTAATAAATTTATTTTATTTACATCAATTTTAACATATATATTTATATCCCTTTTTATGAGTTATAGTACAGAATTTCATCGTTTGGTTGTGTTCATTTCCTTGGTTTTCATGATCAGTTACTTGTATACATGTATGGAAAATCAAGTAAAATGAAAATGGTTTTCCAAAATTGAAGTTATATTTTATTAATGAGAATATATAATGTTAAATGGTTATATAATTAAATTGGTAATTTGGGGTTAGTAAGAATAATTAGGTAAGATGTTTTTGATAATAGTTTTGATTATTTTGGTTATTTTTAGATCATCACAAAGTAGTAATTCTTTATTAATTAATATTAGGTATATAAAATGGTTCATGGAAATTAAATAAGATTTAATATATATATACATTATAATCTTTTTTAACCATAAAAATGGTTTTGTGATTATTATTTAAGAATTTAATGGAAATAAAAAACTTTTTCATCCATGAATGTGACAAATTAACACATCATAGGTGATGTTTTCATCTTTAGTAAAAAAGGAGAGGGGAAGGAAATGATGATGGATTATTCCATTTTCATAATAAAATTCCAGTATATGTAAGGTATTGGAGTTATCATACCATTTGAATTAGGGTTGGTGAGGATATAATATGAAAATAAAATAACTAGAAAATAAATTAAAAGAAAAGAAATAGTATTTTACCTTTTGAATCCTTCTTCTTAAGAACCTCTTTTGGGGGATTGGTTTGGGAATTTTGTTGATATAAAAGGATATTTGACATGGGGGATGGGATTAGGATGATATTTGAGCATAATTTTTAAAATTATTAAATCTTGGGAGGTGTGAGGATAAGAGGTGGTGATGGGTGGTATTTATAGGGGAGGAGTGGAGTGTTCTCTCATTATTTTATTCATTAGTTTATTATTATTTTTCAATAATATTAAGAGTTTTAAAATTATCACTTGATATATAAAAATATTTAAAGATAATTCTATAGTCTGTTTCTTATATTAGTAATGATTCAAGGAATAGTGTATTTAACTTATATTGTATATATACTGTAAATTATCGTACTTCACTATTCACCAAAAATTCAACTATTTTAGAAAAATACCAAAAATTCACCATAACAATTTTTTGATGTGTAGAAATAAAAAATAGACTCTATTTTATGCAGATAATTTTCTATATATGATAAAATTATTTTTAATTAAAATAATCATTTATATAGAAAATACCCATTCTAAAATTATAACTTATTTTATAACACTTTGAAAATTTTATTATGGTCTCATAAAATTATATTATAATAATAAGAAAAAAATTACAATTTATGATTATATCTTATGGAAATAAATTGTCTTTAACAATTTTATATTAATTATAAAACTTAAAATAAACACTTATGTTTTATAAAAATATCAACACTTAATTAATAATTTATAAAAAAATATTTACTTATACTATGATATAATTATATAATAGTTTCATTTATATTATGAATAATTTTTATTTGTACATTCATAGGTGAGATTACTATTCTATTTCCCAGTTTACTATTTAGAAGGGTCACATTACTATTTAAAAGGTTATGTAACAATTCCATTGTTAAATGTTTATTAACTTATAGAAATACCTATTATTTCATTCATTATTCATTTATAAATTTTTTATTATGTTCTCTATGTGATATGTATATTATTTATAATGTATAAAATAATTATAAGATGAAAATTTTCATTGATAAAATTTTGGGTCATTACATTCTCCCCCCTTATGAAATTTCCCCCCCAACATTTCATTTCACAAACTATTGTGAAAAAAAAGTGATAGAAATTCTCCTTCATCACATATTTTGGTTCACAGGATTCTTCTTCGTACTTATGGTTCCTCCATAATACTTTTACTAGGTGAGTGATCTTGTTATGTAGAACTTTATCTCTACGATCTAGGATCTTCATCGGCTTGTCCTAGTAAGAGAGATCATTCTCCAACTATACGAACATGAAATTTAGTACATGTTAGGGATCCGGTATGTACTTCCTCAAGAGGGATGCATGGAATACATCATGTACTTGATACATGGAAGTTGGAAGTGCTAGTCGATAGACCATAGCTCTAACACGATCAAGAATGTCAAAGGAGATGATGTACCTAGGACTTAACTTTCTTTTCTTCCGAAATCTCATGATCCTCTTCCATAAGGATATGTGAATGAATACCATGTCTCCAATATTAAACACTAGGTCTCATGGATGATTGTATTCATAACTCTTCTATCAAATTTGGTCTACCCAAATATACTGCTGAATGGTTTTCACCTTTTCTACCATTCCTTTGACCAATTTAGCTCTTAGTATCATACGTTCACCATCATCTTCACAACATACTAGTGTTCTAAACCTTTTACCATAAAGTGCTTTATATAAATCAATTTCGATTCCCTAGTGGAAACTATTATTATAGTAAAATTAGACCAGATGTAGATATTGGTCCCATTCTCCCTTGAATTCCATATAATATGCTCCCAACATGTCATCTAGTCTTTGAGTAGTCTATTCAGATTGGCCATCATTTTGAGAATGATATGTTGTACTAAAGTTAAACTTAGTGTTCAAGGAATGTAAGAGACTTTTCCAAAACATAAAAGTGAATATCAGAACCTGATCAGATATAATTGATAGTGGTAATCCATGCAGCCTTGCCAATTTTATGTTGTATATTCATAAAAGTTGATCCATTGAGAAGTCCTCTCTAATTGGATGTCTTTGGATGTGTTGTAACAAATTCAATGGTTATTTTCTTCCATTTCCATATTGTTATGGGTAATGGTTTCATTATCCACTTATACTTTTTCCTTTCATCCTTCACTTGCTGACATACCAGGCACTTTAATGTATGTTCTATGATCTCTGACTTTATATTTTCCTACCAATAGTTATCTCATAGATCTTGATACATCCTTGTGCTTCCTAGGTGAATAGATAATGTTGAGCTATGTGCATCATTCAAAAAAACTTTCTCTATTTCTAGATTATATGGTATACATATTCATGACCCAAATTTCACGACTCCTTCCTCAACCATTTTTGACACTGGGGATATCCAATTTTTGATAGATCATCCTTTTTCTAAATTTCCACATCATTTCTCTGAGCATACTTTATTTTCACCATAAGTGATGGTTGAAAAATCCTTTGAAAAGTGATTGGTGATATTTCGTCCTTAATAATTTCCATGTCCATCCTTTGATGGTCTATGAGAATAGGATCCTTCTCCATTATCATTATTAATAAAGATGTAGTATCCCAATACCTTATTAACTATACCTAAATGTTAGGGTATTGAGTAGTCATAATATTTGATGAACTCTGACCATATTTTTTGGTTCATATTACTCTCATTTTGTGTTAATATATATTTTAGGTTCTTATGATCAATATATATTTCACAATTCTCCCCATATAGATAATTTCACCAGATTGTTAATGAGAAGATCACACCTACCAACTCTTAATCATGTATGGGATAGTATATCTCATTAAAATTCAACTACCTCAAGGAATAAGCAATCATTTTATCATTTTTCATCAGTACACATCCTAATACCTTATTCTATGAATTTTTTACACCACAAAGATTTCCCAACTTGTTGGTAGAGTGAGAATTGGTGTAGTGATAAGCCTCCTTTTCAACTCGTTAAAGTAGTCTTCACATTGACTTGTCTAGATAAAATTTTATCGTTTCTGAGTCATCTTGGTTCTTTGGCTTGATAATAATGAGAATTTATTCATAAATTTCCAGTAACACCTATATAGGCCAAGGAAGATACGAATATCCATTATAGATTTTGTTCTAGGGCACTCCTCAATTTCCTTTATCTTAGAAGGGTCCACATATATACCTTTTATGGTGATAAATTCCCCAAAAATGATATTTTCTATATTTAGAACTCACATTTTCTATACATTTCATATATTTTCTCCCTTTATAATGTATTTCACACACTAATCAAATGCTCCCCATATTCCTCCTTGATATCTGTGTATATCAAGATACTATCAATAAATACTATGGAAACGTTTCCTAGGTAATCTCTAAAGAATCTATTAATTAAGCCCATAACTTTTTTAGAGCATTAGTGAGTTTGAAGGGAATCACTATGAACTCATGGTGTTCATACCTCAATCAAAAGGTATTCATGGAAATATCTTCCTTACCTTTAATTGGTGATATACTAAAGGAAGGTCCACCTTTGAGAAATTATTTTCCCCACATGGATAATCAAAAAATTCATCCATATATGGTAGGGGATACTTGTTCTTTATAATTATTTTTTTATCTCATGATAATAAATGTCGGGGTGCATTAATCCATCCTTTTTCTTGATGAAGAGGACTAGCACACCCCATGGTGATGCACTCAGCTATATATAACCTACGTCCATATTCTCTTATAACTACTTATTTAGTTCTTATATCTAAATGGTGTCTATTATGTAAGGTTTATATGTTATAAGAATAGATGCTATAAGAAGTTTAGTTGATAAATCAATCTATCAACCCAAAGTAAGACTAAGAAATTCTTTAGGGAATACATTAGTCTAATCTGTCATGATATGCATGTCTTCGAGCAGGATTCTCTCCTTTATCTCAATAATTTAAGATAGATATTATTTCTCATACGAGAACAATATTCTAAATTGATAAAATAATTCTTAAGAAGATTAATATTCCTCATTACACTTTTACAAAATTAGAGGATGCTTCAGGATGTGAATAGTGATATCCATTTCTCGACAGTTGAAATTGGATTTATATAATGATATCCAATCCATTCCAAATATCATCAAACTCTACCCAATGGAGTCTGACAAGATTTTCTAGGAGGTTAAATTCACAAATATTAACTATGGAGGATTTATAAACATTGTATGCAATAATTTCCCCATTTTATATTCTAATAGATAACTCAACCTCCAAATTTTGAGGTTGTGATTTAAATGTTCTATTAAAATTGAAACATATAAATGAATGTATAGAACTAGAATCAAATAGTATGTTTTTTACTCTTGAATTAATAACCATCATGCATGTCACCACATCATTTTCATGTTCCACCTCGATAATAGTGAAATCATATGCCCTTCATTTTTTCCTGGGAGGTTGTTGTTGTTGATTTCTTCCAACAACCCTTGGCTTAAGAAAATGCCTTGTATAATTCCCATGTTCATTTTAGTTGAAAAATTTCACTATATGCTTATATTTAATAGAAACCATCCTTTATTTTTATTCATTAATATCCATTTTGTTTTTATTTTCCATATGACCTTCTCTTCCACATTTTAAGAATATCTTGGTTCTATTTAAGGAATTTATAGAAGGCTTCTTCCCATACTTTTGACACATAGTATGTTGGATCTACTTTCCATCATGTTATTTAAATATTGATCCGCCCATATTAAACTCCATTTTCTAATTTTTATCCAGAGGTCCATGAGACCAATGAGTGTCTATAATCTCCATTTAAACCTTAAGGGAATAATGGGAAATATCCTTGTAGATATAAAATTGTTGAATCACAAATTATTTTAATCTACTCATATTTAGTCCACTAAATAAGTGATCTATATTTGTTTTTGTCTTCATAAAAAAGTTGGAATCATATCTCGCAAGCCTTTTGAAGTTTTCTTCATACGCATTCATAGACTCGTCTTATTTTTTCTTCAGTCCAAGGAACTCTATTTCCATCTTAAGATGGAGGGTTTTGGTAAAATATTTATTAGAAAATATTTTCTTGAAATATTCTCATTCCCTAGAAGAAATTTCCTCCTTGGATTTGGTGTTTCTGAATAGTGTACACCACTGATCATCTTCCCTATCAAAAAAATATATTAATAACACATCTTTATCTTCTTTAAATCACTAATGGACAAAAAATATCATCATAATAGAGTTAATAAATTGTTTTCTGATGAGGTTATTAGATTACCCTTTGAACATGGGAGGCATTTTCTCTATAATGGATTCGATTGAAAATTTATATTCCTTATGAGAAAGAGGGTGTTTCACATGACTCGAGTTATTATTCATAACTTGAGAGAGATCATCAAGTACTCTTGTGAAATTTTGATCATCTTTTCCCATCATATTTGGTAGAATAGTATATAAATATTCATATTTCCTGTCACATTGGTTGTTGGAACATGTTCTCATATTTCTATCTAATAACAAAGAAAATAAATGTACAATTTGGGGGGACGTAATACTTAGATAATAATAATTTTATAAGGTGAAATACATCATGTAAGGATAAAATTATAAATTAAGAGTATATCTTATCTTGTGATACCATATGTCTCAAATTGGGCTATCCATAGTGATAAAATTGTCCATAGGGTTCTTAATAAAGTGCTCTAGTCCTAATCTCCAAAAATAACAACACCTTCCCATGATACCAACTATAGAGACCCCATATTGTTGCCCATATTATTAAATGATTTTAAGAATAATTTTCCATCAAATACAACTAAGGATTGTAAAGTCTAGTGTCTTTGCAAGATTAGTTGTAAAATTTGAAAACATGAAAACTAAGATAAAAAACATTTTTTTAATATCTATAATTAGAACCTAAATTTTATTTATCTCTTACATCTTCATATGATAGCTTGGGGAACACAGGAACAAATTGGATGAGAAAAAAACCCCAATAAGGGAATAAGCATAGGAATATAACATTACACATGGGTTAGAAGGCATAACATGAAGGCATAAATGAATGGAAAATGAATAAATATAAGGAATAATAACATATATAACATGAGAACATATAACCATGACATCATAATAATATGGAAATATCATATAACTTGACATAAACATGATTCAAGGATAACTTCCAAGACTATATCACAAGGTGGAAAAAAGACCCATAAAGGAATTAGGTTCACTCCCTATCCCAAAATGACATATCCTGAGACTAAACAATTACCAATGTATTGGAGTTCAATCTAAGAACACCCATTATAACATTCTCATTAAAATTTGTTCCTCATGAATAATCAAGCATAAGGGTTTCCCATGGAAATAATTAGGTATCATAATCATGTAATAAGGCATAAAAAATAGAAATTTCATAATAGTATCCATGAAAGAATGGATTTAAACCATAAAAGGACATTAATATGGTAAAATAATAATATAGCATGATAAATTAGGTCTAATTGAAGTTTACCAAGTAATAAAGTGTTTAATAATCTTTATAAATGAAAAAATTTAGTGTAGTTTAAGGAAAATATAAAATATTATTTAAATAAAAAAGAGAATATTGGTTTTCAGAAAACCAGAAATCAAAAAGGTAGTTTTTCATGATAAAATTAGTTAATTTAGAAAAATAATGGAATTTTAACATATATTATGGATGGTACATGAAAATGGGTAATAATTTGGAAAGTGCCCTTTAATCGAGCTTGCTTATCAAGAAGAATTGAGAAGGGAACCTTATTAAAACATTTATATCCATGGAAAAGAAGGATAAAATGATTTGGATACATAATTTTGAAACATTTAAATAGAATTTATAATCATTATATAAAAATAATTAATATTTACATTTGGTTTAAGACAAAGAAATAATAACCTGAAGGAAAAAAATTAAGGTTCGGAAAGAGACCCTTGCCTTATGTCCGAAAGTGTTATGCAATTGTTCTTAATGTCATGGATAATCAAATTAAATAAATTAATTATTAAATTAAAAAACATTTATATATGTATTTTATTTATTATAATTTTATCAAGTTCATTTATGGCCCATTTTATGAGTTATAAGATACAATTTCATCGTTTGGGAGCATTTTTTATCTTGGCTTTCCCGATCGGTTACTTATATACTTGTATAGAATATCATGTAAAATTAGGATGGATTTATAAAATTTAATTTATATGTTATTAATTAAAATAAATATTATTATATTTTTATATAAGTCACATGGTAATTTTGGAATTTTCTTAATCATTAAATAATATGCTAGTGAAAATTGTTTGGATTATTTTTATGGTTTTTTGATCATCACAAACTAGTTTTGTTTTATTAATTAATATTATGTATATAAAAAGTATCCAGCCCATAAAATAAGATTTTATAATTATATTATAGTATTTTTTAATGATAAAATTTTTTTATGAGAAATATTGATAGAGGTAATGGAAGTTGAAAACCTTGTCGTCCGTCAATGTGATAAATCAACACATCACGGATGATGATTTAATCTTTAGTACAAAAAGAGAGGGGAAATAAATTATGATGGATTATTACATTTTAATAATAAAATTATAGTATATGTAAGGTACTATAGTTATAATACTATTTTTATGAGGTTATTTTAGGATATAATAAGAAAATAAAAGAACTTGAATAGAAATTAAAAGAAAAGAAAGAGAATTTTGCCTCTTGAATCCATCTTCTTGAGAACCTCCTTAGGGGGATTGGTTTTGGTATTTGGTTGAGACTAAAGGATAATATACATAAGGTAAATAATTTTTAAGTGGATTTAGCATAACTTGTAAAAGTCTCAAAGCTTGAGAGGTGTGTGAAAAAGAGGTGGTGATGGGTGGTATATTTAGGGGAGGAGAGGGGTGTTTTCTCATTATTTTATTCAATAGTTGGTTAATTTTCTTCAAGACTATGAATAATTTTATAATCATCACTAAATATATTAAAATAATTAACTTTAGTTTGATATTATGGTTCTTACATCAGTGATGACTCAAGAAATAGTTTATTTAACTTATAATGTATATATATCGTAAATTATCATATTTCACTATTCACTAAAATTCAACTATTATAGAAAAATACCAAAAATTCACCATAACTATTTTTAGAGGTTTATAATTCAAATATGGAATCCATTTTATGAAAATATGTTTTTATAATATGATAAAATTAATTTTTAATTAAAATAATCATTTACATGGAAAATACCAATTCAAAAATTATAACTGATTTTATTACATTTTGAAAAATTAATTAAGGTAGAATTAAAGTATCATATAATCATAAGACACAAAAATATTAATTTATGAATATATTTTATTGAAATAAATTTTATTTTGAAACATTATATCAATTATAAAATAGAAAATACCCACTTTTGTTTTATAAAAATATCAACACTTAATTAATAATTACTAAAACATTTATATACTTATACTATGATATTATAAGATAGCTCAATTTTATTTCTAATTTTATATGTCATGTTACTATTCTATTGTCTCTATTACTATTCGTAAGGGTCGCATTACTTTTCCAACGGTCAAGTTACTATTCCATTGGTATAGGTTCCTTAACATATAGAAATAACTCTTATTTCATTAGTTCTTAATTTATAACGTTTATATTGTGCTCTCTATGTCATTTTCTTAATATTTATAATATATTAAATAATTCTAAGAAATTAATTTGTATTGATAAAAAATTTTAGTTGGTACACCATGAAAGTAGGAAAATCCTCTCTAACGTATAAGTTAAAGGACATTCCTTGCATATTTTTAACAAAAAATTCTCAAATAACCATGTCTAGAAAACAAAACACTGTACCTTTAATACAATTTTTTTAAAAATAAAATATGACAAAAAATGAATTTAAAAAATCATTTTTCTTAATAGTATAAGGCTTTTAAGAAACCATTATTGAAAAAATTATCTATGAAGAAAAAGAGAGTTTTAAGTATATAATTAATAAATATAGTTTTTTAAATTATGTATCATAAAAATATCATATCATTGAAGTGAGCATTAATAAAATAAATTTATTATTTTTATATGATAGAAATCTACGTAAAAAAATTTATATATAACATAAGGTAATAAAAATTCATTTCACACATAATTTTCTTATAAAAATCAATTAAGTAGATGTTTAACCCAATGAATGGAAATTTAATTAAGAAATCCATTAGCTTGTGCTTCCATTTAGTTTTACATACTTAAACCACCTATAAATGGTTTAAATAATGTTATTAATTTATTCCATAACTATATTTATATTTATAATGAATTATATGATACATTTATAATATATTACCACTTATTCATTAATAATATTTCATTATTTTCATTGTATTGGGTGCATTTCATTCATGGTTTCATGGTCGGTTCACTTGTGTATAATTAGGGAAGTTCTTTTCAATTGGAAATAAAAAAAATAACTAAAATGAAATGATATTAATTCACTTGAATAATTTTCAATGATCCTATATATCATTTTCTTATATTATATGAGGATGATTCGTTTGATAAAAGATAATGAAAAATCATTAATTTATTTTGATGATTTTCCCAACCATCACAAACTACTTTCATTTGATTAAATATTATCTATATATATTAGTTCCAGATCATGAAATAGTTCATAAAATACCTATTTAAATCTTATTTAAGTATATTAATACCTATATGACCATCCATTGAGACGATAATGGAAAAACGAGAATTCATTATTCCCGGATATGGTTAACCACTATAATTTGGACAATGGTTTCGTTCCATTGAAAGTTTCTTGTTGAATATAACTACCTTTAAGGACCCCTTAATGAACTTGGAATTGTTATTTGGGTGATAATAGCAGAACTTGGAAATGGTTAGGGTTTTTAGGAGATAGTTTGGTAGATATTTGATGATATTCTAGGCCTTTGAGGTGAAATGGGGTGGTATTTATACTTGAGGAGGGGTGGTTTTAAGTGATTAAATAATGATTATATTATATTTAAAACAAATCAAATTTGGGTGGAATTAATTCAAATGATATTTAATAGTAATTATGTTTTTAAATGTTGTTTTTCGTCATGAAACACATAAACCATCCATTTGATGTAGTATTTTTTAGTTATTTTAAGAATTTTCATTTTAACTATATTTTGCTACAATATTTTACATACTACAATACATATTTTTCTTACCATGACAAAACAATTTATGCCTAAAAATTAAAATGACCTTATAACCTAATATGTACCTCATTATTCCAAATATGGAATCCATTTTACATGATTAAATTTATAATAGTGATAAAAATCAATTATAAATATGTTTCATGTATTTGTGCAATTTTAACCAAAAATTCAACTTTTTTAGAAAATTCCCAAAAAATTACCCTTAAATAATTTTGACATGATGAGTCCAAAAAATAATAATTTTATTTTTTCAAATAAAATTTATAGTTGTTTTAAAAATTAATTATATTTATTATCCCATATAAAGTAATAAAAATAACTATTTTAATAAAACATATATTCGATGAATAAAATGACTATTAAAAATTATGTGCTCATTTACCAAGCATAACTACAATTTCATTAAATATGAACTTCATATTTATTTCATAATATAGTTAATCCTTTTCAAACATATTAATTTAATGGGTAGTTTATAAAGGTCCTGTTAAAATTATTATATTTTAGAGTTCTTTTAAGCTTGGTGTTTTTTGAAACATAATCTATCAAACATAGTGTTCCGTTAAAAATATTGAGGTGTTATTTTGAATACTCATGAGTAGAAATGGTGATGGTTATTTACTACGCAATTGTATGGCATGAAAAAATGCAAGATAATTTCGACAAACTATGGTACAAGAAAAATTCATATAAGTGGTAAATGATAGTGAAAGCGGTCTATAATATCTTGGTAATAATAATTATAGATAGTTGGATATGTAATAACATAACCTAATAATGAACAATTTGAAATTAAACGACATAAAACAAAGATGATGATAAGAAGTGGATCCCTTACCTTGATAGGATACTTTCAAAAGCTTGGGGGAGCTTCTTAATAGCCTATGGGAACCTTGGGAAGAATATAGAGAGGGAATGGAAGAGTAATTTCAGGGTATAAGGGTTTTGAGTAAAGTGGAATGAGATTTTGGGTGGGTATATATGGAAAAATATAGGACAATTCTTTATTAATTACAAAACATAGGTTTTAGACTCTATATGATAAAGTAATGAAAAACAAAAACATTCCAATGGTTTTCTTACCATGGTTTATTCTAAATAGTATTTTCTCATTATTTTATAAGGATAAGAACCGAACACATTAAAATAATTCCACTGGTGATGTGAAATTGAATCCTATTTATAAAAAATTTGGTTTTTTAAAATAAAATATAATACAGATTTTGGGGGATTAATTAAGGATTTATAAAAAAATAAGATAAATTGAAAAGCAAATTATTTTAAAGGGAACATATGTATTTGGTATTGGATACCTTTTCTGGAATATATTACATCAATTTTAAGTCATTATGAAGTCATAATGATACCATATATCTATATGATATTTAATTTTTACCCAAAAATTCTAATGTATCAAAAAATTATGAAAAAAACATATTTGGATAATTTAGACACTATAATTTCAAAAATTATATTTATTTTATAAAAACAAATAAATAACTATGAAAATTTAAAAACATTAAAATAAAAAATCCCCATTTACTAAAAAAACATGGTTTTTAACAGTAATAGCATTTTAACTCTTATAAAAATTACATTTGACTTCATAAAATTATATTATATTTTATAATTAATAAATATAATTTAAATATAATAAATTATTAAAATATTATTATGTAAAAAATTATTGAAATCAATAATTATACTGCCTTTATTGAAACTCATATTTCTAAAAAATATAATTTGTGTTTTTTCTTATAAAAATATAAGTTTTATCCGACACATTATTTAATAATTTAAAAAGTAAAATTAAAAAGTGATAAATGAGGTAATTTTATTATGATAACTAAAATATAAAAATTCATATGGTTTGGGTATAGATACTTATCCCTTTATTACATCAATGAAAGACATAAGGATAAGGTGTGTGAGGGTGAGATTTTCATTGGGTGGTTCGGAAAACATGGTTTGGGTCATGACCTTTTTAATCTTGAACATCTCCCATAAATGGTTTATATAATGATTTAATTGTTGAATATAAATTTAATATTATTTAATTATGAATCCCAAGGATATTATCTCCCTCAAAATCTCTTATAAATGGGTATTATAGTGTGTGATCCTACCGGATGAGATCATAGCTCATTCCTTCTGTGTCAAAAAGACATTTTCATTACCCTTAATATGCTAATCTTAATGGTCAATATACAATTGATATATAATCAATTGTTATTTTTCTTAATGGAATTTAAAATTTTTAAGACCATATAATAGTCTAAAATAAACAAATTATTTCATGTTTTTTCTATAACTTCATTACTTGATGAGGTATTTAATCATTGAAAAAGAGAATTTCATTTATAAAAGTTTAGGACATTACAAAGCCTTATTCATAATAGGTAAATAATATTACTTTTAAAATTTTTTTAAAAAAATTAAAACAAGATTTAAAATATATTTAAATAATCATTTTATAATTTTATAATTCTTCTTTAAAACATTTGTTGAATACATGGACACGGAAGAAAAATGATTTTCGACTAAAGTGAGAAATAAAGTTTATTTTTCTTAAAAATATTCATTCAGTATAATGAGAACATAAATAGAGTAAAATGAAATAAAAATATTTATTATTCTAACATAACCATATTATAATAAAATATATTATTTTATTGACAGATAGATCATAGGATTTCATGATCAGAAGCATTATTATAAACAATCTTGATAAAAATAAGATTGTAAGATAAAACCTTTACCACATTGTTAATGTTGGAATTATAAATTATATTAAATTATAACATAAAATTAAGCATTAAATTTCATTATAATAATTTTATACATGATAAAACATTTCAAAAGGGAAATATACACATCACACAAAATAAACGAGAGGTGAATATGACATGTATCTCATAGAAATAAAAAGAGACTTAAGATCCCATGCCTTATGTATCCACTTGCTTCATACACATTTTAACCTCTTTTATAATAATTTCATGTTTATTATACATATATAATATAACCATACTCATATATGTCATACCATATATGATCTTCTTATGAACTTTAATTACCATTTTATGAACAAATTTTTGTTAAAATCTTGTTTTGATTAATAACGTCTTCATTTTTTATGAATTTTTTGGTTTTTTATTTTTGTTAATTATACATTGATCTTGTTTAAATATCAAAAAAATTATACACGATATAAATATGATATATATTAATTATATATGTATTTATTTTGATATATTAAAATTTAGATACTGATAATTAATGACACAGTTTATGGATATAGTAAGTCGTACATTCGCATGAACGTTATTTATATTTTCTCAAAGGATGGAATAAAATAAATATTAATATTAATTAAACTTTATATAAAAATTTATATCATATATGTCATATATATAGTTATTTAATCTATCCTTATCACTATACATGTAAAAATAAAATGAAAAATGTATCACAATGCTTTGATGAGGTGATAATCCACACGTATATACGAGAGATGTTATCATTTTCCATCAAATTAGAAGGTAAGAGGGTATATGTAATATTATAATCCTAGGATTATAAATATTTCACAAATATAATATATATAAATAATAAATCCATCATTATCTCCAATTGTGATAGGAATTGATTGAAAAATAATTATATCAATTCGTGAGGCGGTTGTCCGCCATACACATGATTGATGGTTTCATTTACAATTTGATAGAAGAGGATGTGGATATAGATTATTTATATAACATAATAACATATATTTATATGTTTTATACTAATTATATTATATTATAATAGTTTAATAAGATTTTAAGGAGGTGGAAAAATAAATAATTTTAAAATGATCAGTTAAGAACAATACCTCTTCTTTAGAAAACCTCCTTATATTAGAACTAAAAGCCATATTATCGGGGTTAAATAATTATACTAAATAATCTAGGATGTATTGAGGGAATTAATGATGTTAGTTTTGGAGTTATTGTAAAAACTGATTGGGTTTGGGAGTGTTGAGGTGAGAGGACGAGAAGTGGAATTTTATAATTGAGGAAGAGTGACATTTTTGTAAATACCCAAAACTATACTTTAATGGGAGGTCACCCTTAAGAAATGTTAAAAATAATTGATAAATAGGATATTTTATCGAATATTTTATCGAAAAACACCTCCAACAAAAAAAACACACATGTTTTAAAAAAATTATTCCATTAGCTTCTATGTTAACTCACTTTTACCATTTTTATTTTCACCATAGTAATTGGTCTCTTTTTATTTACCTAGGTAATTTATCCTTTATCCCTAAAAATAAAATGACACTTAGTGGATAATTTTTACCCAATTATAATAAATAATTAATCCATTTATTAAATAAATATCTTATTTATGTTGAAAATTAATTTTAACACATGTGTATGTAACACACAAAACCCTTTTCTAACCTTAACCATAGTAATAAATTTTTCAATGTTAATTAAAAATATTTTTTAAAATAATTAATTTGACCCTTTTATATAATATAAACTATTATTATTCCAAATATTTAGTCTATTTTATAAAATTAAATTCACATAACTGTTAAAATTTAATTTAAAATAAAACCAGCAAACATGATGAAAAAGCAGGTTTCCAACAAAAAAGTTTTCAAAAGTATAGAATGTTTTAATAACAAAAATCAATAAAACTTGAATTAAATTACATAAATTCAATTAATAATAATATAATTGAACTAATAATTCTCTTATAATAATTTTAAAATATTATTTAACTTTTAAAATACATTAAATGAAATTGAAATTTTCTATTAAAAAGCAGTATTTTTCACTATTCATCGAAAAATTAATATTTTCACAAAATTATAAAACATTATCCCTAAGATAATTTTTTAATTTTTTATTCCAAAAATTAATTTCTATTCTTTAAATAATCTTTCTAAAATCATAAAAAATTAATTTTATTATTCATTTACTAAAAACAATGAAATTAATTTTTTTCGAAAAAAATTGTATTATCAAAGTATATAAAGACTTCACAAAGAATTAAGTGCATTATTTTAAGGTTGGTGTTGAATCATAATTTATAATTTAAATAAAATAACTCTCTAAAAATGGATAGAGTGAGACCCATTACATATCCCAAAGGCCCAAGACCAAGAGGTTTGAATACAAGACATGAAAGCCCGTTTTTTGGCCCGAAGGGCCCTTCAGTGAATAGTACTGGTAACGTACTTAGGTAGCTACAATACCTACTATAGTACCACCACCTCTATATTTAATTCTATTGTGCATCCTCTGCTAAAGTTCCAACACTGATACAACAACTATGGATACTTATACCTCATCATATCCTCAAGTTCCCATGTATCTTTCTTAAGTTTTTAGTTTCTCCATAAAACATTGGCCTAGTGAGTGGTCATGTTTCATAAAACTTTTTTCTATGATCTAGAATCTTTGTTGGAAATTATTTATTGTAAATATCATGATTCAGTCGTATATCCTCTATCTTCATTACATGTGGATGATCATATATGTACTTCTTTGGGATAGATATATGGAACACATCATGGACTTAAGAGAGGTTCGGTGGAAGTGCCAAATGGTAAGAAACCATACCTACTAAATAAAGCATCTCGAATGGGACAATATACCTAGGTATCATATTTCTTTTATTCCAAAATATCAAAACCTTATTCCATATATAAATTCCTATAAATAATATTTCACTAACTCCAAACTTCATATAACACCGATGTTTTTTTGCATAAATTTTTTATCAACTCTGAGCTTCCTTGGTGTTCTATTGAATGGCTATAACATTCTATACCATTTCCTCAACCATAATAATTACTAATATATTTCTTTATCAAACATCAACCTAACACATTAGAGTTCAATGCTTCATTTCATACGGGTCTTTTTTAGGATCCATCTAAATTCTTAAGTTAAAGTTATTGTTGTAAGGAAAAAAAATATAGGAAGTTGTTCATCCAAAACACCTTAGAAATCCATATAACAAGATCTCAATATATCTTCTAGGGTTTGGATTATTATATTATATTGACCATCTACCTAAGGATGACACGCAGTGCTAAAAATCATCTCTATATCCAAATATTACAGAATACTTCTTCAAAAATTTGATGAAAAAATAGGATCCTGATCAGATTGAATAGAATATTGTATGCCATAAAGCCTTACCACTTCATTAATTTATATTATAAAAATATTATCTGTAGATAAATCTTCAATGATAGAGATGAATTGTGTAGACTCTTTATGATAATAAGTTAAACCCATATAAAATTATTCCCTTTATATGTTTTGGGGAGTTCGATAATAAAATTCATGGTGATGTTTTCCCACTTCTATTCAAGTATGGTTAATGGTTGTAACATCGCCTTAGACTATTTTCTATCAACCTTTAATTAATTACATAATAAGAACTAAGATAAATACTTTTAAATATCTCTATTATTACTATCCCACCAAAAATACTCATTCAAATCTCTATGCATAATTTTACTTCAAGGATGAATAGAGAATTAAGAACTATGAGCTTCCTCCCACATATCATTCTTAATATCAATTATGTAAATAACACATACACTATTTATAAAAATCATCATTCCATTATAATCAATTTTAAACTCGAGACCATTTATGAACTTCTTCTATAGATTTACATAATCCTTCTACGCCTCTTTAATCTTTACTTTGATTGAGATTTGAACACTTATTTTAGAAATAAAATATTTTTATTCTTCCTTCAATATTTCATGATCCATCCATTGAAAATAAAAAATATATTTTATCTTTTATGATCCTCATAATAGATAATCTAGAAGACCATTTCAACTCGAGGCATCATCCACCTTGTTCTCTTTTTTAAGGAGGTAATATATCGAGAATGCATAATCATTATGTAGCTATAATCATCTTCTTTGGTTCATGTTCAACTCTTTTTGTGTGAATATATACATTAATCTATTTTAACCAGTATATATATCCCACATTTATACATAAAGATAATTCCATCGTATTGTTAATGTAAAAATTACCATAGCTAAATCCAGATCACGAGATGGGTAATTTTTATAATGAATAAAAAATTATCGTGAAGCATAATCTATAACCATGTTACTATACATGATAAAAATATAATTCCATTATTTTATTCATCACAATAGATTACGATACTTTATCTACTATAGGGTAATCTAAGCATATGTGTGCTAAATAACCTTCTCTTCAGTTCCTTTAAATTTTCCTCACATTTATCTTTCCACAAAAACTTGGCTTCTTTCAGAGTGAACTTGGTAATTGGATTGCATAGTCATGATAAATTATCCAAAAATCATCAATAATACCCATACAAACTAAGAAAAATTCATATCTCAGTCATAGTGGTTGGTATAAGAAAACATTCAATAACTTTTTACATTGATGGATCCATATATTTACCCTCACATGAGATTGTATGACCCTAAAATGAAACATTTTGTAGCCAAAATTCTTAATTTATAAATTTTTCATATAGTTTATCCTTATATAGGGCCTTTAGTAAAAATATAATGTAATCTTAATTATCTTCCTTTTAATTTTAATAGACAAGAATATTTTCTATAAATACTACTACAAACTAATTAAGGTAATCTCTAAAGTCTCTATTAACTAAATCCATGAATATAATGGGGGAATTAGTATGGCCTAATGGAATCTCAATATATTCATATTGTCCATGCCTTTTTGGAATGTTGTCTTGGGTTTATCCTCCTTCTTAACACTCAGTTGTTGATATCCAAAATTATGTTCAATCTTGGATAAGTATTAAGCTTTATGTAGTTGATCCAAACAATCATCAATACGATAGGGGATACGTGTTCTTGATTTGGATATTGTTAAGATCTTGATAATCAATGCAGCAGTACATCAATAGATATTTCTTCTTAAAAAAAATAATATTCCCACACCATGGTGAAACACCTATCTATATAAATACTTTTTTCAATATTCTCCTAGATTTTATTCTTAAATTCTTGTAACTCAATTAGGGATATTCTATAGGGAATCTTCAAAATAGGTGTCTCACCAAGTATAAGATCTATAGAGAACTCAATATCACGATTTAGAGTAATAATAAGAAACTATTATAGAAATAAATCAAAAAATATCTCTTACAATATGCATATCATTGATGTTGAGTTTCCCCCAACCATCTATGATAAATACCCCTTTTCAATAAGAATCAAGAATCATACTATGGATTTGATTCCCATTGGGAGTTTATGTCTATCACCGCACTGATGTATGATTATAGGTTTGAATGTAATATCATATATTATTTCCCTTACTCTATAATTGATGTCGGGTTTGTGTATAGAATTCCAATACATGTATAAGATAACATAAAATTAAACCTGAGGGAGAATCGCGAGGTTTTCAAGAAGTAGATTCCCTGAAACTTCATTAATAGAGGAATCATATACATGAGATATGATCATCATACCATTTGTTTTGTTTCATTTATAATTAATCTTATAATAATTTGAGTTCCATTTTGATACCATTAAAAAATTATTTTGATATAAAAGAGTGGGTATATCCATAGTCAAATGAGACATTAGTAGATCAAGATTGGATTGTAAGTATACCTTTAACCACATAATTAATATACCCATCACCCAAAATAGTTATCGTATGATATTTTACTTTTACTCTTAGATTAATAGGTTTCTAACATAAATCACCATCATTATACCTTGTATTTTGGCATTGGATAGTATAATTATCATAGTCCTTACATTTTAAACACTGGAGTGTGGGTGGTGCATTATATGGATCTTTCTCTCTATTCAAATAATTATCTAAATTTTTTCCCATCACATTAAAAATAAATTGCCCAATGAACTTCCTTTCAACACATAAAACATTTACTATTCCCCTTACAAAAATTTCTTCCATGATACCTTCCCCTCTATGAGAATTAAGGAAAGCTCATCTACTTTTCCCTATAGTTTTTAGAGTTTCCTTTGAATTTCATATCTATTTTCTTATCAAGACCATGATATTGGTGGGTAACTCAAATCTCCATTTCCACCTTGATAGCACATCAAATGATTTCTTCATAGCTACTAGAGTCCCTTATGGACAACACTATTTAGAGAATGTTTTTAAACCACTAAATAATTGATCATCCTTTATTTTAGGATGTGTAATAATACCATAAGTGTGCCTCTATTATTTTGTAAAATTCACCTCATAGGTACCAATGGATTCATCATCTTTTTGTTTTTATGTGAGTAACTTCATATCTATTATTTTATGAAGAATGATAGGATATTACTTATTAAACACTGGATAATGGATAATATATTTTCAATGGTATTGATCTATTTATTATCAACTAGTGGGTTATTGAAACCACTAAAATAATGTGTTTTTCCTCATTATGTACTCAACAAAACATTTTTCCCTCTTTAGTTTATTTGGAAGTTTAGCATGATTCATAGATTAAAAAAGTTGTGTGAGAATAGTAGTGAAAATATTTATTTTGTCTCCCTTAAAATTTGGTTTCTCATGATGAAAATCATTGAATCTTTCATCACACTCAATATTAACATAGTTCATTTGGGTTCCAGTCACTAACTACATCCAAAATCATAGTTTGAGAAAAAATAATCATCTTGGGGAACCACATGATAATGAAAAATATTTTATATGATGTAAAATTAATGAAACCTTCTTTTTATTCTATGATGCGTTAGGGTTAATTCATGGCCTTAATCTATTAAAATCTTTCATGATGGTTTGTAAAGAGTTTACGAACTTCTAAATAATATCCCCCAAGAGTGTTAAACCTGGTGTGCAGCAAGGCCCATTGGTATATACTAGGTAATGATGAAGTACATCTCAATAAATCTTTTTTAAAGTTATTAAACCTAGGTATAATAGTTCTATAATTACATCCAATTGTACTATCAAGATAGGGATGTATTTTTTTGGAAGTATCTCTCTCTATCCTTCACCAAAATACCATGACATTTTTCTATATTTATACTTATCCTTATGGTTCTCACTAATGTAATTTCATCTTATTTATTAATATTTAACTAAACCTAGTTCAGATACTAACTATAGAAGCCCAGGTTTTTCATACATATATATCAAATCTGAATATATGAATATTCATTACATTACATAATGATTCATACTATAATTTTTTAGGTTCTGTGCCTTTGGAAACTTGGATACCTAAATAACTCATTAATAAGTGAACTATATCATCTATCACTAAATTAAACATAACCATCATCTTTATTTGAGTTATCATATATATTACTTTTCTTTATAACCTATGGAATTGAAACATAATAAATGGTGTTCTTAGATGTTCAGTAAGGGTTAATAATGGATATATTTACATATCATGAGCATAAGGGTATGAGAATAAGAGAATAAAATTTTAAAAAACATACTCTACATTTCATGGATCATAAACTTTAGTCATCTAATAAATAGGGGATGTTTATAAGACATTAATTATAATTATAACACCCCAAGCTTCCATGTTACGTTTCTCTTTGAATAATACAATAGTGAAACTTTGAGTTCTAACACACCACAACCAATCAAACTAGCCGTTATGAATAGTAATACCCACTTTTTAAAATTTTATACATTTTACCTTTCAAAATTGAATTCATTTTTGGATTCATAATATCAAAATTATCTTAGGGTGAATTTTTTGTACTTTTCTGATAACATTCATATTTTAATGAATAGTAAAAATTACTAAATTTTAATTAAAAACAACTTTTTTATTCAAAATAATTAAGAGTGATAAATTATGAATTTGAATGGTTTGGAAGTATAATTAGATTATATTTTTATCATTTAATTCAATTTAGGACATTATAAGTAATTTCACATTTAAATTTGACATAAACAAGTGTCAATCTTTTGATAGTTATTATTTCATAAAAACACACTTTTTGTTTTGACAATGGGAATTAATATTAAATTAATTTATTCCACTTTGGTGTTTTGAATTTAGAAAAATGGTTTCCATATTTGGAATCAGGATGTCCAAATTGTGTAAATAGTTAACTTTTATTTTTAGACATTTTAAAAAATTACTTCGGTAATATTTTATTTACCAAGGTCAAAGGGGTAAATCCAGTAAATAATGATAAAAAATAATATTATAATAATAATAAATTCTCCTAACACATGTCCTAACCCTATTTTTTGATACATGTTTAACCATTGGCATCCGTTGGTCTATTTTGGGACCCCATGGAGCCACATGGAAGTGATAATGACATTATATATTAAATAATTTAAAGTAGAGACAAAAATAAAAAAAGAAAATATCTTTTAGTAAAAAAAAATTTATATGAGGTTATATAATTGATAAATTCGACTATAAATATTCATTATAAATCTAAAAATATTTCCTACATAATGGTATTTTATTTATAATTTTTAGACATAAAATAATTAAATTTATTTATGACACAATGATGATAAAGTAATTACCTTATTAATGAATGGGTCAAATAAATTATATTATAAATACTAAAATAAATATAATTTCAAATTATATATGACATAAAAGAATTTTATAAATGAATATTACATATTAAGGTTGATTTAATGAATTTTTTTTTCTAAGTAATAATGTTGTTATAACATTAAAAAAATTATTAAATAATGCCAAAATTGATATAATTGAGTTTTCAAAACAAATACTATATTATTGGTTGATTTAATATTATTAAAATTCTAAGGTTCGAAAAAAGGGCCTAAATAATATTATATGTGTCATTAATTAACCTATTGGGGTTCTCTTGGAAGTATATAGTATGTTTATTAACCATATAATATAAAAATACAAAGATACATGGTAAATGTCAAACTATGTAACTAAGAGTTAAATCTAAAAGATAAGGTTAATATAGTGATCCAAACATTTCTAAAACCTATTAGTTGAGTGGTTTTCTACCCATTCACACATTATAATTTAAATAATCCACTTTTTAGCCATTATAAACCAAAAATGATTTTATTATAAAATAATATTTCTATCTTTTCCTAAGGTGCCCCTCACTCCTCTTATAAAAGGGTACTCCCCCTTTTCTATAATTCACACCTTCAAAGCCTTTTGGATCAAAAAAACCTACCCAAATACTCTCTAAACCGTTTCCCTTAATCGTAGAGGTATTTCTTTAGTCATAAAGCCAATCTAAAGAGACCTTTTGATCAAATCAAAAATAAGAACTCGAAGAAGAGGTAATGATTTCACCACCCTCTTTCAAGTTCCTTTCTTCTTCCACTTCCTCTTTATTTGTTATTTACATTGTAAAATAATAAATCCAGTATATTCTATATAATTTAATGTTATTATAAATATGGTACAACCATATTCACTATTATATCAATCAATTGAGTGACATGTCACCATATGTGCGTACATACGGCTTATCGTCTCCACGTCATGGTGTAATTGTTATTCAATACATTATTATTTGGATGTGTATAATAATGATGTGTAATTGATGTAAATAATAAATATAACATGATAATTATTTGGTATATATGATATAACATCCAATTATATATTATTTAAATATCAAAATAATGATATTGTCGCTCGTGCGTACGTACGGATTACTATCTCCACGAACGCGATGAGATTCATCCCACATCGTATCCATTAAAGACTAATTTTCATTAGATGATTAAAAATAATGTTTAAAGACTTAATATAATTATTAATATGAATATGATACATCATATCCATAACAAACATTACTTATGTAAACAATCATATATAGGAAAATGAATCATTTAACACCCGAAACGACGATAATATTAAGATACTATTAACAAAGCAATGTTAAAAGATCATATATGATATCATATTAATATATATGATTCTTGTATAATTCAATAACAATTATTTCACCATTATATATGAGGTTAACCTACCCTCTACCAAGGAAAAGTACAAGGTAAGGGTTAATTTCACAATCACATTATTATCCGAGGTTGTTTTTACGTAAGTATCTACTAGGACCTATTTATCATCCACATCCATGTTTCTTAAAATTTATTTCAAAACATTTTTACTATTTAATAGAAAATTTGTTAAAGTCATTTATACCCTTATTTTACCTTATATGTTTTTGAAAGGAATCTTTCTATAATTTTCCAAACAAGATACTTTTTGACCTTTTCGCAAATTTATGGTAAGAATGTTTTTTTATCTTATATGGTGAGTGCAGGTATTTTCAACTGTTATAACATCGTCGAAGCTTCCCTTACAAGCTTATAAGAATATTTTCAAAATAAATTTTTTCTTTATAATTATGTTACTCTTAAATGATTTTAAAATAGAAAGAGATATTTCTCTAAAAAAGGTTTTGATTTCATCTATGTCAACATCCTTTGATGGATTTTAAGATTATTCAAAGTTGATTCATTATGATACAAAACTTTAATATTGTATTTATGTTTTTGTGATATGTTTGACTATGGATGTTTTATTTTTATACCATTCATGGTTTATGGATAAAGTATTGACATTTCGTTTGCTAGTTTTAATATGAATGTTTATATTATGTTTAAAACTTTTCGTATGAGGAATGCATTGGACTTAGTATGTGATGGGTGGAGCCTGATATAGCTCCTCGATGCATTGGTAGGTATCATGAGAAAAACTAGTGTCTTGGCATAAGGCCTTGAAAAAATTTATTTGTAGTCTTGGCACAAGGTCTTGACTATGTGGTTATGAAAGTCTGACATTATGAATTCCATCATTATGAAAGTGGCTATTGATATTGCATGTTATTATTAGACTAGTAGAATATCCATGTGAGTAAGTATGTGAAATTATTCTGATTTCATCTTTTCCATATTATAATGAAGTTCAAGTTTAAATGGCTTTTTTAGTTTTATACATTGCCTTAAATGATTATGCTTATTTATGAAAGTTTCCGCTATATTGTTATCCTTACTAAGCATCTGAGCTCACCCCTTTCTATGTTTTATTTTTTCCAGGATGTGAATAAGTATATTATGACTGACCTACAGGGATAGTCTATAGGATCTCAATGTTTTCTATGGAAACAATGTTCTTGTAGTTTTCCATTTATGATGTAATGTAAACCTTATGAATGTATCTAGTATTTCCAAGGCTACTAAACTAATCGGTCTTTTGAGACATGATCTTTTCTGATCATGCCAATGTTATATAATAATGCCCTGACTCTGGGTAACTGGGGTTGGGGCGTTATAGTTGGTATCAAAGGATGTTTAGTAAAAACCTTGGAATCTAGATTTAGATAAACTCTGATTAGATCACATTACCCTAAGATAGACTTTGAGGATTAGTATAGAAGAACTTCCAAGAATTTTGGTATTATATTGATTTTGTGAGTTTTACAAGAAATACTTCCCTGTCTAGATATGAGAAGGTAGGGGAAGCTCTGGCATAGATGTACCAAGGTTTAAAACCTGAAAACACCACTTTAGGCTAGACTCGAATAGGAACTGCTGCACGACAACGAGCCTTGCTGCACTCTTGGTTACGATACTCTTAGGGGATATTCTTAGGATAATTCTCATTTTCTTTAAAAACCATTTTGAAGTGTTTATGAGTATATAATTCCTAAAAGAAACTATTTTTTTGATTATTGATAATATCCATAAAATGTTCAATTTATGTTAAGTATTTTACAAGTTTGGAATTATGTATTTTGATTCATAAACTAATCCAGTTTATGCAATCGTTTAGAAATGGTGCCTAGTGGAAGGAATGGTAACCATATCAATGCATGCACTCTATGTATGGATTTCCCACCTACTCAAGATAATTATAGTGGAGCTGGTGATGTAACTGGTGCTGATCATTTAATCACCATACTGGGACAACTCGCTCAGGTTATGAATAATAACCTTACCCATATGGAGCACCCTAATCCGCAGCGTGGATGATCAATTTTAGATCTTTTCATGAGGCAACAACCACCAAAATTAAATGGGGGTACAAATCCATTAGTAGCTGAGCAATGGATAAATTACTTATAGAAACTATTACATGCCTTGGGGTTTAGTGAAAGGGAAAAAGTTGTCATGGCAGTTTACCGCCTCACTAGAGATTCTGATCAATGGTGGTCATTGATTCAAAACACAAAGGAAGAAGATGAAGTATCAAATATGGAATGGGGGAGTTTAAAGAAATTTTATTAGAAAAATACTTTCCTCATAACCATCGAGTGGATATGGAAAGGCAATTTCTGAGTTTGAGGAAAAAGGAGGATGAGAATGTTTCAAAGTATGAGGCTAACTTTTCATGGATAGCAAGGCATGCTACAGATTATATACGTAACCCAAGAAGTAAGATTGATCAATTCTTTGATGGGTTAAAACCATTTCTCCATCAAGCATTGGTCTCATAATCCTTCTCATTATACAAATTTATTTCCTAATGTGCTATCAATATAGAAAAAGAAATCTATAAGTCTTATGAATTTAAAGCAAAGAAAGAGAAGAAGAGATCTGTTGAACACTTTGCAAATGGAAATAAGGGGAATAAGGGAAAATTTGAATATCCATCCTGTATTAAATGTGGAAAGAAACACCCTGGTACTTTCCTGAAGGGAATGAGAGTTTGTTACAAGTGTGGTGAAAAACGCCACCAAGCTCGTGATTGTAAGGGGGATAAAGAGGTTGTCAATGTTGAATGCTAAAAATATAGATAAAGGGGGATTTATTCAAATGAATGACCTAAGAATCAGGGGAAATTGCCTCAGAAGTGGCCAAGGGATCAAGGCCAAGCTTATGCTATCACTACTGTTGTGGTTGAAGCTCTGAAAGACATGGTGGTAGGTAATTTAATGGTTTCAAAAAGTTTAATAAATGTTTTATATGATTCTGGATCATCACATTGTTTTACATCTTCCTAGTTTGCTAAGAAAATTAGATATTTTCAATTTGACTTAACAAAGGTGTTATAAGTCAAAACTATTAAGGGAAGTATCAACAAATCAATGTTTTTTGAATCGGTTCCCATTAAAGCATATAAATTTTTTTATCTTCTGATCTCATCATCATACCCATGATTTAATTTGATATAATCCTTGGTATGGATTGGCTATCCTACCATGATGAAAAAAAATTTTGTAAGAAGAAATAGGTTACTATTTGTGATGAAGATGATAAAGAACATCTCATCTTTAGAGAATAATCATCACCACCTAATTCTTATCTCGATCCACCCCCAGTAGCTCAGCTAAATTCAATTATTGGGGAGGAAGAGAATGAAATAATTGTGGGTGTGGAAAAGAATGTTCAAATAGAGGGTGTACCAATTGAGAAATAATATGTTGATGTGATTCCATAAGATTTACTTGGACATCCTCCAGAGCGAGAAATTGAGTTTTCTATTGATTTAATTCCTAGATCAAGGCCCATATCGAAGACCCCTTATAGAATGGCCCCTGTGTAATTAGTGTAACTAAAGAAAAAACAAGAGGAATTGAGTAATAAGGTATTAATTCTCCCTATTTTTTCTCCATGGAGAGCCCTTGTCCTTTTTGTTAAGAAAAAAGAAAGATCTATGAGGTTGTGCATTGACTATAGGGAGATCGATGCTTTAACAATAAAGAAAATGTATCCCCTATCTCACATTGATGATTTATTTGACCAAATTCATGGAGCTCAATAGTTTTTCTAGATTGATGTCTGATCTGGATATCACCAGTTGTGTGTGAAGAAGGAAGACATTCAGAAAACAGCATTTCGAACCAGGTACGGGCATTACGAGTTTACTGTAATGCCTTTTGTAGTGACGAATGCACCCTCTATCTTCTTGGATCTAATGAATATAGTTTTTATGGAATATCTTGTTGGATTTTTAGTGGTATTTATTGATGATATATTGGTATACTCCAAAACCTATGAAGATCATGAAAAGCACCTGAACATTATCTTGAAGACTCTGAGAAGACATGAATTATATGGGAAGTTTAGAAAGTGTGAATTTTGGCTTCAGGAGATATCTTTTCATAGCCATATTGTCTCCAAGGATAGAATCTATGTTGATCCTTATAAAAAAAATGCAATCCAAGAATGGCCATCACCAATGAGTATAAATGAGGTATGTAGTTTTATTGGTTTAGCAGGTTATTATTGGCATTTCGTCCAGAATTTTTCCCAATTGGCTAACCCATTAACCAAGCTCACATGTAAAGGGGTTAATTTTTTTTGGACAAAATAGTATGAAGAATGTTTTGAATAATTGAATATAAGATTATTCAATGATACTATCTTAACTCTACCATCGAGGAATGATGGTTTTGTTATTTATAATGATGCTTCAAAGAAAGGACTAGGTTGTGTCCTTATGCAGAATGATAGAGTTATTTCTTATGCATCACTACAGCTGAAAATTCATGAGAAAAACTATCCTACTCATGATATTGAGTTATCATTTGTAAAATTTTCTTTGAATATTTGGAGACAATATCTCTATGGTGAAAAATGTGATATTTATACTGATCACAAGAGTTTGAAGTATATTTTTTCATAGAAAGAACTCAACATGAGGAAAAGAAGATGGCTTAAACTACTCAAGGATTATGATTTCACGATACACTACCACCCAGAGAAGGTAAATAAAGTGGTGGTTGCTTTGAGAAGAAAAGATCATGGAGTTTTGAACAAGATGATAATTGAAAGGGATCATATTCTCATGGATCTAGTAAATATGGATATGGGAATCACCATGGAAGGATAAACATCAATACTTCTTCAAATGGTTGCCAAACCATCTATATTACAAAGGATATAAAGTTCTCAAGCTAATGATGAGGAGTTTCAAATGAAGATTAAAGATGTGAATGATGGGAGATTGAGTGACTTTTTGTTTGAAGATGGAATTTTGAATTTTGGGAAGAGAATTTGTTTTCTCGATATACCTGATCTAAAAATGGAATTGTTGGATGATGCTCACAGTTCCAATTTCTCTATACACCCTGGTAGCACTAAGATGTATAGAGATTTGAAGGAACATTTTTTGTGGGAAAATATGAAGACAGATATTTCTGCTTTTTTTCCAAGATGTATGGTTTGTCAAAAAGTGAATGATGGAAGGCAACAGCCTGGAGGAGTCACGCAACCTCTTCCCATACCTGAGTGGAAATGGGATAATATTACGATGGACTTTGTCATGCTACTACCAAAGACTCCTAGAAGGAATGATTCAATATGGGTCATTGTTGATTGTCTTACAAAGTTATCACATTTTCATTCTATAAGGGAAGATTTACTACTTGGATGTTTAGAAAGACTATATATTAATGAATTGTTAAGACTTCATGGAGCACCACTATCAATTGTTTCTGATCATATTCCATGTTTTACATCAAGATTCTGAAAAGGTCTTTAGAAATCCTTGAATACTAAACATTGTTTGAGCACTGCCTACCGCCCCCAAACTAATGGACAATCAGAATAGACTATTCAAATGTTAGAATACATGTTGAGATCATGCTCACTTGATTTTCAAGGTATGTGGGATCAATATTTACCTCTGGTAGAATTTTTTTATAACAATATCTTCCATTCAAGTATTCAGATGGCACTATATGAAGCATTATATGGAAATAGATGCCGCACACCAGCTTGTTGGGATGATTGTGGTGAAATAAAACTTGTAGGCCCAGAACTGGTAGAGGAAACGATGGAAAAGGTGAAGGTAATCCAAAACCACTTCAAATCAGCTCAAAGTAGGCAGAAGATCTATGTCAATAATCGAAGGAAGGATTTGGAATTTCAGGAAGGAGATCATGTTTTCTTGAGGTTATCTCCATGGAAGGGTGTTATACGTTTCGGTAATAAGGGAAAATTGAGTCCTAGGTACATCGGGCCTTTCAAAATTCTAGAACAAGTTGGGGTTGTAGCATACCGTTTGGAAATGCCGCCAAGTCTCTCCAAAGTTCACGATGTGTTCCACGTATCAATATTGAGACAATACATGACAGACCCAACACATGTACTCACTTATGAGAAATTAGGAATATAACCTGATCTATCTTATTGCAAAGATCCTGTCAAGTTTCTTGATACAAAAGAACAAGTGCTGAGAAACCAGACGACTCGTCTGGTAAAAGTTCTATGGAGAAACCATAAGATGGAAGAGGCAATGTGGGAACCCAAGGAACTTATGGCGAAGAACTACCCAATTAATTTTATGCAGTAATATTTTAGAAATTTTGAGTATGAAATTATTTGAAGGAGGGGAGAATTTAATACTACAAACTTTCACGATACGCTTCTCTTTGAATACAATAACATGTGTTGTACGCACCATTGAGTTCTAACACACCACAACCAATCAAACTAGTCGTTTCAATAATAATACCCACTTTTTGAAATTTTATACATTTAATCTTTCAAAGTGGACTTTATTTTTGGATTCATAATTTCAAAATTTTCTTAGGATGAATTTTTGGTACTTTTCTGATAACATTCATATTTTGATTTATAGTGAAAATTACTAAATTTTAATTAAAAACAAATTTTTTAATCGAAATAGTGAATAGTGATAAATTATGAATTTTAATGGTTTAAAAGTATAATTAGATTATATTTTTATCATTTAATAAAATTTAGGTCATTATAAGTAATTTCACTTTTAAATTTGACAAAAACAAGTGTCAATCTTTTGATAGTTATTATTTCATAAAAACACGCTTTTTGTTTTGACAACAGGAATTAATTTTAAATTATTTTCTACCACTTCTATGTTTTGAATTTAGAAAAATGGATTCCATATTAGGAATTAGGATTTCAAAATTATGTAAATAGGTAACTTTTGTTTTTATACACTGTGATTAATTTCTTCGGTAAATATTTTATTTATCATGGTTAAAGGGGTAAATTCAGTAAATAAGGATAAAAAATAATATTATAATAATATTAAATTTCCCTAAAACATATCGTAACCCTATTTTATGATACAGTTCCGACTATGGGCATCCTTTGGTCGATTTTGGGACCCCATGGAGCCACTTTGAAGTGATAATTGCATTATATATTAAATAATTTAAATTAGAGAGAAAAATAACAAAAGCAAATATCTTTTAGTAAAACAATTTTTATATGAGGTTATATAATTGATAAATTCGACTATAAATATTCATTATAAATCTAAAAATATTTCATAAATAATTGTATTTTATTGATAATTTTTATCAATTAAATAATTAAATTTATTTATGATACAATGATGATGTAGTAATTACATTATTAATGAAAGAATCAAATAAATTGTATTATAAATACTAAAATAAATCTAATTTCAAAGTTTTTCTGAAATCCACGAATTGTATAGTTGAATATGACATATTAATGTTGATTTAATGTATTTTATTCAAAGTAATAATTCTTTTATGATTTTAACAAAAATAAATTATTAAATAATGTCAAAATTGACAAAATTGAGTTTTTAAAACAAATACTATATTATTGGTTGATATAATATTATTAAAAGTATAAGGTTAGGAAAAAGGGCATAAATAATATTATATGTGTCATTTATTAACATATTGGGGTTCTCTTGGAAGTATATAGTAAGTTTATTAACCATATAATATAAAAATACAAAGAGACATGGTAAATGTTAAAGTGTGTAACTAAGAGTTAAATCTAAAGGATAAGGTTAATATAGTGACCCAAACCTATCTAAAACCTATTGGATGAGTGGTTTTAAACCCATTCCCACCTTATCCTTTTAATAATCAACTTTTTAGCCATTATAAACCTAAAATTAATTCATTATTAACTAACATTTCAAGCTTTTCCTAAGGTGCCCCATCACTCCTCTTATAAAAGGGAACTCCCCCTTCTCTCTAATTCAAACCTTCAAAGCCTATTTACTTATCCAAAACCTACCCAAATACCCTCTAAACTATCCTCAATTAATCCTAGATGCCTTCCTTTATTCATAAATCCATCCAATGGAGCCCTTTTGATCAAATCAAATGGAAGACCCCAAAGAAGGGGTAATGATTTCACCACCCTCTTTCAAGTTTCTTTCTTCTCCCACTTCCTCTTTCTTTGTTATTTCCATTATAAAATTATAACTCTAGTATATTATATATACTGTAATGTTATTATAAATTTGGTAGAACCATATTCATTATTCTATCCATAATTTGAGTGAAATGTCACCATACGTGTGTACGTACGGCTTACCGTCTCCACGTCGTGGTGTAATTGTTATTCAATAAATTATTTTTTGGATGGATATAATAATGATATGTAATTGATATAAATAATAAATATAACATGATAATTATTCTTTATGTATGATATACCATCCAATTATATATTATTTTAATATCAAAATAATGATATTTTTGCTCGTGCGTACGTACGGATTACCGTCCCCACGAACGTGATGAGATTCATTCCCCATCGTATCCATTCAAGACTAATTTTCATTAGATGATTAAAAATAATTTTTAAAGATTTAATATAATTATTAATATGAATATGATACATCATATCCATAACAAACATTAATTATGTAACAAAGCATATAATAGAAAATGAATCATTTAACACCTGAAATGACGATATAATAATAAGATATTATTAACAAAGATATGTTAAAAGATCATATATGATATCATATTAATATATATGATTCTCGTATAATTTAATAAAAATTATTTCACCATTATATAGGAGGTTAACCTACCCTCTACCATGTAAAATTACAAGGTAAGAGTTAATTTCACAATCTCTTTATTATCTGAGGTTGTTTTTACGTAAGTATCTACTAGGACCTCTTTATCATCCACATCCATGTTTCTTAAAAATGTATTTCAAAATATTTTTAATATTTAATAGACAATGGGTTAAAGTCATTTATACCCTTATTTGACTTTATATGATTTTGAAAGTAATCTTTCCGTCTTTTTCCAGACAAGGTACTTTTTAACCTTTTCGACAACTTTAAGGTAGGAATGTTTTTTTAACTTATACGACGAGTGCAACAATTTTTCGCCATTATAACATCATCAAAGCTTACCATACAAGATTATAAGAATATTTTCAAAATAAATGTTTTCTTTATAATTATGTGACTCTTAAAATATTTCAAAATAGAAAATGATATTTCTCTAAAAAAGGTTTTGATTTTATCTTTGTCAATATCATTTGATGGATTTTAAGTTTATTTGAAGTTGATTCATTATGATACAAAACTTCCAAATTTTATTGAAGGTTTTATGATATGTTTGATTGTGGATGTGTTATTTTTATACCATTAGTGGTTTATGGATAAATTATTGACATTTCGTATGCTATTTTTAATACGAATGTTTATGTAATGTTTAAACCTTTTCATATGAGGAATTAATTGGACTAAGTAAGAGATTGGTGGAACCCTCTATAGCTCCTCGATGCATCAGTAGGTCTCATGAGACAAACTAGTGTCTTGGCACAAGGCCTTGACAAAATCTTATTTGTAGTCTTAGCACAAGGCCTTGACTATGTGGTTATGAAAGTCTGGCATTATGCATTTTATCATTATGAAAGTGGCTATTGATATTTCATGTGATTATTCGACTAGTAGAATATCCATGTGAGTAAGTAAATAGAATTATTCTGATTTTATCTTTGCCATATTATGATGAAGTTAAAGATTAAAAGGATTTTTTTAGTTTTATACATTTCCTTAAATGTTTATGCTTATTTATGAAATTTTCTGCTATATTGTTATCCTTACTGAGCATCTGAGCTCACCCATTTCTATGTTTTATTTTTCCCAGGATGCGAAGAAGAATATTATGAATGACCTGCAGGGATAGTATATGGGGCCCCAATGTTGTCTATGGGAACAATGTTGTTGTAGTTTTCCATTTATGATGTAATGTAAACCTTATAAATGTATCTATTATTTCCAAGGCTACTAAACTTATCGGTCTTTTGAGACTTGATCTTTTGTGATCATGGAAATGTTATGTAATAATGCACCGACTCTAGGTAATTGGGCTGAGGGTGTTACAATAATGGAATCAAAATATATAATCCATGATAACATAACATTTTCATAGTACATAGATTTATGTCACACACATAATCATAGAAAATAATATACTCAGAAGTCAAGGATCATTTACAAAACTATCATAGTGTAATGGGTTCCCTCACCAAACCATTATAGTCATCAGGGTTTACTTCCAATACTATCATAGGGGAAAAATCTCTTACTAAGCTATGTTAACTCCCTATTCCAGACATATTTATCTCATTAGATATCAATATCTGCCAAATTCATTGGAGAGAGATATAGGTCTCACCCATCACATAATGAAAATCATATATATGTGTTCCAAAATATCATAAAACATTTATCAAATCAGAACCCATGAAAAGAAATGGAATTCATAATCATTTCATCATAGTATAATGCATGAAAGTGAAATGATTTTTATAATCATTCCATCAATTTATCTGAGCATAAATCATGGAAAAGGAATGGGTTTAATAAATAATAAAACATATAGATAAATAAAAAGGATGGTATCATTGGATCATATCCTCAATAAAGAATATATAACATCAAAGGATTTCATCATAGATAGAAAATTATTTTCAAATATGACATGGAATATTTCATTAGGAAAATAACATTCCCACTATGAAAACACTTATTTGAAATCTAAAAACCTCTATAAAATTAATTAAAAATTTTTCTTTTAAAATTAAACATGAAAAATTGTAAATTAATCTTTCAATTATTTAGATTACATGACTATAGAAAATATCATTCATGTTATACACATTATAATGAATATTCCTTTCACATTCTTCAAAAAAATTAAAAAAGTTCCTTTTTTGATAAAAAACAAGAAAATGAGTTTCAAAACATTATTTTTTAAATTAAAACATTTGAAATATTTATTTAAGAAAAAATTAGAAAATTTTATGAGTTTTTTTAATTTTTTTAGAATAAAGGAAGTGAAAGAAATTGAATTTTCAACCGAAGATAGAAATAAAGTTTCTTTTTCTTAAATACATTATTTAAGTATATTGATTACTTAAAGAGAGTAAAATTTAATTAAAACATGTATTATAATAAAATAACAATAGGATATGAAAAATACATGAGTTTCTTGAAATATAGATCATAATATTTCATCATCGTAAGCATTATTATAAATAATCCCAATAAACAGTGAGATTGTAACATAAAACCTTTACCAATTTGGTAATGTTTGAATTATAATACTTATTAAATAATAAAATAAAATAAAACATTAAATATAATTAAAATAAGGATACTCATGACACTAAATTTCTAATGGGTGGTATATACACTGCATAAAAGAAATGAGTGGTGAATATGGAATATGTGTTCCCTAAATAAAAGAGACTATAAATCCCTTAGCTCACATATCGAATTTCCTAGTACATTATAGAACCTAATATATAATAAATATAAATTTATTATAAATTTATTCCAAAAAAATAACAATATATATTATACCATATATGATTTTCCTATGATCTTCTGATACCCATTTATTAATAATTCCTTGTTAAAATCGTGTTTCGGGTAACGATCGCTTCATTTTTCATGTATGTTTTAGTTTGGTATTTTCAGAACAATTACTTTGATCATGTTTCCATCATCTCAAAAAAATTAACCATGATATAAATATCAAATATATTCATTATACTTTTATTTATATAAATACATTACTATTATAGATAGAAAATGAAATACATCATTCATGGAGACGACAAGCCATACATATGCATGAATGTTGTTTCCATTTTATCTATGGATGTAATAAATGAAATTTAAATATTAATTAACCTTTGTGGAATAATATTTATATAATAATTATCATATATATTAATTTAATATATTATTTTTACCATCCATGTCAAAATAAAATGAAAATTGAATATTAGCACTACATAGAGGCTGTTGCCCACACATACACATGAGTGATGTTATCGTTTTCCATTTAATTAGAACATAAGATGTTATATGTTATATAATATTTATAGGAGTATTAATATTTCATAAATATAATCTATAAATATAAAATCCACCATTTTCTCTAGTAGTGAGAGGTGGTGATGGAAAATGAATTACATCGGTTCGTGAGACAGTAAATCCTTATACACATGATCGATAATTTCATTTCACATTTTTTGGAGGAGGAGATAAATATATGTTATAAAATAAAAATAATAAAATATAATTATATGGTATATAATTATGTTACTATGATATCATATTTAAAAAATATTTGAAGGATGTGTAAGAAGAAAAAAAATTAAAATTCTAACTTAAGAACGATACCTCTTCTTGAGACAACCTCCTTAGGTTAACACTAAAATCATTCTTTAGAGAGTTTCATAATAAAAATAAGGTTTAAATTATTTGGGTAAGGAATTAATAAAGGAACTTGGTTAGGTATTTTACAAACCAAAATTATTTGGGAGTGTGAAGACGAGAGGAGAGGAGGTGGCCTTTATAGTTGAGGAGTTACGTTTTTGTAAATACATGAAACTATTGAATAATTAAAGTAACTCTCTAGAAATGTAGCTTAAAAATTGATAAATAATGTATTAGAGGGAATATATTCTTGATTAAAACTTCTACGAAAAAAAATGTTTTAAACAATATTTTACCTTATCTTCACGGTTTATTCACTTTTAGCATTTTAGTTTTCACTATAGTAATTAGTATATTTTCATTTACATATGTAATTTATCATTTTAGAGTAAAAATAAAATTAGTATTTTTATATAATTTGAAACAATTTATTATAAATATTAAATCCAATTTATTAAATAAATATCACATGGGTGTTAAAAATTAATTTTAACACATTTTCATATAATGCACAAAACTCTATTTTAACCTTAACAGTAGTAATTATTTTTTCATTGATTTTTCATTGATTTTTCATTATATTTATGGAAAAAAATTATGCTTTACCAATTATATAATATAAATTATTATTATTAAAAATATATAATATATTTTATCAAATTAAATTTAAAAAAGTGGCAGAATTTAATTTAAAATAAAAACTCGCAAACATAACGAATAAAAATTTCCAACAAAAATGTTTTCATAATTATAAAAAAAATTAATATAAAAATTCAATAAGAAAATGATTTAAATGACCTAAATTGGACTAATAATAATATAAATTAGCTAATATTACATTTTAAAATATTTTAGAATATAATTTTACACTTTAAATACTTTAAATGAAATGGTAGTTTTTTAATAAAAAATGTATTTTTTACTATTGATTGAAAAATTGATCTTTTCAAAAATAATTACAAAAATTACGCTAATGTGATTTTTATAGGTTTATTTAAGAAAGTAATTTTATTTTATCAAATATAGTTTCTAAATGTTTTAAAAATTAATTTTATTATTTTTTCACTAAAACCAATGAAAATCATTTTTAGAAGGAATGTATTTTCGAAGCATATAAAGGCCTTTCCAAAAATTAATTACTATTTTTCAATATATTTTCATTACTTAAACCCATTGTAATTAATTTTCAAAAATAAATTATTTATATTAATAGCACCAAGTTTAATAGCAATATTATTATTCTAATATTTAAATAATAATATTAATAGTATATCATAGCTCGTTAAAACATTTTGTTGTGTGTAATACAATATATTAAAGAAGTTAAATTTATTTGAAAAAACTATTTCATAAAATATTAAGTTTTTACATGGGCCATCTTTCCTACACATGTCTCTTGAATTCACTAGTGATCACACTTTGAGAGTTACTCTCGACTACAAACACCATAGTACTTCCACCGTAGCATCACCCAGGTTCATCCTCAGCCAAAATAATTCTCAATAAACTCATAAATGTCTTGATTACTAGTCTAGAACACACCTGGGAACCAGATATACCAAGTTAACACCTACTATTTCACCTATAGACTCTTCCAATAATCCTCTCCAAATCCCACTTTTCCCCTGAGGATATGTGATCAACTGAGAACTCACCTGCATTTTGTTCCCACTAACTTCCTTGGTCTCACCAGTCTGAAAAGTTACATGTTATCATGAAACCCAATTGCGTAACTTGACTTATAATAAAATTATTCATCTATCATTGAACCTAGTCTCTCACTCATAACTCACTGACTATACTCCCACATATTCTAGTTTTATCCGATAAAGAGCACCTTTAGATCTATTCTTCAAGACTAAAATCTCCCTAATACCATGACTCACCATGAAAACCAACTTCCATAATAGAGTTAATTCAAATTCATCAAGTGTCCTCCCATGATATGTCCCTCCTAGGTCTGACCAACAAAGATCCTCAATAACCAACACATGATAAATGAATCCCAAAACCAATGGTCTAGGAATACAGTGATCCTTGCCTTGAGTTCTGACCTTGATTTCAAAAGTTCCCATGTGGTTTATGGTATGATCCCAAGGAATATCACCCATTCTTTAATCCATAACCTATTATGGTTTTTCATATCGTCAATAAATTTATTACATTCCTTGGATCATTGCTCAAGAATCCAATGCCTATACCAAATCCATCATGGTTCCTCCATTAAGGTGCCAAGTACCTCCACTAACCCTCTATGGGTCTCCATGCATCCCAAGATGAAGGGAAAACATTCTTCCACTAGAGATCAACCTACACCCGGATCCACATGAACTTCCATAAGAATAGATATAGTAAAATCACACCATAGTAAATATAATTTATGTAATTTCTATATGTATAGTATAATGCATGAAAACCAGTCCCTTTCCAATAGGATATATCCAAAAAAAGTCACATCTCCAGTAAACACAGAATTTCGATAAAAATCTCAAACACAATAATGAAAAGAAAGAATAACAATATTGCCAACTTGGTTTCCAGGACTTCAAACTAGTAAGAGGTCCATCAGAAGTTATGATACATTCTTAGACCACCTATAAAGACCCAAACTTCTCATATATTAATATTACATCTTAATATATGAATATTCATAAAATGACATAAAAATAAATTCCAAAATTATTTATGACTAGGGAATTTAGAAACATGGACACATAAAAAAATGATCTATAAGTAAGCTACATAATCTCCCACAAATTTATTTATCACTAGTACCCTTTATATACATATCATACATAATAAATTTCTTCATAACATTGAGAAAGGAAACATAAGAACATGTGATATTATATTCTCAATAAGGGTAAATAAGGGAGATATCAACATTAAATAGGAATAAGTTTATCATATCCTGATAAAAAAAATTGAAAAAACATATCATGCATATTATAGAGTATGAACATGAGTCATCGAATAAATATTTGTAGTTCTTAAGATATGAATCATAAAGGAATCTAAATAAATGAGCCATGATATCATAACATTATCATAATATATAAATTTTTGTCATACACATAAGCATATAAAATATTATGTCATGGTTATATACTAATATATTCCAAACATGTTAGGCTTTTGGATAACCACCCATTTACCTACTTCGGGCTTAGGATAACCTCCAGTGTTCCCTCTTTCAGGATTGGGATAACCTATCATGTACTTTTTGAACTCATATAACATTAATCATTACCCGGTTAATTTAACAGAGATATAGGTCCCACCTATTACATAGTTAAAATCATACATATGTCTACCATAAGATTATAAAACATTCATCATACCAGAACCCATGAAAACGAATGTGTTTCCTAAAAAATCATAATATCATAACCCATGGAATTGGAACGGGTTTATAAAAATTACATCATCATAATCATAAAATAATTCAAAGAAATAATAATAATGGTATACTTGTATCATATCCCTAGTAAATCATAAAAAATATCAAATGATTTCATCTTATATGGAATATTATTTTGAAAGAAAATATTAAACATTCCATGAGAAAAGTAAACTTTCCACCTGCAAATAACTTTTTAAAAAAATCATAAAAAAACATTCACAATAAATTTTTTTAAATAAACATGGAAAAATATAAATGAAGATATAAAAAATTCTTATTCATGATCGAGTAATATTCAATTCATTTCATACATGTTAAAATAAAAAATCATTTCACAATTTCAATAAAATCCAAATAGGACTTGTTTGGAAAACAACATGAAGATTCATTTAAAAAAAATTTAAAACATTAAAACAAGGGTAACAATTAATTTAAAAAATAATTTATTAATATTAAATAATTCTTGAATATATTTTTATAAAACATGAATATGGAAGAAAGAAGGGTTTCGACTGAAGGGAGAAATAAAGTCTCTTTTCTTTAAAAACATTCTTTTGGATGCTTGAGTACATAAAGAGAAGGAAATAAAGGTAAAATATTAATTCTAAATAAATAAAATTAATATAATAAAATTAATTAATTTCATTATAAATATATCAAAATGTTTTATAATCAAAATCAAAATCATAAATATTTCTACTAAACAATGAGATTGTAACATACATCCCTTGCCATTTTGGAATCTTCTGAATCATAATACTGATTATAAAATAACATTAAATTGAACTATTAATATAATTAATATAAGTATATTCAGGATATAAAATTTTAAAGTTTCAATATATACATATCATAAAATAATATCGGTGCATAACATAACATATGTCTCAAAGAAGGAAAATTGAGGCAAAAATCCCTTACCTTAAGTCTCAACTTTATTAGTACATGTTGGAAGTTCATGTATAATAAATATAGGTATATTTTACCTATATTAAATAACCATAATAATATTTATTATACAATATATGATTTAATTCTGACCTTTTATTACCTATCTATTAATAATTCCTTGTTAAGATCCCATTTTAGGTAATAACTACTTCATTATTCATGTATGTTTTGGTTTGGTATTTTCATCAATTTTATTCAAAATGGTTACATAATATATAGAACTTTAAGAATTATATATATATATATATTCATTATATAGGTATTTATAGTAATATATAAAAGTTAGATATAGAAAATGAATTACACAGTTTGTGGAGATGGTATGTCGTATGTACGCATAAACATTGTTTCCATTTTCTATATGGTTAAAACAAAAGGAAGATAAATAATAAATTACCTCAAAAAAATTATGTCACATGTATCACATATATTAATTTAATATAACCTTATTAACTTCCACGTAAATCATAAGTGAAAAACAAATCACATCCCTTCATGAGGTTGTAGTCTGTCGTACACACAAGCGACAATATCATATTCCCGAGGAATGGAAAGTAAGATGTTATATATGATATTATAATTCATTTATTATAATTATATCATAAATATAATAAATAAAAATAAAATTCATCATTATATCCAACCTTAAGAGGTGGTTAAGGAAACCAAATAAAATTGGTTCATGAGGCGGTAATACGTCGTACACACGATCGACCATTTCATTTTCCATTTAATGAAAGAGTTGATAGATTCAGGTCATGTAATTAATATAATAAAATTTCACTATATTGTAGATATTTTTTTATTATATTATTACAGTTTAATAATATGTGAAGGATTTTGAAGAATAAATAAAAAACACAAGTTTAATAATTTTACCTCTTATTCATAGAACCTATTTAGGTTTATACATAGAGAATTATTAGGAGGGTTAAATAATAAAAATCATACCTATTTCATATGAGGAAGGAAGTAAGAAATATGTTTGGGTATTTATTTTCTAAAACAAATGGTTTTTGATGTGTGATGAGGAGAAGATAGGGGTGGCATTTTATAAGTGGGGGACAAACATAGAATTTTTTAAAAGAATTATGTGTAGACATGTTTATAACATGAAAAAATTCCCCAAAATATATAATTCTATAACCTTATAGGTTATAAGGTATAAATATGGATAGAAAATGGGGTTTATAAATGTTTTAGATCATTTTACTCCTTATTATTTTAGTTTAACCCCTAGTAACCTTTTTAACCTTAACCATGTAATTAATTTTTTGTTTCCCACTATTTGTTTTGATTAAAAAAATAGTTTAATTATTATATAATATTAATATTTATTATATAAAATATATGAACCATTTTTACAAAATAAATTTTCAGTGTAAAAACTAATTTAAAATTAATCCCGTAGATGCAATTAAAAAGTGGTTTTCCAACGAGAAAATTTTCAAAAGTATAAAAAGTTTTTATATCAGAATTATATAATTAATTTATTCTAATTACCTATATTGGATTAATTATAATATAATTGAGATAATTTTATCTTTTAAAACATTTTAAAATAAAATGTACCCCTATAAATTCTATGAACAAAAGGCAGTTTTTATTAAAAATCAATATATTTCACTATTCATCAAAAAATTAATCCTTTCAAAAAAATAACAAAAACATAACCCTAACATAATTTTTGAAATTTGATTTTAAAAAATGATGTTAATTTTTTAAAATAAATTTTCTAAATTTTTCAATAATTTATTTTATTATTTATTCATAAAAATCAATACTAGTCATTTTTTGAGGAAAATGTATTTTTCCGAGCATATAAAGACCTTACTAAAAATTAAGTACCTTTTTATCAATATGATTTTTTTCAAATAAGAACATTGTGCTTATTTTTTAAAATTTAATAATTCCTATTCATGACTATATGTTTAATGGATACGAAAAAATAGTCTCATTAAATTAAACATATTAATAGTTTATCATGATTCATTAAAATTCAATGTTACATGCAATGAAAGATATCAAAGAAATTAAATTTATTTTTAAAAAATCATAAAATACTATGGTGTTACATTTTAACCCAATTAAAATTAATGTATCTCTTAACATTCCTTTACATTGGTACAAAAATATGGGGATACTTTGACCACATTACATCATAATGTTCCCACATAGCTTTGTCGAATTAGTTGTTTCGTTAAGAAAATTTAAAGAGGTCAGTAGTCTTGTTTCATAGAACATTCCATATATAATCAAGAACCTACATTGATTATTCATCATAAGAAATATCATTTTATGATGATATAACTTCTTAGTTAAGTATTTTTGAAGGATCGAGAATGTTCTAAATCAGGATACATACATGGAACACATCACAAACTTGAGATAGGTTTGGTGGAAGTATTAGTCGATAAGAAACTATCCTGATATGATAAGCAATTTCAAATCTATTGATATACCTATGGATTTTTATCCATTTATTTATGAATATCATAACCTTCTTCCATGGATAAATTCTAAGAAACAACTTATTAGCAACTTTAAAATCCATATCATGCTATTGATTTCCATCTTAAATTTTCTGCCAACTTTGTGATGCCCATATGTGTTGTTGAATGGATCTAACCTTCACAACCATTTCTTCAACAAGATTAGGTATCAATATTTATCGTTCTCAAAATTTATAATAGTATGTTAAATTTATACACTTATTTATATATATGTCATCATAAGGATTCATCTGAATTCTCAAGTAAAATTTATTATTGTATTAAAACCAACTAGAATAAGGTGTTGATCCCAACCACCTTTAAAATCCATAATATAAGATATACACATATCATTTTGGATTTTAATTGTTCTCTTAGTCTGATAATATATTTTAGGTTGATACATAGTGATGAAACTCAACTCTTTATCAAGAGCTTGCTGAAGAATTCTCCAGAACATAAAGGTAAACCTATTATCTTGATTAGATATAATGGAATGTGGTGTTCCATGAAACCTTACCAATTCCTTGATATATATCCTATAAAGATAATCCAGAGATAAATATTCTATGATAGTTATAAATTATACAAAATTTGTAAGGTAAATGTCTATAACCCATATAGCATTGTGCCCATTAGACATTTTGGAGATTCTCAAATCAAATTCCATGGTGATGTTCACCCATTTTCATTATGGTATGGGTAATGATTGTAACATACCCTTAGACCTTTGTCTCTCCACCTTAACATTCTAACATACCAAGAACCAAGATAAAAACTCAATGATATCTCTATTCCTTCCACCATATGATAAATACTCTTTCAAATATCTATAAATATTTGTACATCATGAATGAATAGAGAATGAAGAAATATGAGATTCTTTTGACACATCATTTTTCAAATTATGAATTGATAGAATACATAAATAGTTCCTAAACCTTATTATTTCATCATAATCAAGGTTAAACTCATGAAAATTTCTCACTTTCTTCTACAAATCCACATCTTCATTCTGCACCATTTTAATATTGATTTTTATATATTGCTGAATATTTATTTGATAAAGAAATTATGTCTCCCATTCCATCAATATTTCAATATCCAACCATTTAAAATCAACAAATACTGGATCATTTGTGACCCTCATCATGGGTAAAATAGCATGATATTTTTGACTCAAAGCATCAACCACCTTATTTTCTTTCCCTGGTTGGTAATGTATTGATAATTCATAATATTTAATCATCTATAGCCATCATTTCTGTTACATGTTTAAATCCTTATGAATGAATATATACTTTAAACTTGTGTGACCTGTATATATATCACACTTTTCTCCATAAAAATCATTCATTTGTATCTTCAAAGAAAAAATAACTGAGGATAACACCAAATCATGAGTTGTGTAATTTTTCTCATGAACATTCAAAATTCATGAGGCATAAGATATAACAATTTCATTATGCATGAGAATGTGTCACAATACCTTCTTTGATGCACCAATATATATTAAAAAGCCATCTCCATAGTAGTGAAATGTAATCATAGGTGAACTGACTAATATTTTCTTTAGTTCCTTAAAATTTCCATAACATTAATGTGTCTAGAGGAACTTGCCTCCCTTCCATGTTAACATGGTGAGTGTGTTAGACAGTCATGTTATATTATCCACAAACCATCAATAATTTCTATCAAAACTAAGAAAACTATGAATATAAGTCATTTTGGTAGGTCTAGGCCAATGCTCAATAGCCTTAATCTTTGGTTGATCTATTGATATACACTCTATTGAGATTATATGACCCAAAAATGAATATTTTTGGAGCAAAAGTTCACACATCATAAAATTTTCAAATAGATTCTTCTTTCTTAGGGTCATTAGTACAATTATCAAGTGATCTTCATGATATTCTGTACTCTTTGACTATAATAAAATATATTCTATATAGACTACCACAAATTGATCAAGGTAACCTCTAAATAATCTATTCATTAAATCCATGAGGATAGGGAGTGAATTAGTAATAATTAATGGTATTGATATATACTCGTAGATTTTATACCTTAAATAGAATGAATTCTTGGGTATATCCTCATTCTTGACCCTCAATTGGTGAATTTGAAATGATGGTCATTATTAGAAAAGTATTGATCTCCACACAGTTGATAAAAAAATTAATCAATTAAAGGTAGAGGAAACATATTATTGATTTAGATCTTGTTTAGTTACCAATAATAAATTAAGATTCACATTGATCTATATTAATTTTTAACAAAACGAACATGTTCAACTCAAGGGGACACACTTGATAGAATTAATCTCTTTTCTAGGTTCTTTAAGTGTTTCTTATATAATTCCCACAACTTAATCAAGGAAATTCTATAGGGAGTATTTAAAATAAGTAACCAAGTATGTGTACTATTAAGAACACAAAATCATATTTATGTGGAATACAAGTAACATCTTATAGAAATATATCAAAAAAATCCCACATAATAGGCATATCAATTATTTTTAGTTTCTCCCCAACCATTTGAGATAATTTCCCATTTTTAATTAGAATTAAGCCCCATACAATAGATGTGATCTATACCAGAAGCTCATATTTATCATCAAAATTATATACATTCATAAGTTTTTGTGGAATATAAAATGTGACTTTACTTCTTTAAGAATTTATGTGGGATTTATGTATATAAATTCAATCCATTCCTAGGATAACATCAAATTCAAAAAGATAACGAAATAGAACGTTTGAAGAAATAACATTCCCACAGGCATCAATTAGAGAATAATCAAAGACATGAGATAAGATCATCATACCTTTAAGGGATTTAACTATTAATTCAATATCTAATCATTTGGGGAGAGTATTTTCTCCCTTATAAATTATTATTAAATAAAATAGTTCTTAGATCCATAGTTAAATAATACATTATCAGTTATATATTGGATTGTATGTGTACCTTTCACCACGTCATTATCATTCCCCTCATCAGAAATAGTGAACACAAGAGATTTACCCTTTCCTTTTTTAATAATTTACTCATGTTAATAATTTCCATTAGCCTTCAGATTTGATACCTTTTTAGTATTGTACCAAAACTCCTTTCACTTAAAACACTGAATTGTGGGAGGTTCATTCTGTGGAGCATTCCCTTTATTTATATTGTTAGGTAACTTATTTCCATCACTTATGCATTTACCCACTCGATGACCTTTATTTCCACACTTTAAATGTTTTATAGTACCCTTAAAAAAAATTACTCCATGTTTCATTCTACACATTGAGCATGAAGGAAAGATCATCTTCTTCAATTCATGTCTTTTAGAGTTTTATTTTAATTCCATAATTATTTTCATATCAAGACCATGAGATTGATGAGTAAATCCAATCTCTATTTCCACCTTGATAGTACATCGAATAATTTCTTCATAGATACTTATGTCCCTTATGGATAATAATATTTATAGACTTTATTTTAATCCACTAATGAATTGATCATCCTTACAATCGGGATGGATGATAGTACAAGAAGTTTACCTCGCATGTGCTGTGAAATTTTTCTCATAGGTACCAACAAATTCTTTATACTTCTATTTTAGCTCTCAATGAATTTATTATGTATTATAATATGAATAATATGAGTAAATTACATATTAAAAAACAATCTCTTCCACTAATCCCACTCTATGGAATCAATTTCATCTTTTTGCTTCAAATCCTTGATATGTTTCCTTCATTGAGCTGCTTCACCTTCTAAATGATAGATGGGGAAAATGAATTTCATGCTCAAAATAATATAAAACTAAAAATATCATTTAAATGGTACTAATGTGTTTCTTAGTAACTAATTTATCTAATAAACAACTCAAATAAGTTGGGTGTTTCCTCATAAATGACTCAATAGAATATTTTTCTCTTCTTTACTCGATTGGATGCTCAGTATGATTTATATCCTTAGAAAGTTTTGTGAGAAACGAAATAACATATTTAATTCCTACTTTCATAATATTTGGTTTCTATGGATGGAAAAACATTTCATTTTCCATTTAATTCAACATTAAAATGATTTATTCACGCTCCATCCATTTACTAAAAGAAAAAATCATAGTGTAAGTAACCATATTCATAGTGGGAAACCACATAATCATGAAAGTCACTTATTGGATATCCAAATCATGAAACATTATTTTAAATTTATGTAACATCAATATTAACCTAGGTTATTCATGGTGATTATTTTAATCCTTCATGATGGTTTATAAATAGTTATTTAATTTACAAAGCATATCCCCTGGAGGTGTCAAACTAGGTGCGTAATAAGGACCATTTTCATATAACAGGTAACACTTGAGTCAATACTAACACACCTTTAACAAATTTATTAACCCTAGCTATATATGTACTAGAACCACATCAACTTGTAGTATCTAGATAAGGATGTAATTACATGGAAACCACTATCTCTATCCATCACCAATACTATAAGATATTTTCATATACATAGAATTATACATACACTTGTCCTTAGTTATATCCCTAGGGGTATCTCTAATGTTTTATCATAATAGTTTTTCAAGTTTAAATAAAACTTGATCTGATACCAACTTTAAAGAACCAAACCTCTCATACATAAATTCTAAATCTTAATAGATGATTATTCATTACATAAAAAATGATTCACTCTATAATTATTTACGATAGTGTGTTTGAAAACATGGACACATAAACAACTGGTCCATAAGTGAGTTATGTCATACCCCCAATAAGTTCTTTATAACTAGTAACCTTCTTAGATATATCATATATAATACCTTTATAACCTAGGGAATATAAATATAACAAAGAGTGAGCTCAAATGCCTAGTAATGGTATTAAAAGAAGATATAAACATAACATGAGAGAAATGGTACAAGAACATGCGAATAAAATTTGAAAAAACCATACCCTACATATCATATATCAAAAACATGATAGATAGAATCGATCTTGGCAATTCATAAGACATAAATCATAAAGGAATCAAAGAACATGATCCTTGAAATTATAACATTGGAATAATATATTGAATTTTGGAATACACATAATAATATAAAATCTTATGTTAAGGATATCCACCAAAACATTCATATCAAGTTAGGATTGGGATAGCCACTCATATACCTACTTTGGGATTGGGATAACCTCCCTTGTACCCTCTTCCGGGCTTGGAATAACCTCAGGTGTAACCTTTGAGCTCGTATAACATTAATAATTACCCAATTATTGGAGATAGATACATTTACCACCTATAAGATAATGAAAATAATACATATTGTTTTCTACAATATCATAAAACATTTATCATATTAGATTCCATTAAAATAAATGGTTTTCATAAACATTTTACCATATATTAACCTCTAGAAAAGGAATAGGTTTCATAAAAATATCATCATTATAGTCATAAAACTTTTGAAGAAATAATAAGGATGGTATCCTTGGGTCATATCCCATGTAAAGAATAAGTAATATCAAATTATTTCAAACCTTAATGAATTACTAGATGTAATATATGCTGGACCCTACACAAGGTATAGTTCTTCCAATAAATGATGATAATGTTTTGGAATTTCATGGGTCATGGGAATTCTCCCATGGTCAGAACCCTAAAGCACATTATCATGACCAATAAACCCATGTTATTGGGTATTGTTGAGCCAAGAATAAAATTTGAAAGATGTATGGCCTTTAATTGGAATTCCTTCGGTTACTCCCTTACTGCAACCAATCAATAAAAGAATGAGAATGAATCTCTATGGGTGTTAAAACACAATAGTGTCACAATTGATTCTCTTCAAAATGATCAACAGTTAGTTACTCAATTTTGCTACTTTCAATCCAATTCTTTCTGTGTGAATCAGTACATTAGAAGGAGACCTCTATGGAACACCTTACACACCATTTCTGAAAACATGGCTACTAGATGGACTCTGTTTAGTGACTTTAATACCATTTTGAGGCCTGAGGAGAAAACTAGGACCAATTTTTGCAGAGCTTTAGCCAAATACTTTTCTTTCTGCATTGATCACTGTATATTTTATGTGGTTCCTATTTCAGGTGCAAATTATACTTGGAGCATATACACTCTAAATGGGAAGCACGAAAGTAAATTAGATAGGTTCTTTGTGCATATGGATGATAAGATTGATATGATTGAAATTTCTGGCATGACTCTTCCCTGACTTCATTCGAATAATAATACCATATTGATTTATATCTTTTTTAGTAACATGAGGTCAGCACCTTTACCCTTTACGTTCAATAATCCTTGGTTGGTTGTGCTTGGGTGTTGGTAAATAATATTAGAGGCTTTGAAATCAGATGTATCAGGTATCTCTTTACACATTCTGACCTACAAGTTGAAAATTGTGAAATCTAGACTCAAAGAGTGGAGTAAAAAATCCTTCTCCAATATTGTGAATGATATTAAAGAGTCTGAATATCATTTTTTTAGTTTTTAGCAGGGGAATATGCATCAGGACACCCCATCTCAAGAAGAGATACAATCTACCTCAAAGCTTGAAAATCTCTTCACCCATAAAGAGAATCTGGACCAGAATTAGTTTAATGTTAAGTGTCTTAAGGATGGGGATAGGAATTCAAGATTTTTTCACTACATGCATAGGGAGAAAAAGGCTAAGAAAACTATCAGGGCTTTATAGATTGATGATGCAATGCTTGCATCTAAAAATGATGTTTCTAATGGTGTGACATGCTATTTTCAAAAATTATAATCTGATTCTAGGGAGAACATCTGAAACAAAATTATTAGATGTGTTGAATCCAGTGTAGATGATAGCGAAAACAAAAAGCTCACTGAGACACCTTCTCAAAAGGAAATTCATTTTTCACTTTTCTCCTTAAATATGGGTAGTGCTACTAGTCCTAATGGTTTTACCAACAAATTCATTATGTTTTACTAGGATATCATTCACATTGATGTGATCAATGCTGTAAAATAATTCTTTTATCATTCCTTTATGCCATTTGGGATGAACTCTAATTTTATTCCTTTGATTCCTAAGAAGGATAATGCCTTGGACATCAAAGAATTTAGGCCTATTTCCATTGGGAACTCCATTCCGAAGGTAATCAGTAAAATCATGGCACTTCGACTAGGTGATGTTACTAAAAATCTTACCTCTAATAACCAGTTTGGCTTTGTACCTGGGAGAAATATTTAGAATTGTCTTTTTACTGATTCAGAGTGTATTAATATTATGAAAAGTAAATTTTAACATGGTAACATGGCTCTGAAGGTAGACATATTGAAGACCTTCGATACAATAATGTGGGACTTTATCTTCTCAATTCGTATGATGCATTGCTTTTTAGAGAAATTCATTGGTTTGGTCTTCTCTATATTGAAAAGTGCTAGTCTATCCATTCTTGTCAATGGATCCCCCACGGGTTTCTTTCAATGTAATAGAGGGGTCAGGCAATGTGATCCTCTATTTGGGCTTCTATTTTCTATGGATGAGGATTATCTGAGTGTGTGTCTTCATGACCTTTTCAATAGTGGTATATATCAATGAATGAGGGAAGGAATGAATTCTTTTTCTCTATCACATTTATTCTATGTTGATGACATACTCTTATTTTGTAAGGGTAACAGAAAAATAGTCTCTTATATTAAGAACATAATCTCACATTATGAAGTGGTTTTAGGTCAGGTAATTAGCAAGAATAAATCCTTTGCTGTTTTTGGTGAAGGAATTAGAATCTTGAAGTGAAACAGGGTTTCTCGTAGACTTGGAGTAAAATGAGGTACACTGCCCTTTAATTATCTTGGGATTCATTTGTTTTGGGGAAGGGGTAAACGTGCACACTTAGAGGGTATTGCTTTGAAAATTACCAATCAATTGGAAAGCTGGAATGGGAAGACCATGTCCCAGGCTGGGAGAGTTTTCCTTTTCAACTATGTTATCACTTCTATGTTTGTCTACTCCTTTTTTTATAGATGGCATGTAGCTCTTCTTAAGGAACTGAGTGGAATGATACGAAACTTCATTTGGATTGGCTCAACTCACTAGAGGAAACTTGTTATTGTTTCCTGGAAAAACTGTATTAAGCCAATTAACATGGGAGGAATGGGTATTAAGGATGTCAAATTATTTAATAATGATCTCCTTCAAAACATCACTTAGAGGCTTCTCTCCAAACCTGATTTCTCTCTGGAATTTTTGGTTGACAGGTTTGTTTATAGACTGCAAAATAGTAAGTGTGTCTATCTAAAATCCTCTGTCTGGTCTTCAATAAGGGCTGTATATTCAAATATCATGTCTCAATCGATATGGCTGGTATGTCCTGGATCTCATCTCAATTTCTAGAGTATTCCTTGGCTGTCTTCCCCTATTACGAATTCTGTTAATATCCCAATTTCTCTGAGGAACTTGTCTATCTTTCATCTGAATGGAAATGTTGATGATTATGATATCATTCCTAGTAATCTTCGTATGAAAATTATTAACAATGGTTATATTGATACTTACACTTTAATATGAAAATATGATCTCAATGGTTCCTTTTCCATCCAGTATTGTTATAATCTACAATGTGGTGTGAACTCTGGAATCCCTTCATGGATGGGAGGCATTCTTCGACCCTACATACCACCAATTGATTCTCTGTTAATCTGGAGAATTTGGAAAAACATACTTCCTATTCAGTGTGTGTTGTAGTGCAAAGTCTTCAATCTGGCTTAGATATGTCACTTTTTCATTAACAACGATGAATCTATTTCACATCTGTTTTTAGAATGTGTATTTTCTGCTCTCCTTTAGAAGTATGTGCAATCAACATTCCACTGCTACCTTGATTTCTGCTCATTTGAATCACTGCTCAATTCATCCCATAAGATTTATTTCAATAATCAAGTGAAATTTTTGTTTATTGTTGTTATTGTCTCGGTTTTCACTTTTATCTGGAAATCTAGGAACAATATTGTCTTTAAAAATGTGAAGATTTCTTTTTGGGATAGTGTTCTGGTGGTACATAAAAGCATCATACTTGCTTCGATGATTCAAACTGGTTCTATGAACAATGATGTATCTGGCTTTGTTCACTTGAGAGCTCTTGGTGTCCGTGGTAGGGAAAGGAAGCCTAGAATGGTCAAGTACATTCTGTGGATTCCACCAATTTTTGAACGGTTGAAAGTGAATGTTGATGGGGTGGCCTCTGGTGCATTGGGTCCTGCAGGATGTGGTGGAGTTTTCAGAACTCATCGGGGCTTCATTAAGGGTTGTTTCTTTCATTATTTTGGGTATTCTCATGAGATTGAGGCAGAACTTTGGGCTATGATCAAGGCTATCTGGTATGTGGTGAGTTATGGTTGGCGTAGAGTTTGGATGGAATCAGATTCCTCTGTTGCTATGCAGATTTTGAAAGATCGATCTCGAAATGTTCCTTGGAGGATGATGTCTTCTTGGATCTCCTGCCTTAGTCTTGTTGAGTGCTTATGCCTAGATATCTCTCATGTGTATCGAGAATATATTCAAGTTGTGGATGCTCTCTCCAAAAGGGCGATCAAGGTGGTTAGTTCCAGTTGTTCATTTGTTCTACCCATCTATTGTGACAGTTTGGTTTGCAATGATTGGGAAGGTGCTTTGTATACATGACTTTGTAAGGTTTCCTGTTTCTGAGTCACTTTGTACTGTTTATTCACATTTATAATAGTTTGTTGGGAACAGGTTTCTTCCTGTCTCTCGAACCTTTTGGATAAATTTCAAATTATTTCATATTATATGGAAAAGTATTTTGAACGATAACTTAGAACATTTTTTAAGGAAATAGTCTTTCTACTTGGAAAATTACTTTATAAAACTAAAAAATTATAAATAGTACTCAAATACCTTTTCTTTGAAAATAAAAATGGAATATTATAATGGAATATTAAAAATAATTACTAGTCATGATGGTGAAAAATTATGTTCAGGGCATATAAGTTAAAACAAATATTCCTTCTACATTTTTGGTAAAATCTATATAGAATTTTTTTTTGAAAAAAACATGAAGATTAATTTTAAAATATTTTTAAAAAAGTAAAATGAGGGTAAAAATTTACTTTAAAAAATTAGAAATGAACATTAAAAAATTCCTGAAATTTTTTTTATATAACATATATATTGAATATAAGGGGTTTTCAGCTGAAGGGAAAAAAATCATTTCTCATTAAAAAATTATTTTGAAATCAAGAGAAAATAAAGAGAGGAAAATGAAGGGAAAACATTCATTCTCATAAAATAACCACAATATAAAAAATTTCGATAATTTATTGAGAAATATATGATAATATTTCATCATATAAATAATAATCATAATCAATCACGATAAACAATGAGATTGTAACATCAAACCCTTTTCACTTTGGTACTTTTGAATGGGAGTCCAAATTAAATAATAACATAAAATGAAACTTTAAATAGTAATAATATGAGGATATTAATGATATAACATGTCAAATGTTCAGTATATACACCTTATAAAATAATATAGGTGCATAAAATAACACATGTCTTAAAGATGGAAAATTGAGATAAAATTTCATTACCTTAAGTCTCGAATTCGATTATACATGTTTTAACCTTGTGTATAATAAATATAGGTTTAATATAAGTCTATTAAAAACCATAATAATCTGTATTATATCATTTATTATTTACTTCTTTTCTTTTATTACCCATTTATTAACATTCATTGATAAAATCACGTTTTGGGTAATAATTGTTTATTTTTTCATGCATGTTTTTATTTTTTATCTTCGATCCTTTAATTTTGATAATGGTTCCATAAAATCATGAATGGTAACCATGATATAAATATCATGGAGATGGTAGTTCATATGCACGAATGAACATTCTTTCCATTTCATTGACATATGAAATGAAAGGATGGAAAATAATATATTAAATTTACATGATAATTTTTTGTCATATATATCACATATGTTCATAAAATTTACCATTATTTCCTTCTATGTAAATTTTAAGGGAAAAATAAATCACATCACTTCATGAGCCAATAGTCCGCCGTACACACAAGCGACATCATCGTATTCTAATATAATAGAAATTAAGAAGTTATGTTTGATATTATAATTAAATAATTATAATAAAAATAAAAATATTATATATAAACATAAAGTCGATAATTATATCTATCCTTGAGAAGTGGCAATTGAAAAGAAATAACATTTATTCTTGAGGTGGTTGTCCTACGTACACACAATTGACAATTCTGTTCCCCATTTGATGGTAAAGAAGATAGATATTTGTAATTACATAAAAATAACAAATATCGGAATATTTTAGATAATAGTGTTATTATATTATCATATTTGAATAATTTTTTAAGGAGGTGGATGAGGAAATAAAAAAACACAAGTTTAAAAATTTTACCTCTTCTTCGGAGAACCTCTTTAGGTTTATACTGAAATCCTTACTAGGAGAGTTTTCTAACCAAAATAATCTAGACAGTATATTTTTAGGGAAGTAAAGAAGATATTTGGGTAGTAATTGGATGAAAAAGGGGGTTTTATGTGTTAATAGGAGAGGAGAGGGTCTAGCTTTTATAAGTGGGGGAGAGGTCACACATGGAATTTTTGAAAAGAACAAAGTGTAACCACATTTCTCAAATGTAAAAAGGATCAATAATGACTAATTATAAAACTTTATAGGTTTTAAGATCAAAATATTTATATCAAATGGGGTTTTGAAATGTTTCCAGTTCATTTTACCCCTTATATTTTTGGTTTAACCCCTAATAAACCTATTTTAGCCTCAATTGACGTAATTAAATTGTATAGTTTTTGCTATTAATTTTGAAAAAAATATAAGTTGACCTTATTATATAATATTATTTTTTATTATTCCAAATATGGAAACCATTCTTACAAATTACATTTAAATAAGGGAAAAGTTTTAAATTTAAAATTAAACAAGCATAGTTGAGGAAAAGGCGGTTTTCCAAATAGAAAATTTTTAAAGATTTAAAAAGTTTTCATATAAAAATTCAATATGAAATTGAATACAACAACCTATATTAGATTAATTACAAAATAATTAAGGTAGTTTTAATTTTAGTCCAATTTTTTTAAAAAATGTAACCTTATGAATTCTTTAAACAAAATGGTAGTTTTCAATAGAAGTCAGGATTTTTCATTATTCATAAAAAATTAATCTTTTCTGAAAAATAAAAAAAATTCACTCTAAGTTAATTTTGAAAATTTTATTCAATAAATAATTATTAATATTTAAAATAAATTTTATAAAATTTTCAAAAATTAACTTAATTATTTGTTCACAAAATTAATAAAAATAATTTTTCTCAGAAAAAGTATTTCTTGAATCATATGAAGACTTTATTAAAAATTAAATACTTTTTATCGATATTATTTATTTATATAGAAAAATTACACTAATATTTTAAAATCATTTTATTCTAATTCATTCCACCAAGTCTAACAGTTGGGAAATAACAATCACATTTAAATAGTAATATTAATAGTTTGTCGTGGTCTGTTAAAACTCGATGTTTCATGTAACACAATCTATCAAAGAAACTATGTTAATTAAAAAAATTCGTAAAATGTCAGGGTGTTACACCGCCTATCTTCAAACTCCTAAAACCATAAAAACCCCTTTGATACCAATTTTTTATTCCCTAACCGAAGTCACCAGGTCCGAGATGGAGTACCACATGACCTAAGGAATGCCTCGCTATACACTAGAGGCTTCCAACTAGTAGTGAGGGAATAAAATAATAGTGGGCCGACTATGTCCATATATCAATGTCCAAAGTAGCACCAGTTTCATGACCACATCCCACTAAAGATTCTGCATGGAAGGAAGAGATATAATGACCCTTGATTCTCAGTTCCTGCAAGCCCCAGGTTAGAGACTATCAAAGAGGGTGTAAAAATCTCATTTTATCAGACGAATTATCCTCTATAAATAATGCAGGATTAAGAGATAGGATAAAAAACCACCACGTAATTCCAACTGATAAAATAATGGTAAAACCAAAATCACCCCACAATGTATGATTAAAGAAAAATTAATATATATAAAGTCTTCATTATATACCAAAATAAAATTCTATGATAGTGACTCAAAAATAACTCCAATCTAGCTAGTGATGTCCATCTTAGTCCCCAATGTCTTATTCGATATTGGAAAATAGTTTATATATGTATGGTGAACATAAAACTTATGATCATAAGGGACATAACCAAGGTTTCAAGTGAACATTTGAAAACATCATGCTAACAAACCAATGAACAAACTGAAAAACCAACATGCATTTATACAGGTCAAATAACCAGAACCCAGCCTCACCATGGCTTTCTCACCAAATCATGCAATTAGTATAATAATATTTTATTGATATCATAATAAAGAAAGGAACCCCATTTTTAATTCCCCGCTAATTTTCAACTCTCACACCCCAAATTCGAATGTCTTGTGTTCCCATCCCTTCCATACATATCACATCACATCACATCTCACTCAAAAACACCTAGTCCAAGTTTGATGTGGGTCATAATGCCTCACTACATACGCCACCCTTGAAATTTCTATAATCAAGTGATAGTATCAGGTATCCCCACACCACATTTCGCCCAAATATTTTGGGGATATCACATCTCATCTCATCACATAACCATAGCAGCAAGGTATCATGAACATGAAGAAAATCAACCTCATTCCATCTTCCTACCATGTATGACCCCCACCACATATCACATCTCATGACAACCTCATCGCATCACATATCAATCAAAAACACATGGGTCATCACTGCACATCTCATCCAAAGAAACCTAGGCTATCAATACTAAATGAGGGGAAAGTGGGGAATCCAACCATTCATATCACCACCATCTTAGATGTTGGGGAAAATACCTTGAACCCAAAACCTCTATGAGTTGGTAAGGTTATAAAACTTGAGTGGGACACATATAGAATAACATCAACATGCATGATCTCTAGATAACACACATTACCTAACCTATAGGTTCAAAACAACTGCACTAATCCACACCACATCACCACCACTGCACTACATGTCAATCATCACAACTTCTTCCACCACCGTCTGCAACACATCACACAACCACTACAAAAGACATAGGATTAAACTTCCATTTACCAAGAAACTTAATTCAAATTTACATAGTTCATTTATTTGTGATTCAATTAATTTAATCCATTTTACTACACATTCATTTCTAACCTATCTCATTTATTGACCATACTTTTTTTTCATCACAATTCATTCCATGGCTAACTAGACATCAATCCCAACCACAGCATATCAAAACTATCACAACACACACAACCATCACCACAACACCATGTATCCATAGTTTTCACCAAACAACATCCCACAATAATTCTCACCACAAAATCCACACATCACATTCAATGCATATCATTACCACACAACCACAACCCCCGAGAAACATCCATTGTGCACCACACAACATCACTACACATCCCAACCAAACTGTACACCATAACCACATCTCACACCACCACCACACATCATCACCAATCTAAACGAAAACCACTATCAACCACATCGCACCACTTCCCACATCACATACATGCCAACCAACCACCACATCATATCCCTATATCTCACAACATCCATCCGGTCATCACCACCACCGCACAACATCCCAAACCACATAGGACCACACAAGAAAACAAGCACACATAAAATCAAAACATCCTGACATCTATAATTTATTCAATTGATTCCATTTCATTAAATCATTATTTAGAATGGGTATTATAAAAAATAGGTTTCATTGGTAATTAATTTATTATTTTGTTATACATTCTTAGCCTATAATTTATGGTGTGATCACACAACAAAGCATCAAGGATATCAACTCATTTCACCTACTGTACAAAAAAGGCTTCCAACAACCATTATTTTCAACAAGGAAACTACATGGAATAATATTATCAACTATAATTACAAATTAATCAAAAATTGGGATATCTCCTTGTACCCATCAATTTCGAGTCTTCTAATTAATTATATTTATTATTCCCACCCTTATTGTCCACACAAAGTAAAGTGAAAGCATGAAATCCCTACAAATAGAACATAAATAGTAGAAAAGGGGTTTCCTACCTTAATGAAGCTTTATGGCTTCACTGCACAGCACGTGTAGAATAATAAATAACCCATAAATGAAAATCGCATAGAAGAATAATAGATCAACCTACACCACATACGAAGGATATAAAAAATGTAGTCTAACACATAGATTGATCAAAAAAACATCACCATAGTGGATCCCTGGAAGACTGACTAAAAGAAAACAATAGGGGAACAAGAAGAACTTACCACATATCACCAAAACTTGGTCTCGATACCCCATAGATCGAAGCAGGAGGAAATATGATGAAATATCTATTAAATGAATCTTGGGTTAACCACATGTTATAATATGATCAAATGAATGAGGAAAATATATTCTGAACTTGGGTTATAAACAACCTAAAAAATTCCCCTTTCACCTCATGATTCTATATTCATAATGTGAATACATTAGGCCCCATGTATTATATACTATAACACCACTACAAGGTGTGACACCCCCATATCTTTGGTTTTAACTAAAAAACATGTTTCCTCAACCATTATTAATAACACAACATGAATTGAGCATCCATTACATGAATCTATTTCACAGAATCTCCCATAGCGCACATACAATTCATGACCTCACAAACTACAAATGTTTTGGAATAACAACTTACAGTTTGAATTAAGTTTATGTCATGAACCACATACTGTAGTTCTTATATAGCTCTAAATCTAAAGGATTATCCTCTATCCTCCCCTAAAACACCACTAACACCCAAACTAGAAATGTAATGGTAAGGGAAGTCAGATACCATTACATTAGATGCCTCTCAAATGATTCTCAACCTCGAGAATCAAAACCAAACCTAGAAAGTAAAGGGGTTTGAATAAAAACCTCATGATATACATCTCAAGGATCTCATTACACCTCAATTTGATCCAACCAAACCTACTAACTGAAATACTAATGAAACATCCCACAAAACAACATCATTACACAACCACACCACAACCTCTCACTAGGAACAATACTACACTGCAGGTACCATCAATAACCACCTCCTTCACATAAATTCGCATCACCCAACAACTATCTCAACCTTCACACATCCCAAACCGACCACAACCACAACCAATAAAAATCACTTCCTGATACATAAAAATTATAAAATCCAATCCTCTGTGAAAAGATACTATCTTCTTGGGGTAGCACTAACTCACTCACATGGTTTTAATCATGTTAAAGTATAATGAATCTTTAATATATAATGGGTCCTCCCATTTTCCTATTTCATAATATTTATCACACATTACACATAACATTATAAAGGAAATAGATCACATAATTAAACAAAGGGATGTATCATCACAACATCCATTAAAAACTAGATAAAGAAAGTCAAACTCAAAATAATTTTGGGTACTGGGAAGTCATCTGCATATCTCACTCCCATGTACACACCTCCAGGCCACTATTCCTCTATAAAAAATAATCCAATTGGATGGTTCATCCATGTTACACCCTCTCTTGACGATCGCGAATCTCTATTTTTTTCTCAATGAATATTTTATTATCCTTGATATCAAACTCCCCCCAGTTAATGATGATGGAGTAATCATGAAGATATCGATGAACCTAGGAGACATGGAAGATTTCCTGGATCCTATCAAACCATAGAGGAAATTCCAAATGATATTTTAGCTCACCAACTCAACCCAACACTATAAAGGGGATAAAAAATAAGATATAAAGCTTTCACCCCTATCAAAACTCTACTTCCCACACTGAGGATAGACTCTGAAGAACACATGGTCTCCAAACCTGAACTCTAAGGGCCTCCTCATATGATCTGTATGGGCCTTATTATGGTCATGTGCCACCCTAATTCTCTATTGAACCAAATAGATATTTTTATTCAGTATCTACACCACAATGGGACCAATAACTATTGATTCCCCAAACTCTATCCAGCATAATAGAGAATGAATCGATCCCACATAAAAAGACTAAAATGGGACCATAAAAATATAAGAGTGATATATTTTGTTATACAAAAACTCAACCAATTGAAATTTTCCTAACAAAGATCCATCAAAGTTCATGATGCAAGACCACAACAAATCCTCCAGTATCTAGATATTCCACTCCATATACCCATCTGTCTAGTGGTGGAAAGTAGTGTTAAGATATAATTTGAAACAAAAATCATGGTTCTATCCTCTATATAATTGCATGGTAAAATGTGGATCCTGATCAAATATGGTGCTCCTTAGTACCTCGTGAATCATAATATCATCTTCCATATAATAAATCACTAAAAGATCCATGGTACTCAACTCACAGATCACCAAAAAATGAGTCGACTTATCATTCAATCCAATATCTCTCAAATTTTAGTACAAACTCTCTATGCTTGGGGTAACCATGTAAAGAAGTCCATCGATATTTTCTCCCATTCCCACTCAGGAATATATAAGGACTACAAAAAACATATTTGGAATATTGTTCTCTACTTTCACCTGATGATAATCTAGAAACCTTGTAACAAACTCTACCACTGAAAATTTCATCCATAGTCACCAAAGATGACTCCTCAAGCCACGATACACATTTTTCATGCTATGATGTACTGCTAAAGGTGAGTTATGAAACTGAAGCGTAACTCTCTCGTGAATTGCCTACAGAACAAACAACCTACCTCAAAATAACATCTGGTTCTGACTATCCTATGATCATCCATTAGAAGCATCTCTATAGACAACACAGTCACACATCACCTATTGCTTTGAGTCTCCCGACCAATAATCCTCCACCTTCCAACTCAAGGATTAATCCACAGGCATATGATAAAGAAAACCATGGACTCTACTCTCATTTATGTCAATGTGAATCATTGTATGCTCCTCCATCCCTTTTCAAACATCCACATATTCTTGAACCACATATCCTCATAACTTTTGACTCAACACATCAATAACCACATTCCCCCTTTCCAAGGTGTAATGGATCTAAAAATCGTAATCCTATATAAACTCTATCTACCTCTACTAGATTAGATTCAAATATCACTAATAGAAAACATATTACATACCCTTATGGTCTGTGAAAACCACAAATTGCTTGTCGATAAGGCAATGTCACCACAACATTAGTGACAACACAACTACCACTGGATCCAAATCATTGGTGGAATAATTATTCCCATGGGGACATAACTTCCTAGACCATAAGAGATCATTTACCTATGATGAATCAATATGAATCCCAAACCCATATGGGACATTTTATATAAACCATCAAACAAAACACCCTCCTTGGGAAACAAAAGCACTATAGAACTAACCAACTTCTTCTTTTGGTAAATGAATGATTCCTCACACTGATCATTCCACAAAAATGTCTGGTCCTTTATAGTCGACACCATCAGTAGGTTTGCAACTTGAGTTAAATCAAGAACAAACCTCTAATATTAGACTTCAAGATCAAGGAAAATTTGAACCTCTTTCATGCTATTAGGTTCATCTTAGCTAATAAATTCCTCCATAATGGAAAGTTCTACAACCACACCCTACTCCGACACCACATGTCCATGGAAACACACCTCCCGTACCTAAAACTCACACTTATATAAATATTTATAAAGATATTTTCGTAAAAATACATGAAAAATAACTCTGATATTTTCAAAATTATCCTCCTATAACCTCGAGCATCAAGATATCATCGATGAATATTATGATGAACCTATCCATGAACTCATGGAACACATAGTCCCTAATCCCCATGAACTCATCTATTCTGTTCATAACATCGAACTACATGACTACAAACAAGAAGTTCCCATATTTGTATCTAAAGTTAGTCATCATAATATCTTCACCCTTCAACCTCAACTAGTGATATATAAAGAGTATATCAATCTAGTAAATCCAAAAAGGTCCTCTTAGATGTTTAAAAAGATTGTCAACCATTCGAAGAGGGTAACAGTTCTTTAATGTCACTTGATTCAACCTGTGTTAGTCTATAAAAAATCTTATACTATCATCAAACTTCCTGACTAAAAAACTAGAGAAACCCATGATAACAAATTGGGTCATATAAAACCTCTCCTTATAAGATCATCCATCTATAATCTAAACTCTCACAACTCTGTAGGAACCATCTGATATAGATCCTTCAAAATCATAGACATGCCCATCTAAAAATTCATCATGAACTCGATGTCACATTAAGAGGTTAATGTCACAACTTCATGTGGTAAAAGATTACATGATCTCCTTCATGACTCTTGTTACATTTACCACTTGGCCTTCTATAGAATCCTCTTCCAACTAATATAAAAGATGTTCAACTTTCCTACCACACATTTAAAAACCTTTATCACTAAGAAATCCAATCACTAGACCTCCACATTTAAAAACAAAAATATCCACCTTAATTATTTTATTATTTCATGAATTTAATGCATCCAATCCATCAAAAGGAAAACATCGCATTGATTTATCTAGAGAAAGAGGAAATATCTTGCGGACCAGTTCTTCTCCATCACCAGTTTACATCACTGGAACACATTAAACAAAGAAGCCTAACCTCAAACCATTTTAGATGAATCCAAGGGAACTAGAAGTGTATTCACATACAATACAAAATAAAAGACCAAAGAAAGAGAAAAATGGTTTGTGATACTCTCAAATAAAATAAATTACACCTAAGGGTAGATGATAAGCAATTCATACCTCAAAAAACTCTTGTTTCTTCCAACACATCCACCTTTATCACATGCATATAACCATACTCAACTCCTATTATAATTGAATAATAGACTCCATTATAATGATCTATCTTAGATCCCTATGGATAGAGACAATCACAAGGATACTGATCGCGTTTTCAAGCGCATCAAATTAGTTGTTTAATTTTGACTAGAATTTATGAAGTATAGCAGAAACCCAAGGGCGTCTCTCGACAGAGCCTTAGATCATTAATTTAAAAAGGTGGTTTTGATTATGGAAGTATAAGTTGAATGAGGTTTTTTAAAACTTGGGGGTTTTATTATTAAATATTAAAATAAATAATGAAAGCGATAATACAATGTAGATATTAACAGAATTAATTAAGCGTGGTCAACCCAGGGTACTCTCATGATGTTTATCCTTCATCGCTTCATGATATAGGGTTATGATCTTTTAATCCCTGGTTTGTAACACCTAGAACCAGAATTTTACTATGTTTATACTAGGATACCTCCTAGGGTTCAGTTGAAAACACACAATGATTCACCAGACACCGCTGATGATTGGGTGAATTGTGTTTGACTTCATAACCGAAACTCACCAAGGCAACACATGAAGAACTAGATGTGGTGTCTAGGTTTGTATGTTATTTCTTTTTGATACCATAAAATAATTGTACATGGCCTTGACAGTGCTTATGTGAGTTCAATTGACCAATATTAACCACACAAACACTACAATTGAAAGGGGGAAAAGAAAGTGGTGAACGGTGTGTGAAACATCACATGAATGGGTACCCTCAAACATGATCATATGAGGTGAGAATGACATACCAGTACATAACTCAATAAAATAAGAATATGGGATGACCAAAAACAACACAAAAACCTAGAATTCAAAATATCATTCAAATATTACAAACATGATGCTTGGGATTTATATCACGTTCCTCCTCGGGTGATCACAAGGGGTTTAGAAACCCATGGGAGAGGAAGAAAAAGTAGATGTTGAAGTAGAACTTCCCATAGCCTCCAGAACATATAGGAATGTTTAGAATACTCATTGGGGACTCAAAAATGTCATCACCTTGCCTCTTGGCAGAACTTGCAAATAGGGAGCCCAAGGTTCCATTTTATAGGAATATTGGAAGGTGGTTTTAGGCACACAGATTTCTTCAATCCACTTGTACCACACGTTTAGGACTTTATAAATCCTTATATTGCTTTGGAGAAAATAGAAAAGTTGTATCCCCACCTCTTGGATGTCTCCACCGAATGTTTTTCACCATTCGGACAACTACAGCTCTAGATATTGATAAAATACATGACACCGCATTTTACTTGGTCCAGCTTTAATTCCTTGGACAGATTAGTTTGTATGGGAATCGTAGAAGCCGAATGGGGCTTCAGTTCCTTCATATGAAATGTATCCCATCAAATTATGGACAGGACCACAAAATTTCAGCCAATTTGGATTCACGGTTCAGTACAAATATGTGGTTGAGTTCACTAGTGTTCTTGGATCATGTGCAGATTGGCCCATCTTTCTTGGAATTCATCATGGGTTCTCCAAATCACCTCCACCTTCAATATAATTATCAAAACATGTAACATTTCCCTTTATGACAGTTTTGAACACAAAATAATTGAATCAAACATGGAGTGAAATTTGTTATTATAATTGTAATTTTCAATACAATACAGGTTTAATACATTGGTATAAGGGTGAAATAAAATAGTGAATCGTGGTACGATCACACCCTCACACCTAAACATTTTCACTCCTGGGAAAAGTCACATATATCAATAAAATGATGAATATATATATATATATATATATATATATATTTCCAACATCATGAAGATTTAACATTTGAGGAAATTTTAATTCACCAAAGTAATGTGATCAGTGCACGATCCGCACCAAGGAGTTCTTCCCAGTGAAAATGGAAAAAGATGTCTCATAAATCATATCAAAATAAAATTCAAAGAGATTCATGACACCAACATGAGTAAGGAATAAAAAATTCAACCATTCCACTAACTCTCCATTTGTGTGTGTGAAAAACATTCCATGCTATTCTTTCTACTTTCTATCAAATAAATATAGGTTATTTTAACATTATTCAGCTTTAAATGATGTTTCACCGAACATTTTCTATATCCTTCAAAATTATATTTCAATACCCACTCACATAAGCATTCCCAAGAAGTAAAACCATAAGCTCCTGACCTAGATATCCACATATGTTGCACATTTCATCACTCCCCTCATTTATTATATTTTTTTGAAGTTGCATTTGGAACAAATCTCACACTCATCTCTCAACCCTTGTTTGATCTCCTCACGACACTAATTTCAATAGTTATAACAAGATCAAAGGTTGAGGAGGGGTGGTTTTTGACCTGCCCAAGATACAACAATCTTTTTTGAGGGCGTACAATAGTCAGACATTATGTACACACGAATAGGTCAATCTGGTACAGTAATGAAACAGATCGGATAAGGAACAAATGTATGGAAATATTATTTAAAGCTGAAAAATATAAACCCAACATATATTTACCTTATATTAAGTAAGAAATATTTACACTTTGTGGTTTTCTACAAAAAATTGTGGAGATATTAGTGACACAGTTTTCCCAAAAACTACTCACACAAGGGGCATCAATCATCTCCAAGGTTTCAAATAGATACGACCATTTATATAATTGATAGAAAACCAATTCACTAAAAAAGAAAATCACTCTCTGATATACAAATATTATTTTTAGCCTTCATTATGGTATTTTTACATTCCCCCCTTTATGGTCACCAAATCATCGAACTTCGAAATTGTTGATGGGGAAAAATGAAAATACAATAAAAAAGGATAAAAGGAGAAGAAAAGAGAAAATGATGAAAATTACTAACTAACCCATGAATATATCCACACCCCCACACCTATAATGTGCAGTTTCCTAACTGAAATAATTGAGAATGTGAGAAAGAAGGATAAAACTTGGTGTGTTTTATTGGTATGATGCGTTGATAAGGTGGATTTCCTCCACCAGATTCTTCATAAAATCTTCATAGAAGGGTTTAAGTCTCTACCCATTGACGGTAAGACTTCTTCCACTCTACTCATGAAAAACCTATATTTCACCAAAATGGTAAACATTAGTAACAGTATAAGGACCGGGCCATCAGGAACGAAGCTTACCTGGGTGAAGCTTAAGCCTGGAATTGTACATGAGGACCTTCTCACCAATATGGAACTTATGTTGGTGAATCATGCTATCATGAATATCATTTGTCTTCTCTTTATAGATCCAGGAGTTTTCATATGCATCACGTCGAATTTCTTCCAACTCTTGAATCTGGAGCTTTCTTTGCTCACCTGCATCTGAAAGGTTCATATTACATTGTTTAACAACCCAATATGCATGGTGTTCTACCTTCACTGGGAGGTGAAAAGCCTTTCCAAACACAATCCTATATGGTGACATTCTGATCTGGGTTTTAAAAGCAGTATGGTACGCCCAAATTGCATCATCCAAGCACAGACTCCAATCTTTACTATTGGGTTGTACCATTTTCTCCATGATTCGCTTAACTTCCCGATTTGAAATTTCTGATTGTCTGTTAGTTTGGGGATGATATGCAGTGGAGACTTTATGAACAAACCCATACTTACAAAGCAAGTTTTTCATGTTATGATTGCAAAAATGTGAACCCTGGTCACTAATGATGAATCTTGGTACACCAAACCTACTGAAAATTTGGGACCTCACAAAATCAACAACCACTCAAGAGTCATCGTTCCTATTAGCCTTTTCTTCCACCCATTTAGAAACATAGTCAATAGCTAATACGATGTACAAAAAGCCAAATGAATTTGGAAGAAGCCTCATGAAGTCAATGCACCATGCATCGAATATTTCACAGAATAACATGGGTTGTTGGGGCATTTCATTCCTCTTGGAGATATTCCCTGTGAATTGACATCGAGTACGTGATTTACAAAACATATGGGAATCTCTATAGAATTTTGGAAAATATAATCTTGATTCAAGGACCATTCGAGCAGTACGTTAAGAACCAAAGTGTCCCCCATAATCCAATGTGTGGAAGAATCTCAAAACTAAGGTGAACTCATGGTTAGGGACACACCTACGAACAACCTGGTCACTATATATCCTCCAAAAATATGGGTCATCCCAATTGTACCATCGAGAATCATGTTTAAGTCTCTGGGATTGTGAAGTGCTAAAATTAGTGGGGACCCACGATGTTACTAGAAAATTCACAATGTCCGCATACCAGGGGGTAAGGTCCACAACATCACAAAGGTTCTCATGAGGAGAGAATTATCCAATGGGGAGAGGTGAGTCAACATGATGGTCCAGTGGTGGGTAAATAATACTACTATAATGACCCATACTTTACATACATGGTTATTAATTCAAAAATTGAAGCATACTTATTACAACATATAACAAAACCATGAAAGGACCATATAGGTATAGTGTCTTTAGAAACTGGGAAACATAAACAACTGGTTCATAAATTATCTACGTTGTCTCCCATTTATTTCGTCATATCTAGAGTCCATTTTGGCATATTCTACTTAATATCCTTTATCCAGACCTAGGGAAAAGATAACATACAAAAGGGTGAGCTCAAATGATCAGTAAGGGTAAAAAAAATAAACATCAATCATATCATATTCATAAGAACATAACATTTTAAATATCTTAACCAGCAAAAGAGATCATAATATCATAACATGGGATAAATCATAGTGGTGAAATGTAATCCCAAATAATCATAACATAAAACATGTTACTTTTTATTATACATGAATAATCATAGAAAACCATTTCATATTAGTCACGACTCATAGCCAAGACTATCATAGCAGACAAAGTCCATTACTGAACTGAGTTCACTCCTCGTTCCAGTCCTGTATCATTGAACCAGTTTAACTTACCATTCTAGAGATGTCTATCTCAGGAGATATAAATCTTTACCCAATTCATTAGAGGGAGATATCTGTCCCACCCATCTCATAATGAAACCATTCTTATGTGTGCCACAAAATCAAAAATCATAGCATAACCCATGTAATAAAAATGGGATTCCTAAACATCATGCCATCATGACATAATCCATATAAGATAAAAGGACATCATAAAATTAATTCCATCATAACATAATCAAATCAATATAATAATAGGGATAGAAACAAAACCCTATATTATCTTATATGGACAATAATTTTGATAAAACACTTGAACTCCATTCTTGAGGAAAATATCCTTTCTACTACAAAAACATTTTTCTTTTCTTAACATGTCATACAATTTTAAACTAAAAGAAGTTGATTAAAAATAAATGTGAAAACATGTAAAGGAATCTCCATGGAAATAATGTTATATGAAATCATAAAAATTCATTCATTCCATATAAGTTAAAAAACATTCTTCTCGTACTTTGGCCAGAAAAGTCAAAAAGTACCTCGTACAAAAAACGACAAAAGATTCCTTTCATATCTTTTAAAAAAACTCACCAATGGGAAAAATTGGATTTAAAAAATTGTATTAAAATAGAAATAATATTTCATATTTAGGGATCATGGATTTGAATGATAAATACACCCTAGTAAATACCAAAGTATAAACAATCTCGGCTAAAAATGAGATTGTGAGATTTTCCCTTTCATTAGGTCCGATAGGCTTTGTACATGTCTGAAACACCTGTATAATGATTTAAATAATTTCATTGACTTATTCTAGAATCATTCTCATTGTTATGATATCATATATGGTCATATTATTAGCTTCTTATTAGTGATATTTCATTGCAACTTGTTATTCGGGTGTTTATTGCTTTATGTTCTTATGCGTGTTTTGTCGAATAAATTATTATTCTTATTTTTAGTTCATAAATACCTCATTTAAATAATGTTATTAATGTAATATATATCATATTTTTTCATTAAATTTATTTATATAATCATTATTCAATGAAGATCATGTAGAACGAGTCGCATCACATCGTGAAGGCGATAGGCCGTACGTATGCACGAGCGATGATATCGTTCCCATGATCATGGAATTGTATTGAAGTGTATGTATACTATTTCAGAATCAATATCACTTGACAATAATCATATACTGTTATTCTTTACACCATTATACCCATCCATGTAAGGTGGCGGTCGAAAACAGATCACACCACAGCGTGGAGACGGTACTCCGTGCGTACGCATGCGCAGTGATTTCATTTTCCATAGGATGGATAGAAGGTTAATTAGGGTTGTTTCATATTTATAATAACATACCAGTATATGAGTGATACTGATGTTATTACTTCATAATGAAAAAACTAAATAAGAAGATGTAGAAGAAGAAATAAATTTGAAATAATCGGTAACAGATATTACCTCTTCTTTGACCCACCTCTTTGAAACCTCCTCTTAGGGCACTAAGATTGGTCATTGAAGAAGATCAGGACCTCTAGGATGTTTCTAGGGAAGTTTATAAGAGAAATGGGTAGGTTTTGGCTGAGATTTAAGGCTCTAAATTGTGTAAATATGAGAGGTTGGAGGTGCCCTTTTATAAGGGAGGAGAGGGGCACCTTTGGAATTATAAGAAATATTAATTTATAATAAATTCCAACCCCACATAAAAACCTCCAAAATTAGTTAAATAAAAATATTAGATGAGATATTGTTTAAATTACATCATCCAATAAAATTTAGACAAGTTGGGAATTTATTTTATACATTATCAACTTGATTTATCCTTATAAAATCTATTTAATTTTATTTGGGGTAATAAAATTCTAAATTTTAAATCATTATAAATAATTACTTATATGTTGTTAATTGTCCATAATTGTATGATTTATTATGTTTTAGACCATATAAATTTAGATTTATAATTTTTAAATATTTTTGTGATTTTTAAACAATTTTATAATATGTAATATTTATAAAATAACAATAGTGTCAATTTTGACACTATTCATTTTTTTGAATTTAAATAAAATATATACAGAAGATATGTTAAAACTAAAAGATTTAATAGATTCATAAAATCTCATTTTAATCTATAAAATTAGTGGATCACATTAAATAGTTCATATAATATTTATTTTAATACTTTTCAAATCATTTATTTGATAATTCAATCAATAAAATAATTTCAACATCACTATTGTGTCATAATTAATGATAAATATTTAATCCCTAAAAATTATAAATAGATTCACATGATGTAGATAATTTTATTATCTTTCTATATACTATTCATGTTCGAAGTTTCATGACGTTTATCACTAAATTAAAATTATTATACTTATAAGATTCAAGAGAGTGACATGTTGTCACTTTCTTTAGTTTTAATAATAATTATATTATTTCATGGTCAAAAGTCCATGAAATGAATCTAGTACGACCCTTAGGTGATATGTGTCGACATTTATTCATACAATAGGATTTTGGAAAGTGTTAGGGTAATTTTATAATCTTATATTTACCCTTAATTACCCGATTTACCTTTAACTACAGTAAATAAAAATTACCGTAGTTACTATTCATAATCTAAAAAAAATAAAAGTGACATATTAACACAATTTTGAGCCAATAAATCCAAATATGGAATCTATTTTTTAAAATTCAAAACATATAAGTTGAAGTAATTAATTTATTATTAATCCCGTTGTTAAGAAAACGTGTTTTAAAAGGTAAAACATTACCAAAGATTGAAATGTTTTTACCTATGAAATCAATGTAAAATTAATTATAATGACAGAAATTATATTAAATGGTAATAATACATTCTATTTATACTTCAAAACCATTCAATATTATAATTAAACCATCTAAATTATTACACTGAAAAAAGATGTTTTTAATTAAAATATAGCGTGTTTTTACTATTCATTAAAATATGGAAGTTATCAGAATAATATGAAACATTTATCCAAAGTAAATTTTTATATCATTATTATAAAGAAGAATTTTATTTTTTCAAATTTAACTTATAAACTTTTCAAGAAATATATTTAAAGTTGATGCGCCATCAAAAGGCAGCAAAACTGCAATTTTTGAAAAATACTTACTTTACCTGAAAAATTTATTTTGTTCTCATACCATGTTCTAGAAGATATGTAAATCTAATAATAATTTTATAAAATTCAAAATTTATTTAATACTATTCATAACGGCTAGTTTATAATATTATAATAATATATCGTTATTTAGTGAAACTCGGTATTGCGTACTACACACGCTAGCGAGGAAGGTCGTGATTGCCTGTAACGCAAGCTAAGTTAGTGTTGTGTGTCGTGAAAGATTTTTTTGATGTTGCGTATAACATAAGACATAAAAATATATATATACTTCTCATAAAATATTTGTGTGTTACAACTAATTTGGTCAGCTACCACATTTTACACTCCTCTCTTATCTCTAATCTCAAGGTCAATCTCCTGGAGGAGGAGCATCCACCGAATGAGGAAGGGTTTGGCTGCAGGTTTCTATAAGAGGAAACGAAGGGCAGCATGATAAAAAAAGACGATGAATTTTTACCCGATAATATATAAACGGAATTTTTCCAAGTCAAACACAATAGAAAAGAGTTCTTTTTCAGTGGTTGTGTAGTTTACCTGGGTAGGGTCAAGGGTACGCGAGGCATATGCAATGACATGCAGAGCTTTCTCACCACTTTATGATAAAACTGCCCCAACTGCAAAGTTAGAGGAATCACACATAGGTTCGAAGGGGAGATCCCACCTTGGTGGTTGGATGATGGGAGGTGATGTGAGATTCTTTTTTAGTTAATTGAATTCATCCTCACAATTTTTATCAAACACAAACTCAGAATCTTTTTGCAATAACCGGGACAATGGAAGTGCAATCTTACTAAAGTCTTTAATGAATCGACGGTAAAAACCAGCATGATCCAAGAAATATCGCACCTCATGAACACATTTTGGATATGGAAGGGTTGAAATTAATTCAATTTTAGATTTATCAACTTTAATTCTCTTATTTGAAATGACATTTCCAAGAACTACCCCTTGCTCAACTATAAAATGGCATTTCTCATAATTTAAAACAAGATCTTTTTCAACGCAGTGGCGGAGGACAGAACCTAGGTGTTCCAAATAATCATCAAAAGAAGATCCATATACTGTGAAATCATCCATAAAGTATTCAATACAACTCTCACGGTACTCAGAAAAAATACTCAACATATATAGATGAAAAGTACCAGGAGCATAACATGACCGAATGGCATCCTTCTGTATGAAAATGCGCCAAAAGGATAGGTAAATGTTATCTTTTCTTGATCCTCAGGGGCTATATAGATTTGGAAATAACCCGAATATCCATCAAGGAAACAATAATGGGACTTACCATCCAATCGTTCAAACATTTGGTCAATGAAAGGTAATGGAAAGTGGTCCTTCCACATGGCTTGATTCAGTCGACAGTAGTCAATACAGACTCGCCAACTATTTTTAACATGTGTTGGAACAAATTCATTCCTTTCATTTGACACAACTATTATTCCTATTTTTAGGCATAATTTGCACTGGGCTAACCCATTTACTATCAGATATAGGATAAATGATCCCTGCAACAAGTAATGTACTGACTTCCAATTTTACCACTTCAAGGAGAGTGGGATTCAACCGGCGTTGAGATTGTCTTGCGGGATTATCTTCATCATCCAAAAGTATATGGTGCATAAAAATAGATGGGATAATCCTAGGAATATCAGCCAATGTCCATCCAATTTCCTTTTTACACCCTCTCAAAAGTTTGAGCAGTTTCGATTCCTGTTGTGGATAGAGGTTATTGGCAATAATAATGGGAAATTGGTCAATATCCTCAAGATATGCATATTTTAAATTTGCAGGAAGTTGTTTAAGTTCCAAAACCAGTTGTTTTTGGATTGATTGAGGGGATTTAGGGTGATTGAGGTCCATTAAACTATCTATCTGCTCATGTTTATTCTGTAAAGATAGTGAATCTATAGAAATGAGATTTGCAGAATCATCCATGGTCATGGGTACCTCAGAATGAGCACACTCATCAATTAAAGCACAAAATTTACACTTTTCAGAACCCACACAACACTCAAAACATGAATAAAAACTAAAATCATCCAAGGGTGAAGAAAACAAAAAATGAATTAGAGTTTGGGTTGAGGAGAGAATTGTGTGTGTGTGCATCGTTTGACAGCACTTCCATCGAATAGACATGAAGAGTGGAGCGCTCGTCAACGGGGTGTTTTATAGACTCATAGATGTTAAAAATTACCTTTTCTCCTCTGAATTCCATGGACAGAGTACCATTGTAAACGTTGATGACCGTCTTTGCTGTTTTTTGGAGTGGCCTCCCAAGTTTGAGAGGAGAATGTCCTTGGGTCTAGGTATCTTCTATCTCAAGAATGTAGAAATCAGCAGGGAAGATGATATTCTTCACTCGTACAAGGACATCCTCAATCACTCCTGTTGGATTCATTGTACTCTAGTTGGAAAGTTGCATGAAAATTCCTGTTGGTTGAAGCTCTCCAACCTACAGATAAGTATACACAGATTGAGGCATTACATTAATGAAAGCACCTAAATCTCACATAGCATCAGAAAAGAAAGTCTCCCCTATGGTACACGGTATTGTGAATGTGACCGGATCCTTGCATTTGGTTGGCATTACTGGTTGAATCAAGGTTGATACATTCCTACCCACTTTGACTCTCTCATTCCCCTTCAGCCTTCGCCTATGGGTGAAAAGTTCTTTAAGAAATTTCGCATAATGAGGAATTTGCTTGACTGCATCCAATAAAGGAAAATTAACTTGAACTTTTTTAAATGTATCCATTATCTCATTATCAATATCAATATATAAATTTTTCTTATATTTATAGATTCTTTGTAGGAATGTACGAGGAATGGATTGTTCATTTGAATCATCAAGGATAATTTGATTTCCCTTTTTATTTTGTTTTTCTTTACATGGAATTTTTTAGGGTTGGGAAGGTGTGTTTTCGAGAGGGGGACATACCTGTTTCATCGAATCAGTAGAAGGAGAAGCTTATATACCACTACAAAGTTTAATTACACATACATTACCTTTGCCCTTCAGATTGTGAATGGGTTGGGATGGTAGTTTTCCAGACCCTTGCATCTTTAGCTCACCGATGGTGTTCGCCAATTGACCCACTTGAGTTAGAAAATATTGAATTGGTGATTGTGTGGTCTATTCGAATTGGAGGTTCTGGGTTGCCATTTTCATCACCATATCCTCGAGGCTTGGTTTAGATTTGGGAGGAGGAAGATGATTGTTTTGAGAAGTTGAAGGATAAGAATTTTGTATACCTTGTCCTTGTTGATACCAATTCTGCTTGGGGTATCTTGAGTTTCATTCTTGTCGGTACTGGGGTTTTGCTTGCCACCCTGGATTTGTATTTGGCCTGAATTGTTCTTTCTTGTAGGGAGGTTCCTGTTGGAATGGACGCCTTGGGAACACAGCTGCACAAGACTTAGATGAATCTTGAAGTTGTGGGCACTGGTCAGAAAAATGAGTGTTATCATAACAAATACCACAATTTAATGGAATAGACGTAGAGTGCGAGTTACCTAGTGCTTGAGTTAATTTCCTTAGAAGGGTATGCATCTCATAATGTTTAGTGTCTACCTTTTTTTCTAGGGCTGAATGACTTACCTCATGGACTCCTCGGGTTGGTGTAATTGCTCGTGTACCATATTGTTGTTCATTTTGAGCCATGTTGACTATTAAGTCACGTGAGGTGGAAGGAGTTTTATCAACTAGTCCACCACCAGCTTCAGCATCATTCATTCCATGATCCATGGGAATGAGTCCCCTATAGAAGTATTGGATTAATAGTTGTTCACTAATCCGGTGGTGGGGGCATCTTGAGCAAAGTCTCTTGAATCTCTCCCAGTAATCATGAAGGGTCTCTCCTTGTGATTTCCTAATTCCATAGATTTATTTCCTAATTGATACAGTTCAGGAGGCAGGGAAGAACTTCTCTAGAAAGAGTCTTTTAAGGTCATTCCATCCCCCAATTGTGGTAGGCAAATAGTATATCCAATCTTTGGCTACACCATCAAGGGAGAAAGGGAAGGCCCTAAAAATAATTAAGTCCTCAGACACATTTTTGGTTTTTGTGGTAGAGCACACTATGTGAAACTATTTTAAATGTTTGTGAGGGTCCTCACCAAGAAGACCATGGAATTTTGGATGGTGTTGGATGAGGCCTGATCTTAGATCAAAATTGGCCACTTCCTCAGGATATTGAATGTACGCAGGTTGGTACTCCACATCTGGGGTGGTTAGTTCTTTTAAATTTTGGTTATTTATAGCCATGTTTTCTTGGGTTTGACTGGGTTTAATTTTGGATTGGCTTAGGACCACTTGAGGTTCCAAAAGGGGTTCCTCAATGTTACTTGATTGGCCTTCTCTAGATGCCTTGATTTGTGTGTGAAGTGGCTTTTCAATTTCAGGGTCAAATTCAAGTAGTATTTCTTTACCTGATCGGGTCATGTAAATAATTTGTGAAGTTTTTTTTTTGAATATGGATGAAATCACTTAATAAGGGTGAAAATATAATATAATGTTATAATACAGAATTATTGAGATGGAGATGGAGAAGAGAGAGGGAGAGAGAGACAGAACATACCCAAAACAATAAAAAATAGAGACAAAACCCAAAACAAAAACAATAAAATGGGGGTGGGGTATTTAAAAAATTACTAATTAATAATAAAAATAAATAAATAAAAGGAAATAATTAAAAAATGATCTTGGCTCCCCAGCAATGGCGCCAAAATTTGATAGCGTTGGAGAGCACGTCAAATTAGTTGTTTAATTTTGACTAGAATTTCTGCAGTATAGAAGAAACCCTAGGTCGTCTCTCGATCGAGACTTAGATCATTAATTTAAAAATAGGGTTTTGATTTTGGAAGTATAAGGTTAATGAGGTTTTTTTAAAACTTGGGGGTTTTATGATTAAAGATGAAAATAGAGAATGAAAGCGATAAAACAATGTAGAGATTAACAGAATTAATTAAGCATGATCAACCCAGGGTACTCTCATGATGTTTATCCTTCATCGCTTCATGATATAGGGCTATGATATTTTAATACCTGTTTTGTAACACCTAAAACCATAATTTTACTGAGTTTATACTAGGATACAACCTACTTTTCAGTCAAAAACACACAATGATTCACCGGACACCTCCGATGATTGGGTGAATTGTGTTTGACTTCATAACCGAAACTCACCAAGGAAACACACGAAGAACTCGATGCGGTGTCTAGATTTGTGTGTTATTTCTTTTTGATACCATGAAATAAAGGTACATGGCCTTGACAGTGCTTATGTGAGTTCAATTTACCAATATGAACCACTCAAACACTGCACTTGAAAGGGGGAAAAGAAAGTGGTGAACGGTGTGTGAAACATCACATGAATGGGTACCCCCAAACATGATCATATGAGTTGAGCATGACAGACCAATATATAAATCAATAAAATAAGAATAGTGGATGATTAAAAACATCAAAACAACATTGAATTCAAAATATCATTCAAATATTACAAACATGAAGCTTGGGATTTACATCACGTTCCTCCCCGGGTGATCACAAGGGGTTTAGAAACCCATGGGAGAGGAAGAAGAAGAAGATGTTGAAGTAGCACTTCCCATAGCCTCCAAAATGTATAGGTATGTTTAAGAAGACTCCTTGGGGACTCCAAAATTTTATAACCTTTCCTCCTAGCCGAGCTTGAAAATAGGGAGCCCAAGGTGCCATTTTATAGGAAAATTGGAAGGTGGTTTTAGGCACACAGGTTTCTTTAATCCAGTTGTACCGCGTGTTTTGGCGTTTATAAATACTTATCTTGCTTTGGAGAAAATATAAAAGTTGTATCCCCACCACTTTTCTGTCTCCACCGAATGTTTTTCACCATTTGGACAACTAAAACTCTAGATATTGATAAAATACATAACACCGCATTTGACTTGGTCCATCTTTGATTCCTTGGATAGATCAGTTAGTATGGTAATCGTAGAGGCCGAATGGGGCTTTGGTTCTTTCATATGAAATGTATCCCATCAAATTTTGGACCAGCCCAAAAAATTTTATCCCATTTGGATTCACGGTTCAGTAGAAATATGTGGATGAGTCCACCGGTATTCTTGGATCATGTGCAGATTGGCCCATCTTTCTTGGACATCATCATGGGTTCTCCAAATCACCTCCACCTTCAATATAATTATCAAAACATGTAACATTTCCCTTTTTAACAGTGTTAAACAGAAAATAATTGCATCAAACATGGAGTGAAATTTTTTATTATACTTGTAATTTTCAATACAATACCAGTTTAATACATTGGTATAAGGGTGAAATAAAATAGTGAATCATGGTACGATCAGCTACCTTCATCCAAATCCACCTTCTCTCGAATTTTAAAAAAACATCAGCAGTCCCTACTACTGAAAATTCCTTAGAGGAAACTATTGATACTATCAAAAAGGTTCATGAACACCCACCTCATACTGGCCTCCCAAGGTGGCCAGGCACTTAACAAAATGATTACCATGTACCCCACACACATAGCATGAAAATAAAGACTTTGGTAGGTTCTTATAAGCCACCTACCCTAGAATAATGGGAGGATAAAGTATGTGTCTGGTTCCCCACTACTAAGATCCCTATATTCTTGGACGATCATGGTCTACTGCCGGAATCCTTACTCTTTGAGACACCATGTTAACTAGTCCCTTATGGATAAACTCCAAATATTTCATCCTATTGATAAACTCACCCTTTCTCTACTCCTCTATATATGTAGGAAGTGTCAATGGTGTGACCGTATACCCAGTCACTAGGCATTAATCCTTCTCCAGATGCCTCTCTTTGGATTATCCATTTGTAAAAACTTCTAGAGTAAAGTGTAGTATGTCCTTGGACTTGATACCAAGATCACACACACTCAAACTCCCCTACTTAAGGGAGTTTATCTCCTACCTCTTGGATTCCCTCATCATCGAAGATAGTAACTCCACCCATAACTCCCTCTAAAATCGAGGCCACAACACATCTACCTCTTTGTGGTCACCCATAAATAGAATCCTCCATTTATGAACAAGTCCCCATATTTGACTAACTGCCAATAGAACCCAAAACTTCTCTTATTCCTAGTTTAGGTAGAAAGTGATCTCTAGCTCCTCTAACCATCCCACTCTCTCCAGATATGTTACACTTCCCTAGTACATTCCCGAACTCTTCCATTGAAAGGTACAAAAATACCACTTCCAAACATTATCCTTCTCTATCGGTTTAACCCTATAATAATAAAATGAATCATAATGTTGAGCCTCAACTACCTAACCCAATTGTGGATGATGAATAGGATCCATTCTAAAATATTAAATAAAACATCCTAAGACCATTAGCATGGAATTTTATAAACATTTTTTATTTTTTTAATTTATTTTTATCAACAACCCAATTTAGAAATGTATATAATAAATCCAGATGCTTGTACCACTCCTAGGTCTCTACCATACAAATAGTTCCACCTCACTTGGTTGTTCGATATGCCCAGAGTTCCTGCACTAGATCATGGAGGGCCTAAAATATTGTGTCCTAGCTAGTCTCCCTAGCCTATGTCCTACACTAAGACCATCTAGCACTGTTTCCCTATGAACACATGAAATCCTCGCTATTTTTAACTCCAATAATCTATCCAACATATCAACCATGAGATCTGATAGTACTATATCTTGACCCCCTCCATCCAAAGATGTTGTAATGAAGGAAGAGAGATAATGACCCTCAAGTCCCAACTCCAGTAAGCCTCGGGGTGGTGACTAGCACCAAGGGTATAAAAATATCATTGTATTAGAGAAATTACACTCTATAAATAAAAGAGGATTGATAGATAGGATAAAAATCCACCAACAAACTCAAGTTGATAAAATAAAGGTCAACCAAAATCATTCTACAATGTATGAGTAAAGTAAAACTGATAAAAATAAAAGTCTCCAATATATACCAAAATAAAATTCTATAACAATAGTTGAACAATAGCTCCAACCTAGATAGTAATTACCATTTTAGTCCTTAATGTCTTCCTAGAAACCTAAAAAAATATACATAGGGTGATCATAATAGGTATGATTGGTAGGGACATAACCAAGGTCTCAAGTGCACATGTGAAAATAGAATACTAATGTTTTGGTGAGAAAACAACTTAACCATCAAGAACATGTATGGGTCAACTAACCAAAACCTAACCACATCATCACTCACTCAACAAATCACACATCCAACGTAATAATATAGCATCATGATCATAAAAAAGTAAGGCACCCCATTATATCTTCACCCACTGATTTTCCACTCTCATTACCCAACAATGAACCTCCTTTGTTACCATCCCATCAATACATATCACATCACATCACATTTCACACAAAAACACATGGTACGTCTCTCATGTGGGTCAGGATAAATCCCTACATACCCAACTCTAACAAGGTCTATAGTCTGGTGGTAGCATCAGGTATCACCACACCATGTCTCACTTCAAGCCACATGGGACATCAGAACTCATCTCATCACATAATCAGAGTAGTAGGGTATCATAAACATGAAGGATAACAACATCATTCCTAATTTCATCCACACATTACCCCCACCACATATCACATCTCATCACAACCTCATCACATCACCTCTCACCCAAAAACACATGGGTCGTCACTACCCATATCGCTTGAAGACAAATGAGCTTTCATTACTAAAGGAAGAGTGGGGAATAGAGGGTATTCATCCATATATATATCAAAACCATCCTACATGTTGAAAAAAACACCTGGAACCTAGAACCTCTAAGCATTGGTATGGTTACCCAACACGTGTGGGGCATGTAAATAATAACATTAACATAGATGATATATATCACATATTACCGAACTTTTAGGTTCACAACAACTATACCAATTCACACCACATCACCACTATTTAACCACACATCAACAAACACAACTACTACCAAAAAAATATGAAAAGAATTTCACAATGGCTATACAACCCTCAAAATTCTACACTCAATTATTAAGCCACTTCTTTCCCATTTACATAGCCCATTAATTTATCGTTCAATTAATTTAATCCATTTTACTACACATCTATTTCCTTCCCATCTCATTTATTTACTAGTTTGTTTTGTTTTGTTTTATCATCATAATTCATTTCATGGATAACCCAGCATGTAACACAACCACACCACATCACAACTATCCCAACTCACAAAATCATCATTACAACACCATGCATCCACCAGCTTCACCGCGCCACATCACTATTGTCATATTACCACAACAATCAAACATTGAATCCACCACACATCATCACTACAAAAAAAACCACAACCACCACACAACATCCACTCATCACCACACAATATCGCCACACTTCCTATCCAAACCATACACCATAAACACGTCACACAACATGACCACACATCATCTCTATTACCCTCCACAACCACTATACACCACATCCCACCAATTCCTACATCACATCCATTCCAAAAAACCACCAAATCATATCCCCACACATTTAAAATTCCAGCCAGTCATCACCACCATGGGAAAATAGCCCAAATCATGTAGGGAATCACAATAAACACAAGAACACATAACATCAATACATAATAACCTCTATAATTTATTTAGGGGCTTCCATTTTATAACTTATTTAATTATAATGGTTATTATCACATAAACCATGTTTCATGGAAAATAAATTCATTATTCAAATATACATTCTTATCCTTTTATTCAGGGTGTGATCACGAAGCAACATAGAAAGAGTGAAAAATATTACTACACAAACAGGGTTCCCAATAACCGTTATTTTTAGAAAGGAAACAACATATCCTAATATCATCAGTAAAAATAAAAAAATAGTCAAAATATGTGATATCTCCCCTTACACATCAATTTTAGGTTTTTCAATTAATTATATTTATTATGTAGACCCTTATTTTCCACCTAAAGGAAAGAGAAATCATGAAATTCCAACACATAGCACATTAATAGGATAAAAAAAATTTCCCTACCTCAATAAATCTTTCTAATATCACTATTCACCATAGGTTGAAGATGAAATAGCCCAAAAAACACAACTTTTCAAGGAACAATGGATCAACCTACACTGAATCATAGGGTTATAAAAAACGTAGCCCAATACACACCCATATAAAAAACATCACTGTAAGGGATTCTTAGAAGAAGGACAGAAAGAAAAAACATGTTTGAAATAAGAACTTAGAAAATTCACCAAAACTCAATCACCAGAACCCACATATCAAAGTAGGAGGAAATAGGCTAAAATATCTCTAAAACCGTCCAATGTTCGCTGTAAATGAGGGGTGGAAAAGACATATGAGGAAAATATCAGTCGAAATAGGTTATAAACAACCTATAAAATTCCCCTTTCACATCATTAATTCCTCAGGCCCCATATATTATAAACCATGGAACCACTACCAGGTGTGAAACCTTAAGATCATCAGTTTCTAGAGAAAAAAAACATCACCTCAGACTTCATTAATTACATGTTATGAATTAAAATTTCAGGATGAGAATCCATTTTAGAGAATCTCCCTTAGCCTAAATACAGGACTTGAGTTAACTAGCTACCCAAGACACAAAATTATCAATCATGATGTGAATTAAGTTTACAACGTAAACCACCTATTGCAGTACTCATGTAGCTCTGACTCCATAGGATTCTCCTACACCATCCTTTGAAACACATCAAACACCCAAAATTGAAAAGTAACAAGTTTGTAAGTCATGTACCATTACAATAAAGAACAAATAAATAATGAGAATCAACAGTAATAATCATAGTATGAAGAATTAGCACTAAACAAAATGTTATATCAAATGATGTTGAATATTGAAACACACAACCGAACACCCACTAGAATGACCACATATATGGATGATCATTAATAGGTATATAATGGGGAACTTATAAAATACTCTAGACCAACCCAAAACCTATATACACATACCTATCAAACTTTATAATCTCAATCCATTTCACATTTGGTTATATGAACTAAAAAAAAACTTTAGGTCTTCATGAGCAGCACGATTCTCATTCAGGCTGTGAGAAAAACTCAATTGGGTCACACCAAGAACCCAAAATATATTAAATCATATATATGTGTTTGAACTAGGAAAATAGATAAAAAAATAACATACTTTTTGAGTCATAATTTGATATTCAGGCCACCACAAAAAATGGTGGGTTATACACATACTTTGGGTCATCAGGTGAAAACCAGACAACCCTGATAGTCGACCATACCTTATTCGGTGTTATGTTAGAAGTAAAATCTAATGTTTCATCACATATCAAATCATCCACATGGAAAACATTATCACCCATCAAATAAGACTGTATGGCCAGTGTCATTACATAATGGATCATGTCACAAGGCCAACAAACATCTTAGATCAACGCCCTTATCCAAACAAGCATCAGGTCCGACCATAATATTTTTTTACACCTAACTCAATCTAGGATTAATCCATAAGGTAATCATGCCTCATCACTATCATAGGTCAGGGCACAAGGACATCATACCTTGTATCTATCTTGGGTCAGGCCACATAGCCATATTGTTCAACCTCTACCTCTAGTTAAGATACAAGGTCCCAACCCATCCTTTATCTCTAGGTCTCATCACAGTCATCATCATAAGTCACACTAGCACATGATCCACCACTATGGGCTAATGAATGCTTGAAAAACCCACCTATATCTTTGATACTAGATATAATACCCCAATATCGTATGAATTCACACATAGTAGGGAACAACATAGAAGGGGAAAACATATAATGTAAAGCATTGGTCTCACATGCGACACATGAAAACACAATAAAAATACATCAAGTGTATATCTCATGGGCCAAACAAGCATTATATATATAAAAAATTGTCCTCATTTCTATGAATTAAAACTCACAAAAAATCACATGATCTCATACATGAACCCCAACAACGAGGTCAACCAATAGTGACACCATAGGCCAAAGGTTATCCTTAGTCTTGGACACAACAAGAAGGGTCCAGTTCCTACCCAAATTACACTTATAATCCCAATTCAAAGTCCTCAACCAATTCCCATGACACAAGATATGGTCTCTTATCATGTCTCTCCAAGGAGACTATGTATCACTTACCTAAATCCCTCTTATTCCCACCCTAAAGGCTCTAGGGGGAACACTTAGGCTATTCAATAAACCATCTCACATTTTGAGGCCTCCCAAGTTCTCTAACCATTTAATCAATCACTATTTCCCCTCAACAACATATTCTTCAGATAACCTGAACATCCCAAGTTCTTCCAATCACTTATCACATGTATAGGGAATAGTTCAGCGCCCATCACCTATCTAAAGGGTCTCTTAGTTCCCAACTAATCTACCAATCCTATCTAGATAATCACATATAAAATAACACCCATTCATAGTCATATTTTTTATGATTATGGACACCTACCTCAACAGAGTTATCAACCTCGTCAATCCAACTTATGCCTCTTCTTGGATTTACAAGGCCTCATCCAAGTAGTGCACATCCATCACCATGCCCATTCACATACCTAAAGATCTACCTCAAACCAAGAATCATTAATACTTAATTATAAATAATCAAAAATAATTATTTCATCAAACTCAAAAATTAATAATTGTTAAAAACCCTCATCGATGTTCTCAATCCATAAAATTTTCCACCAAACACATCTAGAGGATCATTACACAACCTCAATGATATCCATGATACGATCCCTAGCTCGCGACACCAAAACAACATCTAATTAATTTATATTTAATTGAGAATATTAGAATAAAACTTCAAAGCAACATAACATAGTTAAATTTTAATAAAACGGTGAGTGTTCATCGCCATGGGACATCCTCTATACAGGCCAGAAAAAACCCATTCTTATTGGGTAAATTTCACCAAGATCAGATTAAATCATCATCAAATACCTAATTGAAATTGATCCAATGTTATAGTAAATAATGGAGAGGGTCAATAATGAATAAAAACTAAGGTTATTACTTGTAATCACCAATTAATCATATCTAGATTTATCCCACATTGAAGAAAACTCAAGGAGGAAGGGGCAGAGGAGAGGCAGGTCAAATGGCCCTCTAGGTTATCCAAACCTCTCTAATATAAAGGGAGTTTTTTTCCTGAAATATGCACTATCCCTTATCTAAAAACCCACCCTACCACACCCACTTGTTAGATACTAGGTCTCACTTGGTATACAATGAGCCATTGACAAATCTGTGTATGTATCCAGCCAACTGGGATACTGCCCATCCCATCAGAAAGTTGGTGGCAACAACATCACTTTTGACTACCTCAATTAATCTTTTCCAAATTATTGAGCTCTTGTGTCACCTAATAAGCTTTTTATGAGGTCTTATAGCACCACCTAAGTATTCTCAAATACCCATAACCTCAGTCTAAAACCCATTTATATAAAGGAATCACCCACAAGATTAAAAGTTCAAATTTACATTAAATGTTTTCACTTATAATGATATGGCCTATTACACTATATGTATACTAGAATGTAAATTTTTATTATAGAAAAAATAAACAATTTAAATATGTCTATCTCAACCTCCTTAATAATATAATGGACATTCTCTAGGAATATCTTCCAATTTTTTAATTTTCTTCTCTGATTTTCCATTCCCTTTAGAATATAATGGTTTGCTAAAATATAATTTAGTACCAAATGACTTTTGATGTCCCATAAAAAATTTTGATTTCATCCTTGGATCATGATCCAACACAAAAATAATTGAAACTCAATTTAAGTTTTTTATCTCTTTAATATAGAGTAAAAAATGTTGATCTAATGACATATCATCTCAAATAGGAATAAAATAAGCATATTTAGTTTAGAAATAAATAATAACCCATGTTCTATTATTAAATTGATATTTCACTAGTAATACCATAACTAAATGCATGTATTTATGTTCCTACTCACTTTTTGGGATTGATAATAGCTGATTCATTCATTTTAATTATTTTTATTTAGGATTAATCTATTGAAAAATAAAAAATTCATGGTGAAAGAAGAAATATATGTTTTCATTCCATCCCACCAAAAAAATTCTCAAAGACATCTATACATATTTTTAGTTCCTAGATGAATGGAATTTAGAGGGTTAGGAGCTTCACTCAATAAGTCCTTTTCTAGATGAGAGTCATTCTCTACACATAACCTCTTTCAAAATATAATGACACTTTTTTTAGCAATACTAATGAAATAGTTTTTTATTAATAAATATTATATTCTCTTATGATCTATGAAATTTTTTCTAGGAATACATTAATATTTCCAAAAATGATTATTGTACTGTTAATATTTTTTAAAAGAGAAGAGGTTTACACTATCATAATTATTAATTCAATTTTCATTTAATAATTAATTAATAGATCATTATCCAAATGTAACATGGTTAATGTTGCACTATCCTTTCTGCTAAAATTATTTACTAACTTTTTTTATTTACTTGGAAGATATTAAATAATACAATCATAATATTTTATCAATTCCAACCATAATCTTTGCCTCATGATTAATTATTTTTGAGTGAATAATATACTTAACAAATTCTAATTTGTATATATATACCATTTATCCCCATATAAATAAATCCTTTAAAGAAAAAATTACCAATTATATCTCAAGGTTATGCATTGGATAATTTCTCATGAGGTTTCAATTTTCTTGATATTGATGTTATCACTCGATCATTTTTCCTTAAAACATAACTAAGACCATTTATTGAAGCATCACTATAAATAAAAAATATATATATTTCTTGATTAAAAGTTTAAAACTAGAGTATAAATCAATCTTATATTTAATTATTGAAAAAAAATTTCACATTACATTATTGAAAATAATTTAACACCCATTTGAGTTAACTTAGTTAATGGGTTAACTAACCGAGAAAATTTTTCAAAAATCATTTGGTAATAAACCTATAATTTATTAATAATAAAAATATATTTGAGATTAGTTGGTATTGGCCATTATTCCACCACTTTAGTTTTTACTAAAAGAGAAGACTCTAATAATTTATATGATATTTCCATATTACTAGAAAAATTCCTATAAATGAAATAATTTTAAGATCCATAATTTAAAAATACATGAACATAATTTGAGTATAAAAATAATTCACTTGTTACTACTTCACTTGAAACCAATATATAATATAGTAATTGTAAATGAATTCACAAAACCATTATTTTTATGATCTTGATGATTTTCACATTTCATATATAGCTTCAGGCAAAAAAATTATAATGAACCATATCATTAAAATTAAAACATTTAACTAACAGATGACTAATAGTATTAGATGTTGGTTTACTATTTTTCTCATTTTTGATCTGATCATTACTCATTTATATTAAATCAAAACAAGCCACACCCATTTGTAAATTGGTCCCACCACTAGGATCTGATCATTTTTTTCATTTTTATAAATGGGTGTGGCTTATTTTCATACCAAAATGGAAGATATCATGGTCATCCTACCTAAAGGCTCTCACGGTCCCTTGGAAGACCAAAATGGAAGCTCTCACATTCCTCCCTCGGAAGGACCTAATGATACCTCAAACAAACCACATGCTCACATCCTAGTTAACACATGTAATACTCCATACCAACCCAATCACAAACATGTACCAAACAATCAAATTATATTTCACAATCCAATTCCACAAAAGGGTTCCACATTTTATCAAAACACCTTTCCCAAGGTAAAACCTATTCTAAAACTGTTTTAAAAATCCATTTTAATCCAAATAACCTCTTTGAGACATTTATTCAAACACTTGGTACGAAAACAAGCCACACACATTTGTAAAACCCCCTTTAAACACCAAATTTCCCAAAAAAAAGTAATAGAACACATCAGAAAGGGATAAAAATCAATCATAAACCACTTATTTTGAAATAAGACAAACATAAATCAAATGTAATTCATAATTTAAAGGTAATATATGGAAAACACCCTTAAATAGAGTCACCTACCATAGAATGAGATCCAATATCATCTCCAATGATTATAACCATCCATAATAGGTAGATTTTTAGGTCCAAAAGGGGCCTATATACCCTGATATGGGGGTGAATCAGGGTATGAATATTCATTTCTAAATTTTTCCTCCCCCACTATATCTTTGCCTCTTTATTATATGGGTAAATTTGTTTGCACTTAACAATTAATTTTGATCCTATTATTTACTTCCTTATTTAATGATGATTCTTTAAATTTAATATAGGGAAAAAAGCACAAGGATGCAAAATTTTTTACTTGGTTCAACCTCACTAGGCTACATCAAAAGAGAATACAATGACAATGTGTTGATTGTACCAAATTCAGTAAGGCTCACTACCAATAATGATAGTTTGGGAAAGATCACTTCAATGCATAGGATCACTACATTTATGCGGATTACGGTCTTCTCACTACATTCCCAAGGGTCACTTCCTATGTCTCTTTCTCTAGCTCACTGCCAGTGGGAAGGATCATTGTCTTTCTCTTCTTTCTCTCACTACTCTTGGAAGGGATCCACTCACATTTTATGGACATGTAGGTCCCTTAATTATCTCTAATTAATTCTTAATCCTCAATTATTGACATATTCTCTTTTTATGTTTCACTTTCATCCACATATTAATACCTCTTTACCGTAGTATTACTGGGCAACATCAATATTTCTTGAAACCCTTATTACACCTTGTGCACAAGTTTTATGACTTGCATGACAACCTCATCTTATTCACAACTTCTTTCTTGCACAAAATATCAATCTTAAAATAAACATACATAGCTTGCACAAAACTCTAATATTACATTCAAATGTCATTTCTTGTTTGAAACTCTAATCTTACGTGAAACTTCTATAGCTTGTGTGCAATTCCCAATCTTATGTAAAACACCCTTTTCAAAAACTTTGTATGAAATCCAGAGCTCAGATTATCTCTATGTGTTGATATTCTCAAATTACGGGGGTCACATCTTATTTATAGGAATATCCAACCCATACATGGAAGATTTTATGCATCGAACAAGATCCTCTTGAAGTGCGCAAAACTCAAATTGACGTCTCATTGGGCGTGAAAACCCCTTTTGCACAAACTCGTCTTTCTTGCACATTTCCAAGTATTTTTTGCAATTTATTACTTTTACATATTTCAACATTATTATCTTGAAACATTCCTTGAACACATGTTTCCAAACCATATTCATTCTTATGCACAAATTCCTTTTCCAAAAACTACTTTCTCCATTTCTTGATTTTGAGGCACAAGAATTTGGAAAAACACAGGAAAATGGGGCCACCTTATATATATAATTTTTGTACCACCTAAAGATCATACATTCCCTTTTCATGGTTATTTTTTAACATATATTGTCAAAAATATCTCTATAACACCACAATTGGCCAAGGAAACCCTCCTTTTCAACAAACACAATTGACCCAAAAATTATTCAATGTTACCTTGAGGGATTTTTTCTAATATAGATCAAGGCCTCACACAACTAATCCAAGATAAGACCAACCAATTTCCCCATATAATACCTTAGATTCATCCGAAATACCTTATATTATTCCAAAATACTCACTAGGGTTACACATCTCCATTAAGGAGGAATAATAAGAAAGAAGAGGGGAAAAGGAATAAGAACCCATAATAAAATTAACATACCTTAAGCCAAACAACCTTGATTCTAAGGAGAAATTTCCATCAAGGGAGAGGGAGAGATTCAAGCCTAATTAAGAGGAGATTCAAGTGATAGGGAAAGAAATAAATGATGGCCAATGGTTATAAATTTGATATGGTAAATGGTAAAACATCACTTTGTAAGTGGCCTTGATATGTTACATAGTTTGGATTCAAGGTTTGGAAAATCATCTGCCAACTATGTAGGATAAACTATCACCCAAAAATTAGGACTCATAGTTACTCATGGGTGTTTGAAGGTTTGAAAATGCATTCCAAAACCATTAAAATCCCCACTTTTACCTTCTATATTTCCCTTTCATGGTTAAACAATTTGTGCTCTAACTATGCACCGTGTTCTTTCTTCCCAAAAATCATCATTTTCAACCCTTGGCACCTGGGAAAAATTTCCATCAAGGGAGAGAGAATACTTAAAGCCCAATTAAGAGGATATAAAAGTGATAGGGAAATAAATAAATGATGTCCAAGGGTTATAAATTTGATATGGTAAATGGTAAAATATCACTTTGTAAGTGGCCTTGATATGTTACGTAGTTTGGATACAAGGTTTGGAAAATCATCCACCAAATATGTGGGATCAATTATCACCCAAAAAATATGACTCATATTTTCTCATGGGTGTTTAAGGGTTTGAAAATGCATTCCCAAACCATTAAAATCTCCACTTTTACCTTTTATATCTCCCTTTCATGGTTAAACAATTTGTGCACTAACTATGCCCCATGTTCTGTCTTCTCAAAAATCATTATTTTCAACACTTGGCACCCGGGAACCCTATGAATGAACCAAAATGGAAATAAAAATCAAATTTAGAAATACATGTGACCTAGAAGGTGTTATAAACTACCAAACATTCTAATTTATCCCCTGAAAAGTCCTCAAAATTTTCTAGAATAAAATATGTTAGATCACTGCCCCCTCATAAAAGATGTCTTATCCCATGTCTTGTGGAAATCGTCTCCATGTTTCTAGAGCACATGGACCAACAATATTAACTTACCATGAATCACCTTGTTCAAATAATCCAAGATATGGAATAGATTCTCTATAATAGAGGTATGAGGCTCAAGATCTAAATTTTTTCACTATAAGACATGAGATAGTTAATAATGGAATCTCTTGAACTATGAAACATAAAATATGTGTTGGATAAAGGTGAGACACATTATAAAATCAAACTAGTAGGATACCTTCCCATGATAATCCATAAATTGAAACATCCCAACATAATGCGGTTATAGTTTCCCCTTATTTTCTAAGTTATTTTAACTGATACATAGATAAACACTTGATCTCCAACCTAAAACTCCAACGAGTGATGATGATGATCGGAATATAAATTTTAGTGAATCTAATATGCCTATACCTATTTATGAATCTGTTTAAAGGCCTTGTTTTATCCTAGATAAGGCTTTGTACAACCAAGAAGCGATCACCCACCCCATCCCATCACAATAGGTATTGGCATGGTAACCCATAAAATGCCTCAAATGTGGCCATACTAGTCATTTTCTGATAAATATTGTTATAAGAAACACCGTCCAATGGTGGGTACCTTTCCAAAGAACCCCTAAAATCAAGCACACATGATCACAACATATCCTTGAGAGTCTAGATAGTCTACTCATATGGACTATCCTTTTATAGGTGGTAAGTGGTGCTCAACTTCAATAGGGTTTGAAAATCCCCCTGGAGTCCCTTCCAGAATTGAGACGTAAAATGGGCATCTGGATCTGACATTATTGTTGAGGATACTCTATGTGGCTGAAAAACCTCTCAAACATATAGAAACCCAAGTTCCTTTACCTTCATAAACTACCTGATGGTAATAAAGTGGGATGATTTCATACAAGGGTCAACAGACACCCATATTTCATCTTTACCACTTGGATTATAAGGTATTATCATCCTGAAATCCATAGAGATCACATCCTACTTCCACACTGGAACAGGATGTGGCTAAAACAACTTGGGTGATCTCTGATTCTCAGCTTTAATCCTCTAGCTAGTCAGTCATATTGAAACAAATTCATCCACTATATGTCTCATCCCAGGCCACCAATACGGACCCCTCATGGTATATAAAATCTTGGTCACCTTTGGGTGAATAATCCAACTGGAATGATGTACCTCATGCATCACCTCCCACATCAGGCTCAATGTAACTACCACCGACTTCAATAATATGAGAGAACCCTTAGGAGACTAAGACCAGTCACCTATGGTATCCCCACCATTCAAACCACAACTAACCTACTATAAATCATGGTTGGATACCTTATCACCCCTAACACTATCAATAATAGAGGGTGTGACCTATACATTAGCTATTAACACCCACTCTCCATTATCCCACACATTCAGTATTATATTAGAAAACAAACTAATCAATCCCTAATAATTTTTTGAATCCTATATAGCCTGCACTAGAATATTCCTACTCAATGAATCAGTGACCATGTTCCCATTCATAGGCATGTAAGAAATCTCGAAATAAAATTTCTAAAGGTATTTAACCCAATATATTTTTCACATGTTGAGGTATCTCTAGGTGAATATATAATTCAATATTTTATGATATAAATACACTATAAAACACTCCTTGAAGAGGTAATGTCTCTATATATTTAATACATTCATCACATAATCTAATTCTTGATTGGGGCTGGGGTAATTCTGCTCATGTGGGCATAGACTCCATGAGCCATAGGCCACCACATGGTGATCATACATTAGTACACACCCCAACCCATATCCCAAGAATAAAAATACAAATCATAAGCTATTAGAGCTTCCATAAGAATCAAAATTGGTATAGATTCCATACAAGAATATAACTACTGAATAGAATGATCAAACTTTTCATTAGGCTCAAACTTCATCCCTTTCCTGGTCAAAGATGTCATAGGAAAAGCTATCCTGAATAATTCAAAAATAAAATGTCTATAATACCAATCCAATACCAGAAATATATAGATCTCGAACACATTCTTGAGATTCTCCCAGGACATGAGTGCTCAAACTTTCTCTGGATCCACTAAAACCCTTTCCTTGGAAATAATTTATCCTAGAAACATCACTTCCTATATCCAAAAATGGCACTTGAAAAACTTGGAATATAGATGATGGTCCCTCAAAACACCAAAAATAACCTTCATGTGGTAATCATGCTACTCCTTCATCTTGGTGTAAATCATGATGTCATCTACAAACATGACCATGAATAAGTCTACAAAGTGGTAAAATATAAATTTTATTAAATCCATAAAAATTGGATGGGGCATTGGTAATCCCAAATGGAATAGCCAAATATTCAATGTTTCCATACATGATTCAAAATGTTTCCATTGTAAAATCATCTTCCCGGACCCTTAGTATGTGGTACACTGATCTGAGATCAATTTTTGAAAACCATTGGGCTCCCCCAAGATGATAAATAAATAATCAATTTTGGGAAATGATAATTTATTCTTCATAGTCACCTGGTTAAGCTCATGGTAGTCTATGAAAATTTAGAGGCTCCCATCCACATTCATAGAAAATGGAACTATCAACGCCCACAGTGACGTGATGGGGTAAATAAAACTCTTTACCTAAAGATCCTATAACTAAAATTTCATCTCATTCAGATCTGTCAAAGACATCCAATAAGATAGTAAGGAAATTGGGCTAATATAGGGGTGCATATTTATAGTAAACTTGACCTCTCTCTAGGTCATCAATCTTGAAAAATCCACTAAAAACACATCTTGGTATATATCCATCACCATTGTAAGTTTTCCCACTAAAATCTACTCAAATTAATCGTGAAACAACCTAGAAAATAGCATTAGAAAAACTCACCTTGAAGAAATTTCCACCAATCCCTAGAACTTGGATCCCACTCACCCTGGAATACATGAGTACTCCCATCAAGAGTGGGGAACTAGACTCTATGATGGTAAAATTCAACTATAACATTGAATATTATTAACCAATACATTCGAATTATGAGTTCAAATATGTCTTGGTCCAAAACATGGAAGTCACATGCTACTTCTACACCGGCTGCCAAAATGTGGAACCCTAGGAAATTAAAACCCTACTTCTTCTTCCTACCCAATGGGGTTATAAAATCTATAACATATGGCATAAAATCAGGTCACATACCCAAATAATCAATCATCTTAATAGATATAAATTATTAGTATGTTCTAGTTTCAAATATAAATGATTCCATAGAATATGAATTAAAAACTATACCTCTTATAGTGGACAGACCAGAATCAGAGTCCTCTAGTATGACCTCCACTTCATAAAGACACCATGGATAAAACATACCCTAATTCTTATCTCTAGGGTTATAATATCCCTTACCACAAGGGTGCGATATATTTCCCTTGTAATCCTGTTAGTATACCTAAGAGACCTTTGAAAATTTGGATCCCACATCGCTCCCCCTCAAAACCAAATAGGAGAATCACTAAATATGACATATAAATCCACACTAGTGGCACACCCTCAAATTCTCTGAGAAAATAAGACTAGTTCAGACACTCTATAAGTCCTATTTCCCATGTGAGAATATCCCTTACCATGAGGGTGAGATCCACCACCCTCGGAAGAATCTGAATTCACATGCGATCCCTTCAAAATAAAAGTAGAACATGCATAGCTCACCTATGGAACCAACTAACAAATGCACTGAAGATGACCTAGATTTCCACATTGGTGTAATGACCTTAGAAACTCTAAGAAACTAAGTCTTTTGTTTCCTACCTTACCAAAATTATAAAAGAAAATTATTATACATCCGATAGAAACCACCAGAGATGAACCCAAAAATTATTGGACTCTCTTGCCACTATACTGGTGTGATTAATCCCACTTATTTATCTATCATGAGGAAGAATTGTGGCTTACACCATCATAAGGAAATTCACTATGAACTTCCTTTATAGTCAAATTTTCCTCTTCTGTATCATCTGTGTCAACTACATCCATGTGGGTTGGTAGATAGAGATGAATCAACATAGATCTGACCTCTAGTCATCATCCCATCTCGAAAGGTTTAGCCTTGAGGTAATCATTCAAAAAGAGATCCAAAGATACGTGAATATATTTGTTAAAATTAGTGTCATTATCCATCACCAAATTATCACCCTAATCCAAATTCAGTAACTCACAGGCCTTCACCTCCCTTAAGGTCCTTAGGTTAAACTAAAAATTAAAATACACCTTAAACATGGCCCATGAGAGATCCTTGTGCCTCCTATAGAATACCATTAACAGCTACAACTTTCTATAAAGTCCTTCCATTACATAAACATTTAATCCCTCTTTATAGGTCTCAGGGGTCTTCAAGAACTCAAAGATTCACTTGATATGGTCTAACCACTCCTATGGTAAATTGGATACCTTATCTTCGTGGAATTCTAATGGGTTTTCCTCAAAAACTAATGAGAATGGTCCACCATCTCTATCTACTATTGACCAACCACTATACCCAATTATTGGATTGTACAAATCACTAAATCCACCAAAGATAAATCAGGAGGAGGGTTCAAATGAGAGGTTTTCACCACAACACCATCTCTACACCTGGACATGGTTCTTCTCTTAGGCATCATCTAAAAAATATAAGATTGCAAGCTCCAGAAAGAACAATTCTATCTCAAAACAAATTAAATGAAGAAAAATAAACCCCCATAATGGGTAATAAAAAGACACACTAGGATTGAAATAAAATCCAAATGAAAATGGTGAAAATCATAAAAATTTTCAATCATTTCCCATTGTGTATGGTTTGGTCATATGGTTAGGTAAACCATGTTCCAACTCTATGGTTTTTCTAGATTTGGAAGACAAGGTCACATGGTATGTGTATGGTTACTACTAACCATCTCACTAACCATGTGAATCCTCTTAAGGTACCTATTACACCCTCAAAACACAAAATGAACCTCATTCCTCCCATCATACTTGTCACAAACTAAAAAATACTTTATTATATTGTCAAAACAACCCATAATAGGGCTCCAAACATATAAAAATTCCATAAAACACACGAAAACTTAAGGTTCAACATGAAAAAAAGATAGTCAGGAACTCCATCATTCCTACTAGTTGAGTCTTGATATGAAGGTATGGTGGTGGAAGAGGAATTCATTTTGCTGAGGATTTAAAAAAAATCATTGTTGGGATGAAAAATAAATTGGCTATGGTGATCCGAGCCTCTGTACAATCCCAAGGATATCATGTTAATTAAATAGAGGATGCAACTAAATTGAAACATGTACCTCGTTTCAAATTAGAATCCACACTCCACATCATGTTTTCACCGATGATCGATGATTGAAGGATCCAAGGTAAAATCCCTCTATATCATCCACACACACCTTAGAATATGCTGAAGTTTCAATCATTGAATTTCAGTTGCTAGCACGGAAATTTAATGATACCTTTGACATCCAAAAAATCATCGCATCGACCTTCCTTGGATGCATGGATATCATCTTGATTCAATAACTTGGATTGAGAGATTATCTCTCAATAAGGTGATATAGGATAGAGAATATATCAAGATATTTCCTTGAATAGTCTAAATGTGGAGCACTTATCCTCATGTTTATAGTGTGTTATGAAATTATCTAGTTAAGTCTCCCTAACCCCCTGGTTATTTTTACAGACTATATATATGATATGTGACTATTGTACTGAGTCATAAATATCATTTATATTTCTTCACTTTCTTGTAATCTAATAAATATCTTACATGATAAAACCTGATCCATTAACTCAACTCATAATTCCTACAAACATTAAATGAAACAAAACTATTTTAAACTATTATTCATTCATGTAATATTTTAAATGTATTTATTTTAATACTTGTCAATAAATCTAATAAATAAATTCAATTCCAATTATTATTAACTCAAATAATATGAATTTATTTATTCCTTTTGTGATCGTACATCCATGGACAAACCTCAAAGCATAGTGGTGGGGAAAACCATGTAATATTTACCTATTCACCAGAACATGGAAGATTATTGAATACACTATTGTGTGTGACCCTGTAGGACCTTATCTCGATAATGTCGAATAATATTCATGAACCAATATTGGAGATTAGAAACCCATCAAGTACCACAATGTGATAAGTAATATTCATAGAAATGACAACAAACCTATGAACACATAATATGTAATATAATATTTATGCCTTTATATATATCGTAAAGTAAGATGCACACTTATGTCATCATAATTTAATGGTTTATTATTTTTTGATCTAACTGGATTGATTTACCCTCGACTACCTTAGATAAGGACTTTTGACGTAACCACCATCCTTATCGACCAAGCCTAAGATATTTTACTTCCTCAACTTGAAAGAAAATAATTATATCATAATCATTCAACCAATTCCATACCACCAATAGCGCACCCAACACTAGAAACATCTCTATGATTTCATTATCATGGATTTTTCTTTGAATCAAAGTACATGATCAAATTGAACACAATAATAATGATCTCCGGTCAGGATGCCAATACACATGTCCATAGATATGAATAACCAATGACACCCAAAACATGTTTTGTTCCTATCGGAGAGTATTCCATCATGATATCACTTACCATAGATCACCAAGTGTGAACATCATAATAATAATTCTCAATGATTATGATACCCCATCACCTGATAGTTAGACATCAACTGTGTCCAGACAGTATGATGTATCTAGACCATACAACCTATATTCAAAATTATTGTTAGAGTATCTCAAGGTTCACATTACAGCCTAGGATCTAATATAACTATTTTATATGACAATTAATCTATAGAAATTACCATTTAATAATGGATACAAAACTTTCTACAAAATAATGGGAATATCACATCATGAATATCTTATCGTATACATAAAATGTTAATTGAAAAGTATTATATAGTTGGCTCTATGGATCTCACTATTACAACACTTCGAATTTCAATAGAGATAAGTTTTTAACCATAATTTTTATCTCTCACATTATTAAAATCATGTTTCTACTAAGTGTTGTCTTTAGTTGTTGGTTATACAATGTCTCTACTATGTGGTTATTCTACTAAGTGTGGCCTCACATCCTTGAGTAAAACTTATCAAGATATGGAATCCATAAGTATATCCCATTTTTTTAACTATCAAAACTTGAAATATTGTCTAGTACTAGTAATGGAATTATCATAATGAGAAAACATTATATAATAGGTGTTAATCCAAGAAATAGAACAAATACTTATGTATTTTACACTTCTTCTTAGATGCCTCGAAAGCTGAAATGTACTCAGTATTTATTGGTATGGATACAACTAGGTTGTATGATATTTTCTCACTAATTACCTTATCTTTGATGTCATTTTTGATCACATTTATCTAAGGAAGACTATTTATGTCCCCTAAAAAATGTGTATCCCTTTTCCTCCATATACTAGGTATATATCCATTGTACAATCCCTATTACTATTAGATAGTTTTGACAGCTTCCCTTTCAGTTACCCTTGATATAACTGATACCTTACTACAATAAAATATATGTTGGAAATATCATTACCTATGCATATGATGGAATACATGAGTGGTCCATCAATAAGAATATGAAATTCAACTCACTGTTTAATCTCCTCTTATTCCATTACATTTATTCCTAGAGCTATTTATGCCATGTGACATTAGTAACAATTCTCTCTTGAATTTTTTTAACTTGTATTTTTAAATATCATGTCCATATATATATAATTGAAAAGGTCTAATGAACCATTTGATCTACCTTAGTAGATACTTGTCCCTATAAATTAGGTTTCAAATTAAATTAAGTCACTATAGAATTACTTTTATGAAGATATTAGCAAACTATAAGACCAAAAGTTGTTTTTAGATGTTACCCAACATATTTCACTTGTAAAAAATGGATATCCCACTATCCACTATTAGAAACATGGTAACGATTCATTAAAAATGAATTCTCTAAGAACTTGTTGCTTAATTTTAATCCAAAATTGGATTTCAATAACTTGAAACCCTTAGCATTCTATGATGTCACCATCCCTTTCTGGTTTCATTGTAAAGACACATTCCTTTATTTGCATTCTTAACATCGAATACTCAATAATATGATCTTATAAAATTTATATGACAACTAAAATTATAATGTATTTAGAAATAATTAGTTGGTTTTTTCAATAAATACTTATTATTATTAAACAAGTACCATCCATATACCATATCACTTGAATACCCACCACAGTATTCAAAATAACAACCCCCCAAAACATTGATACACATAATACATTATTTAATTTTAAATGATCTTTTAAATATTAAATAATTACCATATACTTATTACTTATATAAATTATTATTATCAAAGAATAATGTATCACCATATGTGGTGAATATAAAACCATCACCATGGTTCCATCCTTCCTATGTAATATGTGTCTCTCGAACATTCTCTTCCACATCTCTTGTGTAACTTTTTCTTATTCCAACCATTTGTAAATTTCTAACACTAATTAAATCCATTTAAATATTTTTCATACTATCATAATTATATATATTCACCCATATATATAAATATAGTCAATAAATTTTACTATCACTTTCCTATCTTAGGGATTTATACAATTCCTAAGAAACTTTTAGGATAATACTTTAGATTCACTTTGAGTTTTATTAGATGTAAGTTTATTTATATCCCAACAAAAACTTTTAATCTAAACTCATATCATATGTCACAATGTATTTCTATCATACTATGACTCATATGATATAAAATTTTAATTATATTTGGAATATTGTTATGGGATATCGCCATTATTTTCAAAGCATGTCATGAAATATAATGAATGTTTTCATAATATATATCAACATTGATGCTCCTTATACTTAAATCGTGACTCTGATGTGTAAAAGGAAATGTGTGATTAGTAATAACTCTAGGATAAATTTTATTAATCAATGTTAACATGTAATACTTATCATATATCCTCCTTATAAACATCATTCTCGTGATGTGGATAAGGTAATGTGCATTTCAGAATTACTCCACACTATATTATATTTATCGATGAATGAATGTTCAATATATTCTTCATCATTCCATCACAAAGTAACTAAAATATTATTACCATGCATATAATAAAAATCACTCTCATATTACTTAATCACTTAAATGATTCTTATGAAGTATAGGAATATACCCATACCTTAACCTTTGAATAGTTTGTGCTCTCTTGCTGAACTAATTCCCAAATCCTCTATTGAATACCTTTATCTCTAAATGTTTCTTTTTCAAAAACTAAATATGTATATACTTTGATAATACCTATGTTTTTTAGATCAATTAAGTCTAAATACCATATTGGGTATAATCTTGAAAAAAAAATTAGTTTTAATTGACAAAAAATTATCTTTTCACAACTGAGTATTGTAGTCTTACATTTTATATTCATCAGGTAATGCCTATTCTTCAAGTATCACTGAACTATTGGTTGAGTATGAGACAAAAATAATAATATTTATTCCTGAACTTGGAATAATGTCTCCTTATATGCAAAGTACCTGTGAGACAAATGTGTTTGTAATAATCAATAATAGTTTGACTTAAATAATTAACATGGAAATTAAAAGTTATGTGTTTCTCACTGCTAACTTAAGAATCACCCATTTTCAACTTCATAGAGAGCACACTTTACTTATTTCAATGTTTCTATTCTTATATGGTTATTTTATTTTGATACACAAATGTGATAAAAATATTTTATTCAATTCCCAACAAGTATGTTAAAAAATACAAATAATTGATGGATATACTTGAAGAAGAAGCAATTACTTTCTTCTTCAATTTAGTTCATTATGTTTAAAATACCATAAATTAATTTCATAATATGCAAAGAAAATATCCTCTTGTTAAATACCCATTTCATTGAAGTAAATTTTGAATGTAAATTTGGCATCAGTCTTTCCATTTTCCTTATCTCTTTTTCTTTCAACTCATTCTCCATATTAATTATAGATTAATATATTTTAATGTTCTTATTTACATAGAAAACCCTGCATAAAAGGTAATAAAGTTGTGAATTCATCCTATTGATTTTTTAATTATAAACTAAACTGGAATAATTGGGTAAAAATATCTATGAATGGGATTTCATGGAAGATCATGGTATCCCTTTCATATTTACACATAACTAGTGTAATATCATCCATTAATATATTTCTTCACTTTCTTCTCACAAGATTCTCAAAGATGGTGGTAATTATCAAATCATATATATCTTGATGTTGTAACCATAACTTGCATCATACATTGATAGAAACATTATTCCATAACCATAATATTTTTCATACATGAGTCTCCTGTAAGCATTTTTATACCCTTGCTTCCTAAGGTGTCTTAACAGGTATTGGGGAATATGGAACCTTGAATATCCTATGTCATGGTATTGTGCATAGGAACATATAATACACTATGTAAACTTGTGATAGTTTGTACATTTACTTTTTTCATGATTATCATAGTTTGTTTGGAATATTTCATTCTATTTACTAAAAAAACAAAATCTAAAAGATTGTATTTTTTATCTTGATTGCCTATTTGGATATTATTGATTAATTAAATCATTAAATGTTTCGCATTATTTTATATAATTCTAGATACCCTCTATAATAGAATCATAATGCACTTTTTCTTGAGAATTATAGTGCCAATTCTCCTTGATCCTCCTCTCATAATCAATAATATTTGGATACTCCACTACTTGGAGAGTTCAAAGTAGTTGTTTGAATATACAACCACATTAACACATAGTTCCTTGATCTATTGAGTGAGGTATCGACCTCTAACATCATAAACTTGATTTACTCAATGTTTGACTCTAATGTTAAATCAAGCTATCTTTGGCTACTTATTTTCTTTCAACATCAGTTAGGTCAACCTATCACTCTTATAAGAACTCCCCTATAGTATGAGGCACCCCCAACATTGGTTGATGAGCACCCCAAACACCTAGTTCTATTAAAATTCAAATTATGGAAGGTTATTAATTGATTAATATTTATGTGAGGCTTATTTTTTTTAATTAATGTAATCCATTACTATTAGTCATGTTAATTCTATGATGTTGTGATCACAAATTAACATTAATATAAAACAATTCATCACTTATTTATTCATTTTTATTTTTTATTATTTTACTTGTATCATACTATCTTGAAATTGCATAAAATAATGAATAAATGCATAATGGAAATTAAACACATAACTAGTCTTTAGAATATAATATATGTTGAACAATTAAAACCTAATGGATCAACAATGTCCTAGGGAAATCATATATAATTTATAGCTTGACTCATGATGCATCTCTTCCCTCTCTAGTATGCCCACTCCTCATCTAGAGTATCACCTCATCTTGGTGGGGTTCACGTCATACATCATCTCTGCAAAAATACAAATGTACTCACAGGTAAGTGAGGAGAACTAGGGGTGAAATATACAACAAATAATTTTGGATACACATGTCCTTGTACATATTGACCAAAAACGATGAAGTATAGATCATCTCAATTATTTATAATCATTGCACACAATTATAAATAATTAAATAAATAAACTAGATATTCACATGTTGGTCAATTTCACAAGACGAGTTAGTGATTGAAATAAATGCACAATAAAAAATAAATTGAAATAAATTAAAGTATGAGGGTATTTAATTAAATTAGAGGAATTAATTAAATTCAAATAATTAAATAGGATTTAGTCTTAAGATTGATTTAATTTTAATTCCAAAAAATAAATTTATTAATTAATTTAATTTAATACCAAAAATAAATTAATTTTTCCTAGGTATTAAAAATTCTATTTTAAACCAAGAAAATAATATTTTAACTAATTAAATTTAATTCCAAAATTAAATTAATTTTGAATAAACTAATCCCTAAAACCTCATGCAGTCCTAATACGGGTTACACCGAAATAGTGTACACCCATTCTGGGTCGGGAAGACCCCTTTTGGAGTAACACATGATCTAGTAGGACTTCTCTTTACCCGTTTCAGGTTGAGAATATCATCCCAGTCTCATACAAGCCCATACTTAGAGGGAAGAAACTGTTTTGGGTCCATTATATATATATTCAGGCTAGGAAGTGTAGTTCATAGGGGTACTTGGGGTGGCACCTCGGGTCTCAGCGATGGGGAGTTAGCTGGGTCATGCCTTTAGAGAAGGGGACTGACAGAAAGCGGCCACCACTTGTGTGGATCACGAAGAAGACCCCATTTGGGGTATTTTTTTGTTTTTTGATTGACTAGACAAATGGTTCAGGCCTCCCCTTTCACTTTTTTTTATTTTATATTTCAAAATATTATAATGTCATTATAATTATTGATTTTTCTATACATTGGAACAACAGGCTAAATAGAGGTTTTTTATATTTCTATCTAGTTCAATCCAACCATATATTTTTTTCCCCGTTTTTTATTAAAATTGATTGCATACTAATTATCAATACAACTAAACATAGGTTTCTGAAAAAATAAATATTTCTATTATTATAATTCTCTCTATAATGGAATTAAACCCACCAGCTACAATAAAAAATTCTGGTGACTTGAATCCTTACTGTAATTGTTATAGGAATTTGAAAATGGATAAAATAATGTATATAAAATATATTTTTTAAAGAATATTAATTTTTTTACGATGACAATAAATTGGTCATTCGAGACCATATTGATGTGAAGTGGGATTTTTTGGGATTTATTAAATACCATATTCTTAATTTTAATTCATTGTAATTTTTTCTTCACTCAAATAATTTATGTGATCGTTCTGATACAAATTGAAGGTATCAAGGAAATGGTTGAAGCCAGTGGGCTAGGGATATAAAACATTTCATTTCCAGGATAATGAAACTGGTTGTCTCTAGTGATGTGATCCCCAGTACAGTCCTAAAGACCTCATGTGAATTAAATAGAGCATGAAAAAAAAATCAAAACTTGTACCTCATTCCAAATAGTAAGTCACACTCGACATCATCTTTTTTCAGTTAATGCTACTTAAATCGATCCAGATAATAATTATTCTAGATCATTCACATGTGATTCAAAAATCTATAGAAAAATCATTCTTCAAATTCTAGGTTCTAGCGGGGGGATCCGACAGTACCTTCGATGTCCTGATGATCACTGCATCAACGTTCCTTCGATGCATAGAGATAATCTCATTCTAATCACTTGTATTGAAATATTCTCTCTCTATGAGGTGGTAGAGGGAAGATAAGATCTCAATATATCAATATGAATTGTATACGGGCGAGCCTCTCTCCTCCAATTTATAGTGTGTAATGAAATTACCAATAAAAGGCTCCCCAAACCCTCCAATATATTGAAACACTATATAAATGATATATAACTATGATAATGAGTCATAAATACCATTAATATTTTTTTTTAAATTTCTTGTAGTATAATAAATATATTACATGATAAAACCTAAGCCATTAACTCAACATGCAATTCCTAAAAATATGAAAGGAACATTGAATATTTTAAACTAATATTCATTTATATAATATTTTTCTATGTATTTACTTTAATAATTAGAAATAAATTCAACAGTAATTATTTTTTACTCGAATAATATAAATCTATTTATTCCTTTAGTGACCGTACATCCTTGAATAAACCTCGGAACCCAGTGGTGGGATCCACTATATCATATTTACCTATTTATTATAATAGGGAAGATTCTTAAATATGCTATTGGGTGTTACCTTCTAGGACCTTATCTCGATATGATTGAATAATATTCATAGACCAATAGTGGTGTCTTGTAACTCATCAAGGTCTCTAAAGAGATAAGGAATAGTTAGAACAATGAAAACTAACCTAAGAACACATAATTTGTAATTTAATATCTTTTTCTTTGATATCTCAAAAAAATAGAACATACACTTGTGTCATTATCCTTTATTTATTTATTACTATTTGATCTAACAAGACAAATTTACCCTTGACTGCCTTGGCTAAGTACTTATAAAGGCACTACCATCCGGATTAACCAGGACCATGATAGAATATTTCTTAAACTCAGATGCGAAAAATTATATCTTAATCATTCAACCAATGACATACCACCAAGGACTCACCCAACCCAAGATAACTCTACATGATTTCATTATCAATTTTTCTTTCTTTAATCAAATTAAAAGATAAAATGAAACACACTAGTAATGATCTCAAGTCAAGAGACCAACACACTTGTCTATATATAGGAATAACCAATGAATCCAAAAGTATGTTTTGTTCTTATTGGGGGTCTGTTATCATGATCTCACCTACCAAAGATCCCCAAGTGAAAACATCATGAGAATAATTATCAATGATTATGATCCCCCAACACTTGATATTCAAACATAAACTTTGTCGAGTCAGTATGATGTATTTATATCGTATGACTTATATTTAAGATTAATGTCATAGTATCTTGAAGTTCTCAAAATAGCTTGGGGTCTTCTATAAACTATTTATAAGAAAATTAGTCTATGAAAATTACCATTTAATAGTGGATAAAAAAATCAACAATGTAATATTAAGAGTATATCCTTCATATCTCATTGTATAAATGAAATGGTAATCAAAAAGTACTGTATATTTTGGTATTGGAAACCCACTACTACACCATGATGCTCCTAACTCTAGTACACTAATGTATCAAAAATAATAATTGGATCTGATACCATTTTATTACAAACCAAACAACTTTAACCCAACCTGACACCTAAGTTAGCCTACTACATATCCTGAAGCATGTTCCCAATCGCAACAGTCTTGTAACAAGCACTCAGCATAACCAACAATATCTTGGGAACATTTTCTCCATGGTAAACCATCATGACCCATCCATGAAATGGGATGTGCATTCCAATAAAATTATATTTAAAATAATAAAAAAAGATCAATATCAATGTAGCATATGAAAGGAAGATATCATAAACCAAAATAGACCCCATATAAAAACATGCCAAAATGCCATATACATACATGGTATCTTGATTCAAAACCCAAAACTAAAATGAATGGGAAGAATAACAAGTATGGACTATACAAACATCACAAGAGGTAAGAAATATGAAAAAAAATCCACAAGATCCACATACATATGATACAATTTCTCCTACAAAAAATAATGGACTATGGTAATCAGGATGTGTCACCCTAGAACATAGATCCCTTTCCTTTACTTGTTTCCTACAAAAATATCAATATATTATCAAATGAATATGTAGTGTGTGTAGAAAAAATAATATAGAATTACACCATGAATCTATTTAATGATTTTACCCATGAATTCCAATAAATTAATTTGAAAACACATATTAAAACTAAACAACTTGGAAACATACTATTTTCAATTAATACAATAAAATACCTTTGGTTTTCTATTTAAAAAGAAACCAGTTTTCCAAAATAAAACCCAATCATGGCTTGAATATATAAAAAATCCATAAGTCATAACTTTCTCAATATAACAAACAATTCATAACAAAAGGTTAGCATAAGATGAATTAAAAGTAACTGCACTAATGGAAAACGGGCATACAATATCTCATGAAATAAAAATGGAACTTTTCAAATTCTAAAATCATATATAAATCAATCTAACATGAGTAATGTTCACTTAGGTATTTAACCATCAGGCCTATTGTGAGTGTGTACAACAATTATTCTAGGTAGAAAAGAAAAAATGGAAGCTCTCATGGTCTTATCTAGGCCCTACTTGAAGACCCATAATGGTCTCTCAATAACCAACATGGAATATATAATCGTATTCATACTCAAAGTCTCTCATGGTCCCTTAGAAGACCCAAATCGAGGCTTGCACAGTTCTCCCTTTGAAATATCTCATAGTCCCTCAAACAAACCCCTTGATCACACACCAATACACCCATCTAATACTCAATTCTAACACAATTTCGAACATGTTACATGAAATCAAAACCATTTTAATATTCAATTTAAAAAAGCATGCCCATTTTATCAAAATACCTTTCAAAAGGTAAAAAATTTTCTAAAACAATTTTAGAAATCTATTTTAATCCATTTAACCTATTCGATCCATTTCATCAAACACTTGGTGTGAAAATAATCCACATCCATTTTGAAATTCCCCTTTAAATAAAAAATTTCCCAACCATGTCATAGAACACATCAAATAAGGGATAAACACAAACCATAAATCACTTATTTATAAATTGAAAAAATTGATACGAAATTAGATTCATAATTTAATATTAATCCATGGAAAAACCCCTTAAATAGAGACACCAACCTTATAATTGTTTCCAACAACATCACCTTTGATAATAACTATCCCACATAGGTATATCTAGGACTCACATAGGTAATCACAAGAAAACCAACCATTTTCTCCATAAAATTCCCATTATTAATCCAATACCTCCACTAAGGTTACAAATCTCTTTGAAAGTGGATGAATAAGAAAGAATAGAGGAAATGGAAGAGGAAACCATAAATAATTTAACTTGGTTCAATCCAAACCACCTTGATTCAAAAGATAAATCACTACTAAGAGAGAGGGAGAGCTTCAAGACTAAGGAGGAAGAGTTTCAAATGATAGGGGAGTAAAAAATGAGGTCCACGGGTTATAAATTCAAAAAGAGAAAATTGTAAAAACATAATTTTTATGTGACATGGGTAGCCTCCATGAATTGGATGCACGGTTTGAAAAATCATGATCCAACCATGTGGGGGCCATGTCTCCCTAAAAATCGGCCACACAATTACTCCTGAGTGTCACCCAGTTCAACAAACTATGATTAACCTCTGAAAAATATCACTTTCACCCTCTTTATCCCCCTCTCATGGTTAGCTTCATGGTTATACAAACCATATGATAACCATGTGTCTTGGTCTATCATCCCATAAATCACTATTTTAAACCCCGAGAACTCAGGAACCCCAAGAAAAAACCAGAAAGGAAAATAATACTCAAAATTATATGTACTAATGACCAGATGAGAGTCATATCCTTCCAACTTGATCAATTATTATCCATGGTTTTATGAGATACATAGGTGTCGATAAAATTCATTTCAACATTCTCAAAACATCAAACAATCTTATCAAGACTCATAAATATATGAGTAACCAGATACCTTTGTAAGATTGGTTTCAATCAATGTATAATATTTGCAACACCCTACAATTTTAAAGGGTTTAAAGGATAAATTATATGAGTCATGTCAATAAGGTTCACATTTATTTTTAGTATCCAACTTGATTAGAACACAGCAGTTAAGCATTCTTGGCTTGGAGTACTGATCAGGATGGGTGAACTCTTGGGATATTTCCAAGGATGTGTGTGAGTAAGGAAAAATCAAACTAAAATAATATGTGTTGGAATAAAGGGATAGTCATTATCCTGATGATAAATTCAGTCATGTGGGTGGGCCCCAAGTGGGGACCATGTGTCTGTAGGGAAAATAGAAGTGCCTGACAGGTTAGGACCTGACAAACATTTTAAGTCAGGGTGCATATTCTGTCAACATGGCCCATTTGTTACATTAGTATTGGAGGAGGAACCCAGTGCATGTTCTGTCAACAGGGCCCTATTCTTATATTGGTATCAGAGGAGGAACCCAACTGTAAGTTTAGTGGAACTACCTTGGTTGATATATAGGATAAACAACGAGGATGTTTTCCTATAAATGTGGGGTGAATATAACATCTCATAATGTTAAAGGGTTTAAATTCTAAATGATATGAATAATTTTAATAAGGTGAACCTTTATTTTTGGGATCCTAATTAATTATAAATTCATAGTTAAGCATACTTCACATGGAGTAGTAATCGGTATGGATGGCCTATTTGGAAGATTCACAGGGTGTGTGCAAGGGAGTATAAAGAACAATAAAAGAATAAGTATTTGAATATGGGGACAGTAATTAGTTTGATGATCATTTTGGGAACCAAGGTGGGACATAGGTAGGGGACCATGTGTATGTGGGACAACCGGTGGTTCCTGGTGGGCCAAGACCTGAGATCCATTGTATGTTGGGGTTCAAGTGCTATTAATGGGTCCCAGTTATTACAATGGTATCCAAAGAGAATCCTAGCCAGAAGTGGGGTGGAACAGCCTAGGTTGGGATATAGGCTCCATAATTAGGGGGGAATTTAACACATCATAATGTTAAAGGGTTTAAAAGAAAAATGATATGACTCATGTCAACAAGGTTCATCTTTATTTTTGTGATCCTACTTGATAAGAACTCCAACGTTAAGCATGATTATATTGGATTAGGGATCATGATGGGTGAACTCTTGGGAAGTTTCCTAGGGTGTGTGTGAGTGAGAGAAAAGCACACTAAAAGAACATTTGTTGACATTTGGGGATAGTAATTAGTCTAATGATCCATTTCGGCATTTGGGTGAGGCCTAGGTATGGGTCCACATGTCTGTGGGGAAATAGGTGGTTCCTGGAAAGCCAGGACACAAGGAAATGTTAAGGCGAGGAGCTTGTGCTATTAATAGGGACCAATTATTATAATATCTATCAGTTTTACATTCATGGTCTAGAATACAATTTGGTGAATACCATCACAGTCTAGTAAAACATTATTCATAAGAAAAAATTGGGTCCTCATCATTTAACTTCAACTCCTAAAATTTCCCTTTCTATCCAAATTCAATTAATATTTTGGAAAACAAATTAGGCAAGTGGGTGATCCCTATAGAGGAGAACAGATGTTTGTGGAGAAAATTTTGATACCTGGAGGGCTAAGATCTGATGGCCATGATATGGTGAGGTTCTTGTACTATCAATGATTCCAAGTTTTTATAATATTAAACAGATTTACCTACATGGTCTAGAATAAAACACAGTACATAGATAACTAATCTGGTGAAACTTATTTCATAAGTAACAATTAAGTCCTCCTCTATTTACCTAAACTACTAAAATTTCCTTTCTATAATAAGTCAATGAATTTTATGAAAATATTTTACTAGAAAATGATATTTAAATATCTTAAAATCCATGGTATCAATATGATTCTTATCCTTTGTATTATTTATTAGATACAACCATTGATTGGATTCAACTTCACAATGATAAAATAAAAGTGTTACCTTTTGATGATCTGATGAACCCAAAACTTCAATTTACTTATCTAAAGAATTTATTCATCCTTGAACTATCATCATATTTGAGGTTCCTCAAAATGTTGTGGGATTTTATTGAATGAAATGATTCACTATTTTTATATGACTTTGTAGAGAATATAGTGACTTGCTTACATCAATAACACCATTTATAACCAGTTCTAGTTGAGTTATCACGGTCACCCCCACCCCTCCACTAGTAAACCTCTTAGGATGTAATTGATGAGAATAAGTGACCCTTGAATCCCACCTATAATAGTCTCTGAGATGGCGACTGGAATTGAAGGTATAACACATGCAACATGAGGAATTACCCTCATAATATAAGTTAAAAAAATGAGAGAAGAAAAAGACACAAATCAACACAATTTCATATAAAAAATAAACTAAGATCTCATTCAATAAAATCTCATAATACATGAAGTCTCTAAAATAAAACACCCAAACAAATCCTAAGAATCATCTCCAACAACAACTCTAAGCTATAAGATAGTATGATCAATCCTGGTCACCAAATCCATTCTTGTCACTTGAAAAATAGTTTTTTATCTATAGGTTGGAAATAAAATGTATAATTATTTATATCCTCCTTAATACATCTCTTATAAATGTGATAAAAGCATGTTATTTCCCCATTTTTTAAAGAGTAGAACATGTATGCACCTATTAGGTCAACTACCCATTCTCAGACTCACCAAGGCTCAGTCACCAAGTATCTCATCCATGTAGAATAAAATAATACCAATGAATATAATCAGGGAACCTCATAACCACTTCCCCAGTAGTATGTTACTCTCAAATCCCAATATCAAACTCCCTATAACTCAGACCCTTCCATATCACAAATAAAATATCACATATCACATCACATACATACCTCACATTCAAAACTATATTATCAACCTCACAACTACATCATCATCCAAACAACCATAATTTCCATTCCATGAAATGAATTTATATTGGGGTATTTTGAACATGATGTGAACTCATTCCCTCATCCTATAATGAATAACCCCCACAAAATATCTATCATATCATCATCACATTATTGGGAACTCAAAATTCCACTCCCACACCTTGCATGATCATACCTACCGCGATCCATTATAAATCATACTGTATCTGAAGGTAGGTGGGGAAGAGGGGTTGTTAGACATCTATTCCCTCTCAAACCTAGATATTGGGGAAAACACCTAGAACCAAAACATTTGGTGTCGGTATGAAGTACTCAACTTAGATGGGGTGTGTATATAAATTAAAAGAAAGTACATGAAAATGTAATCATTCATGATAGACAACCTATGGGTGTAAAATAATATAAATAACAACTCAATTAATCTATTAAAAACTTACCATAAACCATTAACAACCCAATTTTCCTTTGGGACACAAAAAAGTCAATCAATATATAGAAATGGTCAAAAACACCCACCCAATGTTTTAATTTTATACACTAATATATCAAATTACAAATATATCATTTAAAAACCAATATTGGGTACATTATTCCATTTATTTTTTACATTTATAGGCAACCATTATTTAGTAACCACATGAATTCCCAAACATAATTCATTAGTTATGAGGATTTGCATTTGAATTACAACATGAATTTATTTAATTCAAGAACATGCCACTTTAATATATTTAATTAATATCCCAACATTAATTAATTTCAGTCACATTACATTTTTCAGATTTATTAATTCCATTCCATCACATATCACTGAGCATTACTTTCATATTCCCACACTATCAAACCATCAATGCACAAATAGTTCCCACGGTATAATCATCACCTCAAACCCATATTGCATCATTCACCAATAATTCCACATTTCCTATCCCAAAAATCATTTCAACCATGCTCCCAAACCAACCTCTACTTTACATAACTAACTATATTATAATCACCATAACAACCAACCACAATCTCTCCATTTATTACAGCCATGGTCACACAATTTCAAATAAAAATCAATTTCTCATGCATATATTATTAGGGTCCAGCATCAAACATCTTTCAAGTCCCAATTATTCAAATTGATCATTTAATTAACAATTATAATTATTTTTTAATTATGTGATGTTATTTTAGAAAACGAACACAAAAATAGCTCATATTCTCAATGGAAAGCAATTTCAGACAAGATAAGGGGCTCATACAAATAGAATATCAAACAGTAGGTGTTATTCAATTTACAAAGGATCAAATACCATAACCATATTAAAATAATAATTCTACACTCTTTTCATAATTATTTCAATTACCTAACTATTATACTATCCCTTTTATCTACTCATTCTATTTAATTTTATATAAAATAATAGTAGGATTATATCTAGAATAATAGGTTTCTTACATTACTTTTTCCTACAAAATTCCCATATTTTTTACTACCATATTTTATATTCTTCACCCAAATTGTTTTATTCAAAATAAAATATTAATATTAGAAACACATATAATAATGTAGAAATTAATAGGAATTGAATGTATTGCATTTCTATTTTAATTAATCATTATTATAATTTATTTTATCATCTTTAATTTGATTCATAGTAAATACTTAGTGGAAATAAAAATCATGATAACCTCAAAATTTTCAAAAAATAACAAAGAGTTTTCTTGAATCCCCTACATCACAAGAAGTGTCTCACATACTACACCAAAAAACAGAGTGATAATGATGAATAGAACCTGATAATCATGTGAAGGTCTTGAGTCAATTTGCAAAACGATCACTAGACTTGATTGGAAAGACTCTAATCACATAGGGTCGAGATAAAACAAATAAGAACTCAAACATGGGAAGACTTTTATTTTTTTAAATACCATATATTTTATTCTATTATATTATCCATAAAAATAAGTCAAATTTCTTCTTTTTAACTATCATAAAATTAGTAATGGTTATACTTCCCTTGGGTGACCCATTTAAATCCCCTAAGATTAATCATGTAATATATTTCATTCATTACCATCGTAACAGATATTAATTACATTTAATTTTAATTATTATTTACTTATATTTCATAAAAACTTATTTTATAATGAATTTAGAATAAATTAATTTAATTAAAAATATGGTTAGCTTTACATAGTACAGGTATACCTTTATGCAAGATAAATACATTTCCCTTTAGAGAGATATGAAACCTTTTCTTAACATGGAAAAGACTAACCTCAAGAAATCCAAAGATAACATAATGTGATATTTATAAATATCATTGTACCCTTACATGAACTCAGGAATCTTCACATGGTTTGGAATACCCTGACATGAAATATGATTTTCCTTTATGAAAACTAGGTATAAGTCAGGTGAAATATACGTTGGTTTCAAGCTTCTATTATGTAATAGGTTAACAATAAGACTCATCCTTATGGAAATCTACCATCATGATTCTTTACCTTGACATGATAACCTTACCCTAAGGCAGTTGGGAACTAATATTACACAAATTTATAAATCCAAGATTCATTTATGTAGATCAGTTCAACATTTATGTAAGGAGGGGGTATATGTAAGGGTAAAGAAAATTTTAAAAAACCAATTATAGAATTTTATAAACAACAAATATTAGAATCTAAAAACCTTTAAGAAATGAGAAAGAGGTAACATAAGGATTCATAAAGAACTATACCTATTCATTATAAACCTATAAATAATTATTTTCCTCAAGAATGAAAATAAAACATGAGAAGAAATATATAGAAACCCTAACCAATATTCCCTTGAGGATATACCTATCAAACATAAATAATCTATTATAAAAACATGTGGAATAATTTACTATCGGTGACTCAACATTTTCATAAATATCTAATCAATTTATATAAATCAACATCAGGTAAAACATCTCATAATCATCCAGGAAACCACCAATAGCTCCATGAAAAAATGTATCTTAGTACCCAACCATCCACAAAATTTTTCCAATTAAATCCCCACAGACAACCATAGAAAACCCAATCAATCAATGAATTTAAATTTATTTTCTTATTATCATTCATTTCACATGAATTATGTATGACAAATAATAATATCATCACCTGATTTTAAATTTACAAATTTCTTACATTACTAGATATAAATGATAATTTTTTTTAGTATAAGGTAATACCATAAATCAAATCATAGCACTAATATAAACACTACAATTGGAAAAAAAATTAAAAACAATCAATCCATTATGTTTTTAAATAGATAACATATAAATTCCATTCATTAATTTTATTAGGGAAACACTTTACATTATCCAACCTTTAATATGGATATGTATAGTTCAAAAAAAAATTTTCTCAACAAAACATATCAACAATTTAGAGAATTCATAAACGAAACAGTATATCATGGACCCTTATTAATTTTTTTAATTTAATAAGAAGAATCATCATATCTGTAACTATGCAAATATTACTTGGGTATTCTCTCAAATGAAATTTTTAAATGTTTTTATCTTCATGTATCATGCTTGACATGATTAAAATTATATTTCTTAAAACATAATACCACCAAAATAAATAAATCTATGTTACTTTTAAGGAAATATGATTTTATATACTTAATTTTTGAATGAAATTATTATCACAAAAACATGTTTGGAAAAAATTATCTTGGTTTCCTCAAAAAAGATCACATAATTATTCTTTAACTTTACGATATCTTCCAAAAATAAACAATATATATGTCACTCTTTCTCATGATTATTTATTTTACAATAAATTATTATTTCATGGAATTAATAATTTGATTTATAAAAAACAAATTCCCTGGAATCATAAAACATTATCCATGATTGGAAATAAAAACCATGTCCATTTATGTGAAAGTGTTTGAATTTTAGAAGGGTAAACACTAATCATGTTTGTCTACTTTAATGGATTATATAAATAATTTACTAAAATCTATCCTAATAATAAATACATTATTTGAATATAATACATCATGATTGGAAAGTATCACATGGAATAGAAACTTGTTTCATAATATATATCCATATAATTATTTCTCCAAAAAATCATTTTAGTATAATAGTATAAACATAATAAAGAACATTTTATTTATGAAAGCTTTCAAAATATAATGACATTGACACATTAAAAAAATTACTATCATATAAGTTTCTCAAAAGGGGATGAATTTAAACAACATTAATAAAATTCAATTTATGATAAAGCATGTTATTGAAACTGTGGTATTAATAATATAAATATAACATTATAACCAAATATCATTCAAGTTCCTCCTGAAATTTTTTATGTCTAGATGTTGTAAAATTATCAAATGATTATAATGATCAAAAAATAATATATAGACCATATTAAATTGTCTAAAACATTATTATCATTCTTTTAATGTATCACTTAACTTCTATATGTTCACTTTTTATGATTTAATCTTAATCAAAACATAGCGTAATAAATCATGTAGCTAATTTAATTCATAAAATTCAAAACGTATCATGCTTAAAATAGCAATAATATTATGTCTCATATGTTTGCATTCATGTATGAAAATTTTTTATAGTGTTCTTTATTAATAATAAATACACCATTTATCAATTTAATTCACGTCTAAGTAATTTCTTTTTAAATAAAATATGCCATAAACATAAATTAAATTTTTCATTTAAGTTGTACAAACTAAATACCTTGAATTAATTATCGATAATAACATTTTTTAAACATGAAATTAAACATAAATCCTTAAAAAATTACATAAATTACTCTGAAGGACCATTTTTGGTTTAGTGTCTCGGGAAATAGGTAAATAGTACAAGACATATAAATTATAAAAAATAAAACATAAACTAATCTTCAACTCTCATGAAAGTATTCTTTATTATCTAATCTTATATCACCTTACTGAATAGGATTTCTGAGGGTCAATTATCAAATTAAATGGGTAATCATACAGCTCAATAATGGAAAAACAATGTAAGAGAACATCCTAAAACATTACCGAGCCATGCTTTCAAGGTATCATGAACATTTCATCTTTAGACATTAATTCTTTTACATAATGCATTAGACTATTATCAGGGTGTGCCCTTCATATATTTAACATTGTATGTACCACATTGATCAAATATCATTAGTACATACCTTTTTTAACCCAAGTGTAGGGAATGTGGGTTTCGCACATGGATTTACCTAATGAATAGTTGAAATATAAATCAAAATGAATTACCTTGAATGAAAATAGGGTTCAGTATTCATGATGTGAATATATAGCATGGTAAATCATGGTATGATTTTAGTAACATGATGTGAATACAAAAGGGATTGTGGAATGGGATCAATTAGAGAGAAAGAAAGTATATCATTAACAATAAATCATATTCATAGTAATTGGGGTGTTTATGAACACTTGAAAACATAATACATTGATATTCAGAAGACTTATACAAAAAATCGATTGAATAGAAAAAGTGTAGGAAGATAAAACTTACCTTGATGTGATATTTATTAAATTTAGAGAGAGAGTCCATAGAAACATATAACCACCTTTAATAGGTTCTTGATAGTGTTATTTCGAGTGGATTCAGGCTCAATGGATTTAGATTGTAGAGTGAGGAGAGAATGGGTACGTATTTATACTTGAGGTGGGGTGGTTTTAAGGGATAAAATAATCTTTATTTTATTATTAAGGCTAACCACTTTTGAGTGGAATTAATTTCAAAGAACGTGGTTGATAATTAATTTTGAATTTTTTTTAAGTGGATTCAATTCCTTAACTAACCATTTATTTTTTTTCTTAGTTATCTTATGTCTTTAGATTTAAATTTTAACCTTTTACATTATTTTACCTTTATTGTGGTAAAATTTTTTTGACCTCGTTAACTTTTTTAATGGATAAAAATTAAATTTACTTTATTATATAATTCATAAATTCTAATTCCAAATATTCAATCCATTTTACTTGATTAAATTTATAAAATTGGTAAAAATTAATTATAAAATGATACACATATAACATATAAAAATAGGATTTTTATAAAAGATAAAACCATGGTTAAAAAATGATAAGAATGTGTTTCTAAATTTAACACATTAAGTATTATGTTATTATCACCACCCATCCCCTAGGGCTTGTGTTGTGACTACCCCAAGCCCACCTTCCGAAGTCTAGGGGCTGGCAACTAGCACCGAAGGCATCATCCTGCAAGTGTGATGCATTTTACTGGATAACTGTACACAAACACACAAGCCAAACCAAGTCCCAACTCACAAAAGAGAAACAACATACCATAGAAAAACTGAGTATAAGTATAGCTGAAAGTAAAGGGTCCAGAATACAATCCCAACTGAAAGAAAACAACTATAGCAGAAAACATATTCTGAGATCACTCGCTAAGAATCCTACTAGAAGGGTAGGTACAACTCATCCCCATAGCTCCCCACATTAACCTATCACCTCTGTGTACCACCTAGTCCTGGCTCCCTAAGGTCTCATCCAAGCTACTCTCCATCTGCACAAGACACGTAATGGTGTGGACAAAGCTCATGAAGTGGTGAGTATAACAATACCCAGTACGGACCCTGAGACCCCCAAAGGTCTCTCATAATTACACAAAGGAAAAAACATAAGGAATGATCTCAATCACAAAGCACAAAGTAAAAGACGCATCTTAAACCAGATATACAACTCAAAGATCAAAAATAAAGATTATTAGTCTTAAAATATATAATTTTATTTCATTATAAAGTTTCCAAACTGAATTACGAAGGAGTTTTTCCATTGTTGATCCACATAGGATCATATGTTGTTGATCCACGATGGGGATCTCTAAGGATGGTCCTCATCTAGTCGCGCACTGTTGATCTACACAGGGTCGCTAGAATGTTTATCCACACAGGGTCTCTATGATGTTGATCCACACAGGGTCGCTATGATGCTAATTCACAATGGGTATCTATGATTTTGATCTACATAGAGGAACTATTATGGTGATCCACATATAGTCGCTATGATTTTGATCCACACAAGGTCTCTATGATGTTGATCCACACATGGTCTCTCTTTAATTGACAGCCAGCCACCGGATTCCATGCACTCTGTGTGCTGGATTTTTAAAGAATCTGCTCCTCAAGATATCAGTCATTCCTTATCTAACATGAAGTTCAACAAAGGAGTGACCCAAAGAACCATCATGTCGTTAGATTTCTAACGCGGTAGATGGCGCATCAATTAGACGCTTAGTCAGGGAGTTATATGTGATTTAGTGTCGAAGGCCTAGTAGGATTCAGGTACGATCCAACCCGTCCATACTCCAAATTTCTTCATAACTAAGGTGGAGCTTCTCAAAAGGTTTGTCTTATTCCAGTGATTCCAGTATCACAAAAGGTTTGTCAAACATACATCTGGTTTGTGAGATATGACCTTTTAAGCATATTTAGGCCAATAAGGGTCTGGGTTCGGTTTGGGTTGACTCAACCAAGTCCAAGTCTGACCTGGGTTCAACCCAGTTTGGCCCGAATCGATTGGGCTTTGGCGGGCTCAACCCTCTTGGCCACGGACCAGCCTGGAACTCCTTGACTGGGAGCAACCCACCGAACTACATGGGGTCAGCTCCCCCTCGCCAAAAATACATTTTATTCATTTGGTTTGTAATGGAAGTGCCACGTGGAATTTCCCCCTTTCAACGGGACCTATAGGGTGAGGGTCCCCCTCCTCCGCAGCTCGAAGCCATGGACCCCCTCCGCTGCGTGTGATGATGTGCCGCCTTGCTACTAATGCAGAAGGCCAAGGGTTGGCTTCCCCTTCTTCCCGTCGTGGCCCCTTTAGGCGTCACCGTCCTCCACGAATAGTGAGGGTCGGCCGCCATCGTTGCCCACTGGTGCTGATCACCAACGTCGTTGCACTGGTGCCACACTGTTGGGCCTTCCGCGGGCCATAAGGTGAGCTTCGGTGGTCCATCTTCCCTTCTGATGGTGCCTACAGGCCTCACAGTATGTTGTTGTCACTACGTGGCTCCTATATTCACGATTTCATCAAGTAGAAAATCCACCCCTAAAGAATGTGATAAAAACTAATGCGGCGAAAGGTCTGGGACTTTTTTATTTGCCTCATGCCCTCCGTGTTAGTGTCATATCAAGTGAGTAGTAAACAATACATCCCGTAGATAATGATTAACCCCATTCAAACATTCCCCCCAACAACCACTTGTAGTTTTATACGAATCGAGGATCAACTCATTTTTGTTGATCCACGTTCGACATGTTTTTTTTTCTAGAATGAGGTTTTGAATTAATAAAATCACTTGGAAGGGTTGATCGATAGTGCTTCATCAGAGTTCTCCCACAATATCTCACCAATCCTATTTTTCCAATGTTTTAATAATCAAAAGGACGAATTAAAATTTTAACACTCCTTTAAATTAAAGGTCTGTTAATCGGTGAAACTAATGAACCACACTAATTAAACAAGGAGTGGTTACACAATTGATGTGTAATCAGAATTTAATATCCCTCATTAAAATTATTACCACATCTGTGGTCCCCACCACCATCACTCGATAAGAGGAAGAAAAATAAAATAACTTTTTCTTTTATTTTATTATTCTTAAAAAAATATGTAAAACTATCTTTTTTACCATACCTACTGCAGTCAAAGTAATTCCTCCCTTAAGATAATCTTATTTTTGAAAGTTAAAAGGTGCCCTCAGATTCCAATTCCGAGCACCAATTCAAATGATAAAAATTCTTGCTTGCACGTTTACTGAACGTACCTTAAAAATTCAAAATTCCATTCTAGGCACACTAGGCCTTGGAATCAAGCACCGTCAATTTTCACAGACTCGTAAAAATCCCAAATAATTTAAAAAAAATATATATGGAATTTCCATGTCTTTACATTCTCCCCACCTTAGGGATTTTTTATCTTCAAAAGATACAACAAAACTAGGGGAAAAAATGTGGGTACAGAGCACACATCTGAGCCTCCCGCTCCCATGTGCTCTCCTAGAGATTCCCATGCTGCCACCAAACTCACACCAAAGGAATCGACCTCCCACTAAGGACTCATTCCTATAAATCCTCAATCTCCATTGAGAACTCCACAAACGTCACCCCATCTTCGATGTCCAGCTTTCCCCAGTCGATAATGTGTGATGGATCATGCACATACCTCCTCAGTTGCGACACATAGAAAACATTATGCACCCAATGCATCTATGGGGAAATTGTTAGATGATACGCGACCTCGTCTACTCTGCTGAGGATCTAGAGAGGTCCAATGAACCTCATAGATATCATGTTTCCCCTGCCAAACCTCTATAATCATTTTCGGGGTGAGAACTATAGGAAGACATGGTCTCCCTCCACAAACTCCAAAGTTCTCTTTCTCCTATCATCATAAGACTTCTGTCAGCTCTATGTAGTCTTCATCCTCTCCTCGATGATCTGTACCTTCTCTATGGTAGCCTGTACCAACTCTACACCCATGAGTTCTGACTCCCCTAGGTCTGTTCAGCATAGTAGTGATCAGCATGGTCGCCCATACAAGGCCTCAAATGGTGCCATGACGATGGTGGAGTGATATCTATTGTTGTATGGAAACTCTTCCAAGGGAAAGTGATCCTCCCAAATGCAGACAAAATCTAGGACGCAAGCACTAATCATTTACTCAAGCATCTATATGGTCCACTCCATCTAACCATTCGTTTGAGGATGAAAGGTGGTGCTCAAATATAGCTGAGTCCTGAACGCCTCTTGCAATCCCTTTCACAATCAAGATGAAAATGAGCATCACGATCTGAGATGATCATCGATGTCACCTCGTGAGGTCATACTGTCTCTTGTATGTAGAGGAGTCTCAAGCTCTCTACTTATCCCTGCTCCTTAATGGGTAGGAAGTGGGCTGACATAGAGAGTCGATCAACAATCACCGAAATGGAATCATGGCCCATGGACATACGTGGTAGCCTTGTCATGAAGTCCATGGATATACCATCCCACTTCCTTTCCATCACCTCATGTGGATGCGCTAAGCCAACTAAAACCTGATGCTCAGCCTTCACTTTCTGACAAGAGAAGCATCGTGAAATGAACTCTGCCACCGCTTTCTCAATCCCTGGCCATCAGTATTGACGCCGGAGGTCCTGGTTCATATTCTACACACCAATATGTACCACCAAATGGGATGTATATAACTCCCTCAAAACCTCCTCCAATAACATCACTGGTACCATAATGCATCCTATAAAGAGGATGACGTGCTCCCCGCCTTTAGAAAATTCATCATTAGCATGTCATGAGGATATTTGAGCACATTGGGACTCACAATCAACATCCCCAAGTCGTCCCTCCCTGACTCAATGAAGGAGTGGGGGAGTAACTATCATAGACTAGAGGTAAGATTCTCTATCACTATCCATGAAGTATAACTACAACATAGTTAGTTGCTCTATCACCTCACTCAGCAACTGTAGACTAGACCTCCTACTGAGTGTGTCTGCCACCATGTTCCCCTTCCCAGGAGTGTAGACTATCTCAATGTTATAGTCCTGGATGAACACTATCCATCATCACTATCTCAGGTTCGGGTCCTTATATGAGAAGATATACCTAAGACTCTTTTGATCATAGTAGACTGTAAAACATTCTCCCATCAAGTTTTTCCACCACATCTTCAGCACAAAGACCACTGGTGCTAGCTCCAGGTCATGGGTAGCATAGTTCTGCTCATGTTGCCTCAACTATCGTGAGTTGTAGGTGACCACCTCTCACTCTTTCATCAGGACACAACCTATTATGGTCCTTGATGTGTCACAGTATACTACATATCCAACGCCCTCTTCTGGTATCCTCAAGATGGGAGCACTCATTAGTCTCTTCCTCAGCTCCTAAAAACTCTGATGGCATCTCTCTATCCACAGGAAGTTCTATCCCTTCTTTTTCAAAGCTAAAAATTGTGTCGCAACTCTGGAAAAGTAGGGTACAAATCTCTAGTAGTACCCAGCCAATCCTAGAAACTTCTCACCTCGGTCACACTCATGGGTGGCTCTTAATCAAATACTACTTCTATATTTTCTAGATCAAATGTGACTCTACACTCTGAGATAATGTACCCCAGGAAGTGTACTTCATGTATCCATAACTATCACCTAGAGAGATTTCCATAAAGCTGGTTCTCTCGGAGTATATCTTGAACTATTTTAAGGTGCGTGGTGTGCTCCTCCTCTGATGTTGAGTACACCAAGATGTTGTCAATGAAGAATACCTTGAATAGATAGAGGTAAGTCTAGAAGATACTATTCATGAGCCCCATGAACACGACCATAGCATTTTTCAAGATGAAGGGCATCATTAAGAACACATAATGGTCATACCGAAATCTGAAGTTTGTCTTCGGTATGTCCTCATCCCGTACCCTGAGCTAGTGATAGCCTAATCTCAGGTTTATCTTTGAAAATCATCATGATCCACTCAGCTGGTTGAAGAGATCATCGATCCTCCGTAGAGGATACTTGTTCTTCATAGTCACCTAGTTCAGGCATCGATAGTCCACACAAAGCCTCAGACTCCCATTTTGCTTCTTGGTGAATAAAATTGGGGATTCCCATAGAGAAACACTAGGCCTTATGAACCCCTTCCTCTGAATGTCCTCCAACTGTACCCATAACTCACAAAGCTCTGTGGTAGCCATCCGATATGATGGAGTAGATATCGTTGTCATCTCAGGGTACAGGTCGATATATAAATCTACCTCTATGAGAGGAGGTAATCCCAAAATATCCTAAGTAAATACATCATCATACCGATCCACCACTACAAGATAGCTTAAACTCCTATAATCAACTACTCATAGGGTAATTCTATCCAACTGATGCGTGATCAGTTGCACCCTCCTCTAGGTTAGTCCATCATGAGCTGCAAAGGTTCCCTTCTCACCGGTGAAGGAAAACATAGTCCCATACTCATGGACACACCTCACTTTTCACCTAAAACAATCAATTTGAGCATGGAATGTGGATTACTAGTCCATACCCAAGATGACATCGTAAGGTGTCGACATTGCTACTAGGAGATCCCAGCCAAAGCTCTCGCCACCTAGAGTAAGATCACACTGTCCGAATCGGTGTGTGATCATCAAATACTCTCCTGTAGGAGTCTCTAATTGTATGGATTGAGCCAATGGATCTACCGGAATCTCTGAGCTCCTAACGAGAGTCGTGGAAATGAAAGGGTGGATGGAACCTATGTCAATAAGTACTACAACTAGTGTGGGGTAGACACATATCATACATCAAATCATATCTGGAGCATCATGGTTGTAGGCCTCAAATGCCTGAAGATAAGCTCATCCCTGTCCGTCTGCTCCCTGAGGTCGGGGTGGACAACCTGGAGGTGGAGGCGGTAGAACCTCAAATCACCCCCACCTCCTACTTCACAGCTTGCTCCTATAACACATCTGCTGCCCTATGGACCACCTCACTCGAATCTCTTCCTATGCCTCGGTGGTCCCTCAACCATCTACTGATCATCGGTATAGCAAGTCAGGCAGTCGCGGGCTATGTGGCCCTGCCCGTCGCACGTGAAGCACAGTATGCTCCTCTGCTGGCTTGCTCTACCTCGTGAGTTCTGCACCTCTAACCCTGCATCTTGGGGTCATCCTCCAGATGTTCTAGCTCACATGGACCTTTGAGTCATCTACATACTACCTACTACAGATGACTCAGCTACCTATCAACCGGTGGTGGCTCTCATCATCGATGCCTGCTCAGCTTAGAATCTCTCCACTAATAGTGCCCACTTGAGTACTCTATCCTACGTCGGGATATTGAGAAATATCATCGATGCTATGATCTTCTGTCGAAGACCCTACTCAAAGGTTTGGGCCCTAAAGATAGGGTCTTATACCATGTTGGTGGAGTAGCGAGAGAGGTCAGTGAAGCTCACCGAGTACTGGGCCACTGTCAGGCTTCCCTACTGTAATTGTAGGAGCTCTTGAATATGCATAGAGAATATTGTCGCTGGATCGAACACCTCCCTTAAGAGGATCTCAAAGTCCATCTAGGTGAGGGTCACCTCATCATGTAACTAGAATATCAGGCTCCACCATCTCCCAATCATTCCCTAGAAAAGACTAGAAGGTATGATCACCATATGATAATTTGGTGTCCCAACTAGGCGGAAAACTATTGCCACAACCTCCAACCAGTCCTCAATTTCCTAGGGGTCTATCTCTCCTCAAAATCTCTTAGAATTCTTCCACGAGAACTCATGCAACATGCTCAATCGTCATGCATCGTCCACCAGTGTGGCTAGTGGAAACTACTTCCCACCCGAAGGTGTTATCGTTGTTAGAGGTCCCTACACCGAAGCCTCATCGTTAGGTGGGCCATCATCATGAACTCTCTCTGGAATCCTAGATGGATGTCTACATGGTGGAATCCTAAAAAGAAAGAGGTGTTCCACGGTCAATAAGTTATACCTAGTGAGTTGATTCAAAAAAGATAAAAAGTAAAATATTTCCAAAACACACACAATCAGTGTTTTCGTGCACCGAGTCAGAAATCAGAATTAAGGGTCCTTGTGTATGGATACATCGGCTACCACACAAACACTGGACTCCCTAAACTAAAAACCACACTCAAAAATATTAACTCTATTGCTCCATTAAAAAGAACAGATCCCTAGTTCTTCGATAGAACTGGCTCCTCTAATACTACTTTGTCACGACCTGTCTCTCAGGGCCTATGTTGTGACTACCCCAAGCCTACCTCCTGAAGGATAGGGGTTGGCGACTAGTGAAAAAGGCATCAACCTATAAGTGGGAGGTATTATCATGGATACCTGTACACACACGCGCACCCAACCAAGTCCCAACTCACAAAAGGAAAACATCATACCACAGAAAAACTGAGTATAAGTACAACTAAAAGTAAAGGGGCTAGAATACAATCCCAACTGAACTAAAACAACTACAATAGAAAACATCTTCAGAGATTTCTCGTGTAGGATCTTACCTGAAGGGTAGGTATAGCTCATCTCTGCATCTCTCCATCTTAACAAGTCACCTCCGTGCACTGCCTAGTCCTAGCTTCCTATGGTCACAGCCAAGCTGCTCGTCATTTCCACAAGACACATAAAGGTGTGGGTGGAGCCTGTGCAGGGGTCAGTATAACAATTCCTAGTAGAAACCCCAATACCCTAGAAGGTATCTCATAATTCCACAAATTAAAAACCATAAGGAATGATCTCAATCACAAATCACAAAGCAAAAGACTCAGCTCAAACCAGGTATACAACTCAGAGATCAGGAATAAAGATGATTAGTCTTAAGCTATATCATTTTATTCTATTAGGAAGTTTCCACAACTGAACAATCAATGGGTTGTTCCATTTTAAATCTATATAGGGTTGTATGTCGCTGATCCACGATGGGCCTCTCTATGGTCGGTCCTTGTCGGGTCGTGCACTACTGATCCACACAGGGTCGCCATGATGCTGATCCACACAAGGTCGTTATGATGTTGATCCACATAGGGTCAATATGATGATAATATAGATATGGTCTCTATGATTCTAATCCACATAGGGTCTTTGTGATGATGATCCATACAGGGTCATTGTGATGTTGATCTACAGAGGGTTTCTTTTCAATTTACAGCTAGCCACCGGATTCCCTGCACTCAGTGTGCTTGAGTTCCCCAGAATCTACTCCTCAAGATATTGGTCGTTCCTAAACTACCACAAATTTCCACAGATAAATATCCCAAAGGAACTCCATGTCATAAGGGTTCCAACGTGACAAACAGTGCGTCAATCAGATGCTCGGTGTGTGTGTTATAGGCATTTTAGTACCGAGGGCCCGGTTAGATTCGGGTATGATCCAAACCAGATATACTAAAAAATTCCTCAAAACTCTGGTGGAGTATCTCAAAAGGTCTTTCTTGTTCCGAGGATTCTAGCTTCGTAGACGGTTCTTCAAACAGACATCTGGTTTGTGAGATACAACCTTTTAAGCATATCTGGACCAATAAGGGTCTGGGTCCGATCCGACCTGGTTCCAACCCAGCCCAGCACGAACTGGCTGGGCCAGCCTAGGTGGGTAGGGTTGTGGCGGGCTCAGCTAGAGTGGGATAGTCCTCAACAGGCTCGGCCCACTAGGCCACAACAGGCTCGTCCCGCTGGGCCACGGACTGGCTCGGCCCTCCTTGACTGGGTGCGTCCCACCGGGCCACGCAGGGTTGGCTCCCCCTCCTCGAATAGACATTTTGTCCATTTGGTTTGTAACGAAGGCACCATGTGGTGCCTCCCCCGGTCAGTAGGACCCACAGGGTGCGTTTCCCCTTCCTATATGGCTCTATGTCGTGTCCTCCCTCCACGACCCATGACAGCGCGCCGCCCTACTACCAATGGGGTCGTCCAATGGTCGACCGCCCCTGCTGCCTGTCGTGGCACCTTTGTGCGCCGCCATCCCTAGTAGAAGATGAGATCTTACCACCACCGTTGCATGCTGACACCGTTCTCTGGTGTTGTCATGCTGGTGTCACGCTGGCGGGGCTTCCGCGGGCCACCGGGTGAGCTCTAGTGGTCTGTTTTCCCTTCTGATTGTGCCGATGGGACTCCTAGGTTGCTGATGTCACTATGTGGATCCCAGATTCAAGATTTCATTGATTTGAAAATCCAATCCCAAATAACTTGACAAAAATTGAAGCAGCAGAGGGTTTAGGCCTTGTTCATTTAGACTGTGCCCTTCGTGTTATCATGATATCAAGTGGGTGGTAAACAATATATCCATAGATAATGATTAACCCCATTCAAAATTTTCCCCCAACAACCAGTCATAGTTTCATATGAATCATGGATCAAATTTTTTTGGTTGATCTGTGTTCGTAATGTATTTTTCTAGAATGAGGGTTTGAATTAATAAAATCAATTTGATTTAAACAAAAATTCGTACCTCAGAATCGTAGAAGATGTTGCAGTTATGGGAGAAGAATCCATATTCGTTGAAGTCATCGGCATTCACCGATCCTAGATTGTTTTCCCAAATGATGTCGTCCAAGTATCTGTTCTTCGTTGGAAGGGTTGATCATTGGAGATTCATCGATTTCTCCCACAATATCTCATCAATCCTCATTTTTCCAAAATTTTAATAATCAAATGTCTGAATTAAGAGTTTAACTCTCGTTTTAATTAAAGGTCCATTAATCAGTGAAATTAATGAACCACGCTAATTAAATGAGGATTGGTTACATAATTGATTTGTAACTAGAATTTAATTTCCCTCATTAAAAGTCTGACCACCTCCATCATCCCTGCAACCATCACTTAAGAAGAGGTAGAAAAATAAAATAACTTATGATTTTATTTTATTATTCTTTCAAAAATTTCGTAAAAATATCTTTTTCACCAGACCTACTATGGTCAAAGTTAAGCCTCCCTTATGTAAATATCAGTTCTGCGAGTTCAACAGTACCCTTATATTTTAATTCCGAGCACCAGTTCAAAAGATAGAAATTCTTGCTCACACATTTACTGAACATACATTAAAAAATTCAAAATTCCATTTTGGCCACATCAGGGCTTTGAATAAAGAGCCGTCAATTTTTCCAGACTCATAATAATGCCAAATAATTTAAAAATATATATATGGAATTTCTAGGACTTCATAGTTACTCATTAAATAAAATTTTAATCAAGAAGAATTATAAATAAATTTTAATTCATTATTATGTCATAAGATTTATGGTATTTCATAAAAATAGTATTTTTTACTTTTTACCCTAAAAATCAATATTTTTAGAAAATTGATATAAATTTATTCTAAAAAATCGATATATTTATTCCAAAAAATATATTTAATTTATCAATTTAATTCTATAAACATGAGAATTTTAACTTTTAAATAAAAATCATTACTTTTTGATACTTACTAGTTTTTTATTAAATAATAAACTTTCTAACCATTATAAATAATAATTAGGACTTATTATATTTATATTATCATTTAAAAAATTATATAATTATTTCATGAAAATAAATTTTATTTAAAACTTATAAATTTATCATAAAAAATATTATTGATATAATTTAAACATATTTATATTTTCCAAAAATACAATTTTATTTTCTTCCTTCTGTATTAGAAAACAATCCCAACATATGCTTTATCATGTCTTCAGAACTAGAAATAACAATGGATAAAGTTATTATTGATTAATGGTCCTAATTCTCATCGATCATATTGGTCAATAGTTATAATGTTAAACATCTATATTTCCCGATAAATACACTATTATTCTCACTTTAGCATTTATTACTTAACTTACAAACGTTTTTAAACATCCTTTGATAATGTATATCATTTTACTAAAAGTTATTTTATTATTATAGACATTATGGTAGGAATTATCTTCATAGATTAATTCACACTTATGGAGTACCTTTTAGTGGTTGTATTATTCTTTAGTGTTTATATCCCTTTAATATTCTTAGTTATAATAGTCATTATTAAAACAAGATGTGCAAAGAAATGGAATAGTATTTATATTTGATTATATTAAAAAATATATAAAACAGTTATTGTGAGCCAAGAGTTATTTTATTAATAGAAAAATATTATTGGGACATTTCAACCCCCCACGGAGAAATTGTTTCCTTAGAACTTGTGTCCAAACTCAAAACAAATGGGTGTATTTTCCCTTCACATCTTCTTCAATCTCCCAGTTTTCTTATTAAAACATGTGATTCCTATACAAGAATTTCACTATATGGGTAGTTTTTTTCAACAATTTTCCCTTTCATTATGAATATAGATTATTTTTTATTCATATGAAAGGTCATATTCAAATTCCAAACCATTTATGTCAATTATATGTGATGGTTCTGACATATACTTCCTTATTAGTGACACATATAATCCATCACTGACATCGGAAATATTTAAAGGTAGATCTAGTTGATATTCAAAAACTCTAGCACACTCTATAATCTCATATGTTCCAATCTACCATGGACTAAATTTTATATTTTTTCTATGTCTCATGACACCTTTCTATGGTGATACTTTGAGAAAAAACATTGTCTCTAACTTGGAATTCTAATCTATTTATTCAATTTTATTCATAACTCTTATGTTGAATATTTGAATACTTGATATGCCTCTAGATCACATGTATATTTTATATAGTCTCTTTCACAATTTCATGTACCAAAATTTTTCCCTCTCCATCTTAATCCAAACATTTTATAGTTATTCACTTCTTTAAAAAAGGTGATTTATATGGATCCATTTTAATTTTTGAGAAGAAACTATTATTATAGTATAATTCAATGAGAAGAATATTTTGGTCCCAACTCCATTTAAAATCATGTGAGATATCCCTTAACATGTATTCTATTGTTTGAATATTCCTCTTAGACTAATCATCAGTTTAGGGATTATAGGTTTTTCTTAGGCATACCTCTGTATTCATAGCCTTGTGAAGGCTCCTCAGGAAATTATAGGTAAACCCTAGATCGAGGATTAGGGACCTTGTGAATTCTTACCATGGATTGAATATATAGTCGAGAAAGGTTCTCAAGGGAGAAATACTCTTGTATAATAATAAAATTGTAAGAATTTCTTAATATATCAATGATTACCCATATGTAATTGTTTCTATTGGATGTCTCAGGAAGGTCTATAACAGATTCCATAGTGATGTTGTCATCATTATAAAAAGTGATTGGAAGTGGTTTTATCATACCCTTTTGAATTTTTCACTAAACCATCACATGTTTACATACCAAAAATATTTTGGTATAGTATTCAATCTCCCTTTTCATGTATCCCATCAATAATGATAACACATTTCTCTATAAATTTTAGTTATTTGGGATGTATAGAAAATGAAAAAATTATGAGCTTCATCCTTTGGTACTTTCTCTAACTCTAGAATAGGTGGGATACATTTATTTTCTAGAAAAATCTATAATCCCACTTGATAAAGACAAAATTAGGAATATTTCCATTTTTATCACCTCTATCTTCATTTTTATCATAAGATCACATATTTGTGCCGTTTTGAACTTCTCTACTAAAAAATGGTCTGGAAATAATTCGGGATAATACTGAGGAATTCCATTCCATCATGACATTTATATCCATACTTTATAAATCATTGATCAAAGGATATCCTCCATCCTTATTTCTTTGGAATAACTCTGGGGTCTTTCCAACTTAGTGCAACTATGAATTTTTTAAATTTTCTACGATGATAATTAGTAGAACAATAAAAGTCCTTAATAAGATCCAATCATCACCTGTGTCTAATATTAAGTTCCTTTTGTGTGAATATATACTTCATAATTTTGTGTTCTATGTATATATAACACTTCTCCACATAAATATTTCTCCTCAAAATATTTAAAGAAAAAACCCACAGCTAACTCCAAGGCATGGGTAGGATAATTCTTCTCATGAGGTTTCAGTTGTTGTGACATGTAGGAAATAATTTTTTCATTCTATATGAGTATACATCCAATTACATTCAATTATGCATCACTATATATGATAACTAATTCTCCATTAGAGGGTAAAGTTAGCACAGGTGCACTAACCCACCTGTTCTTCAACTTTTGAAAACATTATTCAAACTCCTTTCTTCATGTAAAATTAATTCCCTTTGGAGTTAACTTGGTTAGTGGATTATATGTCCATGAATTGTTTTTCACAAACCTTTTAAAGTACCAAACTAAACCAAGGAAAATAAAAATTTAGGTTATTTTTGTTGTAATAGTAAAATACTCTACTTTATTAGTAATATATAGATCCATATAGATTATATCACATGATAAAATATGTCCCTAGAATTCCACTTCTTGCAACCAGAAATCACATTTAATTAATTTAGAACAAATAATATTTTTCCTCATTGTTTTAAAAAAACCTTAGGTGTAACTCATGTTCCTCATGGATTTTTTAATATATCATAATATCATCAATAAATACCACCATAAATTTATCAAGGTAATCCCTAAATACTCTATTAATCAATCCATAAATATCATGGGATCATTGGTTATACTGAAGTGTATTACAATAAACTCATAATTTCCATACCTTATACAAAATGCTGTCATTAGGTTATCTTGATACAAATAAAACCTGCACTTCTAGATTTGGTGCTAAACATGCATAATTTTTATGCATAACATGAATTATAACAAACTCAAAATATTAGAAGTTTGGTTTCTTTGGTAACTAAGTACATTTACATTTTTAATTATCAATACATGGTATATATCATCTATAATTATTCTCAACATAGGTAACTATCCTATATATATCCATTTAATTGAAATTCTTTGGGAAAAGTGGATACATAAGAAAGGGTGAGCTATAAATCCCAATAATAAATATGAAAATAAAATGAGGCATAAGTGGACATCATGAGTAGAACATGAGTCATAATATAAGAATATTAACATAATGACAAGACTCAGAACAAGGCATAATAATATGAAGAATATCATGATCATAAGTATATGAGGAATGACATGGAAATGTGGATACAACATAAAATGATGCATTCCTAAAAATATCCCCATATATCATCTCTAGGGTTTAATAAAACACATTACCAAGTATTTTTGAACAAGGTATCATAAAATGGTTCCAAGACATGATCCTAGGGCATCATGAACATTTCATCTCTAGAGATTAATTCTTTACCCAATTTATTGGAGCCCTATTAGGGAACACACTTCATATTTCTTAATTCATGTGTTCTATATAAGAAGAACATATATAAATCCATCAAAAATCATATAATTAACCCATGGAAAATAAAGGAGTATCTAACGAATGTAAGTACCAATATACGTAAATACTCTTCAATCGTGCTAAAGAATTATGGGCTATTAACACTATATAAAAAAATGGATATGGTTTAGTAAACAATTTCCCAATTAAATCAATGTATGACTATCTCTGTGAAGAAAATCAATTATAATAAGAATAAAAGGGTATCCACAAGGGAAAGGCATTGGAAGAAAATTTATGCATCACTAATGATCAGGCGAGACAAAGACAGTGACAGATAATTATCCATAGAGATCATATTTACACCATACCACAAGTACATAGGAACATGTAAATGGATAAGAAAGGTGAAATACATTATAATTATGGATAGTGAATGATAACATTAAAATTGGTTACAATGTGAGTAGGAAAGAATCCCCCATAAATAATTATTGTGGCTATCTAAGTGAGTATCTATTTTGAAAACATAAGGTATGCACAATGCAATGGGTTATACCCCTATAAAAGATAGGATAATAAATATAAAACAAGGTTATGTTCATCAATTAAAGTTTTACTGAAAACCATATATTCCAATCCTTCATTACATCTCATCAAATGCATGTGTATTATCCAAAGAAACCCATTTGGGTGTGTTAAAAACAGGTGGGTGGTAAGGCCTCTTTATCATGCACGATGTGATGATCGAGTTAACACCAAAAAATAACATTTGGGGTTATAACTTTTAGGTACATATATTCCAAATCCATAACCACTTTTAATATCAAAATAAGTATTTCATTACTAGTAAAACAACACACACTTTTCTTTACCAAATATAAGATTTTTTTGTGGTTATAGGAAATTTTGTACATTATAATAGCATATAAATGTAGTTTAATGAGAGAAAATAGTTATCACTCATTGATAAAATAGTAATTATATTATAAAAATTATTCCTAATAACATTTACTATTTAAATTAAAAGGACTTCTAAAAATTATTGCAAAGGTAAGGAGAAAGGATGGGTGGGGAACCCTTATTTCAACAGAGTAACAGCTTTGGAAAAGGCTATAATGATAGAGAATAAATAAAATACCATGAAAAATATATCATAAAGAATATAATACAATGAATAAAAAAATCTAATTATATGAAAAAATAATTTAAAAATACATTATGAAAAAAGTATTTTACTTGAAACAGAAATGGGAGGATTGAGGAAACACTTACCTCTTGTGCTTCATATAGCTTAGAGTCGACCGTTTCAATAAAAAAACTTCTTCAATATTGATGAGGGAGAAATTTAAGAGACGCATTCATAGATATATGATGAGAGAAATTTAAATTTTGGTTTGGGGGAATGGGAAGAGTGGGTGGGTATTTAAAATTAAGGTGGGGTGGTTTTGAGGGATGAAATATTGGTTAATTTATTATATAAGTCAACCACTTGTTGGTGAAACCAATTATAACTAATTTTATATCTTATTAATGAATGAATTGTATTTAAATGAAACTTAATATAATTCAACATAAAATTTTACCTTCCAACCAGCCCCTTTAATGTATAGAATTCAAAATTAATTTTTATCTCAGAAATCCAATTTTTGGTTCCAAATTGTAATGTTTAAATTTATAAATTCAAAATATTATTTTTAAATTCATATTTATTCTTACTAAATAAAATTTTGATTTATTATAATGGTTAATAAATTTTTGAATCATGCTCATATCATAAAGACATTATAAAATCACTATACTCATAAAATGTTAATTATCACTTTTTCAACAAAAAATTAACCTTGTCTAGAAAATTACAAAAAAAATTACCCTGAGATAATTTTTTAATGGAATGGTATTTTTAAATAATATTTTTTCCTAATGAAATTTGTATTATATATTATAAAATATTATACACAAATAAAATATAGAGAAACCAACAAAATTTAATCTCATTAATAATGATCATTACATTAGTCATCTATGGAACCAATTAAAATGAAAAACATTACAACTAGACAAAAAATATAAAATATAATAAATAAGTCAGAAAATATGGATTACCACAATCTACTAGAATCATTTCCATCATAAAAAGCACTATCTAACTAAAACAAAATATTAGTAAACCAATAAGTGTCATATTAAATAAAAATATAACCTTAGGTAAAATTATATTGAAATTTGATTGAAAGAATGAGGTGGTATTTATAGGGTATAAAGGAAAATGTTACCACTGGTATTTGACCGTTATATGATCGTCGGTCAGATATAACTATTGGTTAACATAACTATTGTTCAAATTGATTATTAAAAGATATACCCAAGGGTTAATATTTTACCATTATAATTAGTGTTTATAAGTATTAATGGAAAATAATAATTGAAGAAAAAAAAGGAGAAACAATATCCTCTACCAGTAGAGTCATGATGTTTGAATCCCATCTGTCAGAACATGGAAAGAGGTAACATCACTAGGGTTTTAACTTGACCAAACCCATGAAAAACATCAAAAATCGAATCTTGAAAGAAATCAACTATTGGATATTTTCATGTTAGTGGATATTATCACTCGATCAATCTTAGTTGAGACACCCCATGAAACTACCGCCATCATACGCCTCACTCGTAAGGTGTATGCGAGGTGTAATTAGGGGTTAGATTTTTATGCCTTAGTTTTTTACGTTTAATTTCCTTTGTATAAATAAAATTTTTATTCCATAAAATCCATTTTAAGATTATTTTTTATTAATAAAATATATGTTTAATTGAGATAAATTTGATAAATTGATTTCAGGACAGAAATAAAACATAATTTTATTTTTTTATAGAAAATATATACAATTTTATAATAAAATTTGGTACTCTGAATAATTTTCTTTCAATTAAATATTATTTTAAAAAACTCTTATTTAAATATAAATGATAAAATAATTTTATAATGGGTAGAGAAAATTTTTAAGTGTCAGAAATATGATTGTATCCTAAAAATTGCTATTATTCAATAAATAATTATTTGTATATTTAAATGTTAAAATTATATTATGTATATAATTATTCTGAAAAAATAAAAAATATATTTTAAATTTACATGTAGAAATTAGGTAATGGTGAATTTATTATAATTTTCTCAAAAATCTTATTTTCCCGTGAATAGTAAAAATATAGTTTAGGGCATTAGGTATGTTTTATGAATTCATATTTATTTCATAATGATATAATAATTAATTATACTAAATCCATGACCTAGAATATTTTTTTTAATTAATATTAATTATTTTAATAAATTTTATTCAATTTTCTAAAGTGTAAGTGAATTTCCAAAGTCTAAAATGGTAAATGTGATTTTAAAAAAATTACTTTCGGGAAATTTTAATTTTTCATTCCAAAAGAAGTATTATAAAATAGTGATTGGATTTGTTGGATTATAATATCATAAAATGTTACTAAATTTTTTGAAACCATGAGTATAACCATTAGTTAATACAATGGCATTTCATTTTCCACAACCTATATTTCCAAGACATATATTTAGAAATTATTAAACAATTACTCAAATTTTGATAAAAATACCCACCCATTTCACCATTCTCTTTTACTCCCAATCCTTTTTCCATGAATTTCCAGTGATATTTCCTCCTATGGAGTCCCCAAAAGGCATTCTCAGGCCCCCAGAGATCCAATCCTCAAGTTTTAGGAGTACATCATCATGGTAAGGGAATTATTCACTTCTCGTTTCCATTCAAGTTCCCTTTTTTGTGGTATGTACTCTAATTTCCAAGATATGTTCTTTTTTCCTCTTTATATTATCCCATTACTATAATAATATTCTTTTATAAATGGGTGAACATTTTTTCCCTCATTTTAAATTTTTCTAAATCTAAATTTTATACTTATCATGCTTTCGAGTTTACTTCTCAAATTTATCACTTTGAAATGAGAAATTGTCATTTATTTCCTTTTGTGAATATCTTATCCTCTACATTTTCCATAGTTATTCACCTAGTTGTAAAAAATGTTCATTTATTCGAGGATTTACATATATGTAACCCACATATCCTTCTCATGGGTTATAAATGACAAGGTGATCATGTCCTTATGAACTATTGTGCGTCGTAATTTTGATAAGAATCCCATTATTTATTCTACATGGGTTATTAATGAATTGATTTATTATGATCTATGTGGATCAAATTGATTAATAAATATAAATTTTGTACCCTGATAGTGCTCAAATTCATTGGGTAAATAATTTAATCTCTAGATATGATATGTTTTATGATACCTTGGTGAATTACCTTGGTAATTTTAATATATTATAATTTGGTGATAGACCTTGGTGATATGATTATAAATATATCATTTAAATTTTTTAGCCACATTTCCATGTTTTGATTCATGGTATTATTATTATATTCTTCAAATTAATTTCTTATTTTTATTTCTCATGTACCTATTTATATGTCTCATGATCATATGCATTTTCTCCCCTTGATTATTCAATTATTAGGCTTTATTATGACCCATTTTTGATGTATGAACTCAGGATATCAGCCGCATTAAATGTAACCAAGGTTGAACCCATGAATATTTCTTTCAAATGGTTTAGAATAATGTTGTATGTTTTCATATTTCACAAATAAAATTTCCAAGAAACTAAACATTAAAATATCATATGTTTTGTTCCATGTTATGAAAATTTTATGTAATAAAAAGGTGGGATGTCATAGTTAGTATCAAATCATGGTTTAGATATTTTTTAAATTAGGACTTTAAAACATTGTTATGAAACTTAGGGACAAGTCTAATTATAGAAAAACATCTTAGTATTTAGGTGAATATTAATTTAGTGGTTCCCAAGAAAATACATACATGTTTGGATATTAAAAGTGTAGGTATCTATGATATTTATGAACCTAGGGATAACACATTAAAACACCACATTGAACTAGAATTAATCAAGATCTAGTGCCTGGAAATGGGCTTTTCTTCACAACTAGATTAACACTGTTGGGGGGATATGTTTGGTTAATCAAAATATTTTTATAAACCTTCATTAACTATATGTATAAAATTTAATTTTTATTAAAAAAATATATAGGCATGATTTTTTAAGCCTTAAACTCCCATTGTAATTTTAAGATTCATAGAAGTAACATTTTTCTCACTATGGTTTCTTCTTTTATAAAAAGCGAAGGAAATATGAGGAACCACATAAATGATGAGTGCAATGGATGATTCAATGACGGTCATACCATAGAAGTTGGAATGGAAAGCATTATATGTAAGATGAATCAAATATCTTGAGTTATGAATAATAACATGAATCATGCTATGTGGTCAGATTCACCACTAAGGGAACAACTTGTCATTGATTCCTTTATACGTTAATGAAAACCTTCTTTTAGTGGATCTAACAAACTATTGATTTCGAAAAAATCTATTAACACTATATAAAATATCTTTTATATATTCAATTTTTGAGCTAGAGATATTCACCCGGGAAAAATATCATTTAAAAGTATAACTTGATCAATGGTGGACACTAGTTAAAAATATAAAACCAAGATGGGAGATTGAAGATATGGTGTTGGAAGAGTTCATGAGAATACTTTTTAATAAGTATTTTCTCCATTCAATGTGGAAAAAAATAGATAAGTGACTCCTAGAGCTAAAGAATATGTAAAATGAACTAGTGGTAATCTATGAGATGAACTTTACAAGACGTGATCGATACACCTATATCATTATTATGGATACTACGAGGAATTTTGAAAGATTATTTAGTGTACAAGTACCCTATCTAAGAATTAATTTATAAATTAAAGACTATGAAAACTATGAGGAGATAGTGAGGAGTGCTATTAAGGTTTAATTTGAGTTTAGATATAAGTAGTGGAAACATATATCAAATTAAAAGAGAGTAATGGAACAAAAATCAGGGAAGAATTTTGATCCCAGAAGTGAAGGAAATAATGTGAAGCTTTCGACATGAAATAAACGTGGTAAGAAGTTTTCAGAGAACTTATTTCTTGGGAGTGGAAATTTTTATAATTGTGGAAGAGATGGGTATATAGCTATAAAATATTTTGGTGAGGTGGATCCTCAACTCCTCAAAACAAACAACAAAGGGAATATGGTATAAGCCAAGCAGGAAGTTCAATTATTTAAGTATGGATAGTGTGGGAACCATTCTAGTCAATTACCAAATCATAATACAATTTAAGGAACAACCATTAACATCAGAATATTCCAAGGGATCAAGGTTGGGAATTTTCTACCATTATGGCTAATGTAGACACTCCAAATGATGTGGTGGAAGGTACACTCATTATTCTCTAAAAGCTAGAAAGTACTTTTCTTATTTTTTTTCTACGTATTACTTTATTTCATATAGTTTTGAAAAGAATATAGAACAAATCCCCAAAATTATAAATGTACAGTTGTAAATCAAGACTCCTAGTGGAATTATCCTATCATCAATAGTGTATATAATCTCTATTATTATATTTGGTGAGTAAAATATTGTCAAAAATATAGTAGGCATTCCCATGGTAGAATTCAACACTATACTAGGGATGGACTATCTCTGAATGTATAATGATTAGATAAACTAAAAAATCATATAAATCTTAGTAGTCTTTAATGAAAAACCTGTAGTTATTTTCAAAGGAGATATATCTCGATTTGATCTTTTTCTTAAAGAACCTCCCATATCCTTATTTATGGATAATATTGGGGAATAGGGATAAAGAAATGAAAGTATAAAGATAGAAATTATACCCATAATTCTTGAATAGGTTGATGTATTTTTTAAAGAGTTATATGTACCGCACCTAGAAATAGAGGTATAGTTATCCATTAAACTCATTCATGGATCCAAGATGATATCGAAGACTCTGTATATAATGGAAAATGTGGAGTTAGATGAATTAAAGAAAAAACGTCAAGATATTTTGGAGAAGAGATTTACCCAACCAAGTGTGTCTCCTTGGGGAAAACCTATTCTATTTGTAAATAAGAAGAATGGATAAATTTGGCTATACATTTATTATAGAGAACATAATGGTATCATATTGAAGAAAAAAATACCATCTCCCAATGATTGATGCTTTATTTGATCACCTTTGTGGGGATCAATTATTCTCCAATATTGAACCTAAATTGGGAATCACTTAATGAGGCTGAAGAAATAATATATTATTAATACTACCTTCTAACCAAGATATGGGCATTATGATTTTGTTATTATGAACTTCATTTTAACTAATTCCCATTCTATATTTATATATTTTATTAATATATTCTTTAGGGACTGCCTTGAAAAAATTGATGTATTTTTTATTAATGATATTATGATATATTATAATAGTCATAAGGAGAATGAGGATCATTTAAGGGTTATATTGAATACATTAAAGAAGGAAAAGCAATTTGTAAAATTTATAAAATGAGAATTATAGTTATAATAAGTTACATTCATGGGGCACATTGTAACCAATGAAGGAATATCAGTTGAAACTACAAAGATAATGGTTGTAGTGGAGTGGTCTCATCCTACAGAAGTAACTGAGATTCATAGTTTCCATGGTATATCATAATATTATAGGATGTTTTTGAAAAAAAAATATGACTTTATAATCCTCTAACCATGTTAACTCGAAATGCAGATAAGTTCACCTAGACAAAATAGTTTGAAGAAAGTTTCTATTAATTGAAGAAGAGATTGGTTATTTTACTTGTGTTAACTCTACCCTATTTTGGGGAAGGATTTTTTATTTTTAGTGATTCATCACTGAAATTTATTGGGTTCATCCTCAAGAAAAATGAAAATTTGATCACTTATTCATCTCGATATTTAAAACCTTTTGAGCAGAATTATCCTACGAGTTACCATGATTTAGCTACTATTATTTTTATCTAATGATATAGAAGAAATATCTTTACGGAGATAAATGTGACATATACATAAACCAAAAAAAGTTTAATTTATATATTCACATAAAATTAATTGAACATGAGACAAATAATATTGATGGATCTTCTTAAATACCATGACTACACAAATCATTATCACCCTAGAATAGAAAATAGTTTCATTGGTGCATTAAGTAGGAAAGACCCTCTTGTGTTAGAAATGATGAGAATTCAAGGAGATCCATTAATCAAGGACCTATTAAAGTTATACATGGGAATAATAAGGTAAAGTAAATAATCAACCCTATCTCAAATTATTTATCAACCATCATTAATAGAGAAGATCAAGATATCTCATAGAGAAGATCCGTTGATATAAAAAAAGATAAAAGATATTAATAATGAGATGTTTCCATAGCTAAATATTGATCATTAAGGTGTAATACAATTTCATACAGGGCTATGTGTCCCATATATCCCAGATATAGAAAAAGATATGATGGATGAAGCTCATAGATCTACTTTCCATATACTTCCTGGAAGAACTAAAAATGTACAGGAACATTCGTGATCATTATTGGTGGGATAATTTAAAAAGGAATATTGTTGACAACAATTCAAGGTTATTGGTGTGTCAACAAGTGAATGATGAGTGACAACTTACTAAAGGGTTATTTCATCCACTACCCATGCCAACATGAAAGTTTTAAAATATGACAAAGGAATTTGACATTAGTATCCCAAGAACATCCAAATGAAACAATTTGATATATGTTATAGTGGTTCGACTCACCATGATATCCCATTTCATCATTATTCAAGAATATTTATCTCTTGACCATCATGACACAATATATGTAATTGAAATGGTGAGGCAATATGGGGTTTAAATTTCTATCATTTATAACCATGATCCATATTTCACATCTATGTTCTAGAGAACTCTTCAAATTGCTCTAAATACTGAATTGAATTTTAACTCAACCTATCATCACTAAAATAATTGTTAATCTAAAAGGAATATTCACGCACTTGATTACATAATAAGAACATAGTAAATGGAATATAAAGTTGGATGTTATCAACACCTCCCATTTTTTTAGTTCTCACACAAAAATGTCTTCCAATAAAGAATTCAAATGGAACCATGTGATGCTCAATATAGGAACCAGTACAGAACTCCCACATGTTGGGATGAAGTTGGTAAAAAGAAGCTACTTGGGCTTAAACATGTGGAAGAGATGATAGAAAAGGTTCATGTCATCCAATAACATATATAGGTTTCTTATAGCAGGAAGAAGTGATATGCTATCAATCATCGAAGGGACTTGGATTTTGATGTAAGAGATGATTATTTTCTTTGGATATCACCATGGAAGCAAGTCATGTGGTTTAGAAAGAAATGAAATCATATCCCATGGTACATTGTCCTCTTTAAGATTATTGATCACATAGAAGAAGTGGCATATTGGCTAGAACATTCACCAAATCTAGCTCATGTTCATGATGTATTCCACAGATCTCTCTTGAGGAAGTATATACTTGATCCCTCACATGTATTGAGTTCACAGGTGGTACAAATGGAACATGATCTCTCTTATGAGGAGTAGTTTTTGGGGATTTTCGAACATAGATACAATATTCTAAGCAACAACATTACCCATCTTTTCAAAGTGTTTTGGATAAATCATAAATATGAATAAGCGATGTGGGAACTAGAGAATAAAATTATATATAAGTACTCACACCTTTTTTGTAACTGAGGGGTTGAGTTGGAATTTTGGGGATAAAATTTCTTAAGGGGGGAAAATGTAATGACCCAAGATTTTTAAATGGTATTTTTTATAAATAAATGTGTATTATATATTATATATTATTATAAATATATAAGATATAGAGAAACTAACCAAATTTTATCTCATTAATAATGATCATTACATTAGTCATCTATGAGACCTATTAAAATTCCAAACATTACAACTGGAAAAATATATATAATATAATAGATAAAAAGAGAAAATATGGATTGCCCCAAACTGCTAAAATAATCTCCCCCTTGGTGAACACTATAAGAATGAAACAAAATATTATTAAAACAATCAGCATCTTAATAAATGAAAATATAACCTTATGAGGAATTATAGTGAAATTTTAGTGAAATAATTAAGTGGTATGAATATGGTATAAAGGAAAATGTGACCACTGGTGTTCGATCATTATATGACCATTTTTCATATATGATAATTGGGTAACATACCCATTTTCCCATCTGAACATTGGAAACTATAACCATGGATGATAATTTTACCACTATAAGTAACGTTTATTTGTAGTAATGACAAAATATAATTGATATAAAAATGAATAATGATGGTCTCAAACAGTAGAGTCATATCATTTGAAGACCATTTTTAAAATATTGGGAGGTAGGTAGAATCACTAGGGTTTACCCTTGACCGAGCCCAATCTGAACTTCAAAAGTGAATCTTGAACTAAATCACTTATGGGAGAAGTTCAAGTTAGTGGTGACTACCACTCAGTTGATGTTAACTGAGACACCCCATGAAAATACAATCATTGCACACCTCAACCATAGAGTGTACACAGGTTTAATTAGGGTTTACCTATCTAGGCCTTAGATTTTTAAAGTTTAATTTATATTGTATAAATAAAAATTTAATTCCATACATTCCATTTTAAGAATAGTTTTTATTAATAAAATATATGTTTAATTTAGATGTATTTGAAATTTTTATTTATGGAAGAAAATAAAACATAATTGTATTTTTTTTGAAAATATATAAACATTTATAATAAACTCAGGTATTTTGGATAATATTCGTTACAATGAAATATTATTTTATAACACTCTTATTTTTATATAAACGATAAATAATTTTATAATGTCTTTGGAAAATTTTTATAAGTGTTAGAAATTTGACTGTCTTAAGAACTGTTATTTTTTATAAATAAGGTTTTTTATATTTAAAAGTTAAAATTATAAAATATAGAAAATTATTCTAATAAAATAAACTTTAAATTTGAAATCTACACATCGAAATTAGGTTATGTTGAATTTATGATAATTTTTAGAAATACATTATTTTTTTCATGAATAGTAAAAATATTGTTTTGGGTTTTTGGTTTGTTTTATGACTTCAAATTTATGTCATAATGATTTTTTAATTAATTAACCACAACCAATTTTAATGTCTTATATTTTCCATGTAATTTTTTATTTGAAAATTATATGGGATTATTTCGAGACTAGGTGTTGAGACGACGCGTGATTGTGAGGCCCGGGGTGCCTAGAATAAATGTTCAAACTTTTTTTATGTTTATTAAAAATATCACACATGATCGGTTTTAGTAAATTTTACATGAGTGCTTCGATTTTAAATCTGAGTGAACCATTATGTTTAGAGTAATGGTTATTTCTTAGGCAGTGCATAACTTTGACCGGCACATGCCGACTACGAAAAATCTCTTTTAGACGTTTTAATGGAAAATAAAATAAACTTAGAAAAAGTTTATTTTAACTTTTAATAGTGATGCAGCGGCACTACTATGCCATGACTAAGAAGTTTTATACTTTTATAAATGAAACATCATGGAAACACTGTAACTCAAAATAATAGCGATGTTGAAACACGTTTCTTGATTTAAAATCTTGGCATGGATATGAGATCTGATTGAGAATCCTTGGAGGCTCTAAAAAAAGAAAAACATGTTAGAAAATCCTCTCATTGACAAATGAAGAACATTGGAGGATAGAAGATTAGATTCAGAATAGGCATTGGTGGATTGACGAATGAAAAACACAGGACTCAAATTTTTTCAATGATAGATTCAATCATCAAGGTAGGGGGTTTCTTGTATAAGTGAATTATTTCTCCATTATTAAGTTTAACGATAAATGTAGGCCAACCCACGAACAGTTTGATACACAGTTCGACAGTTCTTATAGGATGGCTAAAACTAAGGGATTAAAGTGAATAGACCTGGGTGATTATTCTTCTATTTTTATTTTGTGTTTCCACATACATTAATTTACGAAAGTATTCATGAACAAGTCCAAAGTCTATTCTAAGGGTATTCCTGTGATATTTCTCTCCCCTGTTCTTGTGTTCTTCACCAACGAACCCTCGTGGTCATGTTGGGATTTTCTAGGAGATTTTCAATGTGACCAGAACCCCAGAGTGACAACAAGACAAGTTCGAGCCCATGTTGATGAAGAATGTGACCCAAGGGTCGCAGGCATGCTTTTGTTTTAAAAAATATAGCACCAGAGTGCAACTATAGACCCATAGAAGAGGACCTGGCGGTGCGGGCATGCGGAGGTGTGGTCGCCCGTCAGTAGGGGGACCTAGATCTATGACTGGTGGTAGAGGACCCCACGACATAGAGGTCATGGGTGGTAGACAGGGCCACCAGAAGGCTTGACCGGATGCAGCACAAAGTCGCGGTCCAACTGGACTGCAGAGAGACCCCAAGGCAACCGCCACAGGGTGGTCCACGCGGAGGTCGACCGCATTGAATACGGCCAACCATGTTGACCAGAAAGGGATGCAACAACCTCCACATTCAGGTGGAACAAACCAGGGTGGGCTGGACCTAGTAGGTCGGGTCTGGTTGGGTCAGGCCGGCCCGACCAGACCCGGATCCAACCAACCCCTTTTTACTTAAAAGCTCATAACTCTCAAACTGTGTCTCTGTTTGACAAGATTTTTGCAGTATTCAGACCCTTACGATGAGGTGGTCCTTTTGATATACTCTAAATGGGATTTCATGTAAGTTGGTGTATATCCTAGTGTCTTGAGTAGGAGGTTATCTCAGAATGAGCATGCTAAGGACGTAATCCTACGACTGGCTACAACCTAGAAGCTATGTGATTACCAAGACTGTGTGTCTTACGTAGAATATTTTTGTTTTATAGACTTTCTGTTTTACCATTACACAGTCTGTACTCTCTTGTCCCACAAGGGTGCGGGTCCTATAATCTTCGACAACACTTCATGTGTTACATACACTCTGTGTGTTACCAACACTCTGTGTGTTATATACACTCCATGTGTTACCTACACTCTGTTTTTACCAAAAATACATGTGTTACCTACACTCTGTGTGTTACCAATGATCTGTGTGTTACTAATTGAGGGTAATGTGGATTCTTACGACAATATTATTTACGTACCATAGATCTATACATTGTGTGACCTAAGTACAGTGACTCTCTTGACAGTACCTTTTAGAGGCTACCCTTTGTGTTCCTATTTAGTAGTCTAAATGGTGTATTTATTAGTGATATATTTTATGGTATACTTCTTGGGATTCTTTGTGGTTTAATTTTTGTAATTACTTTGTGGTTCGGGGTCCCTACTGAGTTTTTTACTCACCCCTGTACGGGATTCACCGGCACATGTACTGTCTTGTGCATACAATCAATATCTTTGATAGTGTCCTTGGTAGGCCAAGGATAGAGGTGCTTTAGTGTGACCTAATGTATGTGGTTTGTTTCATGTACATTCAGATAGCTTACTGTACCTACCCTTCTGGTAGGGTTTTCTAGAGATGAGATCCAGAAGCTTGTACATTTCCATTTTAGTTAGGCTTATATTCTGGACCCTTTTTCTTTCAGTTTTGTACCTTATTATGAGTGGATTTTCTTAGTGTTTTGCATCAATGTTTACTTTTTGTTTTTTGTTTCAAAATTTTCTTGGAGATGGGTGCATGCATACAAGTACTATGTAATACGCCTCCCACTTGTGAGATATGTCTACTCGGCGCTAGTCACTAGCCCCTGACCTATGGGAGGCGGGATTGGGGTAGTCATAGAATAGGCCCTATGGGATAGGTCATGACAACAATGAACTAAAATATTTTATTTTATTAATATTAAGTATTTTAATAGATTTTAATCAATTTCCAAAACTATAAGTGTTTTCCTAAAGACTAAAAAGAAAATTTATATTTTTAAAACATTTCTTTGTGGAAAATTTACTTTTCCATGACAAAAGAATTGTTAGAAAAAAAATAAGTTATGATTTATTAAAATATAATAAAATGTTACTAGAATTTCTAAAACCTTGATAAAAACCCATGGGTAAGTCAATGGTTTTTCATTTTCCACAACCTATATTTCTAAGACCCATATTTGGAAATTATTAAACAATTCCTCCAATTTTTCTATAAATACCCACCCATTTCACCATTCTCATTCACTCCCAATCCTTCCTCCATGATTTTATGGAGATTTTTCCTCCCAATTAGTCCCTGCAAGGTGTTCTCAATATCTTAAGGTTCCAATAATCATGTTTTAGGAGTAACTCTTCAAGGTAATGGAAATCTCCGCTTCTCTTTTCTATTCAAGTTTCCTTTTTTGTGGTATGTATTATAATTTCCAAACTAACTTTTTCTCACTTTATATTATTCAATTACTATAATAATAGACCTTTATTAATGGGGGTCCTTCATTATCTCTCATTTTACCCTTTTCTAAAACCACATTTTATACCCTTCATGTTGCCGAATTTAATTCCCAAATTTCTCTCTTCTTCATGAGAAATTATCATTTTTTTTGAATATCCAAACCTCTTATTTCTCCCTAGGTATTAAAATATTTGTAAAAAAACTTTTTATTTTGGTATTTTAATATATGTAACCCAAGTGTTATTTTTATGGGTTAAAAATGATGTAGTAATCATTTCCTTAATCACTTTTGTGTGACATGCATTTGATAGGAATCCCATTATTTATTCTCCATTGTTTATTAATGATATGGTTTATTATGATATATGTGTCTCACATTATTCAATACATATGAAGGTTGTACCCTAATATCACTCCAATGCATTGGATTAAGAATTTAATCTCTAGTGATGATATGTTTCACTATACCTTGGTGAATAACCTTGGTAATTTTCATTTATGACACCTTGGTGATGATCCTTGGTGGTATTATTATGAATGTATAATTTAAATCCTGTAACCACATTTCCATGTTATGATTCATTTTCTTATTATTATGATATGCCTATTGTTCATTCCATATTTTTATGCATTATGTTCTTGATGATATTTCTCATGATCACATGATTTATGTTTCCTTTTCTTATTCCCTTACTAGGCTTCATGAACACCCGTTTCATTTGATGTATGTACCTAGGATATCAGATGTATTAAAATTAACTTAGGTTGAACCCATGAATATGGAATTCAAGTGGATTAGAAGAAGTCTTTATATTTTAATATTTTAGGTACCTAATTTCCAAGAAACTAAACTTTAGAAGATCCTATATTTTGTTCCATGTAATGAGAGTTTTATGTAATAAAAAGGAATTATTTCATACATTTTTATGTGAGGCACCCAAAAAATACCTTTTTCTTCAAAAAAATTATTTATCTATCTAAAATTTTTAAAATACATGTGTATTTCAAAATCAAATATTTGGTGTGTAAAATCCAAAAACACTTCTTTTAAAAAAATCTAATTTCATTGTGATATTGATGTGTACCCATGTTACTATTTAATGATTATATTATTATAAAATTATTTTATGCACATTATGAAATTATAATTCTAATTAAGTGGAATTTAGTTTTTAAATATGTAATTATGAAAAATGGGATTTAGCATAAAAAACTTTATATATCATGATTTATAATTTTATTCCAACAACCATTTTAATTTCATAAAACCATGTTATCAATAATTTACAAACATTTTTTAATAATAAAAATTAAGTTAGATTAATTACATGTTAAATTAATAAATATTTTGTAACATTATTTTTTAGTAAAATATGTTACAAAGAACTTTAAAAATAATTTTTTACTAATAAAATATGTACATAAGATGTAATAATAATCCCTTAGAAATAAAATTGACCATAATTTAATTAAAAATAATTGATAATTTATTCTTTTACTATGTAAATAAAATTAATCTATTATCATTTAATAACATAATTACCATGAAAATAGAACTTATGAAAAATGTGTTGTATATATGTAAAACAATATTTAATATGGTACAATAGATATAACAATTTATATAGTTAAATAAAATATGGAAATTGGATATAACATAGGTTGCTAGTAACAAATATTCCCTTATCATCTTTTGGTCCTGGTTTCAAATATCAGGGCCTCTCCAAACATGACAGTTTGCCACCCTCCCTAAAAGCTTCCCATTTTCAATAAAATTTTTTGTAAATAAATTTACATTATACTTGAAAAATATGTAAATAAATAACATAGTTGATTAATATTTTCATAAATATTTGGTTTATTAAAATGAAGAAATTAATTTAGAATTTATATTTTTATTTTTTAAGAGAAAATATATAAATGTTTATTTGAAATCCAGGATATTTTGTATCTTCTTTCTTCTCCCTCAGTTGATGATAACCTGATCAATGATCAATCTAAGAGAAGAATTAAGCTCCATGAAACTGTTTGAATAATTAATAAATTCTTGGAAGAGGGTATTTTTTCTTTACTATGATCCCATTATGTTCTCTATATTCAATTCATAGTCTCATTTTTTCACCCTTCTTTATAAATAGAATAGGCACTCCCAAATTAGACACACTCGAATAGATAAATACCTTTTCCAAAAGATCTTGCAGTTCTTATTTAATTATTATGACTCATTAAAATTCATTCTATATGTGTTCTTTGATATAGATTTGGATCTAGGTATGAGTTTAATGGATAATTCAATCTCTCTTCCCGATAGAGTTCCAAATAATTCTTTTGTAAATTCAACAATGTATTACTAAAAAATGGGTAAAAATTATATCTTTTTTACATTATCTTTCTTACACTTCTTCACTAATAATTTATATAAATAATACTATAGGATGTAGTTCTTTACAAAACCCAGGTTGGGATATGTCTACTTTGAAAATGATTTCAGATTCCCCCCACCATGACAAATAAAATTTATTTTATTCTATAATTGATCTTGGAATTATACTTTGAGATTCAATCCATCCCTAATATTATGTTTAATTAAACCATCAAAATAACTACTAGTTTTTTTATTAGATTTTTCTCACCAATTTTAGTAAGGTAATACCTATATATTCTTATGGAATGAATATATCCTCCATGAGTTTAAATGAAAACTCTACTTATAATATATCTAGTTTTTATTTATTGTTCTTTACAAAGGCATTACACTGATCAATATTTCTCTATTGGGGTTTATTATAGCTTAACTCCACCATTATATGGTTTGGGAAAAGATTAGAAAACTAACCAAGTTCTCCACACATGAATCAATGAATTATAGGATGCACTTTCACCATCTTCCCCATGTCATTAGAATTGGGATGTCGAGGCTTTACACCTCCAAGAAAATTTCATGTAATGTGCCTATCATTTACACATTTTTATCACTTTTCACTTCCTTGAATATAGTTACTCAAGTTCCTTTCCCCACATTTTTCACATAAGGTGTGTTATTTTTTCCTCCCTTCATTTTAAGGGTTATGATTCTTCCCAAAAAAAAATTCTGCATGCTTCTATTTTTATCATTTTTTCTTTAAGACCACTATGCATCTCTAAATTCCATCTCTATATTGAGATCATATCATTTGATTGCATCATAGCTCTCAAAGTCGCATATTTCCCAATTTTTATATATATAAATTCTCATATCCTTAAATAATCAATCAATTTTTGTGTACAAACCAATTAAAATTTTGAATCATAACGTCCAAGACTAGTGAAGTTCATCTCATAAATTCCCACATATTTACCTTCCTCTTGCTTCAACTTAATAAATTCTTTTTATATATTTTTTTATAGAATTTAATGAATATAATTCTTGAAAAAGACATTTTCTGATGTCTTCCCATTATATAGAATCAATTTAAACCTTAGGCTTTATATTTTTTATTAACATCCACTACTGACATACTTATCCCTATAAATGATATACTATAAGGGTTAACTTATCTTTATCAAAACAATGAGGTATATAAAATATATATTCTATAGAATTAATATGTTTTTTTATGCTCAACAGGTCAAGGGTCCACTGAAATTGTGTGGGTATTAGCGCATTAAGGATTCAATGGCTACTTATTCCGTTTTAAGCAAAGATAGATACTCTATGTTGTTTATGTTATTATTCATAAAATGGGATAGTTGATTCAAAATAATCATGAAATTTTCTACCCTATATCCTATCATATTAGTAAGTTTATTATTGCATTTCCCATTTCACCCACTATTCACATGGGCCCTTTTATTTCCCATAATTTTCTAAAAAGGAAGAAAAAGTAAATAAGAAAATGGGAAATATTAATAATCAATTTTAAAGGGAAGCATAATTATAATTTTTTTACAATATAAGTCTTCTAGAATCATATTATTTATCCATATTTTTTTTAATTTTAATATAAATAATTACTTAACATATATATACACTCATTATGATTCGTAAAAAGCATATGATAACCAAAGAATATCCCCGAGAGTGTCAAGATAGGGGTGAAGTAAGCCATAATTATCTTGCACTATGGGAGTTATTTATTTAATACTCAATCCACCCTTTTGGAGGTTATTACCCCTAGGTACAACTGTGCTAGAGAAATATCCGCTTTTCGTATCCAGATAGGGATTTCATTGTTTAGAATCCAATCTATTTATACTTCACCAAAATTTCATGAATTTTTCTTTTATTTATACATATCCATAGTGATATTAATAATTTTTTCTAGTTTTAATTTCTAAAAATAATTAAACCATATTTTATGGAAACTATGCAGAACCACCATTTTATACATGATTTTAAACATAAATCCTTGAAAAAATATTACAAAAATAAATCAAAATGAAATTTTTAGGTTTACTGTCTTTGAAACTAGGTACATAGTACAGGATATAAAAGGTACACAAAAGAAAACATAAAATAATTTTCAAATCTCTTGAGAGGCTTCTTTATTATCTAATCATAGATCACCTCACTTCATTGGATTTCCTTGGGACATTTATCAAATTAAAGGGGTGAGAATAAATCCCAAAAAGGGATAAACAATGTAAGAGAATATCAGAGGAGAAACATAAAGGATTGCATAAGAACATGTACAAGGGAACTTAAGGCATAACATAAGTATATCAACATAAGAACATGAGGCATAACATGGAAATGTGGCTATAACATAAACATGATACATTCATAAACATATCACCAAATCTCATCACTAATGTTTCATAAAACATATTACCTAGAATTTTGACCAAGGTGTCATATAAAATTACCAATGAGTGATTCCAAGTAATCATGAACATGTCATCTTTAGAGAATAATTAATTACCCAATGCATTGAAGCACAATCTGGGTGCAACCTTCATATGTATAACATTATGTGTCACATAGATAAAATATCATAAGTATATATCATTTTTAACCCATTAGTAGATAATATGGGTTACATTAATGTATTTTCTTGATTTATAGTTTAAATATACATCAAAATTAATAACCTTTAATAAAATTGGGTTGGGTATTCATGATGTGAAAATATAACATGGAAAGTCAATGGATGATTTTGGAATCATAATGGGCGTACAAAAGCGATCTTGGAATGGGTTTAATGAGATAAAAAGGATGTGTCTCTTTAAAAATACATTATATAAATATTTATTGTGGTGTTTTTAAACTCTTTAAAATTTAATAAGTTGAGAATAAAAATTATTATACAAAATAATCTCTTGATTTGAAAAAGTGGAGGAAGAGAACCCTTGCCTTGAGAGGAATCTTATTAGATCTAGAGAGATTCTCTTTAAAATAATAGAACCAAATTGAATAGAGTCATGAGATATGTATTGTTAATGTATTAATGCTCAATGGATATGGAATGTAGAGTGTAGATAGAATGGTTGGGTATTTATACTTGAGGAGGGGTGGTTTTAAAGGATAAAATAATGATTATTTTGTTTCTAAGGCTAACCACTTTTGGGTGGTATTAGTTCCAATGAATTTTATTTATATATAATATTAAAATATTTAGTTGTGGGTGTCAAAAACCTAAAACACACATTTCAATTTTTTATTTTTATTTATCTTAAGTCTTTACCCTTAATTTTAACATTTTACATTATTTTACCTTTTACTATAGCAACTTGTTTTTCCTCAGTAATTTTTTGTGCCTAAAAATGAAATTGACATTATTACATATTTTATACTTTATAATTATAAACATTCAATCAATTTTACTTTATTAAATTTATAAAATTGATAAAATCTAATTCTAATGTGATGCGTGTATGACACATAAAACAACTTTCTTAGAAAAGATAAAATCACAAATCAAAAATTCTAAGAATGTGTTTCAAAATGTAAAAAATTATTTATTAAGATATTCATTAAATAAATTTTTGATCAAGAATAGTGATTAAGAAAATTTAATTCATGATTATATCATGATTATATTATAATAATTTTGTTATTTCATGAAAATAATGTTTTTTCTTTTTACCCCAAAAATCAACTTTTTTTAGAGAATTACCATAAATTCAAATTAAAATAATTTTGACATTATTATTCCAAAAATTATATTTATTTTATAAATATAATTTTATATGATAACTTTGATATTTAAATAAAATATCATTATTTATTGAAAATTAAGAGTTTTTATGACATAATAAACTTTCTCATAATTATAAAAATTACTTAGGTTTTCATTAATTTATATTATCTTTAAAAAGTTTTTTATAAAATTATTTCATGAAAATAAATTTTATTTAAAAACTATACATTTTTAATAAAATTTATTTTTAGAGATATTTAAATATATTTATTGTTTTCAAAATTACAATTTTAGTTTCTTCATTTTTTATCATAAAATAATCCCAATAGTCACTTTATTGTATCTTCATAACTAATAATAATAATGACCAAATGTCTTATTGAATAGTGTTCATAATTTCTATTGACCATATTTTCTAACAATCATCATGTTGAACAGTCATATTTCTCTATAAATTCACTCATTTTTACTTCATCATTAACTAGTTTGCTTATAAAGGTTCTTACACATCCTTTGATAATGCCTATCATTTTCAGAATGCTTCCCTTTCATTTTATAGTCATTATAGATGGAAATGTCTTAATGGGGGAATTCACACCAATAGATACCTTTTATAGATTTTATTATTATTTTGTTTTTATATCCCATTATTATTGCTAGTTATAGAATTCAATATTAACACATGGTGTGTAAAGAAATGTAATATTCATTTTGTGAGCTTATATTATAAATTATAATAAAATATTTATTGAGAGACGAAAGTTATTTTATTAATATAAAAAATATTTTTGGGTTGTTACATTAATATCCCTTTGCATGGTATTTAATTAAATAATTTCATAATTACTTATTTTATTTAGTTTTAATCAATATAACTTATCATACTAATGATATTTCACAGTATGGGAAAAACTAAAGTAGGATGTTTAAATATTTCTTCTAAAAATTGAATAATTACGATCAAAAACATATTTTATTATGAAAAATCCATTAAAAAAGTTTTTTCATGGAAACTATGATCTTTTGTACATGATTATTTATTAATGAAAACATATTAACTACCAATATTATTCTTAAAAAATATTTAAAAATCCTAACACGTTCCTACAAGTTTGTTAGTCAACATTTCCAAATTTCAAACCTAACATGGAATTTTAATCACTAAAAGAATTCTTGGAAATACCATAAAACAAAACATCATTTTTAAAACATAAAAATTATTCCATGGAACCCATACATAAAACACATTATAATAAACCAAAATCATTTAGATAGGTAGGTTTTTAAATTTTCCATAAAAAATTAAATATAAACGATTAAATTTTATTTTAAATCATGTTGCTAATAATTTTTTTAAATAAACTAAACTATTTATAATATCACTATGAAAATAATTATAACCATTATTAAAATAAAACATGTCACTCACTAAGAAAAAAATCACAATATGGATTAAATAAAATCAAACAGTTATTATATAATATTTTATCCAACTTAAATTGTAATGAAAATCAGGGTATTAAAAATTCAGTTATCACTACATCAAAATGATAATCACTCTTAAATAATAATTTTCTCATTCAAATAACACAACCCTATCAGGAAATTTTTCAATTTAATATCAAAGTTCATAATTCCAAAACCAGAGAATCTAAATATCCACAAAATAATCTTTATAAAACATGGGGTTGAAATAATTTCTTTTATCAAGTTTAATGATTCTCTAGGATTATTAACAAATATGAAATTACTAATATCATACCCAAATAAATACAAAAAAAATTAAAGTCTCCACTTACCTTTTAATATTGGTGAATTTCATTAATTCTTATAGTTTTACGTCAATACCACATTACATTTCTCAAACAATACAAGCACCCATGTTAGCATAAATAGAGCTAGCACAAACATACAAACCAAGGAAACTCATCCACTGAACCATGATATTGCCTATTTTGGGTGACTCTTACTTTTATTTTTTTCTTTAAATCACATCATGAAAATAACAATCCATGATGGTGGAGGTGTTTAATATTCTTCATATTCTTGAATCTATAATATACACCAATTGAATAAGAAAAATCCATAAGCCCAACAACATGGGATTCATTTGAATTCATTCAATTAGCTTTATTTAATTCATAATATTGCCTCATTAAAATAAAGACACAAACAATGATAATTCTTGTCCCTATATTAGGTCTCTACCCTACAAGTAGTACCACCTCACTTGGTTGTTCAGTAGACTCTTAGTCCTTATGTCAGATCATGGGGGGTCTCATATCCTAGGTGATCTCTGTGGCTTATGGTACAAACCAATATCAACTAATAACACTTCCCTAATAAATCCTAAAATCCTCAAAATTCATAAACTTAATCTTCATCCTACCACTCAACCATCAACTCTGATACTATTCTATCACACCCCCCACTAGAACCCCTTCTAGGATAGAACTAAAGAAAAAAGTGAAACATGAAGCCTACCTCCAATATCCATGGGTTAGTGACTATAACCAATGGTATAAAACATGAAATGGGATTCATTACCCTCATATTATAAGATAAGGACAAGAAACAAGTCAAAGACACCAATCAAAACCATTTCATATAAAAATAAACCAGGAACCTATACAATAAAACCCCACAATGAATGATTTAAAATACATGATGTCTCCAAAATAAAACTCTCAAAAAAATATTCATCAACAACTCCTATTGGGGGTGAAAAACTAAATGAAACCTTATAGAAAAAAATAATTAAGAATTTTATTTTGAATTTCTACCTCCTAAAAGTCTTCATAACCCCTTGACTCAGCATTATAGAAGTAGGAAGTATACACAACCTAAAAACCAAAAAAAATCCAAACAGGTGAAAAATTGCAGAATGAAAAATAAAAATTGAATAACACACATGAATTACTTTATTTGTATGAAATTACTACATCCATGAAAGAAACTTGCACTTAGTGTGATAAATTAACGTACAAGAGGTTAAAAAAATTATCTCTCTCACTGCTCCCACTCAGATGAGGTATCCTTCTGATGACTTATGATCATATATATTTGATAGAATTTTGTTCTTATAAATCATTTTCTACTCCCAACTCATATTTATAGAGTTATTCTCCCAATAAATTGGTTATATATCCATATGTGATTCATAGTGTTCCTTCTATCAACTAAGTAAACCTATAATACATTGTTATACCTTTACATTGACAACCAAACCCAATGAACATCTGAGAATCCATTTATTGAAACTATCCTATTAATACTTTAAATAGAACATTAAAACAACATGCATCAGTTAGTCATCTTTTATAAAGGCCATTGTCCGTATCTTCAATCAGCAGCCACATTTCAATAATGTTCATTCTGAGAAAAATGAAGAGACTACATAAAACCCAATAATATCCTAATTGATGACTACTTCAGGGATTAAATCATCCTTTTTCATTCATTAGAGTTTAACTTTTTCTAGTATATGTGGTGTTCTCCATTTCATTTAATTTACCTAAGTCCAATTGAGGAACGGTGTTACGTCATAATTTCTTGGACTAACACCTTTTTTGAAATGTCTGAAAAATTTTACATTCCATCCACCTTAAAAAGTTACAAAACTCTGTCTTCTAGCAGATTTTGGAATAAATCAAATTTCAAGTTGATTTTTTTTCCTTTCATGAAAAATTAGATTCTTAGAAAGGTGAATGTTACTCTATCATAGAAAAACATTCCTCCTTATAGTTCTTTCTTAATCTCATTCAAAAACTACAACAATCTTGTTAAGTCCATTCCTATATTTGTAACAGCATCATATTATGCTTATCATGTTGACAAGGTGACAAAAAGCTACAATCAAAACATACAACTAATTTTTTCCATCTAAAATTGAACACAAATCCCATTGTTCTCTTTTGAGAATCCATGTCTCCAAAAAAATATGCATCCCCAAAACCTTCAATTGATAATCATCACTGAAGAAGAAAAATTCATATTATAAACCATTCAAATATCATATGATTCATTTCACAGCCACCCAATGCCTTCTTTTAGAATTTTACATGAAATGAATCATAACTCCTATTGAAAATAAAATATCAGGGCACATGCAGATCATTTAATTCATCAAACGTCTAATTTTTGAAGCCTAAGGAACCTTCTCCATGTTCTCAACTTATTCTTTCGACGATGGTTCTTATACCTTTGAAATATTGAAGTGTTCTATAAGGGGAGTTGAGATGGGTTTACATTCAGTCATTCTTAATATTTCAATGACCCTATGAATATATTCCTTATAGGATAAAACCATTGATTCTGATTTCCTATCCCTCATAATTTTCTTTCCCAATATTTTCATTTCATGTACAAGATCCTACATTTCAAATATTCCAAAAAAATTCTCTTAAATTTGTCAATTTATTGAATCTTTGATCCTCATCTATATACATAAGTAGTATAATTAATGTTCCATCATTCTATTTCTTATGATAGAAACAGTGATTGGAATATCATCGAGTAAATATTTCTTCAATCATAAAAGACTAAAACTTTCAATTCCACAATCATTGGGATTGTATCAAGCCATAGAGACTTCTCCGTAACTTTCAAACCAACTTCTTCTCTCAATAATATTCACGAACCTTGGGTGGAACTATGTAGATATTCTCCTCTAAATCTCTATAAAGAAAGGTTGACTTGATAACCATTTGATCCAATTGAAAATTATAAGAGGCGATATTGCTAAGAACATTCCCAATATTAGTTTACTTAATGGCTGGTGTGAAAATCATAGAAAAATAAATTAATTCCTTTTTGAAAACTTTTCACCAATGATTTAACTTTGTAAAACCTATTTACATAAAATTCATCCTTCATATGGAAAACACATTTATTCTGTATAGCTCACATTCATTCTAGAAGATCATCAAGCTCCTATTTTTTTATGTTCAAGGAATTAATTATATTCTTTATGGAAAAATACCACTGCTCCAATTCACTAAGGCCATCTAATTCTTCTAGAATTTCCGGTTCACCAGCATATGATAAAATAATAAAGTTTATATCATCCCTAAACCTATGATCTAGTTTCCTAATTCTAGTTGATCTCCTCAAGTAAATTGGATTTTTTATAAAACATCATTCCAAAATTATTTCAGGAATTATTTATTCCGGTACTCTCTCTTGAGTCTTAGCACCTTAATAACTTTATAATCTTTCTATCAAGTTCCTTCTAGTAATCATATTTTAGTAAACTTGAACATAAATAGTTGATTTATCCCAACTTTATTCTCTTCCATTTTATGATCTTCTGACAAATATTTACCATTCGAGATAACAACTCTTCTCTGGATAAATTTCTTATTCTCATCATTTCATAAATGATATACAAATTTCTCATCACCATATTTGACAAGAAACCACACTTTGGATTTATCCTCTAACGTATCTCTATCCTTCGCATCAACACGAGCATATCACACACTTTTGAAAGTTTAGTGATGATTCAATTCTATTTTTTTTCCAAAATAGAGTTATTCCAAAATTTATTGTCCCCAAGATAAAGATAGTTTTATATTAACCAAGTATATTGTTTTATTAATATATTCTTCCCAAATTCCCTTAGTAATTTTTGAATGAAGTATCATATATTGATATTTCTATTACAAAATCCTATATATTCTTTCAAAAATATCATTTGGTTGTGGGGTTATGGGAACTCTCTCCTCATGCCTAATCACCTTCTTCTAAAAAAAGTTTTGGATGTTGTTTTTGTGGTATTCTCTTCCATTATCTATTCAGTGGCACTTTATCTTCAGAAAAAAACACTATTTCAACCAAATATTTCCACTAAAAAAATACCTAAAAAACATCATATTTATTCTTTAGGAAGTAAAACCAAACCTTATCATTATAATAATCAATAAAATTCACAAATTATAGAGATCCACTATTTTAATTAATAGGGTAAGGTCCCAAAATATCATAATGAATAAGTTATAGATTTTAATTCCTAGGATTCCATCCATAAAAGTTCAAGGAAAAAATATTCTATTTAACCAGAACATAACTATCACATATTCCAAAATAAATGTGATTGAATTTAATTAATCCCTCTTCTACTAGAGAGTTCATGTTATTATCACTGAGGTGTCTATATCTATAATTTCATACTTTTGGATCATTTTATGAGGTGCGTCCAATCATTTCAACTTCATATTTTTTTCCAATCAAGTATAAAGTTCCATTTTTTAACCCACAAGAAATCACCATTGACACTCTGGTTATCTTCCACACTCCATCCATAAAGGTGGTTCTAAAACTAGCTTCATCAAGTTGTACAACTGGTATGAGGTTCTTCCAATTGTATTATTGGGTTCCCTAGACCCAGTTTGAACAGTAACTTTTTATTATCTTTCAATGAATACAATTAGTTATGCAGGATGTACACTTTAAATTATAGTGTTGATATTTCTATATACACTATTTAAATGGTAATTTACGAAGCTTTTTGTCACATAAAAAGTTTATAGAAATTTCTATGCTATAATTATAATCTCAAGATACTATGAAATTAATCTTATGTATATGTCATATTGTCTAGATACATCATTCTTACTGGACACTGATGATGTCTGACTATCAGGTGTTGGGGGATCATGAGAATCGAAACTTCTTCTCATTAAGCTCACACTTGGTGATCTCTAGTAGGTGATATCATAGAAAAGACCCACTAATAGGAACACCAAATTTTTCATATGACATTGGTTGTTCCTATCTAAAAACATGTGTTTTGGTCTTTTTACTTGAGATCATTATTAATGTGTGCCATTTTATCAAGTACATTGATATAAATTAAAAAACCATGATATTAAAGAAATAGAGAGGTAGGTTGTCACGAATCGAATATGGTCGCCACAAAAATTGGCAACAAACCCAGCCCATGACAAGGCATGAAGGGCTTTCCCTATCCCCACAGGATGGACCAAGTTCCTAGGTATCATTAATATAGGTTTTCGAATGATTTACCTGAGTATGAAAGCATAAAACTTTAAAAACAATCCATAATATAAATCTGAAATTTCTGAGCCAAACAAGTCTTAAGAAAAAACAAGAACTAGATAAATTGGTTTCAAGACAACAAAAGTTGTCCAAAATACAAATAAATATAGTAGAAAGACATCCCCATAGACTCCACATGACAAGGGGTCATCACCCACAAGCCGTCTCCACTACTCCGCCCCAAGGATGGGGACTAACACCTTAAACCGACATCACCCTTAGTTTTCCCTTTACCTGAGCAAAGAAAAATGAATTCTACTTACACCCAAGGGGTGTAGGTTGGGTGTGATCCAAAGAAAAATAGGATACCACCCAATGATTCCAAAGATAATGCAATACAATGTGAAAAAGCAAGCAGTTTTAATACGCAAAGAAAAGCAGTGATAAAATTCAAGAAATGAAATTTTCAATTAGAAACAGTTTTCAAGCTAAATTTATCAGAATGTTAACACATTTAAATAGAAATGTTAGCTATTTTAATGTAATTCAAAAAACACCCTAATACATGGAAAAATACCACAAACACAATGAGTAACAAAATCGGGAAAACCCCTAGGCACTAGACAGTGTAGAGCCCCATGTACCTCATACCTTGGTGTAAAGTAACCATAGTAAATCAGTTCTCGTGAACAATCTGCTAGTAGGGAACATACCCATAACCTAGTGGTCCCCAATCATCATCCACATAGTTTAGTTAGAGTTTTATTTATCCAAATTCTAAGTGAAACAGGGACAAAACACATCCGGTCCACTAGTCGTACTAGTACACATCCGCCCCACCTAGGTACACGGGCTTCCCCCTTTGTGCTCAAACAATTTTAGCATGAAACACATATCCATTTTCATGTAAAACATCACTAATTTTCACATTCACCCAATACAGTAGCTATACACATTTTATACCATTTAAAACACACAACAAAACACTTGGAGTTTCAATAAAACAACTTCTCCAAACCTTTCCTTGTTTTGCACCCAAAACTCTTTGAAAACCCCACTTGAACACCATGTGCATACTAAAATTAACCAAAATAGAATTCACAGAACCTTAAACATTTCTTTAAACCCATTACATGATTTATAAAACTACCCCCAATAAGCATCACATAGAATAGCCATGTAAAGCACCTAATTCAATACCAAAAGGGTACTCAAAAACCATTTTCGTAACGAACGTCACCCCAAAAACAATTTTTCAAAAACAAACAAAGGATAAGAAAATTTAAAAAAATTTGTTCTTCACTAATATAGTTCAATAAAATAAACTAAATAATTATAGGGAATTCCTTAAGGAACCAACAAAGGATTTATATGAAAAAACCCCAAATTTCACATGAAATTGGCATTAAAAATTCATTTGCTTTTTAATTGCCAATAAAACCAATTTTTCCAGAAAAATTTAAATTAAATATACATTTAAATACAATAAACAAAGAATCTAGATAAAAAATATTTCATACCAAAATAAATCACCTACCAAAGTAATGAAAACCCTTGAATCACTGTGCAAAAATAAAGTTGCACCACCACCGCACCAAGAGGGGCTTAGAACAAACCTAAAACCACTATAATTGACCATTAAAACCCAAGTTTAAACTCTAGGTTCGAAACCCTACCCCATGGTCACTTGGTACTTCAATGAAAAAAGAATAAACCCTAATCAGATAGAATGAAACTCTAAGCAATTTGAAAGATGAAGGAAATTGACTAACTTACTTGAAAGATCTTGAAGAAATCTCCCCAAGACACCATTAGATGAACTTGAACGGCCCCAATTCTGAGGTTTTTTTAAGGAGAATGAGGAGGTCATTTAGAACTTGAATGGAGGAAAATGAGTAATAATTGAGAGAGTTATGATGGAAAGAACTTACCTCCACAAATTTGGCCGATTTTCGAAACCCTAAGATGTTATGCACTCAATCGCGATGTACATGAGCTAAAAAGTGGGTGGGAGGATAATGGATGCAAGGCTGGAATCAATGGGGGTGTGAGGCTTAGAAACACCAAAAAGTACTTAAAATTTAATATGTTATTAATAAAACAAATTTTATTTTTAAAACTGGAATTGGGCTTTTAGGTAGGCCCAATCCCTTAAATAAAACCCATATACACCTTGGATATTGATTTATAAAGGCTCCAAACTACAATGATGGTGTTAATATGTCAGGGGAGACCATTTATAAATTGGAATGGGTGAATAATATTAAAAAATGAAACAGCTATAAGAGAAACAAAATCTATTTTTATATTTGGAATTGGGCTCACGGTTTGGTCCAATTCAGGAAAACTCGCACATTCCACCATAAAAGCTTGAGAAACCCAAAAAAACAAAGCATAAATGGAAATTAAATGAAATTTAACTTCAAAATAAGTCATTTATGTGACAATTCTCTCCACCATGAAAACTTTCCATCCCCAAAAATCCACAGCAAGGCCAGATACCAAAACCAAACCCAACCGATAAACCAAGATGTACTTCTTTGCCAAGCTTCGCCCCCAAGGGCCAAAACACTTACAGTGATCAATTAAATATGGATTAATCTCACAACCCAAACTCACACCACTTTTTAGAAATGATCAATAACATTCATACTTTATCCCAAAATAAAAATCCTCAAACACTATCTGAACAAGACTCAATCAATTCACCCAAACGAACAACAACTTCAAACAAGGTTACACTTACCATACATTAACTAAACCATTGGGAGCTCTCCAATACCAACGTTTACTCAAGGAAGATTTCTGTATCTAGATAGTTCCAAATGAGACTACCTACAACCAAGCTATGTCCATGGATATATCTGAGCTATTGGTATGGGGGACACAAATAGGCACCCCACCATAAGAGGCAACCTATATTTTTTTCCGAGACAGAATCTGGACACTAATAGTGGGAGGCCTAAACGAACTCCCTAGTACAAAGGGTAGAATTCCATTCATTTTTTATGAAGAAAATTACATGAGAATCATAGTGGGTCTCCCCACCATAAGAACCAACCATCTTAACTGACCAGCATGGACCGACACAGAAAGACCCAATTTTTTTAAAGATTTGGGAAGGGCGCAGGGTCAGTCCGCACGGTTTGGGAAACTGTTCACTAACTGTGCAGATCATTCTTTTCACATGGCTTCCTCGCACATGGTCACTACTAATCATACACAAACTGTTTCCTCAGAACATCGATCAAAATTTCTAACCATTCTCTAATGACTCAATGGAAACCAAAGGGGGAGGGAATGACATTAGGTCATGACATGGGTACAAGGCCCTCAACCTATTTCCACTGAATGGGATAAATAGAAGAAAGATGATGACACTAGAGTTTTAAACTCTTCCTATATTTCATACTGAGGATAATACATTTTATAAGGGTTTAAACAACCCTGGGATTTCTCCTAACTATGAGTCATCTTCTCTCTAAGACCTATGGCTGGAGCTCAAATGATTAAAGCATCTTCGACCTCATAGTTAGGCTTTGGAAACCCCCTGAATGAGAATTCTTCTTTTGGTGCCACCAAAAACTATACTAAAATCCCCAATAAGATTTACAAGGCATAACACATTCCAAACTCACTTTACCGTAACTTGATATTTCACTGAAACAAGGTCTTAGATAATGAACACACATCACACCTTGTTTCTTCAAGTGAGAAACTATAGAAGTAAATAACACATATAATCACCTTCCTCTAAAATGGAAGATTTTGAAGTTTTTTCAAGGGAGACATTCTCCCAATATAAAGAGACTCTCAGAGGATTACACAACTTTCCCCTTTAAAGTTAATCGAGTGCATGAAATCACAAGGCTTCACCAAACATGACCATTGCGACTAATTTTAAAAATGCATGGAGTGGGACCTTATACAACATCCCCAAACAACACACAATTCTAGAAACTGGCCACAATATCCTCTCGTGACCAGATTTCCCACACTGGTAGTTTATTTTGAATTCCTTCTTCAAAGAGACTATGAAGGACCGATAGGACCTCTTAGACACCATCTAGATACTCATCCATTCTTACTACCCCAGACCACTTCCACCTTCGGCAAATCAGAAAACATAAGAGGATAAGGTCTCTTTCAACCTTCCATGATCACTCTCCCACAACAAGAGGATACACAAAACCAATAAAGGAAAGGGTATAGACTCAATCTAAAAATAACAAGAAAAATATTCCTTATATTGATCAACTAGGGGGTCTTCAAATGGAGAAACAATCTGGGTTGCACTTCAGTTATGCACTAACCCTTAATGGGGTGTACCTCATCCAATGATTAAACCCAATGAACCAATCAAGATGGTCCATTGGTCAAGATATAAAACAAACCAGATACAAACACATGAAAGGAACCACCGTAAATTCATCCCAAAACATTTCTCATAAGAGACCACTAATCGGCCCTTCAACACAGCTTATCGACCAAACACAATATAAACAGGAGGGGTTCATTGACTCAAAACATCCCACAACATCAACATTAAAAAACACATAATAAATATCATCCCAAACTAGTCATAAAGACATCAAGTTTCTCAATTAAAATCATCTTTTTGAAAATAAACGATCCAGTAGTTAGCGTATCCACCAATGGTACCCCATGGGCCTCACACATGCATGTTTCTATGCCACACTGGGCACCCTCCTCATATCCATCCCGGAACTCATCCAGTCATACCATTAACCATCCATAATTCTATATAACCCCATGCATGTGGTCTCTCATGGAAATACAAAAGGATAAAATAAAAAAATTCTTTCCACTTTTCAAAACCCAAACAGTAAACTAATACCTCCTTTTTCTCAAAATTGCTAACCACGAAATCAAGCCCAAATTACATCTTACCAAGTTTTTCAGAAAGGAACAATCATTTAAATGAAAACTCACTTTCAAGTCATACACATTAATTTCAAAACATCTCATCCCATTAAAAAACCTTTCAATAGTTTATAAAACTCTATTGGAAACACTTTTTCAAAACCAACATTGACATAGTTCATTCTTTAAATAGAGGTGCAAACACACTATTTTCCATTCCAATACAATTTTGAAAATCTAGTTCTCTATTTTAAAAAATCTAACCATTCAGAATTTATTAGATAATCATTTCACAAAAACAATATGCTTCTTAAAACCAAGTCACTTTAAAACCAAAGTTCCACGATTTCAAAACTAAAGAACATAAGACAATGCTAGAGGAAACTAGTTTCAGTGAGTGACATAGACATATGGTTGCCGGACATATTCTAATCACTTCACCATCATAGAGAGTATTCTAGTGAATATCATGAGCTCCACATGGCTTTCTAGACCCTGTGATCTCACCTAAACCATTAACCCTATTCTCTTTTCATTTCCCCTAATCATCATCAATCCACGAAATCCAAAGGACTCATATAAATCATGACTTCCCCTGGAAACTCGAATCCATTCATGAGGTGTGGTGATCAGGAACACTACCCATAACTGAAATACCAAGTCCCCACAATCCTAACTCCGGACTATCCTGACTGTTCCCCAAATAACGTTACCCAAAGAGTTAACCAAAACCTCCTCTGATACTATTTTCTCACGAACCGAATATGGTCGACACCAAAACTGGCAACAAACCTAGCCCGTGACAAGGCCAAACGGGCATTCTCTATGACCATGTGGTGACACAATTTCCTGGGTATCATTAATTTTGGTTTGGGAACTATTTTCCCGAGTACGAAAGTATAAAGCATTAAAAACAATCCATAATATAAATCTGAAATTTTCGAACCAAACAAGTCTTAAGAAAAAACCAGAACTAGATACATTGGTTTCAAGACAATAAAAGTGTTCCAAAATATAAATAAATATAGTATCAAGACATCCCCATAGACTCCACCCGACAATGGGTTATTGCCCACAAGCCGTCTCCACTACTCCGCCCAAAGGATGGGGAGAAACACCCTAAACCGCCATCACCCTTAGCATCCCCTTTACCTATGAGAAGAAAAATAAAGTATACTTACACCCAAAGGTTGTAAGTTGGTTGTGAGCCTAATCCCAATAGTATACCACCAAATTATTTCAAAGATAATGCAATACAATGTGAAAAAGCAAGCCGTGTTAATACGCAATGAAAAGCAGTGATAAAATTCAAGAAATACAACGTTCAATTGGAAATAGTATTCAAGCTAAAATTTTCAGAATGATCACACATTTAAATAGACATGATAGATACTGTAATTTACTGCCAAAATCACCCCAATATAAGGGTAAACACCACAAACACAATGAGTAACAAAATCAGAAACACCCCTTGGCACTAGATAGTCTCAGGCCCCATGTACCTCATACCTCGGTGTAAAGTAACCATAGTAAATCTATTCTCATGAAAAATCCACTAGTAGAGAACATAATCATAACCAAGTGGCCTCCAATAATTATCCAAATATTTTGGTTAGAGTTGTAATTATCTAAATTCGATGTGAAACAGGGACAAAACCCAGCTGGTCCACTAGCCGTACTAGTACACATCCGCCCCACCTAGGTACCGGGGCTTCCCCCTTTGTGATCAAACAATTTTAGCATGAAACACATATCAATTTTCATGTAAAACACATCTAATGGTCACATGAACCCAATACAGTATCTATACACATTTTATACCATTTAAAACGCACAACAAAACACTTGGAGTTTCAATAAAACAACTTTTCCAAATCTTTCATTATTTGCGCCCAAAACTCATTGAAAACCCCACTTGAACACCATGTTAATACTAAAATTAACCAAAATATAATTCAAAGAACCTTAAACATTTATTTAAACCCATTACATAATTTATAAAACAACCCCCAATAAGCATCACATAGAATAGCAATGTAAATCACCTAATTCAACACCAAATGTGTACTCAAAAACCATTTTCGTAACAAACGTCACCCCAAAACCAATTTCACAGAAACAACCAAAGTATAAGAACATTTAAAACATTTTTTGATCCCTAATATAGTTCAATAAAATCAACTAAAAAATTATATGGAATCTCTTAAGGAACCAACAAAAGATTTATACGAAAACCCCCCAAATTTCACATGAAATTGGCATTAAAAAATAATTTGTTTTATAATTACCAATAAAACAATTTTTTGCAGAAAAATTAAGATTAAATATACATGAAAATACCATAAAAACATCATCTATATCAGAAATATTTCATACCAAAAGGAATCACCTACCAATGTAATGAAAACCCTTGAATCACCGTGTGAAAATAAAGTCGCACCACCACCGCACCAAGAGGGGCTTAGAACAAACATAAAACCACAAGAATTGACCACAAAAACACAAGTTTAAAACCTAGTTTCGAAACCCTACCCCCTGGTCACTTGGTAATTCAAGGAAAAAAGAAGAAACCCTAATCAAATAGAATGAAACCCTAAGCAATTTGAAAGAGGGATGAAATGGACTAACTTACTTGAGAGATCTTGAAGAAATCTCCCCAAAACACTAGTAGATGAAATTTAAAATGGCCCCAATTTTGAGGTTTTCTAAGGGGAATGTGGAGGTATTTTAATAATATGAATGGAGGAAAAAGAGTAAGAATTGAGAGAGTTGTGATGCAATGAACTTACCTCCTCAAATATGGACGATTTTCAAAACCCTATGATTTTCTGCACTAAATATCGATTTACATGAGCTCAAAAGTGGGTGGGAGGAAACTGGATGCGCGTATGGGTTCAATGGGCGTGTTTGAGGCTTGGAATCACCAAAAAAACCTTAACATTTAATAAGTTATTAATTAAACAAATTTGATTTTTAAAACTAGAATTGGGCTTTCGGGCAGGCCCAAACTCGTAAATAAAAACACATATAAACCTTGGTTATGGATTTATAAAGGATCCAAACTACAATGGTGGTGTTAATATGTCAGGTTAGACCGTTTAGGAATTAGAATGGGTGCAAAATATTAAAAAATGAAAAAGTTATAAAAGAAACAAAATTTATTTTTAAATTTGGAATTGGGCTCACGGTTTGGCCCAATTCACGAAAACTCACCCATTCCACCCTAAAAGATTGAGAAACCCCAAAAACAAAGCATAAATGGAAATTAAATGAAATTTAACTTTAAAATAAGTCATTTATGTGACATAGGTTATGTTTTTTTTGTCATTTGTGGTATGAAATCAGTTGAATTGTAAAGATATATTTTTTCTCTTCTCAGTTGAGGAAGTGGTATCTCATGCCTAGTTGATTAGGATGATATTACCTTCATAAATCCTTGTCTAGGGTTGTAAAAGGTATGTATTTCTGGTTAGATAAACAAATAATAAACAAATAATGTATGATTACATAAGTTGTGAATCCTTCTTTATGAGATATTGTAAGAAAAATCTATTATATTACATTGTGAGTGTTTATAGGATGGTTTTCATTTTTATGATTATTCCTTATCTCTTTTGGGGACTTGATGGGTTTCTAGACCCTAATATTGGTATGTTAATGATATCCACTACTATTGATATAAGGGCCTATAGGTTCACACACAGAATCATATTCAGGAGTCTCCTCTATTCTAGTAAATAGGTATATAGGATATGGAGGGGGCCACTATAGGGTCCGAGAGTTGTCCAAGTAATCGATCACGAATGAATAAATAAATTCAATATTATTATAGTATATAAATATTTGGTTTAATTTGTTTATTAAAAGTATTTGTAATGTATTAAGTGAATACATGAAAAATATTATATGAACATATATTATTTTAATATTCATGGTTTGTTTAATATTATTGGGAATTATGAGTTAATTTAATGACTTGGGTTTATCTCATAGTATATTAATTATATATTACAAGTATGTGATAAAATATAAATGACATTATGACACAATTAGTTCATCATAGTGTGTAATTTACTATTTATTTAGAGATTATTTTATTTCTGGTGGTTGGGGAACCCTTTTCAGATATTTGAGCCACCCACTATATAAGTAGGATAGAGACCCTCATTTGATAATTATTCATTAAATAAAATGGGAGTCACTCTTACCTCCTTTTTCCTAGAAATAGAATGTCATCATATGAGAATTCAATCCAAGAACACCTTTATGGGTTCAAGGGATGGGATTGAGGTGACCGTTGTAGGGTGAAAGGAATATTTAAAGATCTATGTTAGCACCCATAATTCTATGGTTGACATCCATATAGATTCTTAGAGCATGTGTGGAATATCTAGAGGATTTCAAGCTTGTCTCCTTCGAGAAATAATCATCAGTGATGAGCTATAGACTAATGTAAATCTAAATCGAATGAGGAAATCATTTATTTAATTTTTTGCATTGAAATATTAATGTTAGATCCTTAGACCTCTACCTGCGATCGGATATCCATAGAAAACGTTGTTTCATTTCTCTAGTGATGAAAAATTTCAAATCCCCAATCCAACAGCTTCCTTTATGCACCCTCATACTTGTACTTCCAGAGACCTGGAATATGTATAAGATATTTCATCTTTTAGACACCTCCAATCATCATCCAAATGTTGACATTTCCTTTTCCAACTATTTCCAGAGCTTTATCATATTCTATATATACTTTTCTCAAGCTTCCAAATGCATAGTCACCTATACACCTCCACTCACTAGTTGAATAGAAATATGCACCTGAGTTAATAGCTTATGAGTCTTCCTGAATGTTCACACTAAACAAAAACTATTACCACCTCCCATTGTACTAGTAGAATTTTTGACACTAGAATACAAAGCCTTTCCAGTAGACACTCTCTAATTTCTGGAGTCCCTATTGTGTCGCTTATTTCCAAAAATCCAACAAGTAGGGCCTTAAACGTCCAATATACCATGACTTCTTCCTTGGGAAATATCATCTATTTATATCTTCTAACAATACTTTCACTGAGGTAATCATCCTCATCCTCCAGTTTTAAGAACACTTTCATAGGGTACTTGGACATCATTCCACCTCAAATACTCTTTAAAAATCAGATTTTTAATTTCAAAAAATAGAAGGTCTATTTTTTTTCTTGAATTACTCAATTTTATTACCATAGAATACCGACTTTATGAAACTAAAGATAAATAAAGAAACTCCCATAAAACATCCATCTATGTATCCTCCACTGATAAGATTTTTCCATAAATTTTGTTGAATTCATTCACATGGTATTTTGTCGATCTTCCTTCAAATCATATCAAGATGAATAATTGATGAATCATAAAGACTTTATTGAGTGTTTTTGGTTTCTCATATCAACCAATTATTTTATAACTCTCATTGTTCTTTTATTCTCCCAAATACTGAAAACTGCATTGTGTGATAGATAAATTCTTAACAAATCTAGAGAATTTCTTTCCAACCACTCTCATTCTAATTTTTTCATATTCTCTAGGAACTCTCTAGACAACAGAGCATCAAGATTTTTCAAAATTATATGATATTGTAATATCATCCACCAAAATTCAAAATATATCCTATCAAACTTTTCAATCCAGGTATTTCCTTCATTGGATGTCATTCATCCATTTATTTGGTGTGTACAAATGAACATTCTCACTTATACCACTTGTTGAGAGAACCAAACTAGAATAACCCACAAAACTACAATTTCAAAGAACCTCCTTATGAATGTCTCCCTTTTGAAAGTATTCAAAACCCCATGACTCCGTATTCTGAAGCTATGACGTATAAAGAACCTAATCACCAAATGAAATAAAATACACACACAATTATAGAATCAAAAAGAAAAAAAAAGAAAGAAGACACAAGAATTACATAATCCAGACAAAATTTCTGAGCACACAATATAACATTTAAATCGCTATGACAAATGAATGTATAAGATATTGCAAAAAAAATTCCCTCCCTCTTCTCCCACTCAGTCAATGTCTCCATTCAATGAATTCTAATCATATTTCCTTGATATGATGTTGTTATTATAATTCATCATCAAAATAAACCACATATTTATAGAGTTCATATCCTAATAAGTTGGTTCCACTTCCCTATAACATTCATGGGTTTCCTTCCATTGAACAAGGAAACATTTGATTCACAATTACACCTTAAGATTGACCACTAAAAAATAGTGAACATGTGTGATTCAGTATTGAAAGTACCATTTAGATAATTACAACATAATATCAAAACAACATGTAATAATTAGACTTCTTCTATAAAATCCAATGTCTATAGTGGCAGTTGAAACCTTATTCCAAAAAATCTCCTTCTAGAAAAATGATGAGACTTCACAAAAACAAGAAACTCCCAGTTCTAAGGTAGTACAATACATCTCTTTCACCAAATATCTCTTAATCACTTTAAAATTAGTTTATATAAATGTAGGGTGAGCATAATATTTATACCTAGTAGGATCCTCCTTAATATATCTCATGAAAATGTGAGAAAATAATATTACTTCTCTAGTAAGTAAAGAGGTAAACCAATATGAACCTACTATGTCAACTACCCATTCCAAGCCTTATCAAGCACATTCACTAAGTATTTCGTCCAGATATAATAAAGTAATACCAAAAAATATAATCAGGGTGACTCAAAACTACATACCTTCTAGTTTTCTGCTCTCACATCCCAATGTTAAATGTATTATTCCCCATACCTTCCATATCACATATACACAAATCACATATCATATCACATCCATGCATTATATTCACAATAGAATCATAAACCTCACAACCATAGCATCTTCTGTACAAACACCATGGATTTTAGAGATGTATGGTATTTTCAACATGAAGGACATAAACCTCATACCCTCCTCCTACCATTCATGACCCTCACCGAATATTTTTCGTCCCTTCATCATCACATCATTGGTTACTTCACATGTCACTCACATAAATTACATGATTGTACATACCTAGAGTCATCACATCATATATATGTATGAAGGGGGTGAGGAAAATGGGGTAGTTAATCATCCATTCCCTCACCAACCTGTATGTTGGGGAAAACACTTGGAACCAAAACATTTGTTGTTGCTACAAAGTACTCGACTCAGGAGGGGTGCATATAGAAATCACAAGAAAGTGTATGAATAGATAGTCACATAAAATACCCAACCTATGGGTGAACACTAAAAACACTACAATTGATCATTAATATACTAAAAATTTACCACTAACCATTGACAACCCAGTCTACCTTTAGGACACAAACTAGATAATAACCAAACAAAAAACAATAAAATACACAACTTTCATTTCCAATTCTATTCATTCATCCAGCTAGTTATATATATTTTTTTTTGATAAAATATTAGGTTCACTATCCTTATTTCCCATATTTAAAGATAGATCATTCTTTAGTTGGTTACAACATTAATTCCCAATCATTACCTATTCATTATGAGAATTTATTTTTGAATAACATCTCGTGTCTATTTAATTCAAACTCATGACACTTTACTAAATTAAATTTATAGTCCACCATTAAATTATTCCAACCACATTCCAATTTTTGGATTTTATAATTCCATTCTATCATATACCATAGAGCATTACTAACAAAATCATACACCATCCAGTAATATCCACACAAACTGTCCTACTTCATAATCATCACCTCACAACCAACCAACATCATTCATGAATCATTCCACATTTCATAACCCACACATCATGAAAACCATGAACCCAAACTAGCCTCACCTTTTTATAACAGTTAAAATTACTGTGGGGGTCACTCCATAATTTTGGAGTCTTCTTTTTCAGAAGCACCTTTCAACAGGCGGTAACCTACCCAAGTGGCTATGTGAGTTTTCCTTGGTGGGTAGCCGACCATGGATGCAAAACATCAAACTATAGGTAGCGGGAGGAATTGGCATGGGTAGATGAGCTACCCAAACCTAACAAAGAAAATTTCTAGTTTTCCCTTATATTTTATGGGATTAAATCCCATGAGTTTGTAAAGAGAGAAATCTGCTCAAATGATTGTGTATGTTGTAATCCTCCTATGGGAACCGGAGAGAAGTGAATAAATAAATGAACTATTCTCCAATGTATGTAGGCATACTTTCAAACAATGTAAATTTTGTATGTTCTTCCATTTTCTCTAATTTTTGTGTTTTTTTCCACGAACCTCCTCTATGCACTTACAATTGGTATTAGTGGGTGGGAGTTCAAAATGGAGAGGTGACGGTGAGTTTTTCAGTGACTGGAAAATTTAAAGTGGTTAGAAATTTTTTTGGAAGGAATATTTCTGAAGAGTATGGAAATATGATTCAAACGGCGCAAGCGATATTGAAAACAGAGTTGAAACGAGCCTTGTAGAGCCATTCAAAGTTTTGAACAAACCACGGGTGAACAGTAACCCCGTTCTGGAGAAAGAGGTACTATTTACACTATCTGTGAAATTTTCTATGAGATTTCAGTAGTTGGTCTAGTGTGCAATGTCAGTGCCACATCATCTCCACGTTAGCAGGTGAACTAGATCGTCGAGTTAGTTTTGGAAATATTTTGGCCAATTGGACTCCGTTTTCCGCAATCCAGGAGTCGATTACCACTATTGAAACTATTTCAGTTGCATCCATATGGATATATTTTCATAATTCATACTCTATAAAGTGATATCGAAGAGGAGTGAAAGAAATTATTTCTAGTGTCAGGGCACTACCAAAATTTGATATCGAGATGTTTGATGGTTAGAAAAATTTCAGTTTGTGGAAAAGCAAAGTGAATGATATTCTTGTGCAGCAAGGTATGATCAGACCACTGATCAGAGAAAAGCCTGAGAGAACTAGTGAAGAGAAGTGGAAAGAGCTCAAGATGTGGGTCGTCAACACAGTTCGACTGTTTCTAGATAACAACATAAAGTACTCAGTGTTGGATGAGACCTAACCAAAGGATATCTGGAGGAAGTTGGAAAATCTATATATGGAAAAGTCGCTCACCAAAAAATTATTCCTAAAGAAAAAAATTGTACTAGTTGTGGATGGATGAGGGAATGAATTTTATGGATCACACCAATGAATTCAAAAAGATCCTTACATAATTATTGGGTCTCGATGTGAAGGTTAGAGAGGAAGACAAATCACTTTTTCTTTTGTCATCTATACCAAGTTCATTTGATGGACTAGTGACTACATTACTTGTGTGGAAGGAAACATTGAAGTTGGACAAAGTGATGGCGTCACTTAAAGATTAATAGGAATTTTTAATACCTTCAATTCATTTAGATATGAAAATCATGGTGATGCGAGATGATCAATGTGGGAGGAGCCGATATTAGAAGTTTGGAGGTAAATAATGGCAGCCAAAATCGAGGGGATGTGATCCTAGCAAAATCATGTGTTTTTTGTTTTGAGAAAAAGGGTCACTATAAAAGTGACTATGGAGAACACAAATGGTATATTTTCAGGAAAGAGAAAGAATAATATAAGGTTGTGACCATCATAGAATTATTGGTAGATGATGAAGTCTTTGTGATAATGGGAATCTTGCACTTAGATGGGATAATTAAATGGGGATAAGTGTGGTGTCGTTACTATAAAAGATACGGGCACATGAAGTGAGAATATCACTTTTAAAAAAAAGAAGAAAGAGAAGACTCAAAATCCAAAGGAAGACAGATGGGTTTTGGATTCAGGGAGCTTAGTACACATATTTATAAAGAAATGTGTGTTTCATACTTTTTAGAAGGTGAGAGATTCAGTAAGGCTTGGTGATGGGTCAACATACGACGTTCGAGGAGTCCAAATGGTGAAATTGAAGACACTTGATGGAGTAGTATGGAAACTGGCTAATGTGAAATTCATTCCAATAATGATATGGAACTTGGTATCATTAAGTAGGCTCGATGAGAAAGGGTTCAATATTTCTATAATGGGTTGAGTATTGGAAACATCACATGGGGATGCAGAAATGCTTACTAGGAAAGAGTACCAAGGGTTGTATCATTTGATGGGGACTGTAGTCAACTCGAGATTGACTGAATAAAGTGAATGTTCCATATCATCTGGCATGAAGATGAATTTTTTAATTGTTGAGGAAGTTTTCAATTCTAACAAGGAGACTACAGGTTCATATTCTACCCCAAATTGGTCATGAGGTGGATATTTGTGGAGGCCACTCCCTAATTTGGGAGTCTTCTTTGTCAGAAGCACATTTCAATAAGAAGAAACCTACCCAGGCAGTTTTGGTAGTTTTCCTTCGTGGGATGCCAACCATGGACGTGAAACAAAATACTTTAGGCGATGGTAGGAATTTTCATGGGTAGATGAGCTACCCAAACCTACCGAAGAAAATTTATAGTTTTTACTTATATTATATCGGATTAAATCTAATGAGTTTGTAATAAGACAAATCTTATGAAATTGGTGTGTATGTTGTAATCCTCTGAAGAGAACTAGAGAGATGTGAATAGGGAAATTCTCCCATCTCCTATGGACGTAGGCATACTTCCATGTAAATTTTGTGTCCTCTTCTGTTTTATACGTTTTAGTGTGTTTTTGTTACCATGCAACTTTGTTTCACCCTTAAAATTAAAATCACCACAATAACCATCCACAACCTCTTCATTTACCATGTCCATATCCACAAAGTAGCAAGAATCAATCATGTTACCAAACAAAAATTATTATGGGTCATAATTAAATATACTTCAAGTACCAATTATTAAAATAGCCAATTTAAATATCGTCGGTAATTATTATTTAATAATGTAAAGTGATTACAGTAAATAAACATAGTAATAACTCATATTATCAATGGAAATTCATTTCACATCAGACCAGAGGTCTCATACAAACCGCATATTGCACAGCAGGTGTTGTTTTATTTACAAAGGCACAAATACCACAACGATGTTAATATAAAAATACTACCCTATTTTAATAATAATTTTAATTTCATCACTACTATATTACCACTTTTATTTATACATGCCATTTCATTTATGATAAAATAATAACAGAATCATCATAGGAATAATAGGATTCTTTCATTACTTATACTTATAAAATTCTCATCCCTTTTAATACCATATTTTATACTTATCATACAAACTATTTTATTCCAGATAAAATAATAATCATGGCAGAACATAGAATAACTCATAAGTATACAGTAAATATAGGCATTTTACATCCCTCTTTATTTATCACCATTGTGATTTATTTTATCTTCTTTAAGTTGATTCATTCTGATTACCCATTGAAAAGAAAAAACATGATGATCTCACAATTTTTACAAAACTAACAAAGAGATGTCTTGAATACCCTAACTCACAATATTATTCTCACATGATACACCAAAAAAAGAGGTAATGATGAATATGTCTTGGTAATCATGTGAAGGGGTCAATTCAATTTGCATAAGGCTCACTAGACTCAATAGGCAAGACTCTGATCACCCAAACTCAAAGGAAAACAAAGAAGAACTCAAACATGGGAAGACTCTAATTTTTAAAATGTTAGATAGGTGATTCTATCATATTCTCCAATGAAACTCAGCCAAATGACCCACTTTCAATTATCTTAAAATTGTATATGGTTTAATTTCCCTCGCACAACCCATTGAAAACTACTAAATTTAAGAAAGTAAAAGATTTCCTTCATTCCCATTATAATATTTCTTAAATCTATTTATTTTTAATTATTATTTACTTATATTTCATAAAAATAGATTTGATAATGAATCCGGAAGGAATAAAGGAATCTTTTTACAACACTTAAACCTTTACGTATCACATGCATACCCTTACATGAGACATATACCTTACCTTTAAGAGACTGGAAGCCTTACCATGATGTGGAGTAGACTACCCTCACCCTAGCTAAAACCAACTTGATGTGAGATTTATAAATATCATAGTAACCTTATAAAAATTTTGTATGTCTTTATGTGGGATGGACTACTCTATAGTGAGATATGATTTACCATTACACAAGCTATGCTCAATCCAGGTGACCATTACATAGGTTTGGAGGTTGATCGAAAAATTTACATTACTTTACACAAATCTACCCTCACCCATCTCTATCCAAACATGATAAACTTGTGCTTAAAAATATGGGAACTACCTTTATAATTTCTTATAAATTCATTCTAACCTTATGTAGATAAGTTCTACTTTCATGCAAGGAGAGGTTCTTACGTAAGAGTCAAGAAAAAAATCAAAAAATAAATTTTTAATGGTGAAAATTTAAAAAAAATATTGGACTCCAAACACCCTCAAGACATAGAAAAAGGACAATTTTTTAGAATGGTTAAAGAAAACTCATTAGTATAGGGAAATACATAAAAATAATGAAATTTTGTTAAAAAATAATAAACATTAAACTTGTATAATATCATAAAAATATATTCAGTCCTTAAATAAACCTATATTTTCATATAAATAAAATATAAAGAATTTTATAGAACAATCATAAGCAATAATTAATACAACATAATAATCATGAAGGTTTCCTAAAACATTATATTCATGTCACATGTAATCACTCGTAATCACCCATAATCACCTGTAATGGAATAACCTAATGGATGATTTCCACATTAACTTCTCTGAAGAATAAATCATTACTCAATGAATTGGAGGATATATATCTATCCCACCCATTATCATCTATTTTTTAAAGAAATATAACATGAATAAAATACATAGAGGCTTTAATTTCAATTCATTAACATAAGCCTTAAAGCTAACCCCAATGAATCAAATGAAACAGGTTACACAATTCCTTTATGAGAGGAAAATAAATTTTATGCATAAAATATTGATGAATAATGATAACTAAGAGTATGAAAAATAAAATTATATTAAAATATTAGAGAGATAGATGATAAAAAATACTTCAAATAATTTAAAGGATTAAAAGAAACCCCTTCCTTCCATGATGGTTTTGTATGAATTTTCTTGTTTGAAAATAAATTATAATGTATTATTATTTATTATTAAATTAAAATCATTTTATTATATAATTTCATATGGTTATTATAATTCATGTAATATCATATTTAAACCAAATTTGAAGTTATAGGTGAAGGTCTTGGGCGCAGTGGAAGCGGCAGTGAGACCATGCCCAACTTGGTCATTATTTCATTCGATGAATAATCTTAATGAATATAACAAATAATCATCATGTATAATTAATGTACACAAATAAATAAGATAGTTAATCCTATTACCAATACAATAGGATCATTCAAATTAAATTTATAATTAATTTAATGATAAAAAAGTATCTCAATCATGATATCTTTCTTCGATGTAATTTTTTATCGATTGAACCTCGTTTGAGTTGTACTGTTGTTTTACTAAAAGGATCCAAAAAAAATTCCCTCAAGTGGTGATCCACACATGATCCTTTATCTATGAATGTCACAAATGTAATTATAGGTACTAGAATTGATGATATGTACATCTTTTGTTTCTCCAATTGATCATAACAAAATCCTCTAAGATTAAGGATAGTTTCTCTCTCATTCTATTTTTCATGAGATGGAATAAGGAGGTGGAGGAATCCTCTCATCCTTGAGAGAAAACCCTAGAGATGTTCTTCATTAACATAATTTTATAGGGACGGAAAGTTGTGTGAAAAAAAAATGATTTCACCCCTTCTCTAAAATGATATAACTGATTATATGTATAGTTTGGGTTTAGTATTGATAATTGAATAAAGGACCTCAATCAAATAATAAACCAAATATAATACTCATGCCAATATTAATAAAATCATTATTATATAATGGTGCACGCAGAATTTCACAAATAAATATCATTTTATTAAATAAATAATTCCTTATATATTTAAATGATATTTAATTATTATATCATTTATGTTACCAGGTGTATAACTCAGCCCATCCACATTCCTTATCATTTACCAAACCTAAAATAATAAAGAAATATTATTCATTATATAGATAAATAAATATTATATTCATGTTATTGTGAATAAATATTTATTTAATATTTAACTCACATAAATATGGTGAATGAATATCAACGATCAATAAATCCAAAATAAATACTATCTCTTAGTATTCATGAATAACATTAATTTCAATTGTTAAATTCAAATAGGATTCAATAGATATCAATAGAAAAACTAAGTGTGTGACCTTATAGGCCTCTTCCTCAGTGGAATTATAAGGGATTCCTAAAGTCGAGTATCAATGTCTAGAAACATGTAAATTCACGCATAAAGGGAGAAGTAAATGTCTCAAATACAATAACCACATAAGAACACTCACTTTGTGATATAATCTATTTGTCTAGAAATCATTAATCAAGCAAGTTTCATACCTATGTCATCAACTTATGTACTCGATATATCTTTATTTTACTTCCTAAAATGAACTCATCAATCACCTTGTCTATGAAATTATAGTTTAAAATTTCCATTCCAATCAAAGGGCCTAATATATCATATCCCTTAAACATGAAGGGTAAAATCCTATATTAACTTATTCATTAATCCAATATCAGTAATGATGCACACAATTCACCCTACCTCATCATAATCATATGTCATCATGATTTTCATCTATACATCAAAGTACATGACTTGTTATATGCATTAATAACAATATAAAGTCTAAGTATTGTTATACATGTGCACATATATGAATATCCAATGACATACAGACATGTGGAATTCCTACTTGTGGGTTTTTCCTTATAATATATCATCCTGGACATTACCAAGTGAAAACTTTATGAGATGAAGTCATTTATTCTTAAAATTATCAATCACATGACATTCAAACATACTATGTGTTATTTCATAGAATATAATCCCATCCATAGAACCTATGATTAAGAATATAGTCATAGAACTTCAATATTCTTATAATTGAAAGGAGCTACTACGAACTTTCAATGCGAAAGATACTCTATAACATTATCACATTAATGTTATGTAGAAGAACCATCAATATAAAATATTAAATTTATTAATGTTCAATAATTTAAATATATAGGTAATATAAAGTATAGAGTAGTTAGTTCTAGAAAACTAACTCCAACAGAATCCCACTTTCTCTAGAGCCAACTACTAACAACTTCTGTCTGCTATCTCTCACAAAATACTTATCCTTATTTTTCGATAAGGCTTTAGTCAATGAGTCTTCCATGTTTTCCTCTATGGAAACTCTAATTATTGAGACCTCACTTCTCTGAGAAAAATACCTCATAAAAATGATACTTCCATAGTATATTTTCATTCGTCGATGATACCTTGGTTCCTTTTTTATAGGAACTGTTACGATATTATCACGGTATAGTGTGATATGGTCTTCATTGATATGAACCATAACAAGATCCTGGATGAATTTTCATACCCATACTACTTCATTTTCATCATTAGAAACTGAAATATACTCGGACATTGTTGTTTAATTGGCGATCACTGCTTGCTTTGAGATTATCCAACTCATAGCTCCTCTATTAAGGGTAAAGACATATCCCAATTGTGATTTAAGATCATCCTGATTTGTTTGGGAACTAGAATCATTATATCCCCTGATGACTATTTCCTCATCTCCCACATAAACTATCCACACATACTAAGTATTCCTTAGATAATTTAGGATAGTTTTGATTCTAATCCAATGATGGTATCCTGAATCCACTTGATATATTCCTACAATTCTCAGGGAATTGGAAACATCATTCCTATTATATATCATGGCTTAAATGATTTGACCAATCCCATATATGTATGGAATTCTTGTCATCCTCTATATCTCCTCATGTGCATGAGGAAACATTTTCTTAAAGATATTTATTCTCTATGACATTGGAAATAAACTGCTCTTGGATTATTCCATACTAAATCTCTTTAGTATCTTATCAATGTATATACCATGACTTAGTCCAAGAATCCTCTTAAAATATATCATGATGGATCTTGATCCCTATAATGTATGTTGTTTTAGTTAATAACTTCATGAAGAAGTATGTGTTCATCCACATATTAATATACTGTAAGACTGGTATCTCATTTCCAATAAGTAGTATGTTTTAAAAATATATTATTAAGAAAACGATTTCACTCCCATTAAATCACTTGTAGACACACGGCTCACATTCAATCTTTATGAAATCAAAATCCCTTATGGCTTCATCAATGTGAATTTTCTATGATATAGATTCCTTCTTCAACCCATAAATGGATCTATATAACTTTCATACCTTATTGTCATATTTTTTAGTCAAAATCCCATCTAGTTTTTTCATATAGGTATCTTCGAAAAGGTTTCTATTAAAGATGGATATTTTGAAATCAATTTTTCAAAAATTTTAATCATGGTAATATGTTATTGAAAGTAGATTTTTTATGTGTTTGATCATAGAAAATAGATAAAAGGTTCTATCATAGTCAATGACTTGATAATGTTTAATCGTTTTTGAACCAATCTATCTTTATAGGCATTGAATCTGCCTTTGATCTTGAATACCCATTTTTAACCAATAAAACTTTATAGGTATCGGCTCAAAATATCATGTCTAGTCCTTCTTGAATACCAATTTTCAACCAATATGCTTTACATCCATATGAGGATCTATCAAATTCCAAACAAAGATTTGGTAAATCAAATTCTTTTCAGAATTCATAGATTCTTACCATCTTGTAGCTTTTGTGCCACTTATTTCTTCTTTGTAGTACACTGGTTCATTATTATAAAATAACAATGAACCAAAATCCTCGATGACTATATGATCGTATGTTTTAGTTCTCTAACCTATCTAGTTTTCTTAAGTAGTATTTGTGTCTCTAGAACATCCTCTTCCAAGGGACATTATAGTATACATTCATGTGTCAAATCTTGTGTATCTTGAGTCTTGAATTCATTGAATCCAATATTTCTCCCATTATCTCTTTTGGATATATGCTCTCTATGAAGTATCACGGCTTGTCTAGTCATTATTACCTTATTGTAAATGGGGTCGTATAGATGACACCCTTTAGTTTCTTTATTCTATTATATAAAGACACACTTAATGCCTCGGGGTGAAATTTTGTTACCTGAAGAGGCCTTAACAAACAATTCACATCCCCAAAAAATTTATATGTGGAAGAATGGGTTTCTTTTCAATTCATAATGTAAATGGAGATCTATTTTATGCTTTAGTTGGAACTCAATTTAGAGTGTATGTATTTTTATATAATGTATATCTCCAAAAGGATAATTGAAGTATTTCATGACTTGTCATTGATAAAACCATGTATAACAATGTGTGGTTCTGCCATTCACTTACACCACACCATTGTGGAGTATTTGGATTAGCGAGTAAAGATAGAATCAGAAACTCTCATATATAATCAATGGACTCTTGGTTATGATATTTGATTCCATGGTCTTAGTATAGTTTCATTATGTTTTTACCAAATTTATTCTCAACATCATCCTTGTATTCTTTGAATTTCATAAAAGAGACCTGACTTATACCTCATTATGTAGATATATCCATGTCTTCTAAATTCATTAGTAAAAGTTATGAAGTTTGAGTATTCACCCCGAGCTTCAATAGGAAATAGTCCACGAAAATATTTATGAACCAATTTAATAATTTTAATTTCCCATTCACCATTTCCACTAAATATATCTTTGGTCATTTTTATTGAAAATAAGAGATACATATACCAAGTCATTTTATTTATAAATAATCTAAATACCCAACTTGATATAATTTTGTCAACCTCTTTTCATTTACTTGACTTAGTCTGTGATGCTACAGTTGGATGTGTTATAAGTCATTATAACTTTATTCGTTATCAATTTACAACAATTAGTTTTCATATTTCAATTCAGAAAGACCATTATTTAGATCTTTTATACCATAACATACACTATATTTATTAACTTATCCTTTATAGATCTCTACTGATAAAGATCTTGTATATTTTTAAGCATGATATATGCATACATGTTCTCATAAAACTTCTATAACTCATCATACATCGATCATAACATCAAACACTAGAAATATATAACATCAAGAGTTTTAGATAGAGAGAGAGCTCCTCTAAACTCACCTCCTTAGTGGGTGGATAAAAAATTAGGGCCTCCAGTGTGTAAAAATTTCATTCCTGACATGGTACAATACAAAAGTGCATATACCAATCCTATAATTTACTCCCAGATAGAAGATTGTCTCTCTCCAATATAGATCACAGGAATGTCGATGAAATTTGTATTTTAAACAATAAAATAAAATAATATTCAGTAATTTATCTAGACTTTCAAAATATGTGAGTCGCATTAATTTTAATTGTATTATTAATATCTCACTATTTTATTAAGTCCCATAATCCATCACCATTAGACTCATAATGTCCTGACATATGGAAATTATAGTTACAAGGATACATAATTCCCTCCTCATAACCCAGACTTTGGACTAACATATTATTTAAAGGTATTGAGATAATAAGTATTGACAACTTCTAACTCGCATCAAATTGATATGTTGAGTAGACGTCTTGATCTATAAATATTTACTATGACTTCCCCAACACTTTCCTCTAGGTTTCACTAAATTATTCCTTGGAAGTCAAACCTTGATATAAATTAGTCAAGTCGACTCAAAACCTTAATTATAAATCCAATTTAATTGAAAGCACTCTAGATTTAGTCAGATAATAACTTTGAACTATGGTTCCATATATAACTTAAGTGATGGAAAGATTTTCTGAATTAATGTTTATTTGATGAACTTTTGTTTATTATGCATAAATTTATTTATTTTACCATTGTCATTTCTTATTAATTTTATGAGTATTTTATATAATTGATTAACCATGTCATGATAAAATAATTTATTCATAATCCAACATATTTTAATTTCATCTTTCATGATTTAAAATTCAGTTATTTATGTGATCGTAATAAATCATCCATAAAATTTAACCATGCATTGAGAAGAAATAAAATAAATATTGTGGCACGGTCATGAGATTTCTAGTGGTTGTTTTATAAAGTGGATGATAATGTAACCCTTGAATCTAGGTAAATAACTCCTGGAACCATAACTTAGTTTGAGTTACTGCATTTCACATGTCATCACTTGTATCTCCATGTTTGGTTTCATCTCAGCTCTAAAATTGGACCACCTCCATTTTTTTTGGAGCTTCGTCATTTATATATTCTTTACTCACAGGTGGGAGAGGGGAACCATATGAATGGTTATGTGGTTTACATAAAAGAAACCATGAACAAGTAGGTTCTTACCTGATATAGATGAGGGGATGACACACAAGGTATCATTTTGATTTAATAATAATTATTATAAAAATCCATGAAATATTAATTAAATTAATATAAATCTAACACATACATGGGTAATTAAAGCTCATGATCATCCACACATGCAACAAATATGAATTTGAAACAACTAGCTATAATTTCTTTCAATCATTCTTTATTTAATATAAATTACCAGAATTAATAAATTAATTATCTTATCAATTAATTAATTCATTTATCTGTAATTTCCATCCAAACAGTATTGGATATTTTCATCCACTATAAGTTTAAACAAATTAAATTAATTAATGATATTTAATATTAATTAATTACATAGTGTGTACTTGGAAGAGGCATGATGTGTACCTTTCTAAACTACATGGCATCTAGAATTGTTCTTGTCATGTACTGTTCACTCACATGGAATGTAGCATGCACGAAATAACATATAATTACACGACATATACTACTAATTTATGAAATAAAAATATGTGTTAATTTATACTGGAGATACCTCTTTTAATTCACGTAGAGTACACAAAACGCAATGACCATACATGACATGTATTTTTTCATTTAACAAAAAAATTAATTAAGCATTTAATATTCTTTAAAATGTATCACACAATGTGTGCTATCAATTTATGACACACTTAAATGTGTTAATTAGGTTTTATGGTGCAATTAGTTTTATTTCTGCATAAATTAATTACACAATGTATAGCTGGGTTTGGCATATAATCTGTGTAAATAGGTATGTGTTACGCGGTGTGTGTATCTTGTAACACGTCATGTATTTATTTTTATGGTCGTTTGCAATATGCGCCTAGAGACTCAGTATGTAATACTTGGGAATTTTTATGGGTTATACGATGTGTATACAGACTCTAATCCATGTAATTCTAGTTGTTCTATGTTTCTTGACTTTAACATGTAACAAATCCATGATGCGTATCTGACCACATGATTTTCTAACTATGTCGGACTACGTGACGTGTACACAAGCTACACGATATGTGGTCCAAAAAACCATTTTCCAGCTGGTCCAGGTCAACATATGGAATGTAAAGACGTCATGTAATCATCAACATGACCAGTTACATTTACCATAGTCAGGTCCTATTGGGGTAGATATGGTCATACAATGTGTAGTTCAGTTACATGTCTGGTAGTCCCATGTTATCCAGTCATAGTCTCTTTCTCCTATGGATGGATTCTCCAGATATTCTTCATGTGTTCTCAACCTGTTCATGGTTATATGATAGTGGGTGAAGAAGATCTCTTTACTTTTGGATTAAAGAAAAAATAAACCCTAATTTTAAAAAAAAATGTAAATTGATCAACAATTAATGAATAATTATAAATTTGAATGTGATTACATTGATACCCCGTGAAGGTTCCAAGCGCAGTGAAAGCGGTGGTGGGATCATGACCAACTTGGTTTTTATTGGATTCAATGGATACTCTGAAATAAAATAATTAAGAATCATTATGTATAACAAATATACACAATTAAATAATACAAATAATCATATAACTAAGATGAGTGGGTCTTTCATGCAAAATTTATTTTAATTTAATGATAAGAAAAGATAATGGTCTTGAGATCATTCATCGATGTAGTTCTTGATTGATCGAAATTCATTTTAGTTATACATTCATTTCACTAAGAGTATCCAAAATAGAATTCCTCATGTATTGGTCCACACATGCTCCTTGATCTTTAAATGGAATTGATGAAAGAATGAGTGCTAGCATAGATGATTCGTTCATCTTGTGTTGTTTGTATTGTCGCATCACAATATTTCAGGAATGAAGATTGTTTCTCTCTTGTTATATTGTTCTTGAGAGAGAGTAAAGAGGTGGGGGATTCCTATCAGTTGTGAGATAAATCCATATATATGTTCTTCATTGAGAGAATTATCTAGGGAGAGGAATCATTGAGCAGAACAAAAATTATTTCACCTATTATCCAAAATGGTATAAGTGGGTATATGTAGACTTAGGGTTTAATATTGATAATTGATTAAAGGTATTTAATAAAATAATAACACTAATATATTTCATATTCCAATAATGCTATTATTAGTTGTATATGATGTCACACGATGACTTGCACAAATAAATGTCATTTCATTAAATAAATAATTCCTTATTTATTTAAATGATGTTTGATGATTATATCATTTTCATTATTGGGTGTATAACTCAACCCATCCACCTTACTCAACATTTATATAACCTTTAATAGTAAATAAATATTATTCATTTGATAGATAAAGAAATATGAAATTTACATTCTTGTGAGTAAATATTTATTTAGTGTTCAACTCATATAAATAGGGTGGCTAAATATTTGTGATAAATAAATCCTAAATAAATAGCATCTCTCAGTATTGAAAATAAAATTTATTCCAACTATTAGATTGAAATAGAATAAAAGATATCAAAAGAAATACTAGGTGTGTGATCGTCTAGGATTATTTCTCAGTGGCATTAGGAAAACATACCTAAAATCTAATATCAGCATCTACCAACATGTAAAGTCAACCATAAAGGAAGAAGTAAATATCATAGCAACAAAAACTATATACCAACACTCACTTTTTAATGTAATATCTTTGTATCAATGTCTCAAATCAAGTAAGTTTCATACTCATGTCATCAATAGATATTCTTAATATATCTTTCTTTGACTTCTGGAAATGAACACATCAATCGCCATGGCCATGTAATTTTAGTTTGAATGTTCTATTCCAATCGAAGGGGATAAGATATCATCTCTATTAAATAGAAAGGGATAACTCCAATGTTTACTTATTCATTAATGCAATATCACTCATGACATTCACAACAAACCCTATCTCACCACAAATATATGTCATCGTAGTATTTTTCAATATCTCAAATTGCATGACTCATGTTATGCATTAATAAAAATATCAAGTCTATGAATCATTACCTGTATTCACATATAAGAATATCAAATGAAACATGAACATGTATAATCTGTTCTTTTGGGTTTTTCCTCATAATCTCTCATCCTATAGATTACCAGGTGAGAACTGCATGAGATGAAGTCGCAACGATTAAGTGTATTAAGCACATGATAATCAAACATACTATTTTTCCTATCATTGAATTTTATTATGACCATAAGACATGATTTTAAGAATATCGTCAAATAATTTCATGCTTGTCATCATAGTGGGGAACTTTTATGACCTTTCAATATGGAACATACTCTAAGGAATTATCACATTAATGTTATCTAGAATAGCAATCAATATGTGATAATAAATCTATTAATATTAAATAATTTGAATATATAGGTAACATAAAGTATAAAATAATTGGTTCTAGGTAAATGGGATTACAAATTGAAAACAACTAACATGCCCATGAAAAATAGTGGGTCAAGCCTCATCCCTCCCCATAAGGAATGGAAAGCACCACTAGACCTATTTTATTACATTTTTAATGGTCAGAAGGCCCTATGGATTAGAAATCCATTTTTTCTTATCCTAAAGGCCCATGACCCAAATTCCTAGCTTAATGTAACCCATAGTACTTTGAAGTAGATGAATCAAAGGCCCCACATGAGTAACCTACATCATGTTGTGACACCAGCCTCAAGTTACCCCTGCAATAGTCATTACACCTATGTTACCAATCATGGGAGAGGAAGGTCGGATGATAGGTGTCATCACACTTATCTCTCTTTCAACCCTCCCACTCGACGGTGCGTGAGTGGCTCCCCACTGCATCACCAACTTATTTATCCTCTTTATCTAACTAGTCTCACAATGTTGAGTGTCGTGTGACAATTTACTCATCCATCCCATGGAGGATGACTATTGATAGGTTTCATCATATCCATCCCACTTTTGAGGATGCCTACCCATTGGCATGTGTATGTCTCCATGTTTTTACCGCATTTCTCATGCGCTGACCTATTTTGACTAGTCCCTCCATGTCAATTTTAAACCTATTGTTGATGGAATAGAGGACCTTCATGCATGACCTAAAGTCTTAGTGGCCTTGAAGGCCCAATAAATGGCCCTAAATCCTCCTATTAAAAGTGACCATGGTTTCTATAGTATAGTTGCAAAACTATTTCTACATCACTCCTATAGTAACCACATTAACCCCCCCCCCCAATAGAATATTTTTAGGGATTAAAACCTCAACCTCGTAGATTTCAATCAGAATCCTGTAACAATAGGCTAGAGTATCGTTGGATCTATCACCCATATATTATTAAATAATAAATTAGAGACTTTTTAAATTTTACATTTACAATGTTTAACATGTATTTAAGTATATATCTCATTTGAGGAAATGATTCCAATCCAATAAGAACATATTCTTATATACATAAAACATTCAACCATAGTGAGTGATTTACTACCAATGTCACTTGAATTAATTAAAAATATAAAGGACATTAATTAAATAAATTATTAAAATTACTATGTGGAAGAATTATTGACCCACTATTATATATAGTTATATATGTATCAACTTTGGGGAATAATTTGGATACCATGTAAATTTAACATATATTAACACACCATCCATGAGAGGAATAATATACCTTGAAGTTTTTTAAAAAGAAAGAAAATAAAAGCGAATAAAATTAAAGGAAAATTGAAGAGAAAGTGAAATCAAATTAAAATCTATGTATAATAGAATTAGTATTTGTGTGTTTTATTATTTAAGAATTTAAAAGGATTAGACCATATTTTTTAACATAATAGATATTTCAAAGATAGCATATCCGTACTAAAATATGAAAATATAAAGAATTATACAATTGAAAAATAATGGTAAATCGTGCATCCATCGATCATTAGAACAACTACTTAGATCATGTCATTTGGTTGAGAAATGACTTTAGCAGTGTGTAGAAAATTATGAGAGAAAATTAGAGCATACATCATTATATAAATGATGTAAATTCTTGAATTAAAGGAATTTTTTGTTAAAATAGAGTAAATTCTTTATTTAAAGACAAGATTTTGTAACGTTTTCACAAATATCAATTACTTATTTTCAAGTGGAAAGTGGAGAATAAATGGTCAAGAGAAGATGTGTTCAATTTATACTCACCTACATATGACTCAAGATAAGGATTTATTATTTTTTTATTAATTTATAAATCATTTTTAACTAAAAGACTCATTTATATAGATTTTGAGAGTTATTGTTGTACTTTATATTTAAAAATATCTAAAAAATTATGGAATTATAGTAATAATATTTATATTAATTATTTATCTACATATTTATTTCTTAAATTAGTGAATAAAATTATTATAAGAACTTGGATCTTATTTTAGGTATGAATCATGTTTTGAAGTTGTTTTTTAAGAAAAAGGGAAGAAGGAAAATTTTAGGAGTACACGTCATGATGATGTGGTAGGGCACTGAAGGTGGGATCTTGTTAAGGCCTATACGAACTCTGTATCCTTAGGGAACACGTCATGTATTTTTATTTTTAATTGTTATATCGGACCAAGGTCATGTCTCGTTCACAAAAAGCTCTTCTTTTGGCTTTGTCTCATCTAGGAGCGACCAAATCCGATGATTCTTCTTTGATCCCCTAACCTATCATCCATGCTCCGGATCAAACTTCATCAGTTGCATTGGAATCACATTGGTGAGTTATTCCTTCTTCTAGAGCTTCATCTCCTAATTCGTCCTCTTTTTTGAGATATCCTAGGTTGAACGTTTTAGATGTTTTTATAGATATACGACATTCTAGGTCGATTCAAAGTCTTAGGTTCAACTATATTGATCGTACCATGTCGAGGTAGGTTGTTTGTTACTTTCCGTAGTTTTTCTTTGAATTATATGTGAACAATTTCCCAATACCCTAGTTCGGGGTATTGTGAATTTAAAGTATTTAACCCTGTTAATTCCTGTTATGATTTGTTTTCTTTAGTAGGGATTTTGGATTGTGTCTGGGGTTTATTTTTCATGCTATAGATGTGTTTTCCCATGTTTTATTTTTTTGCCCGTTGGGTCCAGAACTGCCTATTAGGATGATTTTTTCTCTATTCCTAGTGTTGTTAGGATGGAGTGATATTATCTAATATGTTGGTGATATGATTTGTAGCTATATAACCAAGTAGTATATTTTGATTTAATTTGGATGTTGGATATCATATTTGCACGATTGCTTTACACAGGGTTGTGGGAACCTGGTGTAGTTAGTCCATAGGGGGAATGGACGGTGAGGGATTCCCTAGAGTGTCTATTATACTTTTCACATTGTGAGACCATAGGGGGGATGGATGTGAGTGCTCCCTCAAAGTTTATGTAGTTCCACCTTGTGAGACCATAGGGGGAATTGGACGTTGAGTGCTTCCCCAGAGTGTCTGTAGTTTACCGATAAAAGACCATTGGGGGAATTGACAGTGAGTGCTTCCTTAGAGAGTCTTTGTTTAAGCTGAACCAGAGGGGATAGACTATGAGTACTTTCCATCAGATTTCTTGTGTTAATTTGTGATTATTTTGATAAATGTAAATGAATGTAGATAAAACTGTATGATTGTTTACTTTTGAGTACTTCCTTGTTTATTGCTTAATTTTTCATATTTCTTGCTATATATTCACTGACTATTAGGCACAGATCTTTGGGTGGTTGCCTATTGGGAATTGTCTCACACCCTGTTTGGGTCATGCTTTTGGGCCTAAACAGATTATATTATTATAGGTATAGAAAAGTTCTAGTGCCCTTCTACTTCGGGTACTTGATTGCTATGGAGATGAAGAGCATGTGACCAAGCTGAAGCTTGCGATGATGTTAGAGTTGTTTACTTGTTTTTCCTTTGTACATTTTTTAGTACCGTATTACATTATTGTGACTTGTTTGGATGCTTTTATAGACATATGTATCATGCATCATTTATATATGAGCTCCATTTTTTTATTTACTCATTGTCTTTCGCTGTTTACTATTGTATGGTATTATTAATCATTCTTCTATTGTTATCTATTTGTTTCTGCTCTATTACTATACCAATGAAGGAATAGTTTCCCCACTATCACACTCAAGGCCCTCGCTTCTAGTCGGCAGCCTCTGGCATTCGAGAAAATGCACTTGAGGTCATGTGACCAACCGGGTACGGGGCACCTCTAGGCGGAACCTGGAACCAAGACGTTACAAAGTGGTATCAAAGGAATTATTTTCTTCTTGACTTGATTTTTAGAGCCTATAGATAGGGATATGAAGGAATAAGTAGTTAGTAATAAGATTTGCTCGTGAGTAGCTCACTTGTGTACCGGGAAAAGCTAATTTACCTCGATTATTGCAATGTTTTTGGTTTTGAAATTATTACAATTCATTTGATTTCACCATCGGGTGATTCACATGTTTTGTGCTGTTATCGTTGATATTATTAAGGTTTTATTCTATTGCAACCCGATGAGATGAGGGTATTCCATCTCTTGCATCATATAGGCACTTGCTAGAGATCACATGTCATGCATTATTCTCATTCCATTTAAGGTGTATTACCAATTTGATATTGTTGTGATAGATTTTTCGCTATATAATCATGTTGTTGTGATATATTCCTTGATAGAATACCTACTATTTGATAGGTTATTTAATTGTGTAAATTTTTATTTGAATGAGCACCAAACATCGGTCCCTGAGGTGTTATGGGCCCTCATGGATTAGAATTTGGTCGATCATTTAATGATTTGACAGTTATTCCTTGTAATATACATGAAGAAAATGTCAAGCATTGATTCGCGGGGAGTATGGGCCCCCACGAATCGGAATTTAACACTTTAATGTGTGTTTTAGTGTTTTTATGGGGTTTCAGAGTAGTTTTTGAGGCTTATTGTCTAGAAAAACCCAGAATACATGGTGTGTATTGATGAATACACATCATGTATCCTTCTGTTTGGGAAGGAACTGTTTTTCATAAGTACACACCGTGTACTATATGTACACATCATGTAGTTCTTAACCGTGTGACTTTCTGTGTGGGAAGAAACATGGGGCTGGAAAATCATTGGAGGAACACGTCGTGTACCCGACGTACATGTCGTGTTGTAAGCACTGTGTATCTATCCGTGTGACTAGTGACACGGGTGGATGAAAGCTTAGGTTATATACGATGTTTCCCTTCCATACATGTTGTGTATATTTGACCGTGTAACTGGTCGTGTGACTAAAAACATGGCTCGATGAAATCCTTTTGGTACTCATCGTGTCTGGCACAAACATGCCATGTAGTCTTTTTTTAGAAAAACCATGTGGTTTTATCATGTAGGGAAAATTGGCAGGGAAAATTGATTCAATTACACGTTGTGTCCTTAGGGGAACATGCTGTGTGTATGGATATTACACTACCAGTGTTGGCATAAGTACACTCCCAAGTAAAGGCTTAAGGGAACACATTGTGTAGGGGTCATACACACCGTGTATACCTATTTTGAAAAACTCTAATGTTTTCTTCTCCTTTTCCATTCCTACACTTCTTAGTTTCATCCTTTGATATTATTGATCTAAGGTATGCACTTGAACTTGCAGAGTCATTCAACTGAGATGTCCTCTAGTTGTACGTCACTTAAAGGGAAGTGATCAAACACCGGACATGGTAGATCAGGGACTACCAATAGATCCTCCTAGCATTTCTATCTTGGCATCATCCATTATCCCGAATATAGGTTCTGATGAACAGTTCCAAGAAGGCTTCATGAGATTTATACAGACCTTCCAGGGGTTCCACATCCTGCCCCGTCTATGGAAGAACTGACACGGGTCTTTCAATAGCAGCATCCTTCTACATTATCTGGGGATAGAGGATCTCAGGCTGTAGAGTCATGGTTAGAAGCCATATTTTTGATCTTCGAGAATCTAGAGACTCCTCTAGAGAGTAGGGTGAAGCTCGCTATGTATATTCTTTTGGATTCCTCCATGAGATAGTGGGATGTGATCGCACAGGTGTGACGCCAGCAGTTTATGGCTTCAGATGAGTTCTAGCATAACTTATATGACTAATTCTACCTAGATACTTTGAGGTCCAATCGAGCTTGAGAGTTCATGAGTCTGGAACAGGGTACTCTCTCAGTTATAGAGTATTCTTCTCACTTCACAGAGCTACATTACTTCACACCCATTCTAGTGGGTGATGAGTTCTTTTTGGAAAGGAAGATTGAGGATAGTCTCAAACATGAAATTCGGTCTCAAGTGAACATCTTTAGGTTGACTTCTACCACTTCTATTTTGAACTAGGCGCTAATCACAGAGTGAAATATGAGGGATTTTGGGGTTGTGATCTAGGGCGGCTCGACATTCAGAGTTGGTACCCCTCGGACTGACAGCAAGAAGCATCACAGGGAGTCTATCTGCAGAGATCTGAGGATATGATATAATTCTTCTAGTAGCCAAGTGGTGTGCTACTACTGCAGGAAGAGTAGTCATACAAGTCTACATTTCCCGAGAGACCTAGTTGAGTGCCGATCTTGTGGAAAGATGGGTCATCTTCAGCATTTCTGTCAGTTTTTATCACCAGCAGCTGGTGAAAGTGGTTCTTCTATGACTCCTCATTTAAGAACAGGACCACCAATTTCTCATCAATCTGGGAGCTTGAGTTTTTCTAGCCGTTCAGGCCAAGGTGGAGGTCATGGTCACGGTAGTCAATCGCCAGTCTTCTAGTGACAACAGGGTGGATCAGCTTAGGGTGGTCATGTAGGGTCGTCAGACCACGATATAGGTCAAAATTTTGAAGTGGAGAAAACCCAGTAAGAGCAGGATCTCGACCCTTCTAAAGTTAGAGGTACAATTATAGTTTCCTCAGTCTTATCTTTTTCACTCTTTGATATAGGTGTGTCCCATAGTTTCATATTTGATGTTTTTGTGGATATCCTAGGGCTTTGTATCTTTACTTATGTTGATGTCTTGATGCTGGACACTCCTTTGGGGACAAGAACAGCTAGTGTACGTCAGTTCAAGGAGTTCCCTCTTAAGGTTGGTGGGTTTCACTTCTTTTAGGACCGCTATGTCCTAGAGAAGACAAGCTATGAGGTCATTCTCATAATGGACTGGTTGGTTCCCTTTATAGGTTGTGGTTTATTTTTATCGTCATAGGGTGAGTTTCACATCACCATAGGGTGGATTGTTTCTATACAGGGGAGAATGGGATGTCCGGGCGAGCAGAGCGGTACCTGAGCATCATGGGTTGGGAGGAGTTACAACCTAGATTGATAGTCTATATCTGGATTACTAAGGGACCACTACTGGAAAAATGGCCTATACCCATGGTTCAAAACCATGGGTATATCCTCAAAAACTGTGGGTATAAGCTATACCCACGGTTTGGGGAACCGTGGGCTGGAGTGGCATCGGTATAGGTCCCATACCTATACCCAAATTTTACCAAACCGTGGGGATAGATTTTTTTTCCATGCTTTCAAACCATCTCCATGCTGTCAAAGCGTTATTCCCACGGTTGTAAAACCACGGGGATAATTTTTTTTTAAAAAAACGCCTGCAGGTTTTGAACCCGCGACGTCCGGCATCCTGCACCTCTAAGGCGCAGCATTCTCGCCACTTCAACTACATCAATCACGCCTACTTATATGTATATTTTTATGAATATATTATATATGTACGAATTAGATAGAATAGGGCGGCGAGTTTCAGAAAAAATACAGCAGCGAGTTTTGAACTCGTGTCTTCCTTAAATAACCCAGCTCGCTTCTCTAACTCACCTACGTAGATTTTAGATTTATCAATTTGTATCAACATAAATATATTAAAACAAACCATGGGTATAGGCGGGAAAACTGTGGGTAATGGTTTTCCCGCCAATTTTTTTTGTATCCCGTGGATTTTTTTTCACCACGGGAAATCTATACCCACGGTTTTAAAAACATGGGTATAGGTATTCAAAAAAACCCTATACCCATGGTTTGGTCAAAACTGTGGGTATAGACCTTGAAAAAAACACATATACCCACGATTTTCACCAAAACCATGGGTATAGGTGTTTTTTTCCCACAGTTTTCTAAAACCGTGGGAATAGGTCGTCCAAAAAACATATACCCACGGTTATGGGTAAAACCGTGGGTATAGGTTCCCATACTATCTCTATACCCACATTTTTTCAAAACCGTGGGTATAGGGCCCCCCTATACCCACATTTTTTCCTAAAACCATGGGTATAGGGCTATTTTCTAGTAGTGGACTTCACAGATCGAATTTCCTCTAGTGGTTGATCATTTTAGGGATGCCTTTATAGATAACTTTTCAAGTTTTCCTCTACAGAGAGAGGTATACTTTTCTATTGATCATGTGCCAGGGGTGGCACCGGTGTCCATTCCTCCTTATAGGAGGGATACACCAAAGTTACGGGAGCTTGAGAAGTAGTTATAGGAATTACATGATAAGGTTTTCATCTGACCCAGTACTTCTCTTTGGGGTTCACCTATCTTGTGTTCAAAGAGGATGGACGGTACCCGCATACTTTGTGTAGACTATCGGAAGATGAACCAATTGATGGTCAAGAACTGATATCCCTTTTCGAGGATTGATGATCTATTTTATCAGCTTCGAGGAGCCAGGGTGTTCTCGAAGATTGACTTGAGATCCGGTTATCATCACATTCATGTTATACCATCTAATATACATCTTACAACCTTTCGGGGTAGGTATGATCTATATGAGTATGTGGTCATGTCATTCGGTCTCATGAATGCACATGCAGTTTTTATGGAACTGATGAATCGAGTGTTCCATCCATACTTCAATTCCTTCCTGGTGGTTTTTGTGGATGATATCTTGGTGTAATCTAACTCAAAACATGACCATGTTACCCATATTGAGATCGTTTTAAGTACACTGAGAGAGAATCAGTTATATGCTATGATATCAAAATGCCACTTTTGGATGGACCATATTCACTTCTTGGATCATGTCATCACTGAGACAGGAGTATTAGTAAACCCTGATAAAGTGAGAGCAGTAGTTTCCTAGGAGCATCCAAAGAATGTATTTGAGGTATGTAGTTTTCTCAGGTAGGCCGGTTACTACATACGTTTCATACCGTACTTCTCAAGCTTAGCAACGCCACCGATGGGCCTGACTAAGAATGGTGTGAAGTACCTGTGGTTAGATTCCTACACTTCACCCTTTTAGGAGCTGAAAGGGAGGTTTACTTCAGCACTGATACTAGTTTTTCCAAAGTTGGGAAAGAGCTATACTGTTTACTATGATTCATTAGGTATTGGTATGGGATTAGTGCTTATCCAGGGGGATGGATTCATTGCGTATGGGTCTCGACAGTTGAGGCCACATGAGAAGAATTACCCGATGCACAATCTTGAGTTGGATTCATTTTTTATGCCTTACACTATTGGAGTCATTATCTATTGGGAGAGAATTTTGAGGTTTTCACCAACCACAAAAGTCTCAAGTACATATTCACACAGAGCTATCTGAATTTGAGACAGTGAAGGTGGGTTGAATGCCTTTAGTCCTTTGATTTTGAGCTTGCCTACATGCCTGGGAAAGGCAACACAGTGGTTGATCTGTTGAGTGGGAGGACTCGGATATAGGAAGTTCAAGATTCCAACAGAGAGAGGAAGATTATGGATCTATTCTTTGAGATGCATTTGGAGGTGCATGATAGAAAGGGGCAGACGTTTCTTTCTTCTCTAGCTGTTACCTCTACTCTTCTTGAATGAGTGCGAATGAGGCAGCTATCAAATTCTGAAGGCCTAGTTCTATAGGAGAGTGTGTCAGGAGAGGACCCTATTCCTGAATGAACCATAGGTGAGGATGATATCTTGCGTTTTCATGGTTGTATATTGGTGTCAGTAGACATATGTAAGGAGTTGATGCGGGATTTTCATTCTTCAGTCTGGGCAGTTCATCCTGGCATCACCAAGATGTATCGAGATCTACACCATCAGTATTGGTGTCCCGGTATAAAGAAAGATGTTGGTGGTTTTGTGATGAGGTGTTCCACCTATCAGTAGGTGAAGGAAGAGCATTAGCGATCGGTAGGGCTTTTGCATAAGTTACCCATTCTCGAGTGGAAGTGGAATGATGTTGTAATGGACTTCGTGATAGGTATACCAAGGTCGCCTTGAGGGAATGATATAGTTTGGGTTTTCATTGATAGAACTCATGAAGGTTGCACATTTATTACCAATCAATGAGATCTTAAGTGTTGATGATTTGGGAAGGTTATACATTTGAGAGATTGTACGTTTACATGGGGGTCCACACTCCATTGTTTTAGATAGGGACACACTTTCTACTTCTTGTGTCTGGTAGGGACCATAGAGGGATTTGGGTACATAGGTACTTCTGAGTACAGCTTACTATCCCCAAACAGATGGCCAGTCTGATCGTCTGATTTAGGTGCTAGAGGACATGCTTTGAGCATGCGTCCTATATTTTAGAGGTTCTTGGGAGAATCACATACCTCTTGTAGAGTTTTCCTACAATAATAGTTTTTAAGAAACTATTCAGATGGCCCCTTATGAGGCTTTGTATGGTAGGCCATGTTGATCACCTTTATGTTGGTTGGAGATAGGAGAGGAAGCTATGCTAGGACCTCATCCTGTCTAGGAGACCACAGAGTAGATAGAGTTGATTCAGAAGAGTATTGCTACTTCACAATCATGATAGGATTCTTATGATGATCGTCAGAGACAGCCTCTGATGTTTGAGGTCGGAGATCAGGTTTTTCTATGTGTCACACTGAGGTTGGGACATAGGAGGATAAAGAGACAATGTAATCTTTCGCCGAGATACGTCGGGCCATTTAAGGTTTTGGAGAGAGTTAGGATGGTAGACTATCAGTTGAAGTTACCTCAGAGTTACTAGACTATGTATGACATCTTCCACATTTCATAGCTACGGAGTTACTTCTCAGACCCATTTCATGTTTTTCAACCCGAGGAGTTTGAGTTATAGATGGACGCATCGTTCGAGGAGAATTCTATTCAGATTGTTAATCACATCACAAAGGTTCTCCATGGCCGGTTTGTTCCTCTAGTATGGGTGTTATGACAGTAAGGGAAAGTATATGAAGAGACTTAGGAGATGGAGACCGATGTGCGATAGCAGTGGATGGAGCTGTTCGAGGATTCTTCTTCTATGACTCCTTGTTAGGGAAATTCAGAGAATAATTTATTTAATGGGGGAAGTTTGTAAGAAACTGGATCTTTTTTTAGCTATGAATCTTGTTTTCAAGTTTCTTTTAAGGAAAAGGGTAAGAAGGAAAATTTTAGGAGTATACGCCGCATACCTCCATGTACATGTTGTGTACTCTGGAACCAAGTCTAGGTCGTGCCTAGCAGTGTCACGACCGCATACACAATTGTGTGATGATGTGGGAGGGCCACTTAAGGTGGGATCCGGTTAAGGCCTATACATGTCGTGTATCCTTAGGGAACATGTAATGTATTTTTATTTTTAATTTTTATATCAGACCGGGGTCACCTCTCGCTCATAGAAAGCTCCTCTTTTGGCTTTGTCTCGCCCAAGAGTGACCGAAGCCAACGATTCTTATCTAATCCACCAAACCACCGCATGTGCTCTGAATTAAACTCTATTGGTTGCATTGGAATTGCATCGGTGATTTCTTCCCTCTTCTAAAGTCTCATCACTTGATTACTCATCTTTCATATGATATCCTTGGTAGAAAATTTTAGACATTTTTGTAGATCTACAGTGTTCTAGGTCAATTCAAAAGCTGAGGTTCAACTATATCGATCATACAATGTCGAGGTAGGTGGTTTGTGCCTTTCTGTAGTTTTTCTTTGAAATATATGTGCAAAATTTCCAAATACCCTAGTTCAGGGTATTGCGTGTTAAGGTAATTTAACCATGTTAATGCCTGTTAGGCTTTTTTTTCTTGAGTAGGGATGTTGGATTTTGTATGGGGTTTATTTTCAATGCTATGGATGTGTTTTCCCTTGTTTGATTGTTTTTTATGTTGGTTCCATAACTGCCTGTTAGGATGCTTTGTTTTCCATGCCCAGTGTTGTTAGGATGGAGTGATATTATATGATATGTTGTGATATGATTTGTAGCTATTTAGCCAAGTAGTTTATTGTGATTTACTTTGGTTGTTGGATACTGTTTGTGCACAATTTCTTTACACAGGGTTGTGGGAACCTGGTGTAGTTAGACTATATGGGGAATAGATGGTGAGGGATTCCCTAGAGTGTCTATTATACATTTCATGTTGCGAGACCATTGGGGGGATGGACGTGAGTTCTCCCTCGAAGTTTCTATAGTTACATGTTGCGAGACCATAGGGGGAATTGGATGTTGAGTGCTTCCCCAGAGTGTCTATAGTTTACCGATAAAAGACCACAGGGGGATTGATGATAAGTGATTCCTCATAGAGTCTTTGTTTAAGCTAAACCAGAGGGGTTAGACTATGATTACTTCCCATAGGGTTGCTTGTGTTGATTGTCGATTATTTTGATAAATGTCAATTAATGTAGATGAAACTATAGGATTGTTTTCTATTGAGTACTTCCTTGTTTATCGCTTCATTTTTCATATTATCTGCTATATATTCGGTAACTGTTAGGCACAGATCTTTGGGTGGTTGCCTACTGGGATTATTTCACACCCTGTTTGGGTCATGCTTTTGGTCCCAAACATATTTTATTATTGCGGGTATATATAAGTGAAAGCGATCTTCTACTTCAGGTACCTGATTTCTATGGAGCTGGAGAGCATGGGACCAAGCTGAGGCTTGCAATGTTGTTCGAGTTTTTTACTTATTTTTCCTTTATACTTTGGTTTAGTAATGTATTCCAGCATTGTGACTTGTTTGGTTGCTTTCCTAGACATATGTACCATGCCTCATTTATATATGAGCTCCAGTCATTTATTTACTCGTTGTCTTCCAGTATTTTACTATTGCATGGTATTATTACTTTTTTCACTATTGTTATCTGTTTGTTTTTGTTGTGTTACTCTTCTAATGAGGGAATAGTTTCCCCACTATCACACCCAAGGCCCTCGCTGCTAGTCGGAAGTATCTGGAGTTTGGAGAAATTCTCTTGAGGGAATGTGACCAACTAGGTATGGGGCAGCTCTGGGCGGCACCCGTAACCAGGAAATTACACTTATGTTTTCCCAATCATATCATTATGTCATCATTTTTTACTTTTTCTATGTCGCACAAGAACTGCTTCGACATTGATAATTATTTTCATATTTATCTTGATATAAAAATTAATTTACATTCAATTGATATTATTTATATGATATTTTAAGTATTTTATCATATTAGACATGTTTTGAAGGTTTCTAAAATATTTTACATTAATTTAGGTTAAAATATAATAAGAATTATAATTTCATTTGAGTACAAATTCTTTTTTTAAACTGTGTTAAAATGTGTTTCACAGAATTTAACTAATTTTAATTCATCTATTAATCTTATAAATTGATGTTTTATGTATCTTAATTATTTTAACATGTCTTATACCTTAAAATTGATGGTATCAGGAACACAGTGAAAGCCCCAAAACCTAGTATTTCAAAAAACTTCCACCGACGATCAACATGACTTTGTCATCGTCAGTGAAACGCTGCCCAGTAAAAGATGAGGATCATGTGTGATGTGTTTTAAGAACAAAATTAAATCCATTAAATACCTATTTATATCTGAATCTATGCTTGATGTATACTCATCATTGGTGATAACTGCTTCAAGAATTTGATGCTGAATACCTCTAGACCATCGACATGCTCTTCATGGAAATACAAGAACATCGATCATCAGATTCTGGGTGCTAGTGCAGAGATCAAACGATGCCTTAAATTCTCCCACAATCACGACATCACTTTCCGTACAATGCATGAGAAAAGGCTCGATCTGAGCACCTATATTAAGAGCCCCTTTGTCTCGAATGTGAGAAAGAGATGAGGGGAGAGAGAGGCAATGAACATTCCATGGTGAATCCCTCTCCTCCTATATTTATAGTGTGTTTTCAATTACCTGAAATTGCCTCATTGGCCCCCAAATAATTAACAGACTATAAAGGACATATTATGACTAATGTACTAAGCCATAAATATCATTTATATTGTTATAAAATTCTTTTAATATAATCAATATATTACATCATAATTCTCGAACCATTAACTCAGGTCAATGTTCCTGCAAATATTAAATTAACCTTGAATATTTTAAACTAATATTCATTCAAATAATATTTTCATGTATTTAATTTAAAACATGTAAAAAAATTTAATAAATAAATTCAATGAAAATTATTCTTAAGTTGAATAATAAAAATTTATTTATTACTTTAGTGATTGTATCTCCTTGGGAAAATCTCAGACCCTAGTGGTGGGGCCCACCATGTCCAATATACCTATTCAACCGAATGGGGTAGATTCTTGAATATGCTATTATGAGTGACATCTTATCCCCTTATCATGATAGTAGTGAATATTGTTCATAGAATAAGAGTGGGATCTAGCAACCCATCATGGCCCCTAAATAGATAAAGATAGTCATATCATTGAAAACCAACCTATGAGCATGCACCGTGTAATATAATCTCTTTTTCTTTAATATCTCATAAATCAAAACACACACCCATGTCATTATCCTTTTCTTACTTTATTATTTTTTTATCAAACTAGATGGATTTACCCTCAACTACCATGGTCATTGATTTATGAAGGTATTACCATCCTGATCAATAAGTCCCAAGATAAATTACTTCCTTAACTAGGAAGTAAAAAATCATTTCTTGAACATTCAACCAATGTCATACCACCACTGACGCACCCAACACAAGCTACCTCGCCATGATTTCATTATCATATTTTTCCTTCCATCAATGTATGGGATCAAATGGGACACATTGGTAATGATCTGAAGTCAAGAAACCATTACACATGTTCATAGATTAAAAAAATCTAATGACACCCAAAACATGTGGTGTTCCTTTTGGCGGGTCAGTCCTCATGATCTCAATACTATAGATCTCCATGTAAAAACTTTGTGAGAAGAAGTATCAATTATTATGATCCCCTGTCACATGATAGTGAGACATCTACTATGTCCATTCATTAATATATAACTAGACCTTAGGACATATGTTTAAGATTAATTTCATAGTATCTTAAGGTTCTCATTATATCTTAGGATCTACTACAACCTTTTGATATGACAATTAATATATAGAAATTTCCATTAAATGGTGGATGTAAAAATATCTACACATTAATGGAAAGTATTGATCATGTATATCTAACTGTACATGTGATATGGTAATCAAAAGTACTTTATTGTTGGGTCTAGGGAACCCACGATTTCAACACTCCCACTTACACCAGATACAACTTCCTATCCAAACATGTTAGCTCTCACCTGATAAAGGTCATGTTTCTGCGAAGTCATGCCTTTAGTAAATCGGTCCACCATGATTTTATATCGTGGATATTATGTTTTTTGATACCTCATCTCCTTGAGTAAAACATCTCAATAGATGGTATCCCTGTGTGTATCCCTCTTTTCTATTGTCATAACTTGACATCTTGAACAGTAATAATATCATAATTTAAATTATGATAACACTTAACGTACTAGGTGTGATTCCAAGAAATGGACAAAATCATTGCATATATAGTAACTTCTTCTTAGCTTCCTCAAAAGTTATGACATACTCGGTATTTGTAGGTATGGCTACCACTAGCTAATATGATATTGTCTCACTCAACACCTTATCTTTTCTGTGATATGAGATCACATAAGACTAGTTTTTGTACCCATAAAACTAGTATCCTTTCTTCTCTACTTACCAGGTACATATCTTTTGTACTTGCTAAAGTAAAAAATTGATAGTTCTGACTGCTTCCCTTTTAGTTCACCTGGATATAACTGATATCTTCCTATAATAAATTATATCCTTGAAATATCAATATTTTTAAATATCATGGCATAAATTATTTATCCATCACTGAAGAGTATGGTACTTAATACAATGCTTTGATATCCTCCTATTTCCTAGACATGTTAACCATGACAGATTATTCCATGTGACATTGGTAAAAAATGTACTCTTGAATTGTTCCAACTTGTATTTTTTCAATACCATCTCACTATATGCATTATTTACTAGGTATAAGTAACCTTTTGATCTAACTCATTATATCTCATTCCCTAGAACTAAGGTTGCTACTTTAAGTCGATCATTAGAAATTAATTTTCTTTCTGTTCTCAACTAACTTGAAGGAAAATATATTTTTTCCATATATTTCTAAACATATTTTACTTGGAAAACAATGGCACTCATATTAACCTACGATGGAAACATGGAAAAATCATTCCAAATGAATATTTTATGATCCTTTTTCTTACAACAATCTTAAAATGGAATTCAGTAACTTACAACCTTTATTAGAATTTTGTGACGTGACCATCCCTTCCCGGTTGCGTCGTATAGACACCTTCCATTATTTGTGGTCATGAAATATAATTCTCAATAAAATGATTATAAAAATTAGCTATGACAAGTAAAATTCTAATGGATTTTGGCTTAATGACTTGGTATAACAAATCAAGCCTTATTGGCACTAAACTTGTACCATTCATGTATCATATCACTTGAATACCCACCATGGTATTAAAAATTATAATCCCCTTTGAAATTTGATATATGGAATCCATTTTTGAATTGTAATTACTCTTATCAATATTATCAAATTACCATATATTTCATACTTATTGGAATTATTATTCTTACGGAATAATGCATCATCGATCAGGGTGGATTCAAAAACCATTACCATAATTTTGTCTTTCCTACACAGTATGTGTCTCTGAAACATTCTTATTCCAAATGAACTTGTGGAACTAGTTCCTATGCCAACTATATGTTCATCTATATCATTGACTAAAACCAAGTCTATATTTCTTCCACTATCTCTAATAGATATGTGAACCCTTATATATAAAAGCAGTCTATCACTTGAGTACAACTTTTCTATCTTATGGATTTATGTAATATTCTAAGAAACCATTAGGATAATTACTTTAGATGCACAATGTGTTTGTTCTTAATGGAAGTTTGTTTATGTCCTAACAAACTCATTGCATCTAAACACATGTCTTATGACTTACAGGATTTCCATCATACTTTGACTTATATGATATTATTATTTCATGATAGTAGGCATATGGTTATAAGATATAGCCATTATTTGTAAAGCACGTCATGAAATATAATGGAAGTTTTTGTATGTTGCAACATTAATACTACATACATCATAACTCTGGTGTATAAAATATGAATTTAAGAATTTATCCATGCTAAATTTTGTTGATCAATGCTAATAAGTAAGACTTTATCATCAAACATCATCATTAACATCAATGTCGTTATGTAGATAAGGTAATGTGAATTTAGGAATTGCTTCACACAACATTATATTGATCGATGGAAACTTGGTCAAGATAGTCTTCGACATGCCAGCTCGAGGAAACTTATATATTTTGACCATTTAAATATCATACTTCTCTTTACCATTCCTTAATTACTTAAAGGAATCTAAATATGTATTTTTACCACTAGTTTTCCCTTGGAATAGTTCACACTCACTTGTTGAACTAATTCCAAAATCTTTGTTGCTTACCTTTATTTCTAAAGGTTCCTTTGTCCAAAACTAACTATATATGTTGATAATACCAAAGGTTTTTAGCTCCAATGAGTCTAAGTATCGTACCAGGTATATCCTTGATCTCTACTTTAGTTTTTATTGACAATGATTTATCTTTCCATAACATTTTAAATAAGTCTTACATTTTATATTCATCAGGTATTACCTTTGATTCATTATCACTGAACTATTGGATTAATATTAAATACCACAAAAAGAATTCATTCTTGAACCTGGAATAATCTATAATTATTTTAAAAGGACACGTGAGATAATTTTTTTTGTTATACTCAATAAAATTTTTATAAGAATAATTCACTTATAAATATAGAGGCCTTGTATTTCTTAGCGCTGACTTAGGAGTCACACTTTCTCAGCTACTTAGAGAATATAGCTTACATAGAATAATGTTTCTATACTTACTTGATTACCATAATTAAATACACATATGGGATTGAAATATTTTATTTAATACCCAAGAAATAAGATTGAAACATTATTTTTATATTGATGAATATACCTAAAGAAGAAACGGTATCATGCTTCTTTAATTCAAATTATTAATTTTAAACTTACATAAAATTAGTTCATGATATGTAATGAAAATAACCTCCTATTTTTATCCCACCTCAGTAATTGAAGGACGTTTTTAATATGCATTTTTCATTACACTTTCCATTGGCTTTTCACCTTACCATTCAATTTATTCTCAATAAGAATTAAGATTAAACTGTATTTTATATTCTTATTTACTTGGCAGAACTTACCTAAAAAGGTAATGAAGAATTTACTCAATAATTTTTATTTTTGTAACCTAAAATGAGACTTGAGTAAATGGGTGAGAATGATATGAGAAATGGATCCATTTAAATATCATGATCCATCTTTAAATTTACACATGTTGGGGTAATCATCGACTTATTCATATAATGCTTCACTTTTTCCTTGAAAACTTATTGGAGATGATACTACATGTGTAATAATCCATGTCCCGATGTAGTGACTATAACTAATACTTGACGTTGATGATACCATAATGACATAACCATCATATTATCAACACAAGAGTCTCCTATAAGCACATTTCACACGTTCGCTTCTTGAGGCAGCTTAACAGGTGTAGGGACACCAACAACTTGAATTTATGATATAGCAAAATTGTATGCAAGTGTCTGTACTACACTGTGAAATTTGTGTCGGTGTGGACATTTAATTTGTCCATTATTTATCACAGTATTTCTTGTGGTATAACTTACCATTTTTCTAAAAAATTAAAATTCTAGTAGATTAGTACATTTTATCTGGATTATTGATTTATAAATTTTGATTAATTAATTAAATCATTAAATGTATCTCACTATTTTAGCAAATTCTGGGAACCCTTTGTACTAGAATCATAATACTCTGTCACTTGAGTATTCTAGTGGCAAGGATCCCTAAACCACCTCTCATAGTTTACAAGCTATGGTACACCACTACTCGGAGGGTTCAAGGTAGGAGTTTGACTGGGCAACAGTATTAACATAAGGTTCTTTGATCTGTTGAGTGATGTCTCAACTTCTAAAATCACAAATTGATTTACTCAATGCTTGCCTCTAAAATGATAGAAATTTAGCTATGTATAATCCATACCCCCAATTTAGTTAAGTCATCCCATCACTCTAATAAAAGTACCCCCAATAGTAAGAATCTGCCTAAGCTATGGCGTGATGAGCACCCCAAAAACTCAGTTTTTTCAAATGAAAATGATGGAAGGCGGTTACGACTTAATATTTTTTTTGAGGGTATTTATGTTTTTTTAATTTGAAGAAAGAAATACTTTTCTATTGTATAATCATGTACTATGTGATTTCACTCACAACTGACTATGAAATAAATAGAAAAATTCATCGCATCACATGTTCATTTCATTTGTGCATTCTTATTTACTATTCTATGTGATCGCATATAAACAACACATACAAATAATAATTAACCATACAAAAATAATATGATGAAATGATCATGAGCTGATACTAATAGTTGATTCATTGAGTGAATAATGGATTAACCTCAATAATAATTCTAAACCAAAAATTAATATTTAAATAATTTAATTTGAAACCCAAATTAAATTATTTACTTTTATCAAATTTTTATTATTAAAAAATTAGTCGGACACTGAAAATCCCAAGCAAGGTCTATGAGGGTCAGAGTTAACCCATGGAGTCTCATTCCGGGCCTTATAGACCCTGTGTAGGGGTGTTGGCTGCCAAAGTCTGCCCATTCTCATTCCAGGTCGGGCAAACCTGCACCGGACTGTTTCTGGGAAAAACATGCCCAACAAAAATCATACCTCACTAGCCTTGGAAACTGGGAGGGCTGTGGTAGCCAATGTTCCTTGGGGCGGTGCAGGCAGATCTAAGAAGGGGGGAAGTCATCGGACGACGTATCTGGAATGCGGGGTGCGGCATGGTGCGACGTGAGCTGATGGAGGGTGGCTCCGGCAGAGGCAAGATAGAGGGAGGGTCGGTCAATGGTTGGCCGACTGTGGTGGCGCACCCTGGTACACGACGAGGCAGCGGTCCTGGGTTCTTGGATGGTGGTTAGGGTGATCGTCGAAGGAGGTGTGGGTCGTGGCTGCTCTGGAGGGGAGACCCACACTGCTGGTGGGCTGAGGAGGGTGACAGCCTAGGAAGGGGGTCCTCTTAGTCCAATCTTCTAAGGGAATATTCCACTTCCCCCTCTTTTTTCCTTAAAAAAATAATGTATCTGTTTAACCCACTTTATTGAAAGGAAAACACGGCTCAAATTTTTGTTTCCTCTGGTTTTTCCAGAACAGCAACAATTTTTTTTAAAAACCAAACATTTTTAAATTTTTATAAGTCTATCATCATGGACTTGAAATATTAAATTATTATAATAATAAATAATTATTATTAAAGACTCACCGGTGTGGCCAGAATTAACTACTTCGGTCACCAGAAAATCACTAATTATCATGTTTAACAATGAAAATTCACATTGTAGTTTTGGGGGTATAAAATTAAAATATAATATACAAATTTTCTTAGAAAAAAAATACCCATTATTCAAAAATTCAATATGTGTTAAAAATTTAGGATGGTCGTAACTTGGCCATCCAATATTGGATTGAACTGTGGTCTGTGGTGTTGAGGCCGGATCAACATCCTCTAATATGTTTAATGAAAATTTAATTTTTTCTTGGCTTAAATTGTAATGACTCCCTATAATACTATTTGAAGGTATAAGGAATGTAGAAGAAGCCCCAAAACTTGTGAATTTAATATTTTTCCACCATCGATCGACAAGATTTTTTCGTTATCCGTGAAACGCTGACTGATAAAAGACGAAGATATCGTCTAATGAGTTTTGAGAACAAAATTAAAACAATAAAATACATGGTTATATCTAAATCCACAATCAATATCTACTCATCATCGGTGATCATTGTTTGAAGAATTCAATGTATAATTCCTCTACATCATCCAAACTGTTGGACTCCTCAGGTATTAATCATGTTTTAATCATCAAAGATCTCTTTAATAATCTCAAATCTCATTAATTATCACAAATCTTATTCAATCATGTGTATTTATGTTTCAAATTCACTCATGCTTTATAATGGTTAAGCTCAATCCAATTAATTCATATTTTTGTTTAAGTCTGAATATTTTTATTTACCTAAGTACAGGACACCGTGAGCAAGACACAGTTATCCAGACACCGTGAATCAAGACACAGTTAACCAGATACCCTGAAGCAAGACACAGTCAGCAAGACACCGTCAAGCGAGACACCGTGACTAAGACACCGTGACCAAGACACAGTGAAGACAAGACACCGTGAGCAAGACACTATGAAGATCAGACACCGTGACACTCAGACCCTGACTCTCAGACACCGTGACACTCAAACCGTGACACTCAGACATCGTGAAGGAGACATCGTTTTCTCAACTTACTATGACACCATTTCTTAAACTATTTTGTCGTCTTTCAATAAAATTCTTAACAGCCATATTTGATGCCTTTAATGCACTGACATAATTAATGTTTCTTTATAGACATAGTACGAGGTACGAGGCACAAAACACATGGAACTTGTCGGCTAAATCTCATTCATTCGAAGATAAAGAGTAGAGAGTGCCCAACAACAATAGAGCACGATACTGAACAGAAAACAAGCGTGTGAGCACGACCAAAAATAACACTTTGCAAGATTTTCAAAGAAAGAATTTTTCACATGCATGCAATCTGACTCTGCTGAAGAGCATAAGAAGTACACTGGAATCCAGAAAACATCTTCACATTGTTAAAGCTTGTGGAAAACACAAGCTGAATCGTGACACTCTGTTTTTCAAGAAAAAAAACTAGAGAAGGACTCAGAAGCATTTCTGCTAAATCTAAGGAGTCCAAAGCTGCACCTCAAATCACTAGTGCTTTCTAAACTCATATCTACTATCTCTTAGTGATTCTTTTACTTACCTTTTGAGCAGTTTGTGTAACCTATATATTCCACAGACACACTGACTCCTGTGCTAAACTGAAGGATTTCAAAATCCTTACAAAAATCTCTTTATACTCTTGTTTACCCACGAAAAATGTGGAAGAGGTCCCTGTGTGTCATGGTTATTATTTTTGTTTACCCACAAAAATTGTCGAAGAGGTCCTTGTGTGACCTGGAAAGTCTGTGTACTGTTGTTAACCCCGATCCATGGTGTGGATCAAAGTTTATTAATATAAACTGTTTGGTGGCAGGTGATCACCATGTGGAGTGGATTAGGTCTTGGCTTGAGACTGAACCACTTGTTTCATATCCGTTGTGCTATTTAAATTTAGTCTTCTCTGTTTTACTACTTTATTGCATAATCCAGAAAACTCTAATTTCACTTTGATAGTTAGTCTTGGAATGAAGTTATAACTAATTTGTCTTAGTAGGAAAACTTCAAAAGTAATATTAATAATACATATTAAGATTACTGAGAATTAATCAATCTTCTAAGAAGTTGTTTAAATAGTCAAACTATTATAATAGTATAACCTTGATTAGATGGGTTGTATCTATTATTGGGGAAAACCATTTCTTTTAAAATAATATTTTTTGTAACAGAAATTTTATAGGCACTCAATTCACCCCTCCCATCTTGAGTGAGCTACTCCGACCAACATTTGGTATCAGAGGTTTCTTTATTAGGACTCCGTGTAATCTTACTCAACTGTGATTATAGTTTTACTTTAAAGAACTGTATATTTCTTTTAATTCTAAATTTCTAGCTCTTTTAAAGTAATTTGTTAGTATGGATAATAGATTGTAAGGTGTTGCAACCAACAGAACACCATTCTTTAATGGAACCAACTATGCTCAATGGAAAATGAAAATGAAAATGCATCTATAGAGTATGAGATTTGAAATTTGGTTATCCATTATAGATGAATACAAACTTCCTGTGACTGATAGAATTACATGGGATGAACCTAAAAAACTTGCCTATAATAACAATTGCAAAGCCATAAATGCTTTATACTGTTCCTTAGGAGATGAAGAATTTAATAGGAATTCTACTTGTAAAACTGCCCATGAAATTTAGGATACCTTGTCTGTCTCACATGATGGCGCATCTAGTGTAAAATAAATGAGACTTAATACTTATACTATAAAATATGATAATTTCAAGATGAAACCTGATGAGCCTATTTTTGACATGTATCTTAGGTTCAATGAGATTCTCAACACAATGATTTCTCTTAGAAGAGAAGTCACTGCCAAAGAACAGATCATGAGAATTCTTAGGTGTTTACCAGAAAGATGGAGGGGAACCTCTATCTCAATTAGAGAATCGTGTGACATCAGAAAGATACCTGTAAAATAATTCATTGGGAAACTGATGATGTTTGAGGAAGAGCTGAAATTCAACAAAGAAGAGGAGGATGAACCAAATAGGAAATCTGTAGCATTCAAGACCACCTTCTCAAAGCACAAAGACAAAGGGAAACTGGAAGCTCATGTAGAATGTTCCACCACTGAACAATCATCACCTGACAGTGATGAGGAGATGGTTCAACTGGCCAGAAAATTCAAACTATTTTACAAAAAGAATAACTTTTTCAAAAATCCTAACTTCAAGAGCAAGTATGATAAAAAAGGAAACTGAAAAAAGACTATAAAAGAAGTGAGAAAACTGATGAAATTGTATGCTATGAATGTAAACACAAAGGAAATATAAAGGATGACTGTCCAAAGCTCAAATATAGGAAGAAGTATGAGGATAAGGACAAGAAGTACAAAAAGGAAATGAAAGCAACATGGAGTGCCTCTGAGGATAGTTCAAGCGACTCAGAGACATCAAATGATGAACAGGCTAACAAAGCCAATATGTGTTTTATGACAAACACATCTGAGGTAAAAATGAACTCTTCTATGCATAATTCATACTATTCTGAAGAGGAATGTGACTATCAAAATTGACAAATGAAGAAATGTTTGAATACTGTAACATGCTTGAAGAGACATGCAATGAATTAAAAGATAAATATAAATCACTGAAGAAACAGCATGCTCTCACTACAAATGTTAAGTCTGAACTTACTACTGAAAAGGAGAAAAATGCTCAACTTCTCAAATTAAACAATAAATTAAAAATGTATAATGAGAAATTAAAAAGAGACTTAGAAAAGTTTACTAATGGGAAAAACAACCTTACCCAAATGCTAGGAAAAAAATCACCTGTAAATACAATATTTTCATTGGTTATCAACCTGGTAAAAGAAACCTTGGTGGAACGAATTTTATTTCCAATTCTAGGACATATAATTTTTTCCCCAGTTCTGGACACAACTCATCTAGCTCGAGTCATGATACATACTCTACTGTTTCCAGTTTTTTTGGACCAAATACGGTTTGTTTTTAAAACACTTTACATAATGATTATAGGAATCCTATGAGACAAATATGGGTTCCTAAATAACTTATTACTAATGTTACTAGACCCAAACAAGTATGAGTACCAAAGTCTGTCTTTACTTGATCATGTTATGGGAAAACTGCTTAAAGAGCTCCTGTAAGAATCTATGGTACATGGACAGTGGGTGTTCAAGGCACATGACAGGAGACTACTCTTGCTTCAAGAATCTGATAAAAGTAGATGGAGGACATGTCACATTTGGTGACAATGCCAAAGGGAAGATTATTGGATTAAGACAGATTGGTAACTCTGATTCGATTTTAATTTCTAAAGTACTGTTTGTTAATTTCTTAAAATATAATCTGCTTTGTATCTCACAATTATGTGATGATGGATATCATGCTAATTTTGAAAATGATGCATGTAATGTCTTTAATTATAAAGATGAATTAGTATTTTCTGCATCAAGTATGAGGATGTTTATTCTGTTAATTTAGATTCCTTAACTTCTCAAAATGTTTCATATCTAAATGTATTTCATAAAGAATCTTGGCTCTGGCATAGGAGACTAGGACACTGTAATGTTCACTCCCTTTGAAAGCTAACCAGAAAAGGCCTAATTAAAGACTTACCCAAACTTGAGTTTCCAAATGACAAAGTGTGTAATCCTTGTCAAAAGGGAAAACAACACAAAATCTCATTCAAATCAAAGAAAGATGTTTCTACTTCTCAACCTCTCGAATTGGTTCACATGGATTTGTTTGGATCGTCTAGAGTTTCTAGTTTAAATGAGAAGCACTATGTTTATGTTCTAGTAGATGATTTCTCTAGATATAATTGGACCTTTTTCATGGCTCACAAAAGTGAAGCCTGCTCTTATTTTACTAAGTATGCCAAGTCTGTAGAAAACCTTAGTGACCTTAAAATTAAATCTTTAAGAAGTGATCATGGCCGTGAGTTTGAAAATCAAGAGTTTGAATCCTTTTGCTCACAAAATAGTTATAGTCACAATTTCCCTACCCCTAGAACACCTCAGAAAAATGGTGTTTTAGAAAGAAGAAATAGAACCTTACATGAAATTTCTAGAACAATGCTTAGTGAATATGACTTACCTATTTACTTTTGGGCTGAAGCTGTTAATAAAACATGCTACATAATCAATAGAGTCTTTATTAGACCAATTCTCAAAAAGACCCCGTATGAACTCTGGAAAAATAGGAAGCCTAAGGTTAATTAATATATAGTTTTTGGTTGAAAAGTCTTTATTCTCAACACTAAGTATAATCTTGACATATTTGCATCCAAAAGTGATGAAATAATTTTCCTAGGTTACTCAATATTAATTAAAGCTTATAGAGTATTCAATAAAAGAACTAAATGTGTGAAAGAATTTTTTCATATCATGTTTGATGAAACAGATCCACATGAGCCTAGAACTATCCTAGAAAATCTGGAGGATGATGTATCAAATTTGAACATCAATTCAAAATCCTCAAATTCCTCTGTGAAAGAATCTGTGAAAACGTCCAATTATAGAAATTCTCTTCAATCGAGTCATAATAAACCAGAATCTGTTGATGAACCTAAAATCACTAGTCTCTCTTTTTCTAGAAAGGTTAGAACCCTTAGAAACCATTCCTTAGATGTTGTTTTAGGAGACTTAGAGAAAGGAACACAAACTAGAGCATCTCTTAGAAATCAGGTTGAACATCATGCATTCTTGTCACAATATGAACCTAAAAACATTGATGATATCATCAATGATGAATTTTGGGTAATGGCTATGCAATAAGAACTTAATCAGTTTGAAAGAAACAAAGTTTGGAAACTTGTTGAAAGACCCAAGGAAACTTTCATAATAGGCACTAAATGGGTGTTTAGAAATAAGGTAGATGAAGCTGGAAATATAGTTAGGAACAAGGCTAGATTAGTTGCACAAGGCTACAGTCAAGAAGAAGGAATTGACTATGAGGAGACCTTTCCTCTAGTAGCCAGACTTGAAGCCATCAGAATCCTACTTGACTATGATGCACATCTGAATTTCAAAATATATCTAATGGATGTTAAGAGTTAATTCTTAAATGGGTATATAGCAGAGGATGTTTCTGTTGAACAACCCCGGGGATTTACAAATCCTCATTTTCCCAATCATATTTTGAAACTATCAAACGCTTTATATGGTTTAAAATAAGCTCCAAGATCTTGGTATGACAGACTGAGTACTTTTCTTATTTCCAAAGGTTTTACAAAAGGAATAGCTGATCATACCCTCTTTATAAAACAAATTTCTAATTATGTTTTAGTTGTTCAAATCTATGTAGATGATATTATTTTTGGATCTTCAACAAATTCATTATGTATTGATTTTTAAAAAATTATGCAAAATGAATTTGAAATGAGTTTAATGGCTGAACTAAAATTATTTCTTGGATTTAAAATCTTTCAAAATAATGATGGAATTGTTTTAAATCAAAATAAATAAACTAGAGTTCTTGTAAAACGTTTTGGATTGGATAACACTAAAAGTAGTGACACTCCAATGAGAAACACTTCTAAGTTAGATCTTGATGAAGATGGAAAATCTGTTAATCAAATAACTTACAGAGGAATGATTGGAAGTTTAATCTACGTAATTGATAGTCGTCCGGACATTATGTTTAGTGTGTGTATGTGTGCTCATTTTCAATAAAATCCTAAATAATCTCATTTAAATACTGTAAAGAGAATTTTTAAATACCTCAAGCATACACGCAATCTAGGACTATTCTATCCTAAAGGACAATCATTTGAACTAGTTAGTTATTCTGATGCCGACTTTGGTGGCAGTAAGTTAGATAGAAAGAGAACCTATGGAACATGTCACTTTTTAGGCAAGTCACTAGTATCATGGTGTAGTATGGAACAAAATTATGTTGCATTATCTACTGCAGAAGTTGAATACATAGCTGCTGGAAATTTTTGTGCACAAATTTTGTGGATGAAACACACATTACTCGATTATGGATATTAATTCAGATATGTACCAATAAATTGTGACAACACAAGTACTATTAACATCTCAAAAAATCTTGTTTCACATTCTAGAAAAAAACATATTGACGTAAGACATCACTTTTTGAGAGATCATTATCAAAAAGGTGATATTACCATGGAATTCATTGGTACTGAATATCAACTTGCTGATATATTCACTAAAACATTAAATTCTGAGTGAATAGACTACATCATGCATGACCTTGGCATGATAAATCTCAAATAGATATCTTACTTGTCTTACTGTTCAATATTTTACTATGTTTTACTTTACTGTTTCATGATTACGGTTTCTATGTTAATGTCTCTCATGTTGACAGTCTCACCGTTAGCACTTTGTACTCACTGTCTAACATTTACTATCTCACCGTAATGACCATTTACTATCGCACTGTAACAACCCTTCACTATTTCACCATAATGACCATTTACTGTCGCACTGGAACAACCCTTTAATGTCTCACCGTATTGACCATTTACTGTCACATCGTAACAACCCTTCCCTATCTCACTGTGAAAATTATTTATGATTTTCTATATACCCGTATCGTGGTAATTTTTATTTCACCTCTTTTACTTTCCTGCGTTTTTGTTTTTGTGACGTTTGCCATTCAAAAATGATAAAACAAAGAGTTTCACTCGGTTATTCACCTGGACTTTCCCCTACTCACTCGATTCGAACCCTTTCAACCTTGCAACCCTCTTTCTCTCTCACGACCTTCAGTGTATGCCAAGAATGAAGCGACCATCTTCATCCACACTTGAGAAGCACCGCCCAAAGAAGAAGAGAGCGCCCAAGCTAACACCTGAAGGGCCTCTAAATACGAACCTGGTAAATCGAAGTGTTGTTCCTGAGAAAGAAATTTTCTTCGAATAGATCTTGTATAGAAAATCTCTAGTCCTGAAAGTGTTAAGAGAACAAGGCTGGTTAGAATGGTTCTCAGAGGAGAATAGACCCATTTATCCGAGGTTGGTTTCTCAGTTATATCAGTAAGCACAATTTTCTTTTTACTCTGGTGAAATATTTGTTGTGAGGATCTGGATTAATGGACAAAGATGTTCCTTATAATCGAGTTTATGGGATGCATGCCTTAGGATACCTCACAAAAGAATTTGTGATGATTATCAAAGAGAACCCCCACCTACAACTGATTTCATTGACCTCGAAGATTCTTTGAAAACCCTAACTGGGAATGGAACCAAGAGAATGGGTATAGATGCTGAACTTGATGGGGAAACAAGGCTGTTGTTTACGTTTGTTCAAAATCTAGTTAGTCCGAGGAAATGTGACTTTTCTGTATTAAAGTACCAAGATGTGTTCTTGATTCATCTTTTGAATAATGGATACAAAATCAACCTGTGCAAGTACATCACTCACCATATGTGTTAATTGATCAAGGATACATCCAATTCCACCTCTCTGTTCTACTCTCAGCTGATTTTAGCCATGCTTGTTGCCAAAGGAGTAGTTGGACCCAATAAAGAAGTGCTTGTGGATTGCAAGTACTGTCTCTCTAAACCCATCATCAAAAGAATGAAAATAAATTGGAATCCTTGCAAAAATGAGTAGGTGGGAGATAGCGATAAAATTTATGAGAAGTTTAATCCTGTTGATTATCCATCAAAGATGAAGGAAATTTCTGATCTTGGTTTGGAACCTGATGAACTTGGTGAATATTCAGAAGAAGTATAAGAAGAGGCTGAAGTACCTCATAGGGAAGAAGTTGTTGTTGAGGAATAAAGGACTATTGTTCCTCATGTTGTTCTTGAAGAAGAATTTCATATCCCTAGATATGATGTCAATCTAGAAATCCAACTTGAGGCTGAAAGAGAATAAATTGTCCCAGAACCTGAGCAGCAAGTCATGGAAGAAACAAATCCGGAACAACTCCCTATTATAGAAGAAACAAATATGGAACAACTCCCTGTTATGGAAGAAGAAAATCTGGAGGAACTCTAAGAGGAACAACATGTTCCTGATATAATACCATCTACTGAAGATAGGATGGAGATATTCTTTCATTTGGCTAGATAGAAGATGATTGAGGAACTTAGAGATGAACATGTGGATTTAGAACTAGCTCTTGAGCCTCTGAATCCTAAAAAGGAAGCATCTGTTGAGGGGGAGGAAACCAAAAATCTTGATACTGATGAAACATCACATCCAGCTGAGTCTTGTACTGTGGACACTTAGTAAAAATTCCCTAGATTTTATGATGTGAGTGAATATCAGCAAGTTACTGCCACGGGGCTTGATCATTCCTCACTGTTTCAATTGAAGTCAGTTTCTATCATTGTCCCTGAGAAGGAACCAGAACCTGAACCTACCCCTGTACCAATTCCTTCACCTAAACCTACACCTGAACCTCTACCTGAACAATTGTCCTTTGTCAGTAAAGAAAATTTGAAGGATTTTGGAGACACAATATTATCTTGAGTTGAGAAGCTTTTGAATTCCCAACCTCGTGCTATGACACATCTGAGTGAGAGAGATGCCTCACTACTTTTGGAGAAGATTATTTGGAAGATCCAACCTAAAATGCACAATGAAATTCAAGAAGTTCGAGTTGCAAATAAGTTTCTGAGTAATGAAGTCTCAACCCTGAGAAGCATGGTTGATGATATGCAGAAAGAGCTGCATTCCAGATCAGAACATATTTCTACCACTTTAGAAACTTCTGTGTCTCAAATTTATCGAGATGTTGTGTCTCAAATTCACACTTACCTATTATCCTTTGATGAAAAGATTGCATAAAGAAAAAAACAGTTGTTGAAAGAAATTAGAGATCTTTTTGTGAACTTAAATAAACTCGCTGATGAATACATTGACTGTCTTCAAAAGGTACTGAATTACCTCAAGTCTCTAACCACATCCGTCAAAGCTTCTCATACCTCTGGTGAATCCTCTACACCATCCTTGGATAGTTCTTTGCTCAGATCTATAGTCCAAGAAGATATTCATACTGCTTTAAGTGGCTTCAACGTGACTTCTTTATCTGAATTTATTACGAACATTGATATAGTTCTTGACCTTGTGAAAATTCATTCCAAGTTTTCCAATGATGCCAAGCAGGAGATTTCTAACAAAGTGGATTTCTATTTCAACCGGATTTTCTCCAAGACTGATATGACCAATCACTTCAAATATCTTCTAGATAACCTGAGAATTCCTCTTGTAACACAAGCCTTCAAAAATCAAGTCCAGAAGATAACTGAGTTTACCAGATTGTTGGAAAATTTCATGGAAAAAAAAGATGACTTTGAAAAGGCCATGTAATATAGTGGAGAAATCATTACAGACTTCATCAAACTTCTGAGACCGTATCTACATGTCCATTTTATAGAAATTCTTGCCCCAGTGGCTGCTCCTCTCAGACCTGTAATACCTTCTTCTACCTCTTCCTTACCCTCAACTACCATGTCTATTGGCCAAGCTCTTAGTCAGATCAGGGCTGTCATTCTTGACCAGCAACGGCCAAGATCTTCCATTACTCCTACATTGGCTCCCTCAGTCTTTGAATGTCTCCCTTTACCTTCTCTATCTACCACCTCTCTACCTTCCTCTACATCAACCACTGCCCATATGGCTTCCTCTTCTACTACTGATAAATTCAAAGAGAAGGCCAATCCCTGAAGAAGACCGTTGCTTACTACTTTTTGATGGGGATGTCATTCATTTTTGTATTTCTACTTTATGATGTACTACACTCTGCTTATTTTTAATGTAATGTGCACTATTTACCCTCTCTTATTTTAACTTTTTTATAATCCCAAAAGGGGGAGGATAAATTATGTTTTTCTATGTGTTATTTTCTCTACAGCTACATCAAATTCTCACTTTAACTTTGCATGATTTGTGATCATCAAAAAGGGGGAGATTGTTGGACTTCTCATGTATTAATCATTTTTTAATGATCACAAATCTCTTTAATAATCCCAAATCTCATTAATGATCATAAATGTTATTCAATCATGTGTATTTATGTTTCAAATTCACTCATTCTTTATAATTATTACACTCAATCCAATTCATGCATATTTTTGTTTGAGTCTGAATACTGTTATTTGCCTATGTACAAGACAATCTGAGCAAGAAACAGTTAGCCAGACACCGTGAAGCAAAACATAGTTAGCCAGACACTGTGAAGCAAGACACAGTTAGCAAGACACCGTGAAGCAAAACACTGTGACCAAGACACCGTGACCAAAACACCGTGAAGAGAAGACACCGTGAGCAAGACACCATGAAGATCAGACACTGTGACACTCAGACTATGACTCTCAGACACCGTGACACTTAGACCGTGACACTCAGACACTATGAAAGAGACATTGTTTTCTCAACTTACTATGACACCATTTCTTAAACTATTTTGTCTTCTTTCAATTTAATTATTAATGGTCATATTTTATGCTTTTAATGCACTGAAATAATTAATGTTTCTTTATAGACATAGTATGAGGTACGAGGAATGAAACACATGGAACTTGTTGTCTAAATCTCATGCATTCAAAGATAAAGAGTAGAGAGTGCCCAAAAAAATAGAGCATGATACTGAATAGAAAACAAGCGTGTGAGCACGACCACGAATAACACTTTGCAAGATTTTAAAAGAAATCATTTTTCACATGCGTGCAATCCGACTCTGCTGAAGAACATATGAAGTACACTGAAATCCAGATAACATCTTCACATTGTCAAAGCTCGTGGAGAACACAGGATGAATCACGACACTCTATTTTTCAAGACAAAAATCAGAGAAGGAATCAGAAGCATTTCTACTAAATCTAATGAGTCCAGAGATACACCTCAAATCACTAGAGCTTTCTAAACTCATATCTACTCTCTCTTAGTTATTCTTTTACTTACCTTTTGAGCAATGTGTGTACTTTTTATATTCCACACACACACTAACTCCTATGCTAAACTAAATGATTTATAAATCCTTACAACAAACTCTTTATACTCTTGTATACCCATGAAAACTGTGGAAGAGGTCCCTGTGTGGCCTGGTTATTATTTTTGTTTACCCACGAAAACAGTGGAAGAGGTCCCTGTGTGACCTGGACAGTCTGTGTACTGTTGTTAACCCTGATCCAGGGTGTGGATCAATGTTTATTAATATAAACTGCTCGGTGTCAGGTGATCACCATGTGGAGTGTATTAGGTCTCGACTTGATACTGATCCACTTGTTTCATATCCATTGTGCTATTTAAATTTAGTCTTCTCTGTTTTAATGCATTATTGAATAATCTAGAAAACTCTAATTTCACTTTGATAGTTATTCTTGGAAAAAAGTTATAACCGATTTGTCATAGTAGGATAACTTCAAAAGTATTATTAATAATACATTTTAAGATTACTGAGAATTAATAAATCTTCTAAGAAGTTGTTTAAACAATAAAACTCTTATAACAGTATAACCTTGATTAGCTGGGCTGTATCTATTATTGGGGAAAACCATTTCTTTTAAAATAATATTTTTTGTAACAGAAATTTTTATAGTCACTCAATTCACCCCTCCCCTCTTGAGTGAACTACTCCGACTAACACAAATGGTCTTCAAAAAAATACGGGAATATCAATCGTTGAATTTAAAGTGCTAGCACTGTGATTTGACAACGCCTTCAATGGTCCAACAATCACCACATCTCTTTCTTAGGATGCATGAGAGGGAGATTGATTCAGGCTCTTGGATCCAGAGCCTCTATCTCTAAAATGTGGGAGAGAGAATATGACAGAGAGAGAGAGAGGTGGTTAATAGTCCATGGTGAATCCCTTTCCTCCTCTATTTATAGTGTGTTTTCAATTACTCAGATTTGCCTCACTGGACCCCGAATAATTAACACATTATAAATGACATATTATGACTACTGTACTGATCCATATATATCATTTTTATTATTATCACCTTCCTACAATATAATAAATATATTACGTGATATTACTTGATCCATTAACTTTGTTCAATGTTCCCACAAATATTAATTTAACCTTGAATATTTTAAACTAATATTCATTCAAATAATATTTTCATGTTTTTAATTTAAAACTTTTCAATACATTTAATAAATAAATTCAATACCAATTATTCTTAACATGGATAATATGAATTTATTTATTAATTTAGTGATCATATCTCCTTGTACAAATCCCAAACCCCAACGGTGGGGCCCACCATGTCCAATATACCTATTCAACTAAATATGAAGGATCTTTGAATTTGTTGTTGTGTGTGGCCCTCTATGCCCTTATCTTGATAGAAGTGAATACTATTCATCGATCAAAAGTGAGATCTAGAAACTCATCATGACCCCTAGTGAGATAAGGATAGTCATAACAATGACAACCAACCTATAAGAACTCACTATATAATATAATCTCTTTGTTTTTAATATCACATAAAGTAGAATCCACACTCGTTTCATCATCTTTATTTATTTATTATTTGTCGATATAACTAGATAGATTTACCCTCAACTACCACGGACATGGATTTATGAAGGTACTACCATCTTGATCAATAAGGCACAAGATATATTACTTATTTAACCTGTAAGATACAAATCATTTCTTGACCATTCAACCAATGTCACACCACTAATAACGCTCCCAACACAAATTTCCTCAACACGATTTCATTATCATGTTTTTTATTCTTTCATCAAAGTACACGATCAAATGACACACATTGGTAATGATCTCAATTCAGGAGACCATTACACTTGTCAGTAGATTGGAACATCCAATGACACCCAAAACATGTGGTGTTCCTGTTGGTGGGGTAGTCATCATGATATCACTATGAGAGATCACCAAGTGTGAATTTTATGATAAGAAGTCTCAATGATTATGATCCCTCAACACCTAATAGTCATACATATACTATTTGTAGTCAGTAAGATGTTACTATACCATATGAAATTTTTTTAATAATAAGGTCATAATATCTCAAGGTTCTCATTATAACCTGGAATCTGCTATAACCTTTTAATATGACAATTAATCTATGGACATTACTATTAAATAGTGGACACATAAATATCTACACTATAATGGTAAGTATTAATCATGTATATCTAAATGTACACATGATATGGTAATCAAAAGTACTGTATATTTGAGTCTAGGTCACCCACTATTTTACCAAAAAGTTCAATAACATTCTAGAAACAGAGATAATAATGGGTTGTAAAGTTAAATTTGAACTTCATTTTTTATTTTTTAAAAGGAATTTAACTTTATTACTCAATCTATAATCAAATAGAATTTTAAAATTGACATAACATCCACCTAATTTTGATATAAAGACTCAAAATGCATAATTTATTTTATTTAAATAAATCATTAACCGTTACATATTAACTATTAAAATAAAACTCAAAATATTTTAATATAATATATAGAGAGAGTGTGTAACAAATATTTCATTTTGAACAAAAAATCAGATTTTTGTTTCATACCATCACATGATATTTTTTTAAGATATTCATAATAATTGATATCATTATTAATTGATAAAATTATAATATAAATCTCTATCTATAAAACATATTATAGTTAAATAAATTAGATAAAATAAGAAGCATTATTTAACTGTTGATTAAATCAACTTTTATGCCAAAAAATAAACACACACATATATATATTGTTTAAAGTAACTATTTTTAATGTATAATTATAAAAAATACAATTTCGTGGAATATATATTAAAAAACCCCCAATGAAAAATATTATTTAAAAACTATTTGGATACTACAATTCAAGTTTATAATAATGATATTTCAATTTATTCCTCAAGTTATCCACAAGGTATTTAAGTTTAACTAAATAAATACATAAAAAATTGTTTTTGAAATGAATATTAATTATCCATGTTTCACTAAACTAATTTAGAAAAAAATCTGAGTTTCTTGTTTATATTTCTTCACAATACATTTTGGAGGCTTACATGTGATTGATGAAATATTCCCTGCATTTACGACAAGTTGTATGTGGCATAACATGTCAGTTTTTACGATCAAATCTATTTTTAGGGAGATAAATACAATTTAAAGGGTTTGAGAAAATTATATAAATATATTTTAAACCCAAGAATGGTGTGAGGTTCCCCTTTCATGGACTTGAGTACTCTCATAACTTCTCCCTTAGAGAGAGAAACAAGATATACGAATGATATTGAATCAATTCCTCCTTTCAAGAGGTGTAAAGGATTAACCAAACAAACTTCAACTAACCAATCCAAACCAACCTAAACTGATAAAATTCAGTATAAATCAATTAATTGATTTAAGTTAGTTTATATAAATTATATAACACTATTTTTCAGATCAAATTAGTTTTGGAAACCTTATCCATTTTTAACTAAAATAAATAAATAAATTAAGTATTTAAATCATTTTTTAATTGAAAGTGATGTTTTTTTTCTATGATAAAATTTGAATATAACATAAATAATTTTTAAATTTTCAATATAATTAAACATGATGAACATATGTGATATTTAAGTGAGTATAATTCATCAAACTACATTGAATTTTTCCCCTCACATTACTAAATCCCTTTAAATCTTTATCATGTTATTGGATTGTTTGTTTATTGAACTGTCTCCTTCATTTTATTATTGAATTGATCATTTTTTCATATATGTTTTCTCTCTATTGTTTAAATGTCCATGATATTCACAGTATCATGAATTCCTTGGATATTATAGTTTAGGTTTTATCCTTTTTTATTAGTCACTCTTGCATCATGTACTTTTTTCTATGTTTTTTTAACTAAACTAAACTAGTTCTAACCGATATAAACTTATCTATTTGGTTAATGTTGAGTTTTCTCTAATCCTCAATAGGTTATATTTTTCACATAAAAATATTAAATTGGTTGGTTGAAATCATTATCCTTAACCAATTTAAGTTGACCATACCGACCCCTACTTCTCGGATAGAGTCAATGTTCTTCTAACAATTTCAAGGGAATTTTGAAGAAATTGGATCTATTATGATTACACATGAAGGTAGTATAATGATGAACTAGGAGCATCAATACATGTATAGAAGACCAAGAAGGGTTATGGTTTGGATCATTTGATCTAGAGTGATCTGATGATGAGATGAGAACATCAATATCACATTGTATCACCAATGTATCTTTTTATTTATTTATTTTTATTCAGGATTACATTTTTTTGTGATCAATGATGGAAAATGGGTAGTAGTATACCCGATCATGTGTTATAATTTATGTTTAGTAAAAAAAATAAAAATATTAGTCACTAAATGATTCCAATGATCCATTGTTCCATCACATATGTCTAATATTTATCATTTTGGGGTCATTTATCTCTATCAGTGATAGTTTCTGGCTATCTACTTTCTACAGATTTTGATTTAAAATTTCAACAAATAGATAACATTTTTGGAATGGGATTCTACTTAATTGAGTGAAATGAAGCCATCCATTCACCATTGATTCTGAAATACTATAAATCTACAAGGTTGAAGTTTAAATAAATGATCAAGTGTCACTAAGGATCCTGAAAGTTAATATAAATATCAAACCATATGGTGAATACCAAAGCCAACTTTTTCAAATAAAGAACGGGGAAACCACCCTGAAGAGATGAAATTTACCAATTTGTTTTTATTTTTTTCAACCATTAATGGGATAGAATAAATTAACATTAACTACTAGAAAATTTCCCTATACCCACAGTTTCAACCCACGGGTATAGGATATACCCACGGTTTCATGAACCGTGGGCTCCCGAGGCATTGGGATAGCCCTATACCCACAGTTCTATAGAAACTGTGGGTATATCCCACTGAAATCTCATATTACCCACAGTTCTGGTAAACCGTAGGTATACATATATACCCAAGATTTATAGAACTTTAGGTATACATTTTTATAGCCCAAATTATATACCCATGGTTATGTAAACCGTGGGTATAGATTGTTTTTTCACAACAAACATTCCCACGGTTCAACAAACCATGGGTATAGATAGTTTTGAAGCAGCATATATACCCATGGTTTATTCAAAATTGGGTATAGATGGTTTTCCTAGAAAAAGAAGTTCCCCACATTAACCCCTATGAAACAATGAACTTTCAGCCCCCCACTAAACCTGTAGCCCATCCCTTCCCCCTTGATAGACCCCCCCAGGATCTACAACCCTCCCTTATCCCATGGACATAGACCTGCAGCACCCCACTAGACACCCCCAATGGACCTATAGTGCCTCCCTCCCCCCCTGGAAAGACCCCCCTGCAGCCCCCTTCCCCCTTACAGCCCCCACTAGACCTGAAGCCCCTCCCTTCCCCCCTAGACAGACCCCCCTATAGCTTCCACTGGACCAGCAGCCCCTCCCTTCTCCCTGGACAGACCCCCCTAAACCTGCATCCCCTCCTAGACAGACCCCCCTATATCCCCCCACTGGACCTACAACCCCCTTGGACAAACTCCCCCTCCTTGTAGCCCCCCACTGGACATGCAACCCCTCCCTCTCCCATAGATAGACCCCCCTAGTCCTACGGCCCCCATCCCCCCTGGACAGACCCCCCACTGTATCCCCCCTCTAGACCTACAACCACCATTGGACAGAACCCCCCCCCCCCCCCCACACACACACACACTGGACCTGCAGCCCCAGCCCCTCCCTTCCCCATGGGAAGACCCCCCCTGGACCTACAACCCCCTCCCCTTGGACCCCCTGGACCCCGCACTAGACCCCCTGGACCCTGGACACCCCCACTGGACACCCCCCCATTAGAACCCCATGGACCCTGGACACCCCCACTAGACCCCCTCCCCCCATTGGACCCCATGGACACCCCCTCTTGGACAACCCCCTTCACCCCCCTCTTTGACAGCCCCCTCCCCCTGAACCCCCCTGGACACCCCCCATTGGACCCCCCTTGGACCCTGGACACCCCCACTGGACCCCCCTCCCAGACAACCCCCCTTCTGGACAACCCCCTCCCCCTAAAACCCATGAGACTTCTTGTGAAACTATGGGAATATGAAAAAGAGTGTTCTACCTCAAAAATTGATCAGATATTAGTGTATGTTCTTGTCTGGTCTATTCAAGATTTTGGACAAGGAGTGTGTTTCGGTCTTTCTATGGTTAGGGAAGCGGAACCAGTTCCATTAAAGGACAATGATTTAGAGTTTCTCTAGAAAATACATCACACCTTCTGAGGTAATGTTGAACCCTATGAAGAAGAGGAGTGTCTTGAGGAGATAATGATAATGTTTGAATTTGATGAAAATCTGGAGGCTGTCATAGTAAAATGTGTTTCATTCTTGTTAGAGGCACCTAATCGAAGATGTTGGGACTCAGTGGTTCAAACTAGGATGACCGTAGAGATATGTTGAAATATTTCAAGACCATTTTAAAAGAGTATTATTGTCCCGAGGCCCTAGCTTATTCCAGATCCTAGGAGTTTATTTATCTTTCCAAAGGTGGCTGATCAGTGATGGAGTATACCAATCATTTTGCTGAACTAGTGCAGTACAGAACCTAGATTGTTTCAAATTAGTAGAGTAAATCCCAAAAGTTTGAGATGGGACTACAGATAGAAATTTATTCTCAGGTATTTTTTTAAGGTGAAAGCTTATAGTGAGGTAGTTGATCATTCTTTCAAGGTTTTGATCAGCTTGAAAGGAATGTCTAGTTACATTGGACACCCCTTGGACACCCCCTAGACCACCCCTAGACACCCCCCTGGACTCTCCTCCCCACTCCCCCTGTAGCCCCTCCCTTCCCCACTGGCCAAACCCCCTAGGCACCCCCTGGACACCCCTCCCCACCCCCTCTACAGCCCCTCCCTTCCCCCTGGACAACCCCCCCCCCCCTTGTCAAGAATAATGGTATGAAGATCTATTTCTTGAAGATGTGTTGAAAATATATATATAAAGAGTGCATTCGATGTGTTAACATACAGAAGAAGTCTTGGAAGAGGACTGAGGGTGAAGGTATGCATGGAAGAATTTCATAATGAAATTACATTCATGATTTGGAGAGGATGGATGAAAGTTGATACAGGTTGGCAATTGGATGTGGATCATGTTCACTAGTTAAATTCAATAGGTGGATGATATATTAAATCTATAATTGATCTTAATATCTAAAATCTATAACTAATTTAAAATACATGAATGATAGAGAAATTTTTAACTGGTTTAGTAGGATGAGGTTACACAACATTTCAATGGGCTGCATAAATATTTTTGCACAGGGAGTCAGAAGATTCTATGAAGCTGTTATAGAATGGGAACTATGGCTGTAGGTGTGGACAAGAAGAATAACAGACAATGTTCATGAGGAAAAACATGCAACATGTAAATGAAACTCTTTCATAGTTCAGATGGTTGCATGAATCAAGTTTTCAGGTCTTATGCCAGCTATGTTTTGAATGATGATTTTTGGTAATATAGATTTCATAGTATTCATAGTCATAGATGAAGAATACAATGTTGAAATATTCTTTCTGTTCTACTGGGACATAGTTCGTGATGAGCTCCTTAACGATATGAGGGTGTTCTTTAACCTGGCCTCAATGCCCTATTGAATCAACTCCAATTTTATTTCCCTGATCCCAAAGAAGGAAAATTATGTGGTTGTAATGGATTTCAGACCTATTTCTATTTGGAATACCTTTCCAAAAATCATTAGAAAAATTATTTCTATAAGGTTAGGCCCCATTTCTCGTGGGTTTATCTCTTCAAATTAGTTTGGCTTTATCCCTGGTTGGAATATTCAGAACTGCCTCTGAATGTGTTAACATCATGAAACAAAAGGTTAAACATGGGAAATTTTCTTTAAAGCATGATATCTCAAAGGAATTTGATACAATAAAGTGGTTTTTTATTTTTGAAATGCTCAAAAGGTGTGGACACCCCCCTGCACCCCCATGCCCCCCTGTACATCCCCCTTGAACACCCCCATGCCCCCTGGATATCCCCCTTGCACCCCCTCGACAACCCCCTTTCACCCCCACTGGACACCCCCTCCCCCATAGACACCCCCCAGGACACCCCACCTGGACAGCACCCCCTGGACACCCCCCCCCCTGACAGACCCTAGACACCCCCTCCTAGACACCCCACCTGCACCCTCCCCCTGCCATGCAGACCCCCCCATATAGCCCTTGGACACCCCCTGGACAGCCCCCCTAGACACCCCACCTGTACCCTGCCCCCTGCCCTATAGACCCCCCGGACAGCCCTTGGACACCCCATGGACAGCCCCTTCTAGACACCCCACCTGTACCCCCTTGCTCCTGATAGTTTCATTCATAGGAATACAATGGTTATTGATCCAGCAAACCAACAAGTAATATTTAATCAAGATTTCTTTACACCAGTACATATTTTCACCACCAGTGATACAATTTGGAATCTGATGTATAGACCGGTAAATCATGGCCAGGAAAACCCCCATTGGAGACTTTGTGAAGACTAAAAATTCCATTTAAGAAGATATAATAATGTTATCAAAACATTCACTTTGATGGTGATTAAGAACAAACTGTGTAAAATAAAGGTAACAACATGCCTTGGAAAACAAAATGTTGGGTGTCAGACAGCCTGGAAAGCCACGAGGGGAACCTGCCCAGTTGTCGAACCAGATGTTTATGTTTCCTCATTCCATAATCCACCAAGACTGCTTCTTGAGAACCAGAATGTTCCTATGCAACTCCTTCCACATCCATGAGACTTACCCCTGGATCCTCAAGGTCAGATCAATAATTTGACATATATGAAATTTCCCCCATAGAGAAAGACCTTCAAGAACCTTCCAAGAAAACTTAGCTTGCAGAATGTGCATTGATCCCTTGACACTACATAAGTTGATACCACCATCTACCACTAGTCTGGCCATCCTCATCCACACAGACCTAGGAAAATCATCCCTCCCCATGATAATACAATACGAAAGAAGTCATTATCTTTTCAATATTAGCCAACACCACTTTCGAAGCCATTAGGACTGATAAAACATGAATCATAATGGAGATAAGGATGAAATTCACCAGTGTAATTCTTCCACCAAAGGATAAAAATCAGTTCTGGGGGCTGGTTCAGGCTGGAGTGGCTGGTGTGGGTGGGAAGGCAGGTGGAAGGGGGATGGCAGGGGGCTTGTGCGGGCTGGAACTGGTGGTTGGGGATGTTTTGTAGGTGGCAGAGGGATGGCATGAGTGTTTTGTAGGAGGATGGGGGTGGGGGCTGGTGTGGTGGCTGGTGTGGGCTGGATTGCAGGTGGCAGTGGTGCGACCGCGGCATGACCGCAGTGTGTTGGCCTAGTCTAGTAACATCTGTGGGGCAGAATCTTCCGGCCAGGAGCGAAGGAAGTGGGAGGAGACAAGGCAACATTCCGACCATCACCCCGCTGACAGAAATTGTCATTAGTCAGTCTCAACATTGATCACAAGACTCATGGAATACTATCACAGAGCTGATCATCTATCAGATTCCCCATTTTTGAAGAAAGCTCCAACTACACTATATGAGATATGTGTTGATTACTATTGTCACACAGAAAAAATGATAATGTATAAGCATTTTCTCTACAAGGGTTAAAACACTCATCGGATCATCGGGATCATAAAAATATCAAACTCTGAAAGAAAATTTTATAAATAAAAATATCATTATAAAAGTATTCTCAAGTCTTATTATTGTCCAACATTTACTATGATGTCCCTCAAGCACTTTGATGGTCCTTGTAGAATACAAGTAGCAAGCTTCACCCTCATCTCCAATGTTGTCTATAGGTGACTAAATATTTTCATAAGAGACTCAATCAAGAGATTTGCTACCTAAGGGACTCCCTCCCCATTAACTATGGGTGGGTAATGTATCTAAAACTCTATCTAGGTATCATACATCGAATTCTGACAGGACTGAAAACAGTTGTGGGGTGTCGTCCTGAAGCAGGTCCAAATCACGGCATTACCACGGCATGACCGCGGCGTGACCGCGGTCAGTTGGCTCGGTCCAGTGATATCCACCAGGCAGTATCTTTCACCCAGGAGCGAAGGGAGCAGGAGGAGGCGGGGCAACATTTTGGTCGTCGCCCCTCTGGCAGAAATTGTGATTAGTTAGTCTCACCATTGATCACAAGACTCATGGAATAATATCATAGATCTGATCATCCATCAGATTCCCCATTGTTGTAGAAAGCTCCAACTACACTATATGAGGTGTGTGTTTTTTACTGTTCTCACATAGAAAAAAAAAGACAATATAGAAGCATTTTCTTTACAAGGGTCAAAACACTCATTCGGTCATCAGGATAATACAAATATCAAACATTGAAGGACACTTTTCCAAATAAGAATATCATTATAAAATTATTCTCAAGTCTTCTTATTATCCAACATTTACTATGATGCCCCTCGAGCACTTAGATGGTCCTTGTAGAATATAAGTAGCAAGCTTCAGCCTCATCTACAATGTTGTCTACAGGTGACTAAATATTTTCATGAGAGACTCAATCAATATATTTTCTACCTAATGGAATCCCTACCCATTAACTATGGGTGGGTAATGTATCTAAAACTCTATCTAGGTATCATACATCGAATTCCTATAGGATTGCGAACCGTCGCGGGGTGTCGTCCTGGAGTAGGGCCAAATTAGGGTCTTACCACGGTGTGATTGTGACGTGACCGTGACGTGACCACGACATGACCTCGGTGTGTTGGTGTGGTCTCACGACATCGGCGGGATAGCATCTTCTGGCCAGGAGTGAAGGGAGCGGGAGGTGGCAGGGCAACATTCCGGGAATCACCCCACCATCAGAAATTGTGATTAGTCAGTCTCAACATTGATCACAAAACTCAAGGAATACTATCAAAGAGCTTATCATCACTATTATTTGGTTTAGAAGACAGCGCACCTCCATTGGAGGATTTTTATTATAAAATCAGGTATGTTTGATTAATGAGGCATGGGATTTGTCAAGAATAATGGCATGAAGATCTATTTCATGAAGATGTGTTGAAAATTTATATATGAAGAGTGCATTTGTTGTGTTAACATAAAGAATAATTGTGGGAAGAGGACCGAGGGTGAAGGTATGCGTGGAAGAATTTCATAATGAAATGACATTCATGATTTAGGGATATTGATATGTGTTTGGTGTCTTGAATAAGAGATTAATCACCCCCACAAACAATTAATTAAAACAACAGTAGAAAATAAATAAAATTTCGGCATGAACCATCCGTATGTTGGAAATCCATGCCAAAGGAAAAGAAAATAAACAGAAGCAACACATTTAAATGAGACAAAAATGAAACACACTATCAATCCCTCAACTACCATGATCTCCCTCCCCGGAAAAAAAAACCGCGTAGTCACCTCCAGTGCCCTTCTAGCCCCATTCATAGAATATAAGTACCATCTGTACGTAGAAAGAAGTTAAAGGACTAAGTGGTCGATGCGATAAAGATAATAAAATAAAAACTCAACTACACCATACATGTCTCCTCTTCCCCAGCACCAATGAGTGGGCTGCTCGTGTCATTGCAGATAGAGCTTTAACATGATTCTTCCCATGTTTCCCAGATTTTTCACCCTTGTATTTCCCAGACATATGCATTTTGAAAAGGTGTTTGTACAGGTAATGTTGCTACGAACAGTTCCAGTGTAAGCATTTCTAGTCTAATAACTAATAATGTAAGCACTCCTACTGTAATGATGTTAGTATAAACATTTCTAGTGTGAATACTACTTCTGTAAGAAATGCTAGTATAATGTTGCTACTAATGAAGCCAAATGTGTAAATATGCAAACTTTTCCAGTGTAAACATTGTTGTTAGTATGGGATGCTAGTGTAAGCACTCTTAATTTAAGGTTACAATAGAAGTCGTGATAAGGTAAGCAATGCTACTTAACCACTGCTAGTCTTATTTTAGTGATGATAATGTAAATATGTATTTGAACCTAATTTTGATGGTGTTAAATATTAGAATATTGGGGTTGATCATCAATTTCCTTTCATTTAATGCTGCTACTAAAAATAATAGAACCTGCATAATAGGAATGGTAAAATTATTAGATGTTATATGTTATAGAAATTCAAATATTAAATAATATAGAGGTAATAACTGCCTAATGTTTATGTTCTCGTAAAAAACACACCTTAAACATCCATGTCATACAAGCACAATAATTATGATAATGATTTCTTTAAATGAAATATTAGTAGATATAAAGATAAAATCATTTGTACTCACTGGCTTATAAGCAGCATCATCAAAGCTATTTGTATCTACATCATCACTGGACTCTTTTGTTTCAAGAAGACTTGATGGTTTACTTTTTATCATAGTTCTAATAGATTTATTATGTAATTTTTCCTACACAAAAACTAAAAATGCACAATTAGTGACCAGAATTACAAAGATTATAGAAAATACATCAAACTAAAAACCACTAGAACTATTTATATAATGCGCGAGCATTAATAAGAACCCTCATATCTTAATCATAATCACTTATATGAATCGTAGGAATCACTCTTAGAAACCTTGGTGGTAGAAAAAATGACTTTTTTAGAGAGTATACAACCCATTCAAAGTAGGAGAAGCATTAACAGGAGGCTCCTAAAATAGAACATAGTTTAATAATCATTAAAAAAGAATGAAACAAAAAAATGAAGATTTGTATTGGTTTTTTAGAAGCATACAGAGAAATGAGAACCATAAATCACTCCTATTCATAGTTGATAAATTCTCACTCCTTCAAAATCACTTTAAAATGAGCTTGAAGAATCAGAGCTGTTGTTGGGATTCACTTTCTTATCAGAAGAAACAATGATGTTTTTAGCACTAGTGTGGGATGGCTTAGTTGAAATTGTAGGCTTGAGAATAGTATCCTATAGAAATGAATTCAAGGCCAATTAATACACGAGATCCTCATCCAGCCTTCCTTCATTGTAGTAAGTAGCAATCAACAGAGTAAACGAAATAAAATTTAGTTTTTGGACCCATGAATAGAAGTAACAAAAGGAACTCTTACACCAATACAATTTTATTCAGTTTTTTGAGAAATTTTATAATATTATTACAAGTAATACTACCTAGGGTAAATACACTTTTAGTCATAATTATGTGGAAATTAAATTCATGGTCTTCTTTCCCTTTTCTAAGATAATATTTCATGACATAGTCATATATGTTGGTATCAGAACAACCTAGTCTTCTTGTTGCCCTACACATGCACATAATTTAATTAATATGATTCGAATACAAATTCAAAGGTTTTTAAACTAAATGCATAATTCATTTCCATAGTTTAAACTGGTTGTAGATTTCATTATGCATACATGTTCATTTGAATACAAATTGAAAGGTGTTTCTTTTATTGTTCTATGAGTAGTTTGAATGTAATAATCATTGTATTTTAAACAATATACACACATATATTACTAAATAAAATCATAGATAGAAAACAACCATGATAATTCTTTGAAAACACATGTAAAAAACACACTTATGTGAAACATACCTTCAGGAAAGACAAGATCCATGGAATCCCATACCTGCAATCTAGCTGCAAATAACTTCATGAAACCAACCACATTCAACGATCTAGTCATACATGAGCTTATAAAATTTCCATAAACACTTAGTTGCGTAGCCGAAAAACAACAAGCACCCTCCCTGCACCCAGCCCCCACTCCCCCCTCCCCCGTACCCAGCCCCAGCCCCAGAACCCTGCCCCCTGCACCCAGCCCCCTCCCTGCACCCAGCCCCACCCCCTGCACCCAACCCCCCTACACCCAGCCCCACCCCCTCCACCCAGCCCCACCCCCAGCACCTAGCCCCCTCCCCCCAGCACCCAGCCCCACCTTCCCTGCACCCAGCCCCACCACCTGCATCCACCCCCACCCCCAAGCACCTAGCCACACCCTACACCCAACCCTCTCCCCCCTGCAGCCAGCCCCCTCCCTACACCCAGCCCCACCCCCCAGCACCCAACCCACCCCTAGCACCCAGCCCCCCCTGCACCCAGCACCACCCCCTGCACCCAGCACCACCCCCAAGCACCCAACCCCCTGCACCCAGCCCCACCCCCAGCACCCCAAAGCACCCATCCCCACCCCATGCACCCAACTACCCTCCCCCTGCACCCATCCCCACCCCTTACACCCATCCCATCCCCCTACACCCTTTTTACAAAGCTACCTATACACCCAAAATAATATCTATCATTTACCATATTATTTAGGGACTTGAGATCTCAAAAACCCAACCAGTTTAATAAATAGATCAACTTTAGATTTTACAAAATAAAAATTTTAGAAATAAAAACTGAAGAATATATTCCTTTTTACCTACATTAATTTAGACTTTTCAATTCAATAATTTATGAAAAATAAAGAGATAATAAATGGAATCCAATGTCACTATATGTGATATCATTTATAGCTAAGTATTCTATGGTAGTATGGGAATCACTTACCCATATGCATGAATAAAAATTATAATGTTAGATTTATGTAAATGCATGCAAAAATTTATGCAGAACATTTCAGAAGGAAACAAATTAACCATTATCATCCATACAAAAATTCAATTCAATTTCTAAAAGTACATACATAAGTATCCCTACTAAGTAAAAAATAGAGGGTATTAATATCACCCCATAACCAACATCCCCATACCCATGCCCATGACAATCATCATCAACATCATTATCATCATCATCAACAACATTGTCAGTAGCCTCATCACCAACAGCAGCATCAACAACATCAGCAACATCCTCACCACCAACAGCTCTATCTCCACTGCTTTTTTACACTATGAACCTCATTGGAATCATCTGATACATCATTTAAATATAGAATTGATTCTATATATGATTCAAAATTAGAAACAACCTCGGATGGAAGCGACTGACTCAAAACTTCCATATCTTTCATGAAATGTTTGGTCATCAGCTTACTTCTTTCATGCTCCTCTAAAACTATTTTCTTTTCCTCAGCTGCTTCAGCATGAGTGATTTACATCTTAGAGGTCTAGGAGGCTTGAGGGAAGCCCGATAATGACCAATACTTAGAGGGGAAATTTTTTTTCCCTAGTTGACATCGTACTCTCCCTGGGTGCTCCTCACCTAATACCTGACTTAAATGATCATATGGCCCGAAGTTGTCATTTTCCTTACCATCGAGGGCCTCCAAGGTAGAATGATGAAATTATAAACATATTGAATTATGAATTTCAAATAAATATTTAAAATATAAATAAAAAACCTTACAATTTTATCTTGTTTCTATGAATTTACTACACTTCCATCCTTTTTCTTTCTACTGGAGCAAAATAAATTGGCACATGGTACAGGACCTTCGATGCCCAATTTAGCTTGCTGGAAAATAGAAATTCACAGATCTAGATTTTTACCATATATGAGAAATGAAATGATCTGACCTTTTTCTGTTCAATAATATTTTTAGTAGAACATCTTGTATAACATCATAATACGCGGTTAAATTACTTGGTGCTTTTCATGATCGGGCATTGTAGTGTGCCCCAATATGTGCAAATATGTCATTGAATCCTTATTATTTATGTTTTTCTCGGACACTTACTAAAAAAATTTCAATATAAGTAATAAGAGTAAACTTTTATATGTCAACTATTAAAGATTGAGATTACCTTAAACTTAGCAGTCTTGCAATGTTCAATCATTTTTTTCATATTGAATTTTTGGACAGTCGGGGAATATGGGTACCCCCTCTAAGTCAACACGAATCCTTTTCTTCCAAACAACATACAACTCATGCTTTTATGAGTTCCAGAACTCCCAAACATCCATAAACCTTGCTATCTTAGCAGCTTCACCATCGGGAAAGTTAAACTGAATCTACAATGAACATGTTATTTCATTTAAATACACCAATAATATAGATATGACTTTATATAATTTTCTTAACCATATTTTCTCCCATGCTTTGTCCTTATTATATTTACTGATACGTCTCCATGACACCAGTTCTACCATAATTATATCATTATACCTGGCCAATGTGGCCATGAAACTTATACACTGCATTATAGTAGGATCTACCATTTGATTTTGTTGATTGTAATCCACCATTAGTTGTTTTTGGCGATTCCAAACTTCCTTCATCCAAGTTCACCCACGTCGCCTAGCAGAATATCCCATTGAATAAGAAAAAGAGAGGGGAAATAATAATTAAGTTACAATACAACATGACAAAAAGAAAATGATATAATTTGAAACAGTTATAATCAAAAAACCGTCAGAAGATTTCTCAATAGACTGTGATGGATCTGTGGGTTGTCCTAACTCAACAGCCTATGCAAAAAGTTTCTGTTACAGTGCATGCTCTGGGTGACCTTCATGCACTGGAGTGGAAGCTAATGGAACAAACTCATCAGATGCTGACTGGACTGTAGGGATTTGAGGTGGTGTAGACATGGCAGCATATGGGTAGTAGGATGGGGGATACATCATCAGATATGGATATGGTAAAGGTGGAAACATCTATAGAGGCGGTGTATTCATGGCATGTAAATAAGAGGGTAGCTGATATGATGATGGAGGCATGGATAAAAACATCCCTGAAGACTCAAGAGGATGGAAAGGTGTGGTGGAAGGGGTGTCCAATGGCAGGTCAGTGTGGAAACGGGTATGACAGGTGTTCTGTCTAGGTCTATGCGCATCCCCACTCATACCCATGCTAACCGAATTATGAGTCAAATCTGGTGGAACTGAATGTACCTAAAAATTGATAAAGAATATTAAAATGAAATTATATGTAATGCAGAAAAAAGCATTAAAATTATAATACTCACTGATGGAAGCGAAGGAAATGCATGCTCATTACCCGATCGATCGGGATCAAATAGTCGCTTCCTTCGACCTTCTGTAATATTTGGCATAATCTACATAAGAATTAAATTTTATGTTTTTAGAAATAGTTTTTACAAATCATGCATACAACTTACATCTACCAGCAATTCATGAGAGGAATCAATTTGACTTCTTTTAATTGTACAAATGATTATTGGGAAATGACTAACACAATTTTTAAAATTACATTACCAAGTTATACATTTTTAAAAACAAGATTTAAACCGTGTTTTGTACATTGAAATAAATCTAATTTAATGAAACGACACCAGAGAATACAAAAAACAATCATTTCATTCCAAAATAAAACATAATTAAAGTAATTATAGTAATACTAACCTGAGAAACTCATGTCAATATAAACTGAATGAACAGTCAACATATATGGTTGATTATATATATTAGCGACCACTACTTCAGGTTCAACATCAACTCTCACAATGGGATAATTTGATTCATCAAATTCAATATTTTGGACAACACCAATGGAGACTTCAATAGTGGAAATTTCATCACCAATATCATGAAAAATATGTCTGGGGATTACATCATTAATGACACCATAATCGGGCCTTAGATGATCTTTCACATAAAACACTTGTTTATCCATTGATGCCAAAATGTATGGTTCATTGGTATGCAGGCATCGACTCATATCAATAACTCTTAATCCACAGTCATCAATAAATGTACCATGACATCTCATTGAATCAAACCATTTAAATTTCATCATAGTGACTCTACCTTGAAAGTAGTAATCCAATAAAAATATTTTATCAACTATACCATAAAAATACACATCTTCATATTGAGGAAGACTATCTGATACACTATCATAAAAATCTGTTGTAGCAATTAACATAACACCATCATGTTGTGTTCTCATTTTCACCACTCGATCAGTTGTAACAAATTTATACCCATTAATTATTAAAGAATTACATTCACGAACCTAAGAATTAGGACAAAAATCCAAAGCTCTCAATTCTTGAGAAACTAAGTCAATAGGCACACTCAACACCTAAAATATATATGAATAATAAAATTAAATGGATATCTATTTTCTAAACTAATTAAAGTAATGGTAATACCTTTGATTTCAACCAAGTAGGGAACTATAGGCTATGCAAATCCTCTGTCCTTCTTAAAGGAAAAGATCGATGAACCCTACTTATAATTTGTTTATGTTCCCTACATAAAATGATAATAAAAGTGTAAAGTATATGTGAAATTTCGTAATATGAGATAACATATAAATATCCAAATTACTTACTTGATATAGTCATCAAACAAACCACAGTTAAACAAGACAGTGTGATGTGCCATCTCCCGGTCTTCATGGCTCAATGTAGACAATGTATAAGACCCAAAAATTCCTCCTATTTGGGGAAGAGATGGAAACGAGGGCTAAATTTCCCCATACTAGTCATATTCATTTCTCATTGGCTGATTATGTCTTGTGGTGACATCAGACTAATACATTGAACAAAAATCCATATATTCTTGAGCTAGATAACCCCTCACAATCGAACCTTCAGGATAATTCTTATTTCAAACATATTATTTCATTGTGCACATATTTATTTTAGTAGGATACATCCACTGAAAAGGAACTAGTCCCCCAAGAAGTGTTTTAGTTGGAAGATAAACCATTAAATGAAACATGAAAGTGAAAAAGGATGGAGGAAAAATCTAATCTATATCACAGAAAGATAATGGCACCTTCTACTGCATTTTTATCAAGAATGACTTGGATAACCTTTTAGCACAAAGGCCTATAAAAAATGGCACAAGAAAATCACTGTCACCCTTACATTATTGGATAGAAAATGCTGAATTTCTATTGGAATCAATTCATGAAGAAAGATGTGATAATCATGAGTTTTCCGAGATTTTAGTTTCACATCTCTTCTATTGACTCATTTAGATATGTTGCTGGAATTGCCGTCAGGAACCTTGATATTCTTCAATACTGCTAGAAATTGAGCTTTCTCTAATGGTGTCATCACATAAGAAGCTCAAGGAACTTTCCATTTGTTTTCACCGATACACACATGATGTAGTTTTGGTCGAATACCCCAATCCAAGAAGTCTCGACGAGATCGAAAGTCATTTTTTGTCTTCCCCTTGATATTCAGAAGAATTCCAAGAAACATTTCACACATATATTTCTCAATATTCATTACATCTAAACAATGATGTAACAAATTGGTAGACCAATATGGAGATTAAAAAAAAATACTTCTCCTTTTCCAATTGTAAGAGGTTTCAGTGTCAACATTCTTCCTCTTTTTAGATTCTAACTAACCTTTACCTAATGAAAAATTGAAATATTTTAATTCATTAAGCACATCACTTCGTGACATAAGTTAAGGTGGTTGTTCAGTCTCAATGGTATTATCAAAACTCTGACGATTTGTCCTATATTGATGATCCATTGGCAAGAATCATCGATGCCCCATGAAACTGAAACTACAATGATATTTAAGCCTTCTTGATCATGTATTTTTTATACAAATAGGACATGATAGTTTTCCCTTCATGCTCCACCCATACATCATTTCATAAGAAGAGAAATCATTTATGGTCCATAGAAGGGAAACACGCATCTGAAACATATTCTTGAAAGAAGAATCTAATGTCCACAAATCGAAATACCAACGTTGGCTCAACTCTCTTATTAAATGCTGCAAGTAGACATCTATATCATTACCAAGATCAGAAGGTCCAGATATTAGTATAATCATGAAAGTGAACGGTTTTTTCATATGCATCCATGCAGGAAGATTATAAACATGAATAAAAATTTTCCACGTGCTGTGAGAAGTAACCATATGACCAAACAGATTAAAACCATCACGGGATAGACCCAACCTGACATTACGCAACTCAGCTGCAAAATCAGGATATTGTGCATCAAATGTCTGCCATGATAATCCATATGCAGGATGAACCAACTCATCATTACATTTAATTCTCTCTCCATCATTCCATCACATAAGGGGTGATATTTTTGCAGACATGAGTAGATTTTGATGTCTTGGAATCAATGGAAAGTGCCACATGACATTCTGTGCCACATGATATGGTGTTCCATCTGAATTTGTCTTCCATCGATATGTACTACATTCTTTACAATCATTACGGTCAGTTGTTTCCTCCCAAAGTAAACTGTAATCTTTTGGATAAGCATGAACTTTATTATTATCAAATCCAAGATGCTTAATTAACTTCCATGCCTTGTAATGATTTGAGGGAATATCTGCACCATCAGGAAGCATGTCCTTAAAAAATGTAATAATTTAATCAATAGAGGTATTAGAAATTCCATACATGGTTTTCCCATGATATAACCGCATTAAAAATTCTAACTTGGTCATTTTAGTACATTCCTGATATACTGGAGTTCTGGCATCATCCCATAAAATTTTCACTCTCTCATCATCATCTTCAGTATGTTCCTCATATTTATTGATATCATTGTCTTCTTGCACTAGCATACTATCTCTCTCAGGATGATGGACAAATGGAAACCAATCGAATATCAAATTCTCTATTCCACTTCTTTAATTTTGTTCGTGACTAGTAGAACATTGACTCGTCTCTCCATGGTGATACAAAACATAATAGATTGTTTGAAATAAAAATTTCATTATATGGTAGATAACTTCTTCCTAGATTAACCATGGTCTGCCATCACATTTATAGCATGGACACTGTATACAACCTCCATCTGAAGCATTGTCAAATGAAAAATCTAAGAAATTCTTCAAATTATTTTGAAACACAGTTGAAATCCTATCAGTACGATACATCCAGCTTCTATCCATTTAATAATAAGAAAAATGAAAGTTATCTTCCAATCAACAATGTAAACCATAATTAAAAAATGGATATGTACTATAGAAAATAAAACTATTAGAACACAAACAATTAATATTTAATTGACATTTATATTGAAAGTGACTTTATTTTTATAACCAATTTCAACCCTTTCTGTATCAGAGATAAAATTCTTACCTCTATCATATAAAGGGATGATAAATAAGGTAAACCATAATACGCCAAGAAATGTTTTATGTCTATTATAGAGTGGTATGTGTCATTATAGTTGAACTAAGGGAGAGATAAAAAATTTGTCCTCCCTTAGGTGTAACATAAAAAAAATCAACTTTTATCATTTAAACACACCCTTAAACATGGGTTACTTCATTTAAAAAAAGGGAGAGTTGTCCCAATGAGTTTAAATAATGTAAAATTATTCTTTACCACTACAAATAAAATTCCAAGTCTTTAATGTGATTGATGCATCCTAAAATCATATATAGTAGAATCTCTACGAAGTTTGGGGACTCCCATTTGATCACTAAAACTATGAATGAAGTTCAACCATATTGTATAGGTGGGACATCCAAATTTCATTATCTATATAGTTCACAAGTAGAATGAAAAAATCTTATATTTTATTGGGATTACTTATTAGAAATCCATTACATAATTTGTACTAGGTCAGTCCTAGGAAAATAAGTTTGAGGAGATACTATCTCTCAAGATTATTTTTATAATAATAAGGAATCCTTTCATATGGGAAAATAACAGCAATGCACATGGGAGAAAATCTCCTTGAAATAGAGGTGAACATTACCAAAAAAATCCTAATGTTCTCTTGTATTCATTTCTTATTCCATATTTATATACGAACCAAAGGAGAGATAGAGAGAGAGTATGTGATCTTCTCACCGAGTAATTAAATATTTGAAAAGGTATAAAATTAATATTTGAGTAATAATATACCAATAACAATTCACCCCTCTAAGTGTTTAACATATCCAAATGTGATCCTAAAAATATAAAATTATAGAAAGAGTACACCTTTAATTCTATTCTCAATAATCTCATGTTGAATATTTGAATTTAATTTTGAGAATCCTAAAATAATTTAAGATTAGAATAAGACTATATAACCTCTTTGAACGAAACATTGAAATATATTTATTCTAAGGTGACTAAGAATAAGACGAAAATAGATGCAAAGATGTTGAGAAAACCTTATTAATAAAAGGGTACTTTCCACTATTTGAAGGTAATTATAGTAGAAGTGTTTATATTAAAATTTTTATTTAGTATCCTCTTGATGATGTTTAAATGATATCCCACTTAATAAAATTGTAAAAAAATTAGTTCTCCTATAGAATAATCTGGATGAACAATGATTGGGCATGAAAAAAGAATATCTGGTAGTGGAACTGACTTCCATAGAAATTGACAACAAGTCTACTTCATGTAGTACACAATCTCTATATGAAAAGGATGTAATAATAGATCTCCCAATTTTTTTATATAAAATATCAAAGTTCAAGTATAAAATATCATATTTTTAAATAATTATGTGATGAGTTATATGATGAATAAAATGATTTTTAGGAAAAGACCCAAAAACCTAGAGATATATTAACTATCATTTTCTTCTCTATGAAAATCATGCAAGTAAAGATCACCCAAATTGAAGATAAATCAGAAATTATGGAGAAATATTTTTAGAAAATTGTGTTTATATTAAAAAATATCTCCAAATAGGTTGGATATATAAATAACTTGATTGAGGATTTTGTATAAAGATGATCATATTTTGAGAATGAATGCATCACTATAATCCATTATAGAGAATAAGACAATATGGGGCATTAAGAAAAGAACCATTCACTAGAAGAAGTAAATATTATCTAGAATTATCTACAAGTAGTTAATGAAAATATGATTAAAGATTTGGAATATCTTCTAGAATAAATGAAAAAAAGGGTGAAGATCAAACTAATGTGATGCTAATTTAATGTGATGATATAATGAAGAGAATAAAAAATGAGAATTAAATTATCAATATGTGATTATTATAACATTAATTTGAATTTAAAAATATATAAACATGATTATTCATGTCTTTAAGATAAGTTTAAAAAATATTCAACCATAAAAACTACTATGGAGGATTATGATGCTAAAAGGAAAGGTATTATCTAACTCAAAGGTCAATGTTTGAGCTAAATCTATTTTTAAAAAGTGTGAAATTTTTAATTTTAAATAATTTACAAATATTTAGGGAAAAAGTGATTATAAATATACCCTTTTCTCAAGTGTTTATAGATGATATTATATTAGATATGGTTCTGCAAATAAAACCCAACCAATTGATGTAAATGCTAAAAAAATCATGCTGTCAATTTTTGTAAAATTAGACAAAATGTATATTAAATAAGGAAACAAAGGATTGATGGTTATTTTTTTACTATAAAATATTTGGGAATAAGGTTTTAGACTACTATAATAATGTGTTATCATATTGAAGAAATAGAGTGTCTACATCAACGGGGGATGAAGCCTAAAAATAAGTAACAACCATAAGTGAAATATAATAATATTTATACTTAAAAAAAAATTTAAAACCTAGATATATATATAATATTTTTAGTAAATGTGGTCACAAGAATGATACATGAACATTTAACACAACTAATCATGTTTCCAAAATTAATAGAGGAATGGGAACACAAAATATGATGTAGGCAGAAAATTAATTATTTGATAGTAGAAAAAAGAAGTCCTCTAAAATCAATACTATGATGTCAAATATGTGTGGAAAATTAAGGGTACTAAGTTTCTTCTTTTATAGAAAAATTGAAAATTCCTTGGAAAAATGAAAATAAGATATGTTTCGTAATGTTAATGGAACCAGGAATAATAAAATGAAAAATCAATCCAAATTAAAAATAAATGGACTATCCTAGTAAATAACTCTCTTGAGAATCCATGTGGAGGAACCAAATACGCTGAGCATATTTCTAAATAATGCTTGGAAACCATTCCATTGATTTATAGATAGAAATATAAATACATGAATAATAAATGAAAAGATCCCAAGGGAAATACAATACTTCCCAAGAAGAATAATACTAATTTCAAGAAAGGTTGACAAAAAAATGACTAAATGGATTATGAAGTGCTATGTGGGAGGTGTAAGAAGGTTGGAAAAAATTCAAATCATTATCCTACAAGTATAGCAATCAAAGAAGAAATCATAAAAATATGAAATATATAAATGGTTATGTGTGTTACTAAATGAATAATGTTGAAAATAAGATCCCCCAGAAGTAGATAAGAAAATAAACCATGAATCTAAAAGAAAATTCATATTAAAAAAATTTTTGTGTAAGAATAAAGAGTCTAAATGGACTTTGGTATAAATTAGAACTGAGGAAATTATTAAGAATAAATTCTCAATATGATTGCATAAATTTATAATCTAGGAGTGATAATGTCACGACCCGCCTTCACCAGAAGGAGGGAAGGGTCAGTAGATTTCCAGGCCCTTCCTTCTTTAAGTTGAAGGAGAGATAATGACCCCCGAAACCAGCCTTCAATAGGTCCCGGAGTGGCGACTAGCACCAAGGGTATAGAAATTTCTCACAAATGGAAGGCATTACCCTTTTTATTTTATAGGATCAAGAGATAAGGAGAAGAAAACCCAACAACACCAAGGTAGAAAGAAAAGTATAGCCAAAAGTAAACCATTCCCACATGCATGTTTTAAAAGTAAAATCCACAAAGTGAAAAAGGTGACTACAAGGTAAGTACCAAAGCAGAAAAGAAAACAACAATTGAAACTACTCCAAAGGTCCGAGCTAGTAAGGTCCTGCTCGATCCCTGAAGTCCTCCTGGAAACCTGAATGCAGTATTATATACGTAGGGTGAGTATACAAGGACACTAAGTAGGGAAAACCAAAGACTCTCGTGCACAAGTGGGGGAACGTACTAAAGTCCTGTGAGAAAAGGTGTAAACCAAACAACTATCAAGGTAAACTATCCACCCCAGGCCTCACCAAGGCACACTCCCCAAATAACGCAAGTCAATTAATATATATAATTAGAGCACATCGATGTTTGGGTACCCCGCGCCACTTTCCCACTGGTTATTGAGACATCCTACGCATCGGACCAATCCCGCCATTCTCACCACAGTCCCATTGCCACACCCGCCCGCACATACCTGGGCCACAACCACACGCAGTCCCACTGCCGAATCCTGCCCGCACACACACGGGCCACAACTATCACATGTAACCATGCCTGCAAACACCTAGGCCAGAACAACCGCCATCATGCCCAAAGACACCTGGGCTAAAAGGATCAACTGCCACGCCCGAAGTCACCTGGGCCTCATCCTGAAGACACTTGGGAAACCACCTGCCGGACACACCTGACCAACCACCACACTACCCTGCTCGAAGGTTCTTGGGCCAATAATTGACCTCAAGCCATCACAACCTGCCCCAAGTTACTTTGTCTATCCAGGAAAGAGAGCAGAAAAGGAGCTAATAACCAGCCACTAAGAATAGTGTTGGGAAAAACACCCTCCCCCATGAAATGGGGGTGTTCGGCACTAAGTTCTCAACTTGGGTGGGGTGCAAATAAGAAACAAAAAACTACAAGTATAGATATAGGTAACAAGCACTCACCCAAAGCTAGGTTTTTCTTCAGACAGCCTACATATCACAACAACACTCAAGTCCGAGTCACGACTCACGCTAACAACCCATTTGTACTCTTCCTTATTTCACGTTCAGTAATAAAGTTTATGTTTAAGCACTACTTGGAAACTAGTAGGCATTGGCATAAGTCCAAGAAGGTAAAAAATCAAACAACAACCAAAACATCCACACCTGGTTCTCAACAACAGAGGATTCCACCCCAATTCGTGACATAAGAAAGTAACCACTCGGATTTAAAACTTACAACCACCGAATCCATACCAACAGGAGACCCCATCCCCCAAATTCCCACAACCACCAAGAGTATAAAATAACAGGGGATCCCATCTCCTCACACATCTCTAGCAATCGGACAAAAAGGAAAACAACCAACTACCACCATCAACACAAGTAGGGCCTTGCATGTATTTTCAGATTTAAACGACTTAACACACTCCATGATTCAAATTTCCGTGTGTCTTAACCGGGAACTATCACAGAAGGGTTGATCCTGGTGCTTTCAATTTATTCAGCCGGATATACGTGATTAACCAATTCACTTTTCACAACAGGAGATTACAACCAAAAACAAGCCATTTAAAACATCAGCAGGGTTCATTAGTGTACAAACAACGACAACCAACGACCTCGATTTTCAGGAGGCATAAGCCAGCTCAACTCAAAACGATGGTCATAAAAGAAACAACATCAAAAAAAATATAAGACAACATTAATGATCACATCCCCCACCTTTCTTTATAGAATTAGTTCATTATCTTTAATTAGGTCTGGTTTATACAATTCTACATAATCGAAAGCACACCCACCCCACATGATACACAAACAGAGAGGCAAAGGAGAAATTCCCTACTTGTTGATAGATGATCGACGTTTAGGCTGGGGCGTGGAACTTTACGGATAACGATGCGGTGGGCCCAATGCACCAGATTCTGTTTGAGAAAAACCACGATCGAGGAAAGGAGAAACCACGGCTAATCCTTAGTTTATAAGAGCCGCGGACAGTTGAGGAGAAAACGCGAAACTGGATATGGCGCGGGGGTCGTGGGTTGACCACGCGGCTCCACTCGTGGGCTGGGTGGTTTAAACCGACTCATTAATTGTTTAAGTATTTAATTAAAACTCTTATGCGCGTTACAGTCTTTAAAACACGCTTAAACTAGTCAAAATAGGGTTTAAAACCCTATTTGTGCTAAAGGGAGCGTTACTGGAAATAACCCGCGAGGTAGGCCAGAGCCACTGGTAGGCGGCAGCTACCGGTAGGCGGCAGCTACCGGTAGGCTGAGCTACCGGTAGGCGGCAGCTACCGGTAGGCTAATGCTACCAGTAGGCCTATACCACTATGATTCCCAGACTAGAAAACCCAATACAAGATTTTCACAAAGTAATGGACCCCAAAAACCCGGGCCATTACATCAGATACCTCTTAAATGATTCTCGTCCTCGAGAATCAAAACAAAACCAGAAGGGAAGAGAGGGTCCGTACAACCACCTCGAATGATACCTCTTATGAGCGAACCCATGCTAACTAAAACATTTCCCCGCCAAGAACCAAGCAACATACCATGCCAAACTGCCCGGGCATGTGGGTTGGGGAGTCTCCTTCCCCATGTCAAGATATTATCCCCTTTGGGCGGCACTAACTCGCCCGCATGGGTTTAATCACATCCACCTTAATGCATCTTGATTAGGGGTTGGGTTCTCTCCTCCCCCATAGCCAGGGCTTTTCACACACAAACAGAGGAAAGAAACCAGTACATTTCATAGCCAAAAGATAAAACGTTCTATTACAATAGGTACAACAAGGAACAAAACTCAAAACAACTCTTGGTACTGGGCACACATTTGTCATTCCCTCTCCCACGTACTCTCCTCAAGCCCACCATGTCTCCACAACACACGAACCAAGGGGATGGTTCGTCCACGAAGAACCCTCTCCTTGCGATCCTCGATCATCACTGGTCTCTCCACAATGGTCACTTCGTCCTCAATGTCCAGCTCGCCCCAATCAAGGACGTGTGAATCATCGTGCATATACCGACGGAGCTGGGACACATGAAAGACATCATGTATCTTTAGTAGCAACGGTGGTAATGCTAACTGATAAGCCACCTCACCAACCCGCTGCAACACTTCGAAGGGTCCAATAAACCTGGGAGAGAGTTTTCTCCCTTTACATAACCTCCGCTACCCACGCCGAGGGGAGACCTTCAAGAACACGTGGTCTCCAACCTAAAACTCCAAGGGCCTCCTCCTGTTATCCGCATATGACTTCTGTCGGTCCTTGGCTGCTTTCATCCTTTCCTGTATGAGCTGAACCTTCTCTGTCGTGCTCTGCACCTCCTCCGGGCAAGGATGCCTGCCTCTCCTACTTCAGTCCAACACACAGGTGAACGGCATGGACTCCCATATAGGGCTTCAAACGGGGTCATTCCAATGGTAGAGTGATAGCTATTATTGTAAACGAACTCTACCAGGGGCAGGTGTCGCGCCCATGATCCCCCTGAGTCCAGAACACATGATCGTAGCATATCCTCCAATGTATGGATGGTGCGCTCTGTTTTTCCATCTGTCTGGGGATAGAACGCAGTGCTAAGGCGTAACTGGGTGCCAAATGCATGCTGCAATCCTCTCCAGACTTGCGAGGTAAACTGTGCATCCATATCCGAGACTATAGACCTTGGAACTCCATGCAACCTCACCACCACATCCACGTACTTTCGTGCCAAAGCATCCATTGTACTCGACTGCCTCATTGCGAGAAAGTGAGCCAATTTCATCAACCTGTCCACTACCACCCAGATGGCGTCGTACCCTCCTTGGGCCTTGGGTAGTCCCGTGACGAAATCCATTGAGATGTCATCCCACTTCCACTCGGGGACATCTAGGGGCTGTAGTAGGCCGCCTAGGACTCGGTGTTCAGCCTTCACTTGCTGACACACTAGGCACCTGGCCACAAACTCTGCCACCGCTCGCTTAACTCCAGTCCTCCAAAACTGCCTCTTCAAACCCTGGTACATCTTGGAAACTCTTGGGTGTACCGCTAGGGGTGAGTTGTGGAACTCACTGAGAACCTTTCCGCACATCGCCTCCGGAACAAACAACCTTTCCTTGAAAAGAATCTGGTTCTGACCATCCTATGTCCATCCTTCCAGAGCATTGCCCTGGTCAACTTGATCACGCATCACTTCGCACTCTAGGTCTCCCCACTGAGACTCCTCCACCTGCTGAAACAGCGATGACTGCACTGTCATTTGATATATGCAGCCTCTACCGCTATCCATCTTTGCATCTAGGTGTAAGGTAGGCAACTCTTCCATCGCCTTCCAGGCGTCTTCCGACTCTCGGACCGCATCCTTCTGCATCCTCCTGATCAAGGAATCGGCTACCACATTGACCATTCCCTCAGTATAAGAGATCTCAAAGTCGTAATCCTGGAGGAACTCCACCCATCTCCGCTGTCGCAAGTTTAATTCCCGCTGAGAGAAGATATACCTCAAGCTTTTATGATCCGTGAAGACTACAAAGTGTTCCCCGATGAGGTAGTTCCGCCATAACTTTAGCGCAAAAATGACCGCTGCAAGCTCCAGGTCGTGGGTGGCGTAATTACGCTCATGGGAACGTAGCTGCCTGGACCCATTAGAGATCACCCCTTGTCGTTGCATCAACACGCATCCCAGGCCCTGTCCTGAAGCATCACATAATACCTCATAGGCCACCCCTTCTTCTGGCAATCTCAGCACTGGGGCACTGACAATATTCTCCTTCAGATAGCTGAAGGCTGACTGGCACTGTTCACTCCATACGAAAGCCTGGTCCTTCTTGGTCAGAGCCGTCAAAGGGGCCTAAACTCGTGAGAAGTTGGGTACAAACCTCCGATAGTAACCTGCCAGACCAAGGAAACATCGGACTTCCGCCACATTCTTGGGTGCTTCCCAAGAAACAACTGCCTCAACCTTTGATGGGTCGACCGCTACCCCCTGCTCAGACACTACGTTCCTGAGGAAGTGCACTTCTCATGCCCAGAACTTCATTTTGACAACTTCCCATAGAGCTGGTGCTGTCGGAGGACCTCCAGAACTGTCCTCAGGTGCTCTGCATGGTCCTCTTTTGAACTCGAATAGACCAGGATATCGTCGATGAACACAACCCCTAACCGATCCAAGTACTCTCGAAAGATGGAGTTCATAAGCCCCATGAACACAGTCGGGGCGTTCTTAACACTGAAGGGCATGACTACGAACTCGAAGTGTCCATACCTGCACCTAAATGCTGTCTTTGGGAGGTCGCTCTCTTTCACCCTCAGGTGGTGGTACCCAGACCGCAGGTCAATCTTTGAGAACCATCTTGCCCCTTTTAGCTGGTCAAAAAGATCATCTATCCTTGGGAGAGGGTAGCGATTCTTTATCGTCACCTGATTCAACCTCTTGTAGTCTATGCACAACCTAAGACCACCATCTGCCTTCTTTGAAAACAAGACCGGAGCACCCCCCGGTGACGCACTCAGACGAACATAACCCCTCTTCATCAGATCATCAATCTGTATACGCAACTCCCGTAGCTCTGAAGGTGCCATCCGATAAGGAGCCATCGAGATCGGTCGAGCGCCGGGCTGCAGGTCTATCCTGAACTCGATATCACATCGAGGGGGTAGAGTCGTCACCTCCTCAGGAAATATGTCCATAAACTCACGGACGATCTCTGGAACTTCCACCATTTCAGCATCTTTTGATTCCACTGCCATCTTGGTCAACAAGGAGAGGAGAGGTACCTCTCTCTTGTTTCCCTTTGGACTGCTCCACTCGCCGGTGAAGGTAACACGCCGGCTGTCCAAGTCTGAGAACCCCAACCTTCATCGAAAACAGTCGATGATGGCGCACAAATAAAATAGCTAGTCGATGCCGAGGATGACATCATATGGATGAATCTGTAGCAGAAGAAGATCCCTAACAGACTGATGTGGCCCTATCATCAGTCTACATCCCCGACAAATGAACGACAAGTCGGTCTGACCTCCAACTGGTGTGCTCAACACCAGGGTCACTGGAAGTCTCTCGGCATTTAGACCCAAGGCATGGGCTAGACTAGGTGCAACAAAGGATTGCGAAGCTCCGGTATCGAACAAAGAATAATCAAGAGTGCTAAACAGACTGATTGTACCTCGAACAACCTCTGGCCCTGCTGGAACTGCTGCCTCTGCAGTGTGCAACTTTCCACGCCCAACTACCCTACCCCTCGGCTATCGGCCACCTCCCCGACCACGCCCTGGTCGAGGTCCCTGTGGAGCACCCTGAGGTTGGCCTCCTCCTACTAAGTCTTCCCTCGGAGGAGCGAGAGCTCGCTGTCCCTGCTGCTGCTGCTGGAAAGGTCTGGCTGGAAGCTGCTGCTGGGGCGGGTGCTGGGGATGACTGCCACTACTGTACTGCACCCGATCGGGGCACTAACTCCGGAGATGTCCAGGGCTCCCATAGATGAAGCACCGCGGGCCTGGGCCCGTAGGAAAAGGGCAAGGGCCGGGGGATCGAAACTGAAACTGCTGCGATCTGCTCCCTGCGGGTCGGAAACTAGAGGGTCCTGACGCTGGAGGCCTAGTGCTGACGGCCTTCCCCTTTGGTGGTCCCAGCTGGATCCCCTATCGTGACACTCCCCCTAGATCATGCATCCGCTCCACCACTTTGGCCCTCTTCTGGACCTCCAAGTACGTCGGCAGGGTAAAGGGGGTAACAACATACTAGAGGGAGGGTCGGAGTGCCTCCTCTAAACGTCTTGCCCGAGACTCCTCGTCGGGAAAGTGGTCCGGAGCAAAACGTATGAGGTCCTTGAACTTGATCCCTAGCTCCCTCACAGACATACTCCCATGCTAGAGGGAGAGTAGTTCCTGACTCTTTTCTGCCTTCATCGTCGAGGAGAGGAATTCCACCTGGAACTCCTTCTCGAAATCCACCCAAGCCACCTCAGACTCTCTCCTCTCCCCCTTGTAATGCATCCACCACTGACATGCCGCTTCCCACATCTGGCTAACGGCCAGAGGAACCCAGTACTCGGTCGGGGCCCGAAACAGGCCTAAGGCTATAACTAGATCCTCTAGCCAGTCTTCCGTCTTCATATCGGAGGTGCTGCCCTCATACTTCTTGAGGGTCTGTCGCTGGAAGGCTTGAAGAGTCTTCTGCCACTGGTCGTCCTCTTCTTCTCGATCAGCTCTCTGCCGATCGGCCAAAGTAGTCTCCAGGGCCTCGATCGCATGTAACACATGTGGTTGCCTTCCAGGTGCCATAGAGGCAAGGTAAACAAGGAATTCCTAAGCCCAAGTAGTGCATAATATCATTCTTAAATCATCTTAAAATTTTATTTATTCTTAATTCCCAAGACATCCCAGAAACACAAGAACACAAGTCATTATGATGCATGTACCTTTCCTAGGGTCTCTACCCTACAATCAGTGTGCCCTCACTTGGTCGTTCGGTAGGTCCAGAGTCCTTGCATCGGATCACGGGGGGCCATAAAATCTCATGTCCTAGTTGGTCTTCCCTGGCCTAATTCACACGCCAAGGTCACCCAACACTGTGGCCTTACCATCCCATGCAATCCTTATTGTGCCTAACTCTAGACTCCATCCAATCTCTCAACCATCTCCTCTGATACCATTCTGTCACGACCCGCCTTCACCAAAAGGAGGGAAGGGTCAGCATATTGCCAGACCCTTCTTTCTTTAAGATGAAGGAGAGATAATGACCCCTGAAACCCGACTTCAATAGGTCCCGGAGTGGCGACTACCACCAAGGGTATAGAAATTTATCACAAATTGAAGGCATTACCCTTTTTATTTTATAGGATTGAGAGATAAGGAGAAGAAAACCCAACAACACCAAGGCAGTAAGAAAAGTAAAGCCAAAAGTAAACCATTCCCACATTCATGTTTCAAAAGTAAAAGCCACAAAGTTCAAAAGGTGACTACAAGGTAAGTACCAAAGCGGAAAAGAAAACAACAACTGCAACTGATCCAATGGTCCGAGCTAGTAAGGTCCTGCTCAATCCTCGAAGTCCTCCTGGAAACCTGATAGCAGTTTTATATATGTAGGGTGAGTATACAAGTACACTCATTAGGGAAAACCAAAGACTCTCGTGCACAAGTGGGGGAACGTACTAAAGTCCCGTGAGAAAAGGAATAAACCATACAACTATCAAGGTAAACTATCCAACCCAGGCCCCACCAAGGAACACTCCCCAAATAATGCAAGTCAAGTAATATATATAATTAGAGCACATCGATGTTTGGGTACCCCGTGCCACTTTCCCACTGGTTATTAAGACATCCTACGCATCGGACCAATCCCACCATTCTCACCGCAGTCCCACTGCCACACCCGCCCGCACATACCTGGGCCACAACCACACGCAGTCCCACTACTGAATCATGCCCGAACATACCTGGGCCACATCTATCACATGTAACCACGCCTGTAAACACCTAGGCCAGAACAACCACCACCATGCCTGAAGACACCTGGGATAAAAGGATCCACTGCCATGCCCGAAGAAACCTGGAAAACCACCTTCCACACACACCTGGCCAACCACCACACTACCCTGCCAGAAGTTTCTTGGGCCAATAATGGCCCTCAGGCCATCACAGCCTGCCCGAAGGTACTTGGGCTATCCGGGAAAGGGAGCAGAAAAGGAGCTAATAACCAGCCACTTAGAATAGTGTTGGGAAAGACACCCTCCCCCATGAAATAGGGGTGTTTGGCACTAAGTGCTCAACTTGGGTGGGGCATGAATAAGAAACACAAAACTACAAGTATAGATATAGTTAACAAGTACTCACTAAAAGCTAGGTTTTTCTTCAAACAGCCTACAGATCACAACACTCAAGTCCGAGTCACGACTCATGCTAACAACCCATTTGTCCCCTTTCTTATTTCACGTTCAGTAATAAAGTTTATGTTTAAGCACTACTGGGAAACTAGTAAGCATAGGCATAAGTCTAGGAAGGTAAACAATCAAACAACAACAAAAACGTCCACACCCGGTTCTCAACAACAGAGGATTCCACCCCAATTCGTGATATAAACAAGTAACCACTCGGATTTAAAACTTACAACCACCAAATCCATACCAACAGGAGACCCCATCCCCCAAATTCACACAACCACCAAGAGTATAAAAGAACAGGGGATCCCATCCCATCCCACATCTCTAGCAATCGGCCCAAAAGGAAAACAACCAGCTACCACCATCAACACAAGCAGAGCCTTGCAGGTATTTTCATATTTAAACGACTTAACACACTCCATGATTCAAATTTCCGTGTGTTTTAACAGGGAACTATCACAGAAGGGTTGATCCTGGTGCTTTCAATTTATTTAGCTGGATATACGTGATTAACCAATTCAATTTTCACATCAGGAGTTTACATCCACAAACAAGCCATTTAAAACATCAGCAGGGTTCATTAGTTCACAAACAACAACCACCAATAGTCTCGATTTTCATGAGGCATAAGCCAGCTCAACTCAACAGGATGGTCATAAAAGAAACAACATCAAAAAAATTATAAGACAGCAACAACGATCACAGCCCCCCTCCTTTCTTTATAGAATTAGTTCATTATCTTTAATTAGGTCTGGTTTATCCAATTCTACTGAATCGAAAGCACACCCAACCCGCATGATACACAAACAGAGAGGCAAAGGAGAAATTCCCTACTTGTTGATAGATGATCGACGTTTAGGCCGGGGCGTGGAACTTTACGGATAATGATGCAGCGGGCCCGATGCACCAGAAGCTGTTTGTGAAAAACCACGATCGAGGAAAGGAGAAACCATGGATAACCCTTAGTTTATAAGAGCCGCAGACGGTTGAGGAGAAAACGCGAAATCGCGTAAGGCGCGGGTGTCACAGGTTGACCACGCAGCACCACTCATGGGTCGGGTGGATTAAACTAACTCATTAATTGTATAAGTATTTAATTAAAACTCTTATGCGCGTTACGGTCTTTAAAACATGCTTAAACGAGTCAAAATATGGTTTAAAACACTATTTGCACTAAAGGGAGCGTTACTGGAAATAACCCGCGGGGTAGGCCAGAGCCACCAGTAGGCTGTAGCTACCGGTAGCCGCGCTACCGGTAGGCAGCAGCTACCGGTAGGCCGAGCTACCGGTAGGCTGCAGCTACCGGTAGCCAAGCTACCTGTAGGCGGCAGCTATCGGTAGCCAAGCTACCGGTAGGCGGTAGCTACCGGTAGGCCGAGCTACAGGTAGGCTGCAGCTACCGGTAGGCCGAGCTACAGGTAGGCGAAAGCTACCGGTAGGCCGAGCTACTGGTAGGAAGCAGCTACCGGTGGGCTAAGGCTACCAGTAGGCCTACACCACTGTGATTCCCAGACCAGAAAACCCAAAACGAGATTTTCACAAAGTAATGGACCCCAAAAACCCAGACCATTACAGATAACTTATTCTCAATAATATGTATTTCATTTTTGTTCTAACTATATGGGTAATTAATGGTGATGTTGGTTCTCAATAAGAGAAAAAATAAAGGAAAATAAATAGTATATACTGCTCTAGTTCTTAATTATTCATCATCCTATAACTTAAATTGACCCTTACTAGTGCACTCTCAACAAAAACATCTTCAAATCCATTAATAAATTAGATCCACCATGATGAATACCTTGATAAGTGTCTCCATGAGGTGGAGACAAGTGAAGAAATATTTATAATATTCTAGAATGATTAATTGCATATTAATTTAGAATGTGCTTGAAAAATTATTTGGAAATATATGTTTATATATTATCTCATCCCTTTTTATGAATAAATTAGGTCTATTATTGTAGTGGATAATTTAAGTTAAAAGATAACAAGAATATTGAAGAATATTAATGAGTTTCAGGGCTAGTCACTATGTACAAAACCAGAAATATATAGTTAATAGTTTTTGACTCGTGTGTTGAATAATGTGGAAAAAATATGTTATTATTATAGATATATATAAATATATTAACTTTTGTCCCATGGTTTAATATTGAGAAGATTTTAGCATCCCATTAATTAATTAAGGTAATTTTTATGAGTCGGTATCATATTCTGTTGAACAATGTAAATCCTTAATGTCTAAATCAAGCCCTCTAATTTTCTACACAGAGTGTGACTCAAGTAGACTGATAATGAGGGAAATTGAAGTGAAATTACCAGGGGAATATCCCTTGGGATTTATCTAATGTCTTATGTATCAAATGTCATCGATTAATATTTTGGATTCTTATGGGGTACCCTCATTTTATTTTGAATGATGAGTTAACTGGATTAGACTAGATCTATTTGGATGGAATTCCTCCATCATAAGCTATGGGTTATAATACTACCATTCTTCTAAATGTCAAGGATGGTTCCTTTAGTTTATAATAGAAGAATGGATTAGGAAGAATAGAAAGGATTACCTATGAGATTTATTGAGAGAGAATGCTATATTTAGCCTTCACATAACCTTTTTCAAGTAAATTGATTTTCTAAACAAAACTCATGAAAATGTTTTCCCTTTAAAAATTTTATTTTTTGGGAGCCAAGTAATTTGGTCCTAGGATGGTCATGTATGTTTGAGTTTCACAAAATAGGGGAAGAAACCAATATTAAATGAATGAATCATTGTCCCCATGGTAAAACCTCAACCTATTAATAAGTAATGTATGAACTATATTTTCATGGGTCCTAGGAACCAAAGTATTCATTTTCATTATTTTATCCTTAGAATTACATCATTTTTTTACACATAGGATCCAATTCTGAGGGTTATTATATAAAAAAATTTCTAATCAGGGAAAGGAAACACATTATTCCAAAGTGGATGCTGGATATCTAAGATAAATTTAATATATAAATATGTTCTGAACACTAATAATCCTTTAAATAAATCAATTATCACAATACATTTCCAAACTAGGAATTTATTTGAAATGTAAATTGACAATGTGTACCTCAAGTTTTGATTACATATCCAATATCACTTATTGATAACAATTACAAGTAGAATATTACTCATTAAACTATATAGTTTGAATGAAACATTCCCATAGTCTCAAATTTTGGTCAATCTCAATGATCAAACATGTATGATTCATAATCATAATCTCAGTAATCATGAAAATTAGAAATTTCTTGTTTACAAAAGGAAACATTAATTTGTTTCAATGATAGATCTCACAATTATAACTCATAGAAAAAATAAACTGAAAGAAAAAATATATTTAGATTCACTCTAGGGAACATGATGATGAAAATGGTAACAATATTCCAAACAATGGTTTAGCACTTTCAGGTTTTTTCTCTGTTTTCAGTTCATTAAAGCCTCAACTGAATTTATATATAATATAATGAAAAACAAGGAGAAGAAATTTCATACCTAGATGCCAGAGATGGGGGTAGGGAGGCGAAGGCCAGGACGGGACGTTGCCGAAGCTGGAGGAAGTTGAAGCGGAGGCCAAGGTTGGGAGGAGAGGGAGATGAGAGGAGGGACATCACTGGAGCTGGGGGCAGGGAGGTGGAGGGTGGGATGATGAGACTAAGGTGAAGGATGGGAGAGAGGTCAGGAGCGGAGGTGGAGGCTATGGAGGGGAGAATATGGGAGGGCCGTGGTGGTCAGATGGTCGAGAGGTGAAGGTCTTTGAGGGAAGGAGAGGGATGAGGGGTGGAGGTCAGATGGCCAGGAGGCAGTGGTCGGGGAGGGGAGGAGAGGGTTGGGAGTTGGGGAAGCAAGGACAAGTGTGATGGAAGAGGGTAATGGAAGAGAGGATAAGGAGGATCCTGATGGAAGAGTGAGGTGCGCGATGGAAGAGGGAGGAGGAGCGTGACGGTATGGGGGGAATTGGGTATTGGTTTTCCACGGTTTTATTAAAACTGTGGAAATAGATAGTAAAAATGAGATATCCCCACGGTTTTTCTAAACCATGGGGATAGATGCATGGGGAAAGATCCCCTTTCCAGTAGTGATTGTAATCATATAGAAATAAAAAAACTTATAAAATAAAATTATAAAACATTATAAGGTGATATAATATTAGCATATAATAAGACTGATTAACTAAAATAGAAAATTGGTTCTTCTACCCAATATAATTTTACTAATTTGTGATATTTTGGAATGAAATATTCTAAATAAATTCACTTTTAAAATACTAAATGGAGGTTTCAAAATACAATACCTATTAAATAAATGGATAATTATATTTTAAGATATTTAAAAATAGAAAAATTAATTTCTACACAAAAAACATGTTAGCCTTGACCATATGTGATAACCAATTTGTAGTCATAGAACTTAGGAGTGATTAAAAATCTAGGGTTTAAAGTCTAGAGCATAACTATATGGATATGGTGATGTGATGGTTCAAAATTATAGGAGTTTTGAATCAAGTACAACAATAGTAGTAGATGGGAATCGTCCTTCAGAGGGAGGAGGCTACAGAAGAGTGAAACAAAACTCATGTAAAAATAACAAGAAGATTTAAATGACATATATAATTACTATGACCATATATGTAATATTAAAATGGTGTGTAGAGTTCAGATTTTATTTCACTCACTCGAAGGGTTAATCTGATGGTAGATTTTGACTGAGCAGAGGTATTCCCTTGAAGAGAAAATTCATGGGACATAATCTCTATGGACTTAGACTCTAAATTTATTGTCACTAGTTATTTGTAAAGAGACTTCCAAAATTTTAATTAGTATTCATTGTTTCATAAAATTTTGAAGCATTACCCCACCCCCATGGAGTACAATATCATCCAAACAATGTAAATACTTTGTGTTTATTACCTTCCTTTTTTTTCTATTATCGTCTTTATGAAATTATTATATAGTGTATTAATAGCATTTCAATGTGTGTCTTGGGTGTGTTTTCTTCTCATTTTCAAAAACAAAACTGTGTGGGTTAATTCCAATTTGGGCATTCTGAAACATTATGTCACATTTGAATATATGGAAGTTGGTTCCATTCTAAGAGGTTCTAGATCCAAAAATTGGTATCGAAGTTAAATTATATAGTTCTATACAACCAAACCCCAAACAAGGTGATTTAGATCTTTTTTCATAAGCATAATTTTTCTATTAATCTTATTGGAGGATTCTGTTGAACATTTCTTAATCCCTCTTAAATTATTTAGAATCTAGTGGGAGTTCATTGATTATAGAAGTATTTTTTTGGATGAGGTTATTGTTGTGATTCGCTAACCATGAAGAGAGATAATAGAGAAAGAAATGGAAGAAAAATGTGATTTATTTCACAAATAACAAATATTAAAAAAACTTCTCTCTACACCTCTCTCACATGGAGCTCTCAAGGATCTCTTGAAAGTAAGAGCACTCTTTTCTTGGATTTGATGATGGAAGGAATCACCCCAAGGCCTCCATAAATATCCATGGTGGGAGGTGTCAAGTTTGACACAACTCCCACAAGTCCTCCACCAACCATTGGAATTCAATGATGGTGGATTTATTATTATACATGTGTAGCAACCTGTATTGAAGAATCCAAGGGTCAGGTGGGGTCGGTTCACCATCCACCTACCAAGGAAGCTGAAAAATTTCTCCATTAATTCTCCCCATCTAGCTACAATCCACTAGAGAATTTGCAAAGGTCTGGATTCTCCTGATAAACCACCTTTGTCAACATATCCCTCGAGATATCCCTTGTGTGGATCTTCACAAGTCGCAGCAGATGTTGATCCATCACTTCACATATCCAATGATAGTGAATGTGGATGTGTTTCATTTGGGAATGGTACATAGAGTTATTTTTTAATTCCAAAGAACTTTGACTATTGCAATGAAACTTTTACTCATTATGGATGAATCCATGCTCCTGTAAAAAACTATTTAGCCACAAAATCTCCTTTAAAACTTGTGATGTAGTAATATACTATGCTTCCTTTGTGGATAAAGTGACACAATTTTTCAACCATGACTGCCATGATACAACTCCTCCTACAAAATTATAGATGTATTCTGATGTATACTTATTTTTATCAGGATCTCCAGCCATATCTACATATGTATTTCCCTTTAATATAGTTTCATCTCCCTCATAGCACAAACATAACTTTGAAGTACCTTTAAGATACCTCATAATCCACTTGACTTCATCCCAGTGCTATTTACTAGGATTTGAGAGAAACCAGCTCATGATTTCAACTGCATGGGAAATGTGAGGTCTCATAATCATCATAGCATATATCAAGATTCCAACTACTAAGGAGTATGGTATCATCTCCATCGTCTCAATTTCCTCTTTGGATGATGGACATAAACTCTTGCTCAACTTCAAATGACCGGGAAGATGAATGCTCACTATTTTGGCCTTGTCCATGTTAAAACATTTTAGAACTTGTTCAATATACTTCTCCTGAGATAGCCATAACATATTATTCTTTCTATCATGAATGATATGCATCCCCAAAATCTATTGAGCTTCTCCCATGTATTTCATATAAAAATACTTGGATAACTCCTTCTTTAATTGGGTAATCTTCACTGCATCCTTCCCAATCATTCACATGCCATCAACATAAATTAGAATAGAAACAAATTTACCATCCTAAAATCTCTAGATGTAGAAACACTGGTCCACCTGTGTTCGCTTATATCCATGACTCACCATTAAGGAGTCAAAATTCATGTACCACTGTCTGGGAGCCTGTTTCAGTCTGTACAAGCTCTTATTCAATTTGCAGATGAGGTTTTATTGTCTATAAAACTCAAAAACCTCTAGGATACTTCATATAGATCTCTTCAGAGAGGCCATCATGAAGAAAAGTTGTCTTCACGTCCATCTTTTCAAGCTCCAAGTCCAAGATAGCCAACAATTTGAAAATGAATCGGATTGAATCCATCTTCACCACAAGTGAAAAGATCTCATCAAAGTCAACTCCTTTCTTCCGAAGGAATCCCTTGACAACTAACTGGCATTTGTGCTAGACCTATTTTTTGATGCCATCCTTATTCAGCCTAAACACCCATTTTTTCGTCAGTGCCTTCCCACCTTTGGGTAATTCCACCAAATTGTATGTCTAGTTATTTATCAAAGACTTCATCTCATCCTCCATTTCATGCAGACACTTGAGTTTTTCAGGATGAGACACTACTTCCTCGTATCCTTCTCGATCCACCTCATCTATCAACAAGAGGTAATTTGACTGCAAATATTTTTTTGATGCAATCCTTCCTCATGAATATATTATAACCTATGAAATTTTAGAATCAGGATGCACAACATCACCTAGCTCCTATGATGGTTCCGGAACTTCTTGTAGAGAGGATTGATTCTCCCCTACTCAATATCGTTCTCCACTGCCTCCTAGTCTGCTACTGATGATTATTCGTTCACATCCTCCTATTCAATGACAGGTGGTGCTGTTATAGGTGTTATATCATCAATTGAGTCATCAACACTTTCCCTTCGAGACATTCAAGGATTTTGAATGTCCTCGATCATCTGGTTATCGTGGAACATGACATATTTGCTTCTGATCACCTTATTCTCCTTCGAGTCTCAATGATTGTATCCACACTCCTCATCTTTATAGTCGATGAATATTCATAGAGTATATCTCCCATCTAGATTCTTCCTAAGATCCTTGGATACATGTGAAAATTCCAAACATCCAAATACTCATAAATGAGAGTAAGAGGAATTTTTACCAGACCATCTCTCCTGTGGAATCTACAAATTTAGTGGGACTGATGGTGATCTATTGATGAGGTAGCATAAAACCTGAGAATATTCTGCCCATAATGGATTAGGGAGCTTAGACAAAATCATTATGCTTATAACCTTCTCTATGATAGTTTTGTTCATCCTTTTTGCAACTCTGTTGTGTTGTGGGGTGCGAGGGACCATCCTTTCAAATCAGATGCCCATACTCTTACAATAGGAATAAAATTCGTTGGATGTGTTCTCTCCTCTACTTTTTGAATGAAGAAACTTCAAATTCTTTCCAGTTTCATGCTTCACTATGGCATGGAACATATTGAAGTAGCCCAGTACTTGGTCTTTCATCCACAAGAAGAACACCTGCACCCTTCTAGTTGCATCATCAATAAAGGATAATAAGTATTTGTTACCTCCGGTTGAATCCACCTCCATGGGTCGGCATACATCAGATTGCACTAGATCCAGCAACTTTGATCTCTGTGATGAATTAGTATTGAATGAGACTCTATGCTTCTTCTCATACAAGCATTATTTACAAGGACTATGTGATGAATCCTTGTCAATATTGATGTACTTATTCTTCGTTAGTGTAGATAACCCCTTTTCACTCATATAGTCGATCCTTCTATGCCACAAATTGGATGACATCTCTCTTTACATCATGTTGAGGCTATCTGCACATATCTTTACATGAGTTTTGTACAACATACTGAATATGTTTCCTCGGGTGATGATGATGGCTCCTTTTGTCATATTCCATGCTCCATTACTGAAGATGTTGTCATAGCCTTGTCGATCAAAGGTTATAATTGATAACAGGTTGAGCCGAAGACTTGGAACATGCTGAACATCCTTTAGGGTGATTGTGTATCCAACATTCATCTTGAATTGGATATCACCCATTGCAATAATCTCCACTGAACCGGTATTCCCCATCTCGACTCCACCAAAGTCACCAATTTGATAAGTCAAGAAATACTCACTATGCAGAGTGACATGGTGCGATGTTGTAGTATCAACCACCCATTCAATATCTTGGCCTAATGTATGAAATAATACATCTTCTTCATATTTGGAGAAAATAATAACTTCTCTGGTGATGCTCACATGTACATCTCCATCTCTTCTTTGTTGGTTGCTACTTTGACCCTTTTCTTATATCAACCTTCATCAATTCTTCTTCATGTGTCCCTACATGCCAAAATGGTAGCATTTTTATGTTGGCCTCCTGTCATTTATAGACCTTCCTATATTCTTACTTCGGCCTCTGATTTCTGTTCCATGACTTCCTCCTTATTGTCTTCCTCACTTCTCCATAATGAGTGCTTACGTTTGGTTATAACTCGCATCCTTCCATCAAGCTTCCTCATTGAATAGTGAATCTTTTACCATCGCCATGGTAAGTTTTCCTCCAACTGCTGTGTTACTATGTGAGACAACAAGCATATCCCAGATATTGGAAAGAGTGAAGAGTAAGTGTTTCACCTGATCTTCATCATTTAGTTTTATATCTGTAGCCACCAATTGATTCACTAGACATTGGAACTTGCTAGTGTGTTCGACTATAAGGCTTCCACTCTGTAGTTGAAGATTCATCAATCACTTCAACAAGAGGATTTTTTTTCAAGAAGTCTTAGACTGCTACGTATTTTCCAACTTTATCCAAATTTCGTACATGCCAGTCTCTTGAGAAACATGTTGGTAAACACTGTGATCAATCCATTGGAGGATTTTACTGATCGTCTTTTTATTCGGCTTCTTCCACTCCACTTCCTTGGTGGCATTATGGTTGACTCCCTTATTTTCAATGGCATCAAAAATATCCTTCTCATTAAGGATATATTTCATTCGAGACTTCAAAATGGAGTAGTTCAAAGAATTCAACATGATCATCCATCCTGTGGATGGTCCCTCCATTGGATTTCAATTCAGTTAAAATTGGTGCATAATTTGGAAAAAATGGATCTCATCTTTGCATCTAGAACAGTTGAAAATGGTATAATCGACTGCTGAATCATCAAAATCAGACACCAATTGATCATGATATGATCAAAAAAGAACCATGGTTGAGATTTTCCGATGACATGGAGATGACATGTTGATGAAATGGAACACCAGAGCAGCTACTGGAAACTCACCGAAAATTTAACCAATGTTGTAATAGCACCTTATTCATTGAAAAGGGGTTAATGTAGCACCTGAATTTTGACCAAACATTTAACATGACTAGGAAGATCATTTTAGCTCCATTTTTAATGTCGTTTGTGCCATTGGAATCATCTTGACATATGATTTCAGAATATGCCTTCAAAACGCGATTTTGAGACACTTGAATATTCCGATCATCAAAAACTTTCCACTGCCTGCCACCATTTCACCGGAACCTCCTATGATACTACATGTTGTGATTCTGTAACCACAAAAAAAGATAATAGCGAAATAAAATATAAGAAAAATGGGCTTTTATTTTACAAAGAACAGAGATTATAAAAAACTTCTCTCTACGCCTCTCTCACATGGATCTCTCAAGGATCTCTTAAAAGGAAGAGCTCTCTTTGCTTGGATTTGATTATGGAAGGAAGAACCCCAAGGCCTCCTCAAATAGCCATGGTGGGAGGTGTCAAGTTAGACACAACTCCCACCAATCCCCCACCAACCATTAGACTTCAAAAATGGAAGCCTACATATTGTGCATGTGTAGCAGCCTGCGTTGAAGCAGCCAATGATCAGGTGGGGTATGTACACCAACCACCTACCAAGGCAACTAGAAAATTTATACATCAAGTAAGGTCGAGATTGAAAAGTTTGATGGGAGGATTTTTGGATTGTGAATATTGAAAATAAAGTATTACCCAATAAAAAGGATCAAGATATTCTATTAACGTATTTCAAACAAAAAATGATGAAGAATTAGGAATGAATAATGAGAAATTATAGACTAGAAAACATTAGGGTTGTTCTATATGTCACTGGGAAAGAATATGGCCTATAACATCAATGCAATGATGATGACTTCATAACTTATGAAAAATCATATAAATATTTATGAGAATCTAATTTCAATGAAAAAAAGGTTTTTATTATGGAGTATATTCAGCACAATATTGTTGAATAAAAAATCAGCGTTTGATCATGTCAATGAATTTAATATTTGGAGTTATTTGGACTCTGTAGAGATTAAGTTCATGTATCTAGAGTGGGTGTTGTTATTATACCCGTCACTCTCAAAATAATGAGATGCACTGGTTAATATGGTGATCAAATCAATCATTAATACTAACTTAGTATCTACAAACATACATGATCTAATTATAAATGAGAAAATTTGAAGAAAGTAGATCCAGTCCTTTACTATAAATTCTTACAGTTCAAAAGGTAAAGGGTATCTCACTACATAAAAGAGTCATAGAAAAGGGAAAAGGGTAATTAGTAAAAGCTGGCATAGTTTGGTTGAATCTTGTCTCTCATAATGACATTATGGGAAGAAGGGATACATGAAAAAAGATTACAGTGTGCAAAGATTTAATTTTAAAAAATATTCTTCTAGAAGTGAATTTGTAAATATCATTTAGAAGATAGAAGTGGCCTCTTCCTAAGGGTTTCTGATCCACTTAAGACTTGGATTATAGACTCTAAAACTTTTTCTAACTAAATTTTCTAGAGGAGTTATTAAGGAATTATACTTCCAAGTTGGACAAGGAGTATCTTGTGTATAGTGAAACTCTTGAATAATTGGAAAGGATGATGTTTCCATTTGGACCTAGAATGGAAGCCTATTTTGAGACACATATTGAGGTTAAGGAAAAATTTGATTATGATAGGACAACATGAAAATGTGGGTTTCTATATAACATTTTAAAGTGGAGTGTGGTTAATTCCACATGATTTCATTGTGATGTCGAAAGGAGTCCTTGTAAGAGACAAAATATTGAACCGAACAAGAGTTTCATAAGGAGCAACACATGTTGGGTAAATTACTTCTGGATCTAAAAATTATAGCATAAACATCCTAGTAACTAAAGTAATAAAGGGATTAAATTTATAGCTTCTTAAGGCATACTAAAACATAGAAATATGGACTATGGAACATATTGATAGTGTTTTCTTAGGAAACAACTAAAGGTATACTTCCAGATCACTACCACAAAATATGATTTTATCAGTGCTAAAAAAGGCCTTTATCAGTGCTAAAAAGCACTAATAATCAAGCTTCTATTAAAGGGGGTACCCTTTATCAGTGCTCAAAAAAACATTGATAAAGGCCCCCTTTATCAGCGCTATTCAAAGTGCTGATAAAGTCCCCATTTATCAGGGCTTCAACTAGTAATGATAAATGATTCCCTATCTAGGCGTGTTGTTTGTATAACAACACCCCCAAAGACGTACAAAAAAATAAACAGTCGACCAAAATAATAAAAAAAAAATAACCTTCACAAACTTGCAAAAACATTCCCAAAAATAACCACTGACAGTATATATATACAAAATAACCACATACACGATGAAAATGATGAAAACACAAGCAACACACATAAAATTTTGTCAAACAATGCTATATAAATTTCATTTACATCATGAATACAAAAAATATTTACTCAAGGTATATACCAAAAAAACTTCTATATACATTTTGAACAATGTTTTATAAAATTGAATTTAAAAATATCCAACAAACAATTAAAAACATTAATGTTTTCCCTTTTGACATCTGTGGTCCCCTCTAAAAATGTCCTCTAATGGTAATAGTCACTGAACAAATAATCCCAACCCAAAAAAGAGGTTCCACCTATATAAGAAAACAAATATTACATTAGTAATACTATAAAGAAATAAATTAAACATTAATATGAAGATACATTAAAAAAATGTCAATTTTTAATAAAAATGACACATTTAGAGTCATACCTGTGACATCGTGCATCATATTGAGGTGGGTTTGATTCCTACATGTCACAAATGACTAATGGATCATTTTCTTAAAGTATCAAAGCAATCATAATGCATTTCCTCAGTTTTCAATATGTTAGTTGCGATTTTTTACTAAAATGTCATTTCAAACCGAAAACATTCAATTTGAGTCATACCAGTCACATAGTGCATCAGTTTGATGTGAGACTACTTCATACATGTCACAAATGACATAAGAATTTTTTCCTTAATTTTTATGATAATAGGAGTGTGTTTTCTTGGTTTTCATTGAGTGACATGTTTTGAGTTAAAATGTCAAATTTAAACTGATAGCGGAAACTTTTAGTCACACCGGTCACACTGTTCTTAGGATTGAGGTGGGGTTGATTCCTATACATCACAACTAACTCATAGACAATTTTCCTAAAATATAAAAACAATATGAATGCGATTTTCTGGTTTTTAGTATGTCGGTTGTGTTCTTTTACATGAATTAATGTCAATTTTAAATAACAAGACACATTTTGGAGTTGTACTGGTGACACCACACATCGGATTTAGGTGTGGTTGATTTATAAATGTAAAAAATGACTAATGGATCATTTTTCTAAAGTATAAAAATAATCATAATGCATTTCCTCAGTTTTCAGTATGTTAGTTGAGTTTTTTTTTACTAAAATGTCATTTCAATCTGAAAACATGCAATTTGAGTTATATTGGTCACATCATGTATCAGTTTGATGTGGGACTGCTTCATACATGTCACAAAGGACTTAAGGATCTCTGTTCATAATTTGGAAGATGATTTTATCCCATTTTCTTGGTTTTCAGTGAGTGACACTTTTTCAGTTAAAATGTCAATTTTAAACTGATAGCGGAAACTTCTAGTCATACCGGTCACACCATTGTATTGATTAGGATGGGATTGATTCCTACATGTCAAAACTGAGTCATGGATCATTATCCTAAATTATCAAAACAATCTAAATGCATTTTCTCAGTTTTCAATATGACAATTGTGTTTTTTACTTGAATTAATGTCAATTTTAAATAACAAGATACATTTGGAGTCATAATAGTGGCACCGTGCGTCGAATCGAGGTTTGGTTGATTCCTACACATCAAAAATGAATGATGTATCATTTTCCTAAGGTATCAAAACAATCGGAATGTATTTTTTTAGTTTTTAGTATTTCAATTGTGTTTTTTACTAAAATGTCATTTCAAACCAAAAACATGCAATTTGAGTCATACCAGTCGTATCGTGCATCAGTTTGATGTGATACTACTGCATACACATCAGAAAGGACTTAAAAATTATTGTACTTAATTTGAAAGACAACCAGAGTTTTTTTATTGGTTTTTAGTGAGTGACACGTTTTGAACTAAAATGTCAATTTGAAACTGATAGCGGACACTTTTAATCACACCGGTCACATTGTTCATCAGACTGAGGTGGGGTTGATTATTACACATAAAAAATGACTCATGGATCATTTTAATAATGTATAAAAATAATATGAATTCATTTTCTTAGTTTTCATTATGTTAGTTGTGTTTTTTATTAGAATTAATGTCAAATGTAAATAATACGAAACATTTGGAGTCATACCGGTGACACCGTATATCAGATTGAGGTTCCGTTGATTCCTACATGTCAAAAATGACTGATTGATCATTTTACTAAAGTATAAAAACAATTGGAATTCATTTCCTTAGTTTTATGTATGTCAGTTGTGTTTTTTTACTAAATTGTCATTTCAAACAGAAAACATGCAATTTGAGTCATAATGGTTTCATCATGCATCGGTTTGAAATGAGACAACTTCATACACATCACAAGGGTATTATGAATCACTTTCATTAATTTTGAATACAATCGGAGTGTGTTTTCTTGATTTTTAGTGAGTGACATGTTTTGAGTTAAAATGTCAATTTTAAACTAATAGTAGACACTTTTAGTCATACTGGTCACATTGTTCGTCAGATTGAGGTGGGGTTGATTCCTACATGTCACAACTAACTCAAGGAAAATTTTACTATATTATCAAAAAAATAGGAATGTGTTTCCTCAGTTTTCATTATGTCAGTTATGTTTTTTACTTGAATTGTTGTCAATTTTAAATAAAAAGAAACATTTGGAGTCATATCAGGGACACCATGCATTGGATTAAGGCGCGGTTGATTCCTACATGTCAAAAATGACTGATGTATTGTTGTCCTAAAGTATCAAAACAATCAGAATTCATTTCCCCAGTTTTCAGTATGTTGGTTGTGTTTTTTTACTTGAATTAATGTCAATTTTATATAAAGACACATTTGGAGCCATACTGATGAAATTGTGCATCGGATTGAGGTATAGTTGATTCCTACCTATCACAAATGACTCATAGATTTTTGTCCTAAAGTATCAGAAAAAATTTTAAGTATATTTTTCTGCATAAAAATCAATCCACCCTTGCCTCTGAAACCTAAAAAAGAGACCTAACATGTTCAATATGCTCAATCTACCTAGTTTAGAAGGATTATGGAAGAACCATTGATCCCTATATGGTTGACAAGGAATAAAATACTCCTTCAATAGAATAGATTTATTGGGCCCTATAAAGAACCAACTGCCATATATTCTAGTCCTTCGAATGAATATATGATAGTTGGTTCTTCACCGGGTCAACTAAAGAGGGGATCTACCAATGTTTCATATTAAATCGATGTTTTTTGGGAAAAAACCCTTCTCATTATTTAAAACAATAATAGTGGAGTAATATTTTATTCCTGTTATGTCTCAAAATGTCACAACAAACTCAAGGGATGGGGAAACCCTTTCTGGACACTCATTATCTTTTGTGGTCTATCATCAACACACATTCCTGGTAAATGAGGACCACCAATTTATTTTAAAAAACTAATCAACATGCAATTAATTTAGTGAAAAAAAGGACCACCAACGAACATGATTTTCAGTTGGGTTTTTATCCCATACAAATCACAACATTAACATCCAACAAATAGAAACATGAGGAATACAAAAATTATTAAGTCCAAATTATTTGAGAAGTTTACCATCTTCATTCTATATTTGTACATTCTTCCATTAGGTATGTTTCCCATTAATTTATAATCATATCTATATCATCTTAGGAATATGATTGTTTTCATCATTCATGGTAGTGATGAAAAAATATAAATACACAAAGGATTAATAATTATTTTAAATGAAATAGAAATTATCTTCAAAAATACCACTTTAGGGATACTGGTTTGTTCATGGAATATGATCTCTTTCATAAATTTACAAACATAATAACCATGGTCTTTACTATTTGTTTGTTTTGGGCACTACAAAAACATTGAGAAAAATAAGTAATTTTATATGTGTTTGGATAGTGAAATATTATTATATATACTCTGATTTTTATCCAGTCATAGTACTTTTTAGGTTTCTTGTAATTTTCCCCTGGTCTCATTCCACGATGTAGACGATATTCATGCACTTCCCTATCATAATATAATTCTCATTAAATGATAATATAAATTATATAACTTGTTTTTTAGTTCTAAAATGTTGGATGTAGTGTATTATAAATTGAAAAATGCCATCATTTGTGGTCGGTTTGTTCAATATCCATGCATTGAATCTAGAAAATAAAACTTTAGAGTATCCAATTTGACTGTAATGAGCATCCAATGATACCAAAGAACACAAAAAAGAATAATTAATGAAAGAAATTAAAATATATTTTATATGATTAAATTTTAGAATTTTACCCCTACATCGTTGGTATTAAGATGTGTCTATCATCAGTAATTTTTCTGTTAAACGATTTGAGAAGTCCTTCCACTATTTCACCTTATTTCATGGAAGTTATGTCTTCTTGTTCTGTAGAGGTGACGTGAGGACTAATGAGTCCAAATTTCTATTCATGGGGAAATCCCTTCAATTGTTTTTCATATGTATGCCTATGAAAAATTTGAAAAGTATTTAGTCATTATTATCATAGTATATCATCTTTTGGAAAATCAAATCATGAAAACATACCATATATAGGAATTTACATCCGAGGTGCCTAACCAATCATAGTCGAGGATTTCAGTTGCACTCTCAACACCAATAAAGTCTGGAGATTCCCCTCCATACATATTTTCTTCAAAATCAATTGTGTGATTACCACCATCTTTCAACTTTGTATCCACATGAGCCTTCAATGATAATAAATATGGATATAGAATGGGGGGTTAAGGTGCTTTGGGTAGATCATTTTGATCAGTTGTTTGATACTTGAGATGGTTTTGAACCGGTCTTTTGTTTCAACCCATTCCCTTTGTTCGTATATAATAATTTCATTGGTTCATACCTTTTTTCATTAAATTTTTAAGGTTTTTCTTGAAAATTAAATTGGAAATAAATACCTCATTGTCGACATGTTTTTTTACAAGATGTGACGGCCATGTGATGAATGTTCCTAGAGCTTGTTTGAACATATGAATATCTATATCATCAATTTGTATAGATAGATCAGCGCTCAACTCTAGTGATATAGTAATTGACACTCTGATAGGATATATCGAAAGTGGTCTGTTGTGTAGCATGTCATGCTGGATATTGAACACTATAGCCCTCGCTACAAGGTGATGGGTGGGTGTTGATAGATATAAATCACAGTCATTTTCACCTTATAAAACATTAATACAGGAAAGGTATTAGTGTATAGAGTATATCTGATTCACATTTCACAAAAACAATTATTATAAAATTGGCTACCTTAGTTAATAACAGGTTTTAGGGGAATAGATCACCTCAAAACTGGTGGGGGTGGGGCGGGATCTTCATGTGTGGGATATTCTTGAGTTGTTTCCTATCTCCCCCCATAATATGTTCTATCATATCTCTCTATTATTGTAATTATTCTTGAAACAGAGCTAATGTTTCTCTCATATTGTTCATTTTCGTAGTTTGATCCTTTGCTTGTTTTTTTTCTCAAAATAAGTTCAGGGTGTCACCCCAAAACCCACACCTCTAATGTGGTCGTACTTTTTTGGATGATTCAAGGCCACTGAAAGTATGTATGCATATGGTGTGTGTGTTTTTGATTCTTGTGACTATGTCAGATAGAGAATATAAGAAAATAAGTAATCATTTTTATGTAATAGTGATTTAAAGAAAAAAATTATTATGTCATACATACACATGTTTCCCACAATTTTTGTGTATTTTCATCTATTAATTTTCCATCTTTAGTTATATGTAACTCCTTTCATATCACTTGGTGTGGGATGGAAGTGGCTGTGGATTTGGAATCATAAAGATGTATATAAACAAAATAACATAGTTATTGTGTTGTTTTATGTCACATAAAAGTATTATGGTATATTTAAAATACGTACCATTTTTTTAAGTGATGCATACCCCATCCATGCTTTACGGTAGGGCTACACTAGTCTTGATGCTCGTTGTTTATTTTCTGCACTCAGTTGTTGTTTCATAAATAAAACACTGTCAATCAAAGTGATCAATACACGTACTGTCAAACAATGTATTACCAGACACAATGTACCTGAAAAGGCTTCTTTACACAATTACTAGTAAACATATCTCATAATTATTGGGTTATCAAGTGTTCATAAATAAGAGGTGGTTGTGGTCTTATTTTCCCTTTAGCATATTTAAGATTATATTTTGTTAAAAGCGTGTGAAAACCCATTAAATCCTTCTAGAAACCCTTAATACATAGTCTTTGTGTGATTTATCTACTATAAATGCACTCTTCAAGAGATGATAAAGTGTATTTCAATGTTTTATAATTTAATTTTTAGTAAATTAAAAAAATGATATCATAGTGTTACCATAATATCTCCCCACATCAATGTTTGAATCACAGCCACAACAGGGTTCCATGAAGTTACATCAATCACCATATATTTTCGAGTGATGATTCTAATGTAACTATTGAACATGGCCTTGTTGGGTTTAACATGTTGGCCCTGCTTATTCCATCAAATCCCATATTTGATACCTTGCTCTTTAACCTTAACGATTTTTGTTATGGTTCTCCTATTATTTTGTGTCGTTGGTGTTTCATCACATTTAATTTACTCAAATCCACCATCATCAATATGTTCCTCCAGGTTTGGAGGGATATCATCATCATGTGCAGATGGTGGTTGTACCTCTGCAATGGGGCCAGCCACAGGTTGAGAAACCTGTTATTCATCTGCACTACAAGCAGTAACAGGTTGAGAAACCTATTGTGCCTGGGGATTGGGAGCATCATCATGAGAAAAAGTCATTATCTACAAAAGTTTTTTAACATTTAATTTAGATATCATAAAAGAGACAACAAAAAGATATTAACATAAGGTAATAGGTTGAGAAACCTATTGTTTGTCTACACTACGAGCATCAACATGTTGAGAAACCTATTGTGCCTAGAGATTGGGAGAATCATCATGTGTAGAAGTCATTATATACAAAAGTGGTCTAACATTTAATTTATATAACATAAAATAAGAAATGAAAATATATTAACATAATACAAAAGATTGAGAAACTATTGTTCGTCTATACTACAAGAAGCAGCAGGTTGAGAAAACCTGTTATGCTTGGGGATCGGGAGCATCATCACATGCATAAGTCATTATCTAGAAAATTGGTATAACATTTAATTTATATAACATAAAAGAAACAAAAAATATATATTAACATAAAGTAACACGATATATATTAGAAAAAAATGTATAACATGATTATTGAACTCTATTTTTTTAAGGTTAAAGGGATTTGACACCTCTATAAACTATCCAAATACTTTCATTGTGGTATCCTCTGACATACAAAATTCCATCTACACTGGGACCATTGCGAAATTACTATGACTTTCCAATAAAAGGTTCATCCTCCATTGAATATTCAACTAACTCTTCAGTGTTTTTTGTCGATAACAGAACAATTGACATGTTTTGGTTTGCAGGATCTGGAACATAAAATACTTGTATTGTATGTTATTTCATTACAAATGGTTCATATTTGTACCCTTCCTTACTAAAATCAAATTTTAAAAATCCCAACTCATCTATTTTAATATCACTTCTGTTATCAACCCACTTTCATTGAAAAATCGTCACTTAGAATTTCGTATAATCCAACTCCCATATTTTTTATGATGCCAAAATATGACATATTCATGTAAATTGGATTTTTGTCCTTAGAACTGGAAACATGCATCACTTCATCCAGAAGTGCAAATCCACTATTCTTTTTGGTATTGTCTTCATCATGTTCACTAGTATAGAATGTATAACCATTAATTACATAAGAATTGTAAGATAATACGTAGACACTTGGTGCTCTGGATAGCCATCAAAGTTGTTTTGAAATTGAGTATGGATTTTCATTTGACTCCTTAAAAATATTGTCCGAAAACCATTCAATAAACTGTTGATTATGTTTATTTGAAATCCATTTTCATCCCTTGATGGATTTTAATGCCTTATAATTTCTTTGTGGGTTTTAACATATGGATAAACATCCATACTGTTAAGAAAAATGTAAAGGTGGGCCTGATCCTGATCTGTAATATTGATTGTGACAACCTCCTTTCTAGAAATTTTTTCACCCTGAAGTCACCTAGTGTGATGAGATTTCATTAGACCAATGATTTCCACAGAGTACATGTATTCTTTATAGAATTCAATAGATTCCTCAACAATATATCGCTCCGCAATACAACCCTTTGGCCGACGTTGATTTTGGACATACCCTTTCAAAATATTCATATACCATTCAATGGGGTACATCCATCTATAGTGAATAGGACCACATAGCTGGATCTATCTCACCAAATGAATCATCAAATAAACCATCATATCAAAGAATGTTGGCAAGAAAAACATTTCCAATTCACATAATATGGTGACAATTTCTCTTTTCATTGTTAGTTATTACACTAGGTCTATAACTTTTCTACATATAGCTTTGAAGAAGAAATAGATCTTCATTAATGTATGATGAAAATTCTTGGGAAAAATGAAACGTAAACCTATAGGAATTAGATATTGCATCAAAACATGGAAGTCATGTGCTTTCATACCTCTTAACTTCAAATCATGTACTGACATAATGTTATTGATATTCGATGAATACCCCTATGAAACCTTTATGTCCGTCAAGAATTTTCAAAAGTGATATCTCTCTTTCCTGGAAAGAGTGTAAGTAGTAAAAGGAAGAAATGATCATCTTTCACCCTTCACTGGTGCCAAATCTTCTCATATTACCATATCAATCATGTCCAACCTAGCCTTAATTTCATCCTATGTTTTACTAGAGGAATTTAGCAAAATGCTGATGACACAATCAGATACATTTTTTTTAACATGCATAACATCAAGAAAATGTTTTCCGTACAGACAATTCCAGTATGGTAATTAAAAAAAACTGATTTATTTTTCCAAATGTGTTTCATAAGGTTTTTTGAAAATGGTTTACCAAAATCAGTGTCCACATATTTAACATTCTCTAACAGTTGATCACCTGTTAGTGGAGACAGTGGTGTAAGTTCTTCTGAACTTCCATCGAATGATGTCATCAAATATTTGTACTTATGTTATCATGGTATAAATATGCGATGTCTTAGAAACACATTTTTTGATGAATTTTTGAACTTAATTGATTTTGTACCTTGTTTACAGACAGGAAACCCAAGAGTTCCTTTAATGCTATATGCTGACAAATTTCTATAACCAGGAAAGTCATTTATTGTACCATACAACATGGCTATCAATGTGAAATATTCATTTCTATAAGCATCATACATCATAACACCGGAATCCCACAATAATTTCAAATCCTCAATCAATGGATCCAAATAAACATCAATATCATTACACAGTTGTTTTGGTCCTGATATAAGCATTGATAACATGATGTGTTTTCGTTTCATGCATAACCACAATGGAAAGTTATAATTTACCAACATAACTGGCCTTGTACTATGAGTGATGCTTTGAAAATCAAAAAGACTCAATCCATCTATAGATAATGCAAGACAAAGGTTTCTCAAATCATTTCCAAAGTCAGGATACTAATGATCAATTATCTTCCACCAAGGAGAGTCTGTCAGATGTCATAGTTTTCCATCTTTATTTCTTATGTCTATGTGCCATGTCAATTTATCTTTAGTCTCCTCACTTACATATAAGTTCCTAAACCATTGAATGATTTGAAAGTACCATGTAAATTTCATAGGACTGGATTCATCTTTATTTTATTTAGAGCACAACACTTTTGGCATTCTCTAAGTGATATTTGGTCCATGATAAACAGTATACAGTCATTCGGGAAAGCGTGTATTATTTGAGAGATCATACCCATCAAGCGTATCATTTTTTTGGAATCGTATGTTCGAATCGGGAGCTCATTATATTTTGGTATCGTGTCATTCAAGAGATAAAGTAATTCCATAAAACTAGAATCACTCCATCTGTTTTCTACTTTCAAATTATACAGCTTCATTATGACTGAAAATGTTGTATATTTAGTGCAACCATCATACAATTACATCTTTTCACAACTCTTTAACTTCTCAAACAATTTTGGGCAATCATGAAGTTCATCTTCAACTATCCTTGTCATTTCTTTAATATGATCTTCATCATCATGTACATCTATAATCACAACCTCGATTTGGGATTCTTCTTTGTCCATGCTTGTAATCATATCGAATGATCCATAAAACATAGTGTTTTCCTAGTCACTAGCTACATTCTCTTTTTTCTTGTGTTTATTCCAACATTTATAACTTAGATCTATTCCATGATAGATCAAGTGTACTTCTAACTCTTATGGAATAACTTGTCTTGAATAACAATAGCATAAACATGGGCAAAGGATTTGAGAAGGATCATATTAATGATATTTTGCAAACTTTATAAACTCTTTCGCTCCATCTTTATAATATTTTGTAAGATGATTGAAATCGATCCATTCTTTATTCATATCCACCCTATTTGATTCAGTGAAATTGATATTTAACCAAATTAATACACAAAAGGTTGATATAAAAATTAACCTAGGCTAAAAAACTTGTGGTGGGTTGACTTAAGTGTTGGTATAGGATAACTCAGTGTGATCTATCACACTTTTTTCTAGGAAATAGTTTCATATTTTTCATATTAAAGGTTAATTTATCCCTCAATACTAGGAATAACCCTAAGTTCAATGATTAATTTCTTAATCTAACCAGCTTCCTTCACTAAATTTTATAAAGTGATGTACTATGATTTTGTATTCAAGTGTTTCATAGTGGATTTTTTGGAATTATTCCAATTGATATCTCCACTATTGAGTTAAAACATAAAATGGTATTATGATCTCTTATCATCTTTGATAGTTTGGAAACTAGTATTAGTGTAACCCCTTGAAATGATCTCATCCTCACCTCTAAAGATAAAAACAATACTTAGTTTAAATTTTTTGATAGAAATCCAATAACTCTCACTAATATTAGAAGTGTATCTACTTATCACACTCAAATATTAGGAAATATCAAGTCGATTACACATCATGGTATACATGATAAATACCATGGTGAATGTATAAGGAATTTTATCCATGTTTCTCATCTCTAACTCATTAGAAGATAATTGAGTCATTATAAGACTCATGACATGTAACACTAGTAAATACCCATCCTTGGAGTTATACATTCAAAACCACTCTATTAATTTACCAATATAAGTATTCTGACACAATCCAAGAAACCTATTCTATATATTTTAAAATTCTTTCATACCTAGTATGTAGGTTTCTTCACCCATTTATTTTATCAAGAATCATCTTCCCAATGATACATTTATAGAATGTAACCAATTAATTTCATAATAATTAATTAAAATAATTTCATTTCCAAACAAACATATATATGTATATCTTTAATGGCCCGAAGGCCTTCATTTTTTATTGATTTTGATAATCCACCTTTCAAGGGGTGAGGTGGAACCCTTACAAGGCCCATAGGTGTAAGTATTACATGGCCCACAGTCCTTAGAGGAATTCATTGCCCGTAGGCTTCAAACATTACATACAACCCAGACTAAGTACTTGGAGCTGCTTCTCCCCATCATCTTTATCGTGAAATTATCTCTCCACCTTCGCATGGCTATTCGGCTAGGCTTTCCCATGCATGCACAGGCTTGTCCCAATGGAAGGTGACATACCCTCTCATTATTGCAATCTTTTTAGGTTCTGATATGTTGAAAGAGCCTTGCTTCTCCTCCTTCTGAAGCTTGTTCCTTGTAGGTTGTCTGGTTGCATCTGCACCTAAGGTGCCCCAAAGTCCTTGAGGTGGCCCGAAGGCTTTACTGACTTGAATTCCTAGGTAACCTGATGGCCTTAAAGAACTCAGAGACCAAATTGGTGGCCCAAAGGCCCAAACGGGGGAATATTCATGGCTGCTACAGTGCCTGCTACAGTTCTTGCTACAATTCTGCACAGTTCCTACTATAATACTGCTACAGTACTGGACATTAGCCTCCACCTAGATTTGATCTCGGGTCTCCTGGATGCACTTAAGGTGTCCTCACCAAATGGGTTGAGGCTCATGTGTTAACATATATATATATATATATATATATATATATCATTTTTCTATATTTGGTTAGAACAATGAAACAGTTTTCTAATTCTATAATAGGCTCTACCTTGAACCGATACAAGGATAAATTCAGTCCATTTTCTCTATAAAGGCTACAAGGGTGTTCATCATTCATCTTAGTAACAATTAAATATAACCACTATAATGAATGTTTATGTATAAATAAGTCTCCTATTGAGGGATGACCATGGGTTTCCATTCAAAATCCTTTATGCACTCCTCTACATTCGTAGGGAGTAAGTTCTCATTTATTTACATAGTTCATAAATCCATGCTTATAATTTTATGGTTATATGACTACAAATCCTTGAGGGTGGGATACTCTCACCAAACCTAAGGGGATCCCGCTCACTAATGGGGGTGTATCTCACCTCACTTACTCAATTGTGTATCACCACATAATACAATCATTAGTATTTAATATATATCGAGGCAGGTACCTCTGTATCTCACATCTACCATAGAGTAATGTCATTAAAGAATTATTTCTATACTAAGTATAATCTCACTTTACCAGCTGCAGGTGAGTGAAATATAGTCTCTATTATTGGAAATTCTATAGATGATAAGGGTGTGTCTATGAGCTTCATTGAAATCTACAACTCCAAAACATATGGTGTAGGAAGAGTAACTCATTTCAATGACATCTGGTATAAGGGTATATCAAGAGAGTACACAAATTGCACTCCAAAATAAACCTATTGATTCCAAACCATGGTCATCCATCAAACATATTTTTCCCTATATTTAAATGAAAATACTTTATTCTTGACAAGAACTAACAAAAGGTAGTGATTATGGGAGTGGATCAATGCATCGTTCATCTCGAACTACTCTTGGACCATTTAAACTTCCACTCAATAACTCCCTAGTTGGAAATTAGGCCTACAATAGGTGAGTCTATAATATCGATGGTATCTTATAGTTATAGGTTTATCCTTGGAACCACTTTAGTTTTCTTTAGTTGAAACACTAACTAACTCCCATATAAAGGGTATATCTTCACTAAGAATAATCAACTTTAGATTCCCACTTCGGGGAAAAAATTATAGTATTTTTTATGAAAACACATCCATTACATGAAATAACTTCCTTAGATGTCTCCACCTGAACCACCGAGCTTAAAAAATTCCACATTAAAACATGACTAGTGAATACCTTATTAGGACCATAGGCCTCAATTCATACTCAGACACGGTCAAGATTCCTTATAAATGGTCCATCATCCTTAGATAAATCACCATCCTGAACAAGGTATCAAAATCAAACCACAATAATGTAGTCATATCATTAGTTTTATAAAAACATCATCCACTAATGGATCATAGTGTTATATAGGGATCTTAATGCCAAAAATGATAGCTGGTGAGTGAGAGTCTAAAATAGATGAAAGAAAAAGTCATAGACTCTAACCAAACCTCTGTTGGTAAAACTCATAAAATATATCTAGCATATGGGTATTATTATCTTACTCAATAGGATATACCATGTTCTCTATAATAAAGTCTATACTAGTAATAGAGGGGATAAGAAGTAATTTAGATTATGGATTAAAAAGATATCTCAACCGAGTTTGAAAACCCCCTCATCACTCACTAATTTGTAGAAATAGGTCCAAATATAAGAGTAGGATCATCTTGGATCTATATTTAAACACAATCTATCTATCAGTATATATCACACTTTATTTGATTGTATAAACTCATGAGTATTAGATTATATCTATATAATAAGAACTATGAAGGATAGGGAAGATCATAACCGATCACTATATGATGCATTTACCAACTTTATTTTACCTTGTAATAAATTTATTAGAGATATGGGATAACTAACAGGTTACTATAGTCTTAGAGAAATTATATGTCAGCTACCACACCTATGTTGGTCTCCTTGGTCTAATAACTGAACTCAAAACCTCCTAAACATTATTTCCATAAATTCACAAACTACTATCACATGATTAAAAACTCCAAACTCAACCCCTAGTAATAAATAGCTAGGATATTACTCTATAATTACCCACCCCCTTAGGCGCCATCCAGAATAGAATTAAACTGAGTGTTCCACCCCAATCCCACCTATAATAGGCCAGGGGCTGGTGGATTTCTCTGAGTAGTCATATCACACAATATGGGAGACCATATCCAATATCAACCTATAACAAACACATGTCTTTGATGCATAAGATGATCAGAAACATCATCTATGTATATATATATAAATCTATATACAATGCAATCACGAGACATCGCATAGTGAGTACATCACCACATAGGGAAAACACCATAAGTACTATTCATCTTTCAAGGTCATAGAACCCAATTAACATGGAATGAGGGATAGATCCTCTATACTATAAGGAAACATATATTATCCTACAACTATAATATTAATCACCACCACCATGAACCAACAAGATCTACTAGGTACCATTTAGCTCTAAACAAGTTATACCATATCTATGTCCACTAAGACCACATTCAAACCCTATTTTTTTCCTAAATGGACATAGCACATGTGGGAATAAATCCTATTAAGGGTTGATTATAGACATACCTAGTATGATGCCATAAAAACATAAAGTAAAGATTAAAAATAACTTAGATCAACCCCTGGTGTAGGAAAATGATCAGTAGGAAAACATGGAAAGATAGATACATTATATACCACTAGAATACTCATTGATGCAAATAAGACTCAGTCATCTTGGAACTAATCAATGAAGGTTATATCTCATGAGAAATAAGGGATTCTCAATGTATTTAAAAATCCATGAAGTTTGAATTTGATACCCCAATTCTAAGTCAACCAAGGGGTACCTGAGGAGTCAAAAGTCTTAAAGTAACTAATATGTTCAACCTTTATTCTAAAAAACTCCCAAAATATATTAAGGGGGACCCCCTCCTTATTGAGGTTTGCACATAAATCAGGGGAGTACCATACCTTTTTTCCCACCAATATCACATCACTTTTCTAGAAACCTATAGGGGAACCCATGCCTTAACTAATGATAGATCTTGATAAATGGAGTATTAAAACCTACTATCATAACTAACCAGTTATGAGAAATCCCACATAACCTATAAAAATATATATAAAGGGACCAACACCTCGGGGAAGTATATACATTGGTCAAGGGAGTTCCAATCCCTAATAGTGGAACCTTGCCACATCAAGGATTGTTCTTTAGAAGATGGATTATCAAACTATATGGATATGTGGGGAAGTACTGAACTCTATTAGATGTGTGTAGGGGATCAATACCTCATCAGTGTTGTGGGAGTACCGATCCCATGCTCGATTTGGGGTACTTGTGCTCTATGTGTGTGGGGGAGTGAAAAACTTCATGAATAATATGGGGGACCTACACCCTGCCATCATCACATAACCATGGGAAAACCCTACCCCATGAATGCTTTGATCAACATACACAATCCCCATCTTCATTCATATGGAACTAAGATGATTAAATTGAATGAAAATAACATAGCATGTATTGTAAGGGTAGGTACTATATATCCCCTCAATAATAGTTTTGTCATGTATTGCCTCTTCACATGACATGGGAAGTCAATGTACATAGCTTTCACTATGGTGTGTAGAAATTGTGAGACCAATAGGTACTTGAAATGTATCCATAGATCCATGTCATCTCTGGTTATATGGAATTTTTGAGGTGATACACAGTGTGTGATTCCCATGTGAGTAATTAGTTCGTACTATTAGATAGTCAAGACATGTAGTCCCTTACTACACAATGTGTCTTTGTGGACACATGTTATTTATTCTATGGAGGTAAACTTTGGTGTGTACTACTACTTGAGTCATGTCATGTAGGCATACATGGAATGCACTCAAAATACACTTCATGTGGCTAGTTATGTACTCATCCTACCAACTTAATCTCATGCACATGAAATTTAATTTTATATAGACTGCATGGTGTGTGAATCCATATCATATGTTTTGTGGTAATTATAATTTCATAAAACCCTATCACCACAACTAAGGAGGTAAATTACATGTGTTCTTTTGAATTGCACATTTTGGAGTCACATTATTCACCCATATTCCTATATTCATCCACAATTCAATCCATTTACACCTTAAATCACCAAAAATCACATCATAATTCACCTCACTGCTATCAAGGACCCTTGAGGGTCTTTCCTTCTAATCTACTCTTCCTAGTCACACCCCATCATAGTTTATTTATCTTCCCTTGATCAAATCCATTCCAAATATCCACTCTAAAATAACCTTATGTTCATTGACCATTATCCCACTTGCCCAACATCACCTCTTTATACCATTGTTCATTCATAATTCACACCCACACCTCAATCCATAATCTGTGATGAAGTCTCATGATACACACAATTATAATGGATAAATAAGAACAATGGAGGAGGTAGAATCATGATCGTTGAAAATCTGTCCACTCAAAGTTATCGTCAAGGGATAATTTGATGATGGATACTAATGGAATAAATTGAGGATATAAGAATATTCCATGCAATGATGTTAGGTACTCTAAAAAATCACTTGGAAGGGATGAATTTCCATTAATGATTATTTTAAATATCCTAACCATAAAATATTCATTGAGAATGCATGTGGTTGTACAATAAATGATTCACCGCATGAAGAATACAAATTCATAAATTTCATTTAAAAATAGGAATTATGAGGTACAAATCATAATAAAATCCATACCACAATATGAATATGGTTTGTGGTGGTGGAGGAGTTGGCGACTGAGGAGGAGGAGGAGGAGGTAGGAGAGGAGGGAGGAGAGGAGGGAGGAGAGGAGGTGGCAGCAGCATCGATGGAGACAGTGGAAACAACGACATTGGCTAAGGAAGAGGAGGAGGGGGAGAGGAGGAGGAGATGATAGCGGAGGCAGCGGTGACAATGGTGATGGTAGAGATTAGCTTCTGCGAGAGCTTGTGGGTGTGAGGAAGGAGGAGAAAGTTAGGGTTAATTTATAAAACCTGGTGAAACTTTTATCAGCACTAGATAAAAAGCACTAATAAAAGTATGTTTTATCAGCGCTAAAATTGAAATCACTGATAAAACATGTCTTTATCGGCACTTTTTTAGCACTGATAAAGGCCCATATTTATCAGTGCTAAAAAATCACTTATAAAAGTTTGTTTTATCTATGATACAATTGAAAGCACTGATAAAACCTTCCTTTATTACTGCGTTTTTAGCACTGATAAAGGCCTATCTTTATCAGTGCCAAAAAAGCACTAATAAATGGACGTTTTATCAGTGAATTTTAATTAGTGCTGATAAAACATACCATTTATTCATAATTATAAAATTATAACTAATATATTTATTACATTTATAATTTTATAAATATATATAATTAATATAATTAATATAATTTAATAAATTAGATTATAATTAAATATATAAATATATATATATATATGGTGTTTTTGTATAAATTAAAATTATATATATATATATATATTTATAATTTAAATTATAATTAAATATATATATATATATATATTTATAATTTAAATTATAATTAAATATATATAAATATAAATCAATATATTAATATTAATTTTAATTTCATAGGTATTTAAATGTATATATATATATGTGTGTCTGTCTGTGTGTGTGTCTATGTATATATTCATTAAAGACATATATTTATAAATTAATATATTCAAAAGTTATTCATAAATATATATTTATCATTTAAGAAAATATTTTTTAATTTTATAATTATTTACACATATTTATATTTAATTAGTTGTATATAATTGTAATTATATATAATATATTTAAAAAGTAAATAATTATATATAACTAAATATTTATATTTTTAAATATAATAAATACATTTTTGTATATTTAAATATATTTATCATGATTTTAAGTATTTATGAGAAGATAAAGCTTCATATATATAGGAAATAAATGTATACACCATGTATATAGTACTATAGTATATATGGCCAACATTAGGGTAAACAATGAACATATATTTATGGGAAGAACGGACGCATCAATTGACACATTCATTTGGAAACATAAATTTATTATATATATATATATATTTTATAAGTATTTTTGTATATATATATATATATATATTAAAAAGTCTTTAGATATAATATTATAAACATATAGTACAATAAATATATAATAAATATATAACTAAAACTAATAAACATAAATAAAACATAAACATAATAAACATGCATTTCTTATTTAATGTATACATATAAAAATTATTTTTGAATATAATTAAAATATTTTTATATAAATTAATAATATTTTCTATTAAAAACTTTTATCAGCACTATTATTAGCACTGATAAAGGCTCATTTTTATCTGTTCGTTTTGTTAACACTGATAAAAGGGGGACTTTATCAGCACTGATAAAGAGTAGATTTATCAATGATTTTTTCTAGTGCTAATAAAACCTGAGCGCTTCCATTTCCCGGATTTGTGGTAGTGGATGGAGGGAATGGCACTCAAGGATCATAAGTTGGAGCTTGTTTATATATATTTATAAGTGACTATTTTAGTTTTTTTTCTAATGTAGGTTCACTACACTATGTTACCATCATCGATGATGTGACACTGAAGGTTTGGTTTTTTTCTCAAGTGAAAGTCCAAAGTTTCTAAAACCTTCATTAAATAAAGATTTGGGTGGAAAAGGAGACTGGATGTAAAATTAAATGTTTGATTTCAGACAATGGTGGGGGATATGGAAGCATGTAATTTTAAAGGTTTTATTTACAGAAAGCATGTGGTTTAAAAAGGCCATACCAAGAACTATCAAACAAAACATAATCACAGAAAAGATGAAATGATATTTAGTAGAGAAAGAAAAGAGCATGATAATACACACAGGTTTCCCCAATGAGTTTTGTATAGAGGATATAAATTCTACTACCTACTATGTGAATAGGAGGATATCTTCTTTTTTAGGGTAATAAATTTAAGAAAATTGATAAAACCAAAATAAGTATGAGATTTCTCATCTAAATGTTTTTGGATCACTCAAATGCATCCAATTAAGAGGTTAATTAATTAATTTGATTCTTTATCAGTATAAAAATAAAAACTTTGGAATTAAACTCTAATATAATGACTTGTGGAAAGTAATCAAAACAAATTCCCTATTTATTGAGGAGATATCAAGGAAGGATCGGAACCAAGAGGAAATAATTTATGGTAACAAATAATCATCACGAGTTGAGGTTTGTCTGAGTAGAATTTTGGAAGATCCAAAATTTTTAAGTAGTATGATAATTTCGAAAACAAAAGACTGTCTGAAAGGAGTTTCAGATGAAATTCAGGTTCTAGTGGTGTTGTCAAGGACAAAAATCCCTAGAGATATCAGGTACTATGGAGGGTTGGGGAATATCTATATAATGTGAGGTTCTAAAAGAAGTTTATCTAGAATGAGTGGATTTGTAGATTCAGTTTCATCGGTCTTCCAGAATCTAACACCAATTGAAAAATATGTAAGTGACATACACTATTTTCTTCTCATAGATGATGAAGAACTTGAAATTCTAGAAGTGTCTATAAGTATGAATGACTAGATTCAGTGGAAGTTATCCATGAAGGGTGAAATGGTATCTGGTATCACCCAAATTTATTTTATTGGTAGAAGTGGTTGATGTAGTAGAAGTAGGGGTCGAATCCATAGGTTCCAAAGAAGTAATATTGAGACACTCATATTTGTTAGGGATTTTGGCTATGAAATGGAAAACTTTGGGGTTAATTGGAATTGGGATAGTAGAATGTTAAAGTACCTAAGACGATTATTTTAATTAAATAAATAAAAAACCTTATGGATTTTAAATAAAACAATTAAATAATATGGGTTTATACTAGGTAGTTTCCAGTACTATAATGGATGATTTTTTTTCTTATAAATTTCATCTCGCTAGTTAAAGAAGTTTCCAATCAATGAAAAAAATCCCCCAACATCATTCACAAATTTAATATCTAAAAAATTACAAGTCTAACTATCAATTCACTTAGAGGATCAATTTTATGAGCACTCTGAGTAATTGGATTGTACTAACACTCAAAATATTCTATCATTAAAATTAGAGAAGTTGAAGAAGAAAACAATTCATTGAATGGAACTCTTAAAATAATAAAATAATTTAATAACAAAATCAAATAAAATAACATACAATAAAGCCCCATGTAACTCCCAAGAATTTAAAAATAATAGGTTTATTCTTTAATTGATGAAAATATCACAATGTAAGGGACAAGTCGACTCATGAGGTCAGAATTAAATAAGTGAAAAACAATGAAATAACAAACACTCCACCTTTTTGTGAAGGATTTATCTATTTTTTGTGTTAATAAATTCACATATTAATTAAATGGTATCAATTTGTTAAAAAATGATAAAAATAATAAGTTTTATAACAAACCTAAAGTGAATTGGTAAAACATATATGTGAAAGACCAATGGTACTAATATAAAGCGGCAACATAACTTACAATAAAAAAACACCACTCCCTAAAAAAACCATCAACCCCACTACTTTAAATATGAATTAATTAATTCTTGGTTTGATCCACCAATATTACAATTCATTCTAATTAATGAGGGTAGGCATAGGTGAGCGTAAATTTAATGGAGTGGAATTTTACACATTTGATAAAAATATTAGCCACCTTGCATCAACCAAATAGAGGCACCTAAATGAGATTATAGATGGAAAAATTTGGGTGGTACAAAGAATAATAAATTTAATACTATGATTTCCTTTAACATCCTATATGAATTCATCCCATTTTTCCTCATATCCAAGTATTTATGGTAAAAATGGTGGGCATTTATTCTAGGACACCGAATCTATACCATAATTTCATCTTCCACTTGGTCCTCCTAGATAACCCCATAAAACCTCTAAATTATCTCTGTCCACAGTTTAATAAAATGTTCTACATGTTTTTTTCTATCTCTAGTTCAATTTTTAGCTTAATTTGTATTGAATTGTGACTAATATTGTCATGTCATTGTGATACTTTTCAGTTCACATTGCCCATAATTTTATGGGTTGAATGTCCAAAAAGATGATCTTCCCATGTGAATATCCAAGTGTTCCAAAATAATTAAATGTTTCCAATGCAATGGTGAACTTTATAGTTAAATATTAAATTCAAATCAATAACAATGGGTAATTTTCAATGTGTCTCAAAATGTACCATGTAATAGCACACTTTAAGAAATAATTACAATCATGATGTGAAATAATGTTCAAATTGTAAAATTCACTAAAAATGGTGTTTATAAATATTGAATCACATGAATATTATAATATAAAAAATTAATATTATCCTAATTAAGAGGCTAATCACACCCCTCCAACTTGAGTTTTTCTAATACCAAGAAAAAATTATCTCAAAAATATGAAAATTAATTCCCTTTTACAAAAACATTTTAATATTCAATTCTCAATAAAAGAAAACATGCCAAGAAGTTATGAATCCTATAAAAATAATTTAATAGGATATAGGTTCACAAGCATATCCCAATCCTAATATCATTCTTTTGTTCAAATTCATTGAAACATTTCATCTAATTTCAATTATTCATGATGATGTGTTGTGAATCACAATAGAAATAGGGGTTCATTTTTTATCAAGGGGAAAATGTAAGTACTAGGTTGAATCACATTTTAACATTCAGATGAGTATTAGTGTTTTTATTCTTTATTTTATTGTTTTTTTGTTTTTCAATTTTTATTTGGTAATTAAAATTGCACTAAACAAATTCAACCCCTATAGTGAGAATATTTCGTTGACTTCAGGATCAAAGACTTTAGGGAACCATGTGAAACTCACACACTCAGGCATTATCTTGAGTTAACTCAATAAAAAATCAAATTACCTAAAATAGAGATAAAATTATTTACTATAGGCCAGAAAACTATGAATTCATGATCCCCAAGTGTCAAAACACAAACCTTTTGTCAATCCATTTCTATATGCACAAATTTATTGTTCTTTTTACCTTTTTTATTGATTTTTAAATAATCATGTTAAAATTAAAACATTCAAAAAACCTATGCTATTTATTTTGGGACCCTAAGATCTGAAATTAATAACCAAAAATCTAAATTATGTGCGTTGGGAATTTTTTATTAAATGGATGAAAATGTAAATGATGAAAAATATCATTAGATAGACAAACTTTCCAAAATCTATGCTCAAGAACTTATACATGGATTAAAATCATAATCAAGGCATAAAAAATTATTTTATATTCAGTTTTAAAATTTTAAATTTGTATTATCATGTTTAAGGTTAAAGAAAATTTTCCTTCCATTAACGTTCATTCTTTCATTTTAATTTTTTAAATGTTGTTTTTTATGCACACAAAAACAATTTTTTTTATTTCTTCCACCCCCACCCCCCCATTTAGAAAAACATTGTCATGGGTGTTTCTAGAAAATAAAATCTTGAATGAGGTAGAGGTAGAGGAGAGTTTTCCAAAATAAAATTTGAAAATGAGAACCATGGAATGAAGTCTCATAGTGGTTTAATTTAAATTTTTTGTTTCTCCTATTTAATCTTTTGATCTCTATGTTACTCATAGAAGCATCATCAATGATGATTTTTTTTTTGTGTTTTTACACCGAGAATAAATGTTATTTTCCAAAAAATACATCAATATCAGCATCCTCTGAATCATAGACACCAACACAATTAAAATACAATGAAAACCCTGTGAGGTTCCCTTAACTAAAACCAAACAAAGAAAAAATGAAAGATAAAAAATGTACCTATTTATTTTGGAGCACCAAACATGGAGTTAAGGAATGGGTATAAGTTGGGTTACATATTGTAAATAACTTTGTTTAATATTGTTAGCTTGACTTATACTCCCTCGACATACCTAATACCAACTTTAAACATTTTAAGGATGTCATTTTTCACCTATTCTACTAGATTGAGATTAATAATTTTGTTGAATTTTTTCATGTATAAACATATATTCTCCAATGAGTGGGAAAATCCCTAGAATATCATGAATTGTTGATCAAATTGATTCTATAGTCATTCCTAAGACATCAATGATCATTCCATCTTTATTGGTTTTTGAGATAAAAAACAATGAAAATTGGATGGTTTTGGATATCCAAAATGAATGGAAGGTTAAGGGAGTATGGAAAGGACTTATTCTCATGTTAAGGTTCATTAAAATTACTTGGGATTGATTGAGAGTTTGAAACATTCTTGATTGATTCATTTAGAACTGATGTTTTTTACCCAGTTTTTTTGGTTCAGTAAAAGGAATGGGTACAAATTGAGAGTTCAAGATTTCTTATAAGGGTTCATTGATATGTGGCTCTGAAAGATCATTAATAGAGATATTTTTTTAGATTTAATCCAATAAGATAAATTTATCTGACATGAATAAATGAAATCTCTTTCATTTTGAGTTAAATAATAATCAACAATTCCTTGATCCTCTTCAGCAATCCCAAATTTGATAGTAAGTTCTTTGGTATTTTCATGAGATATTTGTGGGTATCTAGACACTATATGTAAGGTTAAGGAAGTTATAGTTAGTTTAGGGATGGGTCACACAAGTTTTAATGCTTTATAATTTAAATATCTAAGATGAAACCCTTGAATTCATTCTCTCTATTTGATTACACAATTTTCGAAGAAATTTATGAGAAAAATATCAAATAGGAGGTTAAATGTCATGGACTTACCAAATATTTATCTCTTCAATGATCCTTGAGAGGGTTGAATATTTTTCTTTAAACATTTTTCATCTTAATGATTGTACATCTCACCCGGTGTGGAGTAATCATTATAGGTTTTATAAAATAAATTCACTAAATTTGGGGATTCCAAATATTGATTTTCCATTTTATTCCATCTTGGGTTTATGATGGGATAATTTTTAAGATAATCCATTAGAGTAGATTTAAATTAGGATTCGAGATTCTTAAGATTTTCAAAAAATATTGTAAGAACCCGATTATTCTTCTTGAGGTACGAGTTTCTTCTTTTCCTTTTCCTTAATTGTTTTTGAGAAAATAAGAAAAATAAGGGAAAATCCCAAATTTTGTGACTACAGGTCATGTAATTTTCCACATACCATGTACTTTTCCACACACCATGTACTTTTCAACACGCCATGTAATTTGGCCTTGTAGGTTGGGTACATAGGGCTTTAGGCCTGTCAGCGATGAAGGGTGTAAAAACTGACTTCACGTCGTGTACTGGGTTTTTACACACTGTGTAATCAGTTGGAAGGTGAAAAATAAGTCTGTGAAGGTGGATACCAACTGAGCGATAGTACACACCATGTAATCAAGAATACACACTGTGTACGCATGTCGATAGTTGAACAGTTAGATCGTGAAAAAGTAGGTTCTAGAGGAACAGTTAAAAGAGAAAAGTACACGCCATGTACTTGAGAGTAAACACCATGTATTTTGTTTTTTTTTGCTTAAAATGGTTAGTACTCTCCTCTGTTCATAGAGGAAGCCTAGAACACTGGAGGAGAGTGAGAGAGACGACCAGAGCTTGGAGGATCTTCTGACCGCACACCAAGAACCCGATTCCTAATCCATCGATCTCCTTGGAACCGCATAGGTGAGTTCTTCCTCCTCCTTCTGTGTTTCATACCAATTATTTCCTAAGGGAATTTTATTTGAGTTTGAACGGGATTATGTTAACCTAAGATCTACGTCATTCTTGGAAGATTCGGGAGGCTTCATTCACGTATACCGATCAGGGGTGATCGAGGTAGGTGGCTTGATGTTGTTTTCCAACTGTGGTGTTGAAATTTTGTACCTTTGTGCTACGAACTCATGTTTGGGGTGTCGTATGGCTGAGGCCTTGGCTATTTTAAATACCTAGAATTGTATAATAAATTGAAGGTAATTATAACCTACTGTTTGGGATCACTTCTTGGATCCAGAACCACCCCTGGGGGTGCGTTCCTCTATTTAGCCATTTGGTTAGGTTATCTGAGGGAAAACTGTACAACCTAGCATGCTTCAAATTTCCTTGAGAGGAATTGTATATAATTGCTTGCTTATATTTTGGGCTCATCCTGGTTACTTGCACCTAAGGGTAGTGTTCTATTTAGCCTGAGGGCATTGTTTTACTTAGCCTGAGGGCAGTGTTCTGTTTCCCCTGGGGGAAACTCTTCTCGTGCCTATGGGCAGTATATTCTATGCCTGAGGGAAACACTTCATACGCCTGAGGTAAATATTCATTATGCCTGTGGGCAGATACCTAAGGGTTTCGATTCTGATTACCTGAGGGTAAGGTTTGCATGTATGAGGATACTGAATGTTTACTTATAATATTCACTATGTTGATATCTTAAATTGAATTATTGAATGAATATTACAATGGAGACATAACTGGTAGTTAGTTACTTTTGAGTATTTCTTAGTTTACTGCATTTACTACAGCACACTTCTGTTGCACATTTTTACTGATTGTTGGGCACAGGCCTTTGGTGGGTGCCTACTAGGATTTATTTCTCACACCCTATTTGGGGTCAAGTCTTTGGCCCCAAACAGATTAGATTTATGCAGATATGGATAAGGGAAAGGGTCCTTATATAGGTACTTGATTGTAGCAGAGGAGTAGGAGATAATGTTGCTGAGCTTAGGCTTGTGATGCTATTTCATATTGTTTACTCTGATTTGTTTTGTTTGGTTACACCTTGTACTTTGAGTTGTATTGTATTGTATTATATTGCAGTGTATCCTATTCTGGATGTTTTCATAGAATTAGTGACATGCTGCATCTTTATATATATGTCTGCTAGTTCCCTTTACTTCAGTTGTCCATTTCAGTTGTATATTGTTTACTACTTCTACTGTTGTATGTTATATTTCATTTCCGCTGCACTACACTTTGACAAATGAGGGTATAGTTTCCACACTATCAGACTTGGGCCCTTGTTTCTAGTCAGCAGCCTCTGGAGTTTGGGGAAATGTGCTTGAGTTCATGTGACCAACCGAGTTCGTGGCACCCGTTGAGTGGTACCCAGATCCGGGACGTTATAAATATAAAGGGTAAAAGATAAGAGGAATGGGAGTGTAAATATAGGGTGAATGTCTAAGATGAAATACTTAGGTCCCTAGAAATTGTGCCAAAATTTGTTAATTCCCAAATTTACCCTACTGTTATAAGTGGTCATTGTAGTACATGTAGGGGTCAAATCAAAAGGGACCAAAGAAATAACTATGAGATACTCAGAATTGATATGGATTTTGGCCATGAAGTGGAAATCATTGGAGTTTATTGGAATTGAGATACTATAATATTAAAGTACCCAAGAATATTATTTCAATTGAAGAAAGAAAACACCTTAAATTTTTTAAATAAAACAATTAAAGAATATGGGTTTATCCAAGGTTGTTGTTAAGACTAGAATGAGTGTAATTTTTTTAGAAATTTTAGATCACTAATTCAAGAATTTTACAATCAATGAGAAAAGACCCCAAAAAATTAACCAATTTAATCCCTAAAAAATTCTAATTCCAATCAAAAATTCACTTAGAGGATCACATTAATGATAACTCCAAGGAATTTGATAACACTAACACTCAAAATATTTCATTGTTAAAATTAATGAAGATGAAGATGGAATTAAGTCATTAAATGAAACTCCTAAAATAATAAACTAATTTAAGAATATAATCACATAAAATAACATCCAATAAATCCCCATTAATCTACCTATAATTTACCCAAATAGGATTATTCTTCCATTGATGAAAATCTCTCAATGGAAGGTAGAAGTCATCTCATGAGGTTAGAATTGAAGAAGTGAAAAATAATGAAAAAACAAACACTCCCCAATTGTGTGATTGATTTCTCTCTTAGTTGTGTGAATAAATTCAATAATTGATGAAATTATATAAATATGTTAAAAAACATAAAATTGAATAAAAATAATTTTTATTAAGAAAATAATGTTAATTAGAAAAACTTATATGTGAAAGAAAAACGTTACAAAGATAAAGTGACAACATAACATTACAATGAAAACAAACACCACTAAATCCAAAATAAAATAACACCACTAAGTTAAATAGGATTTTTTAAGACTTGGGATAATCCCTAAATATTCTAAGTAATCCCAATTAATGGGTTTGGTCATAGGTGTGTGGAATGTTAATGGAGAGTGATGTTTTCCTCCCTTGATAAAAATCTGATCCAACTTGTATCCACCCAATAGAGGTGCCTAAATGAGATTCTAGATGGATGGATTTAGGTGTTCCATATAAAAAAAATTAATCCCATGATTTAATCTAACAAACATAAAATTTTCAGCCCATATTACCACATATAAGTGAAGTTATTATAAAAATGTTCAACTATTATTTCGGGCCACTGAATATGGCCAAGAATTTCATCTTTCACTTGGACTACCTGGATCACCCCTTAAACCTCAAAATTAGCTCTATTGAAAGTTAAAATAAATGTTATACATGTTTTTATATATCTATGTATCAAATTATATCTTAATTGGGATTTAATCATGTTTAATACAATCATATTATTGGGTTTTTGTATAGTTCACTTCACCAAAAATTTTCTAGGTTGAATTTTCAAAAAGGTGATCTTCCCATGCGAATCTCCGAGTGATCAAAAAATATGAAATTTTCCCAATGTAATGGGAAACATGATAATTAAATATTAAATTAAAATTAATTATAATGGGTTATTTACAATGTGTCTCAAAATGTACCATGTAATAGTACAATTTAAGAAATATTTATATACATGTTGTGAAATAATGTTCAAATTGTAAAATTCACTAAAAATGGTGTTTATGAATAAGGAAGAACATGACTATTATAATATAAAAAATGAATATTATCCCCATTCAGTGGATAATCATATTTTTCACATGTTTTTGGGACATGGGAGCTAACGAAATGAACCGCTTGAGGGAGGTTACTTTTAAACAAATGGATTTATTAATTTAAGTAGGAAGTAGATGATAAAAGATGGTATAGTACACGAATCATCATAAAGGGTTATTTAAAAAATGGATGGTGAATATTTTTATAAAATATTTTCTCTAAAATTTAGACATGTGATGATTCAGATAGTACTTGTAATGGTTTCCATTGAAGAGTTCCATCTTATGTAATTGGATGTTAAAACCACCTTTCTTCATAGATATTTGAAATATATCTATAGCAACCATAATTTTCTTACATGACTATTAAATAATTTTAATGATAAAAATGTAATAGTTTTATAAATCTAGGATCCAAAGGTTTAGTGTCTTGGGAATATAAGTCTTATATATAACTTTTACTTAATAAAACATAAACATTATTTAATTCCTTCTTCTCTATCTTTTTAGTGGCCTTCACATTCTCTTTAGTATAATTAATCACCTGATGATATACATCAATGAAAGGGGTGATAAAAAATTCCATTATGAGGATGAGTATGGGAAATGGGTCAATATAAAATGGGTGATCATAATCGTCATCATCAAATCATAGTCATAGGATCATAATCTTGTGGTAAAGGCAAGTAATGTAGAAATGCATAAAAATGAAACATCATGAATTTGTGGTCAAATACCTCACACAATTGTTAACAAAGCTAGAACCATGTCCATGTATAACATATGTGCATAATCATAAAATCATAATTTTGAAAATGAAAGAAACATGTTCAAAACATTTGCACATTATCTCATGAGATACATCAAATTACCTAATTCATTAGAGGTATATATAATTACAAGCCCCCATGTCACATCATATAATTTACATAATCATGCATGCCATATATAATGTATATCAATAAAAGTCATATAGTAATACCAAAGAAGAAAATGTATTTAATAGTGTTCTCATAAATAATAAATTCATGAATAAAATTTTTAAATAAAAAATGAATAAGGGAAATCATACATAGACATAAAACATAATTATCATTGAGTGTAAAATAAACATTTCAAGAGAAGTAAAATATGATGTTTTATAAATTTATGTCACTTTGAAAAAAAAAAGGTTTTCTTAGAAACCATTTTGAAATGATAGGAACATGTATATCCCGAAAGAAAAATGGAAAGTAAATTTAAAGAAAATAATATGAACATTAATTTTTTTGAAGGTATAATAACCCAAAGAAAGTAATTTGGTTGGAGAAACACCTTACCTTAATTCCCACCTTATTTCATCGTTTTCCACCTCCTGTATAATAAAATTATATTTATTAAAACATTGATCCAGAAGTTTATTATTGTCATTTATACAACTATTTATAAATTATAATCATTGGAATATATTTATTAAATTTTATTGATGAAATTGAAGATTTTTGATATTATTTTTTCCTTAAAAGTTTCTCATAGGTGGTTAGCCAACCTTTGATGGGACATTATCAGGAGAACGGGAAAGGAAAGTTTGAAATTTTCATATATATAGTATGATACTTAAAGTAGTTTAACAACATCAATATAATGTTAAATTAATACCTAATTATTTATTTTAAGGGTTTTTTGAGAAAGGTATGGTGTAAAAATAAAGATAAGAGTAAGAACAAATAAAAAAGAGAAAGAAGTGGATCAGAACTTACTTAATCCTTGATGTAGCTTCACTTGTATGACACTATAAATACTTAGTGATTGGAGTTGGATGCTCTAGAATGTACCTATGTATTATAAGGGGATTTATATAGAGTATTTAGGTAGATATTGGGATTTTTAATGGGTGGGAGGAGTAGGTTTCCACGGGAAGGTAGATGGGTTATATATACTTAAGGAGTGGGGTATTTTTAAAATAAAATATTAAATAAAAAAATATATCAAAGGTAATAATTTTAATAGTGAATTTTTGACATTATAAATCATATATTAATATTATATAATAGTTTTTGGACATTAAATCATCTTTATGATTCCAATTAATCAATTTATTAAAAAGGAAAGTGGAAAGAAATAGGAATTGATATTTTAAGTAATCACTTTTGACTTTAGGTTTTGGAAAGTGATTTTTAGGATTGTAAATTTAGTTTATCATATTTTAATGAATTATTTATGAAATAAAATATTTCATGTTAGAGCATCAAGTTATATAAAGGATTAGGTCACCATTGCATCTTGAATAGTGTAATTTAAGATACACCGGTTATGTGAAAAACTGTATTTTTACAATTCACTTGAAAATTGAAGTTTTTCAGAATATTAGATAAAAAATCACCCTTGGATAATTTTTATGATGTGATTTCAGAAATGAAATTTATTTTATCAAAACAATATTTTAAAATACGTAATTTTATTTTTTAATATAAAAATTATGTTTATTATGAAATACTTTGAAATTCAGTTTATTAGAAACATGCTTATATTTTCTTTGTATTTTTTGAATCATGATTTTTATTTCTTAGAATGATAAAATTTATATTTACTTAATTTAATCATGAAAAATATTATTTATATTATAATTTATTATTTTTAGGGGAAATTACTATTTCAATGGTCGAGTTACTATTCTAAATGTTAAGATTACTATTCCCAATTATAATGGTGCTATTCTAATGGTCACATTATTATTACAATGGTCACATTACCTCCTATAAATACATCTACATTCCTTCATTAATTATTCAACTCAATTCCTTTCAAGTATCTATATTTCCATTTTCTATAATGTTTCCTGGTTTACTAATATTTTTCTTCTTTTCTATAGAGTTGGCATTGGGGGCAATGATTCTAGTAGATTGTGGTGATCCACGGTTTCCCATTTTAGCTTTTCTATTTTATATTTTTTTGTATATTTGTAATTTTTTTATTTTAAATTTTTTTCATTACTGATTAATGTATCCATATTTATTAATGAATTAAATATTTTTTCTCTACATTTTTTCTGTGTGTAATAGTATATAATTAATACAACACATAGTTATTCAAGAAAAAAATATTACTACAAAAATTTGGGTCATTACATTCTTCCCCCATTTAGAAATTTCATACCTAAAATTTCAAATCCTATTATTGTTTGAGAATAGATAAGGGCACTTATGTTTCATTGTTTCCTATAGTTCCCAAGTCACCTCTTCATACTTATTGTTTCTCTATAATACATTAATAAGGTGATTTGTCTTGTTGTGTAGAAATTTTTATTTAAAGCCCAATATTTTTATTGGATGCACTTCATATGAGAGGTCATTATCTATTAGTACCAAATCTGGGTTTAGAAAATGTGAGTGATCTTGTATGTACTTTATCAAGATTGATACATAGATTACTCCATGAACTTGATCCATACTTTGTGGAAGTGCAAGATGATAGGCCATTTCTCCTATGCGGTCAAGGATATGAAATGGGAAAATGGTCCTTGGGATAAGCTTCCCTTTCTTTCCAAACTACATGACTCTCTTACATGTTGATATTTGAAGGAATTTTTTTTCTCTAACTTCAAACTACAAGTCCCTTTGACGGTTGTCATCATATCTCTTTTTCCAACATTGAGAAGATTTTATATATTTTTGGATGGTTTGAACCTTTTTTGACATTTCATGCACCCGATCAGGTCAATGTAGCCTTCATTCCCCAACTTCATCCCAAAAATGTGTAGTTATACATCACTTCTAATATAGATATTCATATGGATCCATTTTAATACTTGAGTGGAATCTATTGTTATATGAGAACTCAACTAATGGGAGATGATAATACCATCCTCCTTTAAATTCCATTTAGTAGGATCTTAGCATGTCCTTGAGTGTATAAATAGTCCTTTCAGATTGGCCATCTGTTTGGGGGTAATAGGCTATGCTAAAAATCAATTTATTACTCAAATAATGTTGAATCCTTCCCTAAAATTTAGTTGTGAACCTTGGATCATGATTAGAGATTATTGAAAGTGTAACATCATACAGCCTCACTACTTCCTTAACATATATCTTGTAAATTTATCAAGAAATAAATCTTCTTGAATAATGATAAATTTGTATGTCTTGGTTATTTGACCCACCACAACCATATCACATTGTTTCCATTGGTTGTCTTCAAGAGAGTAGTGACAAAGCCATGGTGACATTCTCCCACTTCCATGTGGGTATAGGAAATGGTTTCATCATACCTTTATAATTATGTATCTATTCTATAACATGGTTTCATACCAAACACCATGTTATATACTCTGAAATCTTCTTATCCATGTTTTTCAACCAGAAGTGCTCTCGAATATCACGATATATCTTGGTACTTCTAGGATGGATGGAGAAAAATAATTTATGTGCATTATCCAATTGATTCTTATTTATATCAGGTGATGAAGGAACAAAAAGACTCATTCAAAAACTAAATCATACCATCATCATCAATGTGGAACTCATGTAGCTTTCATTAAATTATCGATTTCACCTTCTTTCATAGCATCAGATCATCCCTTTGTGCCTCCTTAATCTTCTCTTGGATGGATGGTTGGGAAATCATTTGGGAAAGTTAGGATGTATTCCTTATGGTTATGATTTCAAGATCCATACTTTTTATATAAATTAATATAGGATCTTTATCAATCCAAATTAATGATAGAGTATCATCTTCTTTTATGCTAAGAGCATTAGCTTCCTTGTTCGCCTTTCCTAGATTGTAGTGAATAGTGAAATCATAGTCCTTGAATAGATATAACCATATTATTTGATGAATTTTAATCTCCTTCTATGTGAATATATACTTTATAATCATATGATCAATATATATTCCACACTTATCACCATAGAGATAGTGCTACCAAATCATTAGAGAGAAGATCAGAACTGATAACTGCAAATCATGCATCTGGTAGTTCTGCTCATGGATCTTCGAATATCGTGAGGTGTAGGATATCATTTTCTCATTCTTCATGAGTACACACCCCAATACTTTCTTTTAAACATAACTATATATCACAAAACCTTCTCCACTTGTTGGTAGTGTGAGTACAGGTGCAATGATTAGCCTCTTCTTGAGCATCATATAGCTTTCCTCATATTCTTCTTTCTAGACATACTTTACCCCTTTCCATGTTAACATAGTTAGTGGGGTATACAATCATGAAAAATTACTCATAAATCTTCAGTATTACCCAACTAATCCAAGAAAACTATGGATTCTAATGATACTAATGGGTCTAGGACATTCCTCAATTGCCTTTTTTTAAGGGTCCATAGAAATTCCCTCACTTGTGATCACTTTCCCCAAGAATGTGACTTTCTGAATCCAAAAGTCACATTTTCTGAACTTAGTGTACATTTTATCCTTACTTAATGATGTCAACATAGTCCTTAGATTATCTTCATGTTACTCCTTACTTTTTTAGTAAATTATAATATCTTTGATAAAAACTACCACAAATTTGTCAAGGTAGTCTCTGCAGACTTTATTCATAAAAACCATGAAGATTGACAAGGAATTAGTTATTCCAAAGGGAATCAATATGAACTCATAGTGCCCATACCCTATTTGGAGAGTAGTTTTATGAAAATCTTTATTATTTACCTTTAGTTTATGATATGCAGAATGAATATATACCTTTGAGAAGTATTAAACTCCACATAGTTGATCAAACAAGTCATTAATACTTAGAAGAGGATACTTGTTCATTATGGTGATATTTTTGAGCTCTCAGTAGTTGATACACAACAACATTGATCTATCCTTATTCTTTAAAAATATCACTAGATCACCCCAAGGTGATTCAATAGAGTGTATGAACCCTTTCTCTAAAATTATCTTGCAGCTGCTTCTTTAACTCTTCCAATTTGATTCGGAACATCCTAGAGGGAAATTTTGAGAAATGAGTGGATCTGAGTATGAGTTATATTAAGAACTATGTCTCATGATCTAGGGGAAGTCCATGTAACTCTTTAAGAAATAAAATAATCTATTCCCTAACAATTTTAATTTCCTCCAGGTTGATACCTTCCTTTTACCCAACCATTTGAGCAAGGTATAGTTCTTTATAAGGTATCAACACCCATACTATTGAGGAATTTTCCCAAAGAGATTCATGATCTTCCTTGAATTTGTACAGGAGAATTGTATAGTTTAAAATATGAAAGGATATTTCCTTTTCCTAATAGTTGATGTGTTCTCTATATAATTAGAACAAATCCATGCCCAGTATAGCATCAAATTCCACCAAGGAAAGTATTATAAGATTCACTGGAAAAATATTCCAATGGATGTTTACAAGAGAAGAGTCTAACACTTGGGTTGCAATGATTTCACCACTAGGTGTTTTAAAGATATCTATACTTCAAGGCATCAAGGATTTGATTAAACAATTATAGAAAACTTTTAGTATATAAAGGAATTATTTGAAATAGATTCAAATAAAACATTTGATATAACTGAGTGATTAGGATGTGTACCTTGTAAAACTTCATTTTCATGCTCCACATTAGTAGTACTAATGGCATAATATTTCCCTTTCTCCTTCGTATTTAATGGATTCTGGTGATTATTATCCTCAAGGACCTGTGGTTTATTGGACTAGCATGTATAGTTCCTTTTTCCCCTATAGTTGAAGAATTGAACCATGGGTGGTGAATAATGAGGTTCCATCATTTCCTCTATCATGTTGGTCGAATTATTCATTCCTCTTCAACATTCATGATCTTTGTGGAATTATATACCACACTCAAATAATTTAATCATCCCTTTGAGATAATTCCCATGATTCTTCTTATCACATTTTTTACATGTGGGTAGTTGGATCCTCTTTCATCCTTTTTAATTTGAACCACTAGCTTGAAACTCCCTTCTTCTCTTATTATCTTCATAACCATGTGACCATTCTCTGAACTCCATATCTAATTTTAAAGAACATCTAACCACTTCATCATAAATCCCAAAGTCTCATATATCTAGAGCCTTTATAAGTTTTGGTTTTAAACCACTAAATAATTTATGAATTTTGATATCATTGTTGATAACAAAATCTTAGGTGTATATAGTAATCCTTCTAAATTTTTCCTCATAATTCATGAAAAATTCACCTACTTTTTTCATTATCTCTATGAATTATCTTTCTATATTGTTTTGAATATTTTTAGGGAAATAATTGGTAATAAAATTTTATTAATTTCTTCCCACTCTATATCTTCTATTTCATCCTCTGGCTTGGTGTTCTTTATCAACGACCACTATTGGTCAACTTATCCATCTAAATGATAAACTATAAGAGTCACCTTCTCTTTCTTAGAATAATGGATCATAGAGAATATCTTCTCTATAGTGTTAACATGATATTCTGCAACCAGTGGATTATAAGTTTCACTATATTTTAGTGGTATTTTCCTCATAAAGGACTCAATGGATAGTATCTCCTTCTTGGGTGAAGGTGGATGTTCCACATGGTTATGGTTATTATTCATATCCTTAGAATACTGGGTAATAGTTTCCATGAAGTGTTGAAATCCCCCTACAATGGAATTGGGGTTGTTGTTTGGGAAATCATTTCATTGCCCCGGACACAGGTTGTTTGACTAGTTTCTCCTGGTTCCCACCATTTTATCAACTATAAAATGTTTGAAAAAATCATATTTCAACAAATAATTATTAAATAATTTATTCTTTTGTGCAATTATCTTTAAATGAATTTATTATTGGATCCCTATGTTTAGTCTTTTTCAAAAATTATGTTTCGTAGATGCTTACATATACGTAGTATTATCCTAATAGTTTTCACAATGTTTCCAAAATTAACTAAATCATGCTCAGATACCAACTATAGTGACCCTACATTTCTTTCATGACTATTACATCATTTAAATTCTAAAAAATATAATAGAATTATAAATCTAGGATACAAATGTTTAATGTCTTGAAAAAATTAGTATTATACATAACTATTACATAATAAAACATAAACATTATTTATTTTTTTCTTATCTATCTTCTTAGTGGGATTCATATTATACTTAGTACAAGTAATCACCTGAGAATATAAATCAATGAAACGGGTGAGCTAACAGCCCGGTAAGGGGATAAATAAGGGACATGAATCAATATAACATGGGTGAGAAAATCATCATCATCAAATCATAATAATAGTATTATCAACAAAATCATAAGGGAAACATGTGATAAATTCCTAGAATGTGGAAATTCATAAAAATGAAACATCATGTCTTAGTGGTAAAATACCACATATAATTTTGAAGAAATATAATATCATGTCCATGCATAACTTATGTTAATATTCATAACATAATCATTCTGAAAAAATAGCATCATGTTCACAAATATTTCACATTATCTCATGAGATACATCAAATAACCCAATACATTAAATGGATATATAATTTCTAGACAACCCATCACATCATAACATTTACATAATCATACATGCCACACATAATGTCTATCAACAAAATCCATGAAGTAAACCCATGTTAGAGATTGGGTTTCATAGGGTTCTCATAAATCATTCATGAATAAAATTTATTGATCCCAAATGAATATGGGAAATCATACCTAGATATACAACATTATTATTCTTTAGTGAACAAGAAGCATTTCAAGAGGAGTAAAATATGATGTTTCAGAAATTGGAGTCACTTTGAAAAAAATAGGTTTTATTAGAAACTTTTTTGACATGATAGGAACATGCATATACCTGATGTAAAATGGAAATAACATCCTAATAACATAATATAAACATTCATAATGTTGAATAGATAATAACCCAAATATAGTAATTGGGTTCAAGAATCTTTTTACCTTAATTACCGCCTTATTTAATCATTTTCACCTCTTGAATAATAATATTATATTTATTTAAAAATTTATATATAAGTTCATTATAGTAATTTATAAAACTATTTATCAATTATAATAATTGGATTATATTTCATAATTTATATTAATGAAATTGAAGCATTTTGATATCATGTTTTTCTGTAAAAATTTCCCATTTTTCTTTGATTTATCTATTTTCTTAAATGTAATTTATACATTAGTATAATTAATTATAAAATATTATAATTCATATAATTACATTTATATATATTATATATTTTTTATTATATATATACATGATTATGGTTAAATGTGCTGACATGGAAGTGTCTCTATAAGTGGTTAAACGACCTTTGACATGACATTATTCGGAGAGTAGGAAAGGGTTGTTTGAAATTTATATATATTTTATGGTACTTAAAGTAGGATAAAATCATTAATATAATGTTAAATTAATTAATATTTAATTATTTTAAGTTTTTTTGTGAATTTTTTTATGAAAAAATGGAGAAGAGGAATAAGAAATAAAAATGAGAGAGTAGTGGATCAGAACTCAATTAATCCTTGGTGTAGCTTATCTTGTACAATATTATAACTCCTTGTTTATTGGAGTTTTATTTCTACAAAATGACCCTATATATTATAATGGGATTTATATAGAGAATTTTGGTATATATTGGGCTTTTCAATGAGCGGGAGGAGTGCAATGCCCCTAAAATTGAAAGTATGAACATTGTATATGATATCGTGTATGAAAAGCTACACTAGTCACGTAAGGGAACATAGTATCCATAGAATTTATAATATATTTAATATTTTAAATAAATTAAACATATTTTATATCTTGTAATGAACATGACACTGAGTTAGCTCACATTTCATGCAATAATGAGTTTCTTCAACGGCTTGTGTTACACGCAAGATCGAGTTTCACCGAACAATAATATATTATTTAAATATTATTATAATAAGATATAATAATCATTAAGTTAATAGTCATGAATATTAATAAATAAATTATAAAAATATATGGTTTAAACAAATATAAAATCAATTCATTGGTTACAAATTAACGAATATAATAACCAATTGAATATAAATAGAATATTTTTGTAGAAAACTATTTTTATATTCACAAAGATGATTTATCCAAATAAATTATATTAATTAAAACTAGTGAGTTATATGAATAATATATATATATATATATATATTATATTCAATCAAATATTTTTTATATTAATCCAATATATTTTACAATCATAAGATAAGAACAAACTCAATTTTACACATTAAAACCTATATCTTTTTAAGACACTTTTACCGTCTTTTAATGGAGAACCTATTTTAAATAAAAAAATTTATCAATTTTATAAACCATATATATCAAAATAAAATTTATCTTTTAAATATAAACAAATCAATTATTTCAAGGTAAATTTTTTGTATTTGTTTGTGACGATTCATTTTTTAATGAATAGTGAAAATACCGAATTTTAATTCAAAATCATTTTTTTATAATTTATTTAAAAGGTTAAATTATACTTTTAATTGGTTTTAAAGTTTAATTAGATCATATTTTTTTATCAATTAATGACATTTATTTCATTGAAATCAGTTTCACATTAAAATTTACATTATAAATGTAACAACCTTTCAGACGTTTTTACTTTAAAAACCTACTTTACCGTCCCATCTTCAGGATTAAATTTAAATTAATTTCTACAACTTCTATTATTTAAATTTTGAAAAATAAATTCAATATTTTTAAAAATCATATTTTATAATGTATAATAATTTCAACTTATTTTTTGACCAAAAATATTTGTGAAAGTAATTAAAATTAATTATAACGATTAAGGTAAAATTAAGCTTAATAAGGGACTAAACCATAATATTAACGGTCCAAATGACCTAGAAACATGTCCAAAATCCATTTTATGGTAATATATAGACTCTATACCCAATTTTATTTAATTGTTTCTATTATTGGATCCACATTCAATGTGAAAAACATATATGGAATTCATTTTTCAAAATATTACAAGAGTGTCAGTCCTCCACTATAGAAAGGAATCCTCTACTCCCACTTCCTCAAACATCTCAAGACAATTCTTCTCAACCAATATCTACCCAAATTGGTCCTCAAAATACCTCCCCTAACCATAGAAGCCACACCTTGGTCTGAAATGTCACGAACCAACCCAGGTCGACCCTAAACCTGTCACCTGAGTCGATCTGCCGTAAGGCCCGAGAGGCATTCCCAATCACCCCAGGCTGGAGACTAGATCAAGGGCATCAAAAGTGTAATGATGGGAATGATTTCACACATGATAAATAATTAAAAGAAGTTTAAATAATAAATATAATCTCAAAATAAATAATCCAAACCATACGACTAAACAAGAACTAATGAAAATAAAACTAACCGAATGGGACAACCACTATCTTTGTGTGACCCCACATGTCACTCTCCAAATCAATGATTAAATGTCTCCCAAGGTGAAAACACCCAAGATAGAATCTCTACAAGGACTAAAAATAGAAAATAACTATAGGCGTGAGTATTAAAACTCAGTAGGCTAGCCCGATATTCTATTTCCCAATGCATTACCTTTAAAATTTTAGAAACTTCAATTCTAAGTTTGAACTACAATATATTAAAGTATTAATTTATACATTTTTTACATAAAATAAAAGTAAAGTCCATTTCCCTTAATCAATTGAAAACCTATATTCTAACCTTAAGTGTTAATATGATACTTCAAGGGGAAAGTGATGATTCCATTTAAAACTAGCTCTAAAGAGTTTGAAACACGTTTTCTTTTGAAAAATATTTTCATAGTAGTTAGGAATCCAAAAATTCACTTTTCATGAAAAACACCATAGAAGAGTTCCAAGGCTGATATATCAAGGGAAATGTAAATAGGAATAAATTCATCTTAACAACAATTCAAACAATAAAAACCCACTAGACATAGGCAAACCCAGGAGATCAAGAATAGTCCAGATGATACTAATACCCATGACCCCATCTATAGTAGCATGCCACATACGATGAAATATAATGCTCTAAACTCTCATCCACCCTTTCTTAGGATAGGCTGAGGAAAAATCCCATATCAATGAACCCGAACTTATCTGCCTACTATGGGGCATTGGTCAGTACCATAACCTACCAGTGTAGTACTCAGCTTATACAATTCACTCAATATGCCAGGTTCTAATGTCTTAGGTATTAAAGGGGGTGAGCCCTCAGATGCCACCGAGCATCAAATCACAACATATATTTATAATAATAATTCACAACAGTACTCACCCCAAGTCTCCCCAAGGACAACCCTCATGCCCTAAAGTTAATAGATTACCAATGGTTCCCAATTTATGGACCCATATAATGGAACCTAGGGATTCCATACCGAGGAAATCCCAACCATCCCATGTCAACAAGGCACGAAGAACGTCCAATGGGGGTTTTATGATAAACACTTTACATCATTTTTTCAAATTGGACAAATGGGACCTTAAACACTATATACAAAACCCACTTTTATCAAAGGTACAATTTCCACATTTCCAAAAGAGGTGTAAACATACCATTTAACACATCGAAACATTGATAAAACCCTTTTTAATATAATCATATTCCACACTCAATACCCAACCATTTTTAATAAAAATTCTAAAACATACTAAAACACAATATACACTTTTGTGTAAAATCCAAACCACTTGGGAAACCACATAAAAACCTAAAACATTGTTCTACATGCTGCTTGTACATTTTTCAAACACCAAAAATTTATTACGCATCACACTTTACTCTTAAAAGACAAACAATCATTTTATAAAGAACACAATGTGTGAAATGTTTAATAAAAAAAATTCAATTTAACACTCAACAAATTATGAACAACAATTTTCATGCCATAATTTTTATTTAAATTGATAAACCTTGTTATAAACTTTACAAACTATGTGCCTAAAACACTCGGTGTTCACAACACGACAAAACACAACACACATTCAAAATCCATTTTCAAAATAAATCACACTCTAGAAACACAACTTTTCTTATTTCTCACTACCCAAATAATTTAATAAATTCTTGATTAATTTATGAAGCATTAACAAGAGGCACAACATGGTTCTACACAAAAACAAATCCAATTTTACACAAAAAATACTACTTTAAAATTAACTGAACAACAAGACCATATCAACCAAGACTTCAAACATTGACCACATACCCAGAAACTAACCAGAAGGTTGCACAAAAATATTTAACATGTATATGAAGTGATAAAAACATATAATTAGAGTTTCTTAAATTAAAAGGGAAAGCACGTGGGAAGATCCTACCTCAAATACATGGCCCGGTGACAAAGATAAACTGAGACTGCTTTGTAAGGGTTTCAAAATCCCTAACTCTACCATAAAAAATGCTTAATGAGAAAAACACCAAACATAAATGAAGGAAAAGTGAAAATAAAATGAATAGGGGTATATCAAATGGGTTGTGCATGTCCGAAAGGAGGTCACTAGCCGAGAACGTGCTGGAAGGGGTTGCACACACTGGGAGGAAGTCACCATAAGCAGTTGGTGGATATAATCTCACTGGGAGGGGGTGTGGTGCCAGCAGGATAGGTCACTAGAAGGGTGCGGGTTGGTCCAGAAACACTAGCAAGGTGAGGTGCCGATGCAGGAGGGTTGCGGCACCAGCTAGATTCGTCAGAAGAGGGGGATGTCACTAGCTGGACTCACCAGTGACAAGAGGGGGTGGTGCCGGAGAGAAAGAGGGCCGAGGGGTCACAATTGGAGGCCAGTTATGAGGAGGATTCCGCATCCTGGGGTTGCGCCACTAGGAGTAATAGGGGTCTGGGTCATCGCTCTGGGAGGAGCAGGAGGCTGGGGTAGCACTGGTTGTGGTGGCTGGAGGTGGAGACAGGGAGGGCGCCTGGGTGTGCCGAGGAAGAGGAAATCCACGTCCGTGAATGACGACTAGGCAGAGGAGATGAGTTATTTATTTTTACATTTTATCAAAAAAAAATTAAAAATACAACGAGGTTTAAAATATTTTTTTTTACATCCTAATGGCGGCACACCATGTGCCGCCTTCGATTCGGTTTCCGCCGGGCGAAAGGCGGTTCTCCAGGAACCGCCATGCGCTATTGGGGAAACGAAAGGCGGCACACCAGTGCCTGCCTTTCGATATTGTTTCTGCGAAAGGCGGCTTTGGAAGAGCCGCCTTTCGTGTTTTAAATGGCCGAAGGCGGCTTCCCAGTTGCCGCCTTCGCAAAAAATATCCCTATAAAAGGGAGCCGCCCCACCCACCCTTCCTCACTCACAAATCCCTCTTCTCTCTAAAATTTTGAGAGCTCCTCTCTCTAAGTTGAGTTTTCCTTCGTGGTGCTTCCGGAGACGCAAGGAGTACAAGATTTTTGTGTCAAGCTTCATTTAGAGGTATTTTTTTTATTTTAAAGTTATTTATTTATTTAATTGTAATTAGTTAATTTTAAATATTTAAGTATGTAGTAGTAGTTATTTAAAGAAAAGAAATAAATAGTTATATTTTTAATGTTAGATTAAGGTATTTGTAATTTAATATTATTAATGAATGATGATGAGGGATAAATTATTTAATGTTGGATTAAAGTATGTGTAATATAATATTATTAATGAATGATAATTAGGGATAATAATAATTTATTAATATTTTAGAGATAATCATAGACTAATTAGATGATGATTAAGGAATAATTAAGTCATGATTAAAGGGGTAATTAACCATGGATGATTAATTAAGGAATGTTTAAGGGGTGATTAAGTGATGATTAAGGGATGGTTAAGGGGTCATTAAGGTAATTATGGAATGATTAATTGATGATTAATGGGTAATTAAGGAGTGATTAAGGGGTGATTAACTAATGATTAAGGGGTAATTAAGGAATGATTAAGTGATGATTAAGGGGTAATTAAGGAGCGATTAAGGGGTGATTAAGGGGTAATTAAAGAATGTTTTAGGGGCGATTATGTAACGATTAAGGGTTGATTAACTAACAATTATGGGGTGATTAAGTTGTCATTAACTAATGATTAAGGAATGATTAGGGGATGGATAAGGGATAATTAAGGAATGTTTAAGGGGTGATTAACTAATGATTAAGGGGGTGATTAAGGGGTCATTAACTAATTATGGGGTAATTAAGGAATGAAGGGGTAATTAAGGAGTGATTAAGGGGTTAAGGGGATGATTAAGGGGTAATTAAGGAATGATTAAGTGATGATTAAGGGGTAATTAAGGAATGGTTAAGGGGTGATTAAGGGGTAATAAAAGAATGTTTAAGGGGTGATTAACTAATGATTAAGGGGTAATTAAGGAGTGATTAAGGGGTGATTAAGGGGTAATTAAAGAATGTTTTAGGGGTGATTAAGTAACGATTGAGGGGTGATTAACTAACGATTAAGGGGTGATTAAGGGGTCATTAACTAATGATTAAGGAATGATTAGGGGATGGTTAAGGGGTAATTAAGGAATGTTTACATGATGATTAAGGGGTAATTAAGGAATGTTTAAGGGGTGATTAAATAACGATTAAGGAATGATTAGGGGATGATTAAGGGGTAATTAAGGAATGTTTAAGGGGTGATTAACTAACGATTAATGGGTAAATAAGGGGTGATTAACTAGGGATGATTAGGTGATGATTAAGGATTCATTAACTAACGATTAAGGGGTCATTAACTAACGATTAACGGATGATTAAGGGGTCATTTAGTAAAGATTAAGGGATGATTAAGTGGTGAATGACCAACTCCTAACTGATTAACCAGCACTTAAGTAGTGATTAACCGGCACTTAAGTAGTGATTAACCAGCACTTAAGTAGTGATTAACCAACACTTAAGTAGTGACCGACACTTAAGTAGTTATTAACCAGCACTGTAATGAATCTTATTTTTTAGAGATCATTGAACATATATTTAGGAAAGTTAAAAATTGTTCTACAAAACATTAGTGGCTTAATTTAGGAAGGTTTTAAAATTTTGGTGTCATGAAAGTTTATGTCGTTATCTAAGCAATTAAATCCCTGTCTGGATACTACAAGTGGATGTGGCTCTGGAACAGCTGTACCTAGGGGTGAAAGCCCCGACAAGGAGTTTCGGGCCTGACCCAAGGTATCCTGGTACACGACAATGGGCCTTTCTGCACTCCTGGTTTGACACTCCCAGGGGATATGTTTTAGATTATTGATATTTACTTCATGAAGTACTAAAATACCTTTAAGAAGATAAAAAATTTTATTTAACACGTAACAAAACATTATTGACATATTCAGTGATCAGTAAACATTTTTCATGTAGAGAGACATGTTTGATTGTGTTTACTGCTATGGAAAGGTTATTCAAACCGAGCAAGGAGCTTCTTATAGTATACATCCAACATCTATGGTTAACACATCTGATTGTGTTACCATAACTGATCTTCAAGATAGAATTCGTGGTTTCTGAAATCTCGGTCCTCATCAAGAGATAAAGTCTATTAGTTATAGACATTTGCAATTCCCTGCCACGTTATGACATCTTGCTTGTCCATTGGCTGCTGATGAGCACTGGGTCCAAGTGGGAACTTTATTTTCCCAATGGTCTGATGGTGCAATGATGGAGTTATATGTTGAAGTTTCTAATGTACAACAACATCAAAATGTTCGAAGTCGTAGACATGCACAAATAGTTGTTGAAGAAGCTTCATCCCAAGAAATTGAGGATGTTCGCCCTGTTGTGGAGGAGGAAAACTTAGATGATCTGCCAGATTTACATATAAATCATTCTTCAGATGAGGAATTTAATAATGATGGAACAGACGGAGAAGACAATGATGATGGGGAGGGAGCTGGAGATGGGGAGGGAGATGGAGAAGATAAGGTAGTAGTTTCTCGAAGTAGAGTAGTTATAGAACATTCTCGACCAACATTAAATCATCCACCACCCTTTGAATCTAGGTCCGAAGCAATGGAACGTGTATCTGAATTTGACAACAATGTTCTGACACCTGCAACAGAGTTTCCTGGAGTTATAGTGGACAGGTTTAGTGAGTTGGACAAAACATTATATAATGGAAGAGATTTTCCAAGTAAGGATGCGTTGAAGAGCTTCTTAAAAAGATTTCATATTGAGAGGCATTGTATATATGTAGTTGAGGCATCATGTCGAAAAAAATACATTATACGGTGTGATAAATTTGATAATGACTGTAGATTCCGGTTGAGGGCGATTCCAGACATTGCATTTGGTGGATGGAGAATTTCAAAGATTGAGGCAGCTCATTCTTGTGTTCAGCCAAACTTGACACAAGACCACAGTGCTTTGGATTCCGAATTTCTGTCAACTGTTATCGTTGAGATGATTAGGACCTGTCAAGATGTTCCTATAGCCCTTGTGCAAGAGAGGATTCTTCAAACTTTCGGTTATAAGATTTCTTATAACAAGGCATGGATAGCGAAACAGAAGGCAATTGTGAAGGTCTACGGTGATTGGGATGACTCGTATCGGGTGTTGCCGCAATTATTAGCCATGATGAGCCACAAAAACCAAGTTGTCTACCATATAAATACGAAGTAACATGTGTTTGAAGATAATTGATTGGATCAATCTCGGGTTCAATTTCATCGGTTATTCTGGGCATTCCTCCCATGTATTTCTGCATTTCGTTTCAGTAAACAGTTCATACAAATTGATGGAACATTTCTATCTGGAAAGTATAAGGGCGTATTGTTGATTGCGGAAACCCAAGATGGGAACCGTTCACCAATTCCGCTTGCATTTTCAATAGTGGAGAAGGAAAACTATGAATCTTGGAGCTGGTTTTTGGCATGCATCATCAACCATTTCACACGCATTTGAGGTGTCTGTTTGATATCTGATCGACATAGGGCAATCAATGAGGCAATCAATGTGGATCCTGATTCATGGAGGCCCCCAAATGCACATCATCGATACTGCATTAGACACATTGCTAGTAACGTGCGCAAAACCTTCTATAATGAGGCTATGAAGAATGAAATCACGAGGCTTGGTAAGCAATGTTGTCATTGATGTTTACTATTTTAATGTAAATAAAAATATATTTTCTATGACCTGTGATCATATTTATGTAGCATATGATCCAGATCAACGAAGGTTTGAGGTGCGTTACGAAGAAATACGCAAGGCTAACCAAGAAGTGTATGATTATATGATGAAGATTCCAAAAGAGAAATGGACACTGGCCTATGACGGGGGGAAGAGGTATGGACACATGACCACAAACATTGTGGAGTGTATAAATGGTGACTTCAAAGGGCTTCGCAAGCTACCAATTACTGCCCTAGTTCAGGAGACATTTTATCGTTGTGTCAAGTACTTCGTTGATAGACAAAAACTGGCCTCAGATGGGATTCAACAGGGGCTAAGATTTGGAAAAAACTTTCAAAAATATATTGACAAGAACATTAAAGAAGCTTTCAGTTATCGAGTGTGTCTATTCCGTCGGGAAGACTCGGCATTTGAAGTTCAAGAGTATTGTAACCCCATTACAGGTAACAGCGGTGAAAAATTAGCGGTACTTCTAGAAGAAAAACAATGTCAGTGTTGAATGTTTCAAGCATTAAGGTTTCCATGCGCACATTCCATCGTAGCATGTGCGTCTGTGAATGTATCATGGGAAGATTATGTTGATCCAGTATACCGATTGGAGGCCATTGCTATCTGTTATGCTGCGCCATGGATGCCTGTTGGGGAGTTTCGATATTTCCCAATGCCTGAAGACCAGCCCATACTGATTCCTGACATCAGTAGATTACGACCACGGGGAAGACCGAAGACCAACAGGATATGAAATGAGATGGATTGGCCTCAAGAACAAGGGAAAAGGTTGAGATGTCGTCTATTTCATCAAGAAGGGAATAACCGGAAACGATGTCCTAACATTGCTGGATCGAGTTCACATACTCAACCACAATAATGTGTTGTATCCAACATGATCTTTTCATGTAGTCAGTTATATGTTGTTAATATCAGAGATGAACTTTTTAAGAATTGTTTCACATTTCCAATAAGAAACTTCTCCTTCCAATAACGAACCTATGTATTCAATACTTTTAAATCCATTAATCTTAGAGAACAAAAACATTATTAAAAAAAGGTTATTTGTCATCGAAGACAAAAAATTATTGAAACATTTATCATAAAGGATCTTCATAAATCATACATAACCCGGATAAAATGTTTATATATATAAATGTATGACACCATATCTTAAAAAACATAATTTTCATGGTAAAAACATTTATAAAGACACGATAGAAAAATGTTCTCCAAAATATAACGACATTCCCTTAATGTTTTCTAAAAAAACATCACATATTGTTCATTATACCAATCATAACATTCTATTAAATTTAACATTATATTTATATTTTATAGTGAAGACTAATTTCCATTTATGGCTTCCAGATGGATGATATTCAACTCCTCACCGAGCAGCATAGGCATGTTTCTCGTGATGTGATAGAGGGTCGGGATGTTCGACAGATTAGGGTGCGGCTAGCACACCATTTTCGACACATGGTGCTCCAGCTGCTATTGTACCATACTTATGTCGTGCTAGCTTCTACGACATTGCCGTTTCTGATTTCACTTACACTGATCATCCCCTTCTTGCTGCCCTGGTCGAGAGATGGAGACCAGAGACTGACACATTCCACTTGCCAGAGGGAGAGATGACTATCACCTTAGAGGATGTGGCAGTGCTACTCTGTCTTCCTATTCAGGGAGATGCAGTTATTGGACCCACCATTGGGGATTGGGCTGAGCTAGCACAGAGATTATTAGGTGTCGATATTTTGGCTGATCATACTGCTATAGATGGTGGGTCCATATCTATGCCTTGGCTTGCTTTGCAGTTTGCACATTTACATGCTGATGCTGATGAGCAGACCATCATGTGTTATGCTCGGGCATATATCTTACGACCTATTGGAGTTACATTGTGTTCAGATCACTCGGGTGTGCATGTGCACATGACGTATCTTAGTTTACTGGAGGACTTTGATCGGATCGGGAGATATAGTTGGGGATCTGCATGTTTGGCATACACTTATAGAGCATTATGTACGACATGCCGCTCAGATCACACAGTTCTCGGAGGATTTGTCGTCCTTATACAGTTGTGGGCATGGGAGCACATACCTGTCCTCGCCCCTGTTACTGTTGGTCAGAGGCTTCCTATAGATGTGCTATAGGACGCTCCACGTGGACGATGGTATGATCCGTCATATTTATTTGCTTCTGATTGTATTATGATTTATTATATTTAATTTCTGATTATTTATCACTTTCAATGTTGTATTTGATAGGTGGAGTCAGGCACATCATTTCATCGATGCTCCAACCCACAATTTGGCTGCATATCGTCTCATGTTGGACAATTTACTACCCGACAGCGTAAGTATATGTCATAATTTTTGTTTTTTGTTAACAAATTTCTCTGATGAAATGTCATAGGTCATTACAAATTCATTGGATTCCATACTGGAGTCTGGTTCAGGACTTACCTACATACTGTACTGCTGGACTTCATGAGGTTATGGCTGTAGTGCCACTCATTCACTTTCATATTATTGAGTGGCACCAGCCCGATAGAGTTATGTGTCAGTTTTGCTGTGTTCAGCTGATTCCACCTACACCACGACAGTTACCAGCGCTTCATGGCTTGAAGCTCACGGGGAGAAAACATGTCGATTGGCGACGACGGCATGCCCAATATGTCTCCATCTGGGACAATCGAGCAGAGCATCATATCACAGGTGTACGTACGATGCGATTCTACCTATCAGATCAGGTAGAGTATGAGCCATGATATAGAATGAAGTCTATATTGTATCTGACTCAACACGGGAGAGGGATTCAGGATCTGGTAAGTCAATAAATTTCACATAATATATTTATTATGCTATTTTATAATTCATTTTGAATCTCTGTACAGCATACCAAACTACGACGACTATGTCGCATGACTGATCCAGAGGAGGAGGAGGTTGCTAGTTTATCTGTGATCCATGATGCTTTGGAGGAGACGATGCCGATTTGTCGATCTATTCATGAAAGTATCATCCATCCTAGACCCCAGAGACATGATGTTCCTACTCAGGAACATGATGCTCCTATCCCAGGAGATGAGGGTCCTACTCAGGAACCTGCAGCAGCAGCTGGTGCTATTCCCCAGCGACGGCAACGGCGACGGAGACCGCGTCCTGCTGCACGTGAGCCCTCACCTGTTCCAGAGGCACAGGTCGGTGCTCTATCAGTCCAGCCTGACCCGTCTGGGTTTGTGCAGCAGGATGCAGCATGGGATCCATCTTTTTTGATCGGATATCCACAGTATTCTCCAGATATTTATTTTCCAGGGATTTATCAGGGGTCATCTCCCATGCCACCATCTTTCATACCAGATCCTTCACAGCCTATATGGTTTCCCGAGGGTATGATGACAGCCCCTTCTACGTACATAGTGGGATTGTTGAGTCAATAAGGTTTTCCTTATGACTTTTCCATTCCTTCTTGTTTTGAAAATCACAAACACCTTATCTATAAGGAAAAATGCTTTCTTAAGGAAAATTGCTTTTATAAGAAAAATTATCCTTATCATTTTTTTCATCCATATTTTTCTTAAGTATAAGTTTCAGATTCATTTTTTCGGAATCATTGTAACATTGATATAAATCATTCTGTTTTAGGGTTCGGATTCTGGACAAGAACTGTGAGGAAGTTTCATTCCGAATTCCGGATATTAACTCTGACTAAGTTCTATTCCAGATTCAGGATACGAATTCTGTAGAAGAATTCTCATTACGAATTCTAATGAAGAAATTCCATTCCGAATTCTCATTACAAATTCTGAAGAAGAATTATCATTATGAATTCTAATGAAGAAATCCCATTCCGAATTCTCATTACGAATTCTGATGAAGAATTCTCATTAAGAATTCTGATGACGAATTCTCATTACGAATTCTGATGACAAATTCTCATTACGAATTCTGATGACAAATTCTCATTACGAATTCTGATGGTGAATTCTCATTACGATTTCTGATGACGAATTCCTATTCTGAATTCTCATTCCGAATTCACCTATTAAACAGAATCTGATTATCATTGTTTTATACACTCTGAATTTATTACACTCCGAACCTTCACTCCGAAGTTTCTATTCCGAACTTTTATGTTAGAGTTTAAAACGATGCCGTACTTTCTGTTACACTTGTTTTGTTATAAAACGATGTCGTCTGTTTTGTTATAAACTAACCGTTGTCCAAGTGACACGTGTACAGGTCCCTCTAAAATTTAAGGAAAATATGACCGTTGGAGAAGGATCCGACCTTACCTATAAATAGGAGCTCATTTGAAAGAGCTCAGAGATGATGAATAGCTGTGCTGTTGTTGGAAAAACGACTGTGTTTTGTGCCTACATGCTGTTGAAGTGAATTCTAGAGAGAGAGGCTCTTATTAACTCTCAAAGCTTCGTGCGACTCCGAATGTTGGTGATTACATTTGAGGGCTTCCGGGGATAGGAAGACAGAGGTGCCGACTACCTTAAAGTTCGAGGGCTTCCTTGCTGAGGAAGACAGAGGTGCCGACTACCTTAAAGTTCGAGGGCTTCCTTGCTGAGGAGGACAGAGGTTGCCAACTACCTTGAAGTTGAGGGCTTGCGGGGATAGCAAGACAGAGACTCCGATCTTCGTATCGAGGGCTTACCCTGGTGTGGGTAAGACATACTTTCTTGAAAGTATAAATCAAGGGACCTTTATCCAAGGTTGTTGGATACCCTTCTCTTTGGGTTAAAAGACTATTATCTTGTTACTAGTAGTTTTACTACTTGTCTTTATTCCGCTGCAATTTGTATCTTAAGGAAAGTATAACTTTCTTATACTTCCTTACTTACTCTGATTCATTTAGATTCTATACGCTTTAAGGTAGAATCTCACATTGTAACTTTTTTTAAGTTTCAAATTCCGGAACCATATTTCCGGAACCTACTTTTGGAATCTCTTTCCAAGTTTAGTTCGGTGTTAGAGGTGTTGTGAATTTACTTAGTTTAACTTTGTTAAACTTAGTCCTTTCCTTTTCTTAAGGTAACTTTAGTTATTCATAACTAACTTTAAAGGTTCCAAGGGAATTTTTAAAGTATACAATTCAACCCCCCCCCCCTCTTGTATATTGAGCATCTCATATTATATTTCGATCCTACAATTGGTATCAGAGGTTGGAAACCTCTTACTCTATACCATTATTACATTTGGTATCAGAGCAAGGTTACTGAAATACTTATACTCACGAATATGTTTTTCTTGCTCATCTTTTTTATTCCGAACTTTGTCATTACGATTTTCCATTCCAAACTTTTCTCATTCCGAACTTTGTTTTTACGAATCTTTGCTTCTAACAAGTTTGTGTGCAATGTTATTTTTAGTATGGCTGGAATTAATGTTGGTTCGATTGACAACCTGAATCCTACAAGGCCACCAATCTTCGATGGTAATGATTATGAATACTGGAGAGATCGTATGAATACTTTTGTTATCAATACTGGTGTAGATAACTTTGTTATGATTACTGGTGATTATAAAATTCCTGGCAAGGAAGTCAGAACCTTTACTAACCAGGAAAAGCAAGAATATCAACTCAACTATAAGGTACGCAATACTTTACTATGTTCAATGACCAGAAATATATATAGCCAAATTTCTTCCTGTGAAGCAGCTAATTGTATATTGAAGAAGTTAGAGGTTACACACTTTGGGACTTCTAAGGTGATTGAGACTAGAAGGGCTATGCTTAGAGCTGAATATCATGGCTTCAATTTTCCTTATGGAGAACCTATCTGTAAAGTTCAACAAAGATTTATGACTATCGTCAACAGTCTACAATCTATGGGAGAGAAAGGTTTAGATGATGAAGCTCTTGTGGACAAGATAATTGACATTATGCCCAATGAGTGGGAATCCAAGAGAACAGCAATAGATGAGAACAAGAAGGTTACTCAAATTACTCTTGATGAATTATTTGGAACTCTTCTACAACATGAAACAAGAATAAAGAGAGATGCTGACAACATCAAGAAGAAGAATGGAAATGGTACTGTTGCTTTTACTACAACTTCACATCAGATGAAAGCTAAGACTCCTGAGAGAATAACCAGATCCAAGTCTAAGAAAGTCATTTTCCAATCCGAATCTAGTGAGAGTGAAGTCTCAGAAAATGAATTAGCCAATCTTGCTCGAAGGATGAACAATATAGCTGGACAGAGAAATTTTCAATCCAAGTATAAGAAGAAGGATAGGAAAGATAAGAAAGATGGAGAAGTTACTTGTTATGAATGTAAAAGAGCTAGACATATTAGACCTGATTGCCCTATGCTCAAAAAGAAAGAAAGGAAGGAAAGACATTCAGACAGGAACAGAAAGAAGTATTATAAAGCCAAAGCTAAGAAAGTTTTGAAAGCTAATGACACCTGGAGTGCCAGTGGTGGTGACTCTTCAGATGAATCTTCTGATTATGAATCTTCAGGACAGAAGAATCTTGGTCTTATAGCTAGATTACCTATTGATAATCATTGTCTTATGGCTAAGGTATGAAATGCTGAATCATTGACCAATGTTTCTTTAAATTCTAATAATAGTAAGTATTATAACTCTTCTGATGAAGAATCATCTTCTGATGAGGAAAATACTTTACCTACTTATGAAGAAGTCTCTAGGTTTGCTGAACTTCTTGAGATTGAGAATTCCAAACTTAATAAGAAACTTGATAAGGCAAACTCTAGGAATTCTATTCTTACTAAAGAGATATCAGATCTTTCTAAAGATCTTGATAAGAAAAATGCTGATTTTGAAAGTATTTCAAAAAATCTTGAGGAAGTAAGTTCTGAGAAGAATAAACTTTCTAAAGAATTAGAAAAAGTAATTTCTAATAAAAATGTTTTCGAGCCTAACTCTAGTTAAAAAACTAATAATTTTGAGGATAAAAACGTGGTTATAAAACTCAAGTCCGAAATTTTTTCCTTAAAGAAGTGTTTATCAAACTTTACCCATGGTAAGGAAAATTTTGATAAGATGTATTCCCAAATACGACCATTAAGAAATAAATCAGGATTTGGTTATACCCAAGCAAAACCAGTTTTCAGTAACAATTATTTTGTTCCTCAAAGTGCCCCATTTTGTACCAAGTGTCAATGTGGTGGTCACTGGGCAAAGGATTGTTCCTTAAACAAAACCCAATCTCTAGGATTTCAAAAAGCTTACTTTTCTAAGAAGATGTGGGTTCCTAAAATTTTATTGTCTGGAAATCTCGGATCCAAACAAGTTTGGATTCCGAAAATCTAATTCTCTTCTTGATTTCAGGATAATAAAGAATGTACCAGCAACAATACATGGTACATGGATAGTGGATGTTCCCGGCACATGACTGGTAACAAAAGCTTTTTTTGAAAATATTATCAAAACGAAAGGAGGAAAGGTAACTTTCGGAGACAATGCTAAGGGAGATATTGTTGGTATTTGTAATATAGTTTTTCTTGGTAAAACCTTGATTTCAAATGTTCTTTTTGTTAAAGGTCTTAAGAACAACCTCATTAGCATAAGTCAGTTATGTGATGAAGGTTACCTTGTGAATTTTAGGAATGATTAGTGCTTAGTTCACAATTCCAAGGAAGAATTTATTCTCTCAGCCAACAGGAAAGAGAATGTTTACACCTTAAACTTAGAAGACCTAAGAAGCCAAGATTTACCTTGCCTAAGTGCAATGGAAGATCATTCTTGGTTATGGCATAGAAGACTAGGGCACTGTAACCTTAGGAACCTATGTAAACTCTCTAAGAAGAAACTAGTTAAGGATCTACCGGAGCTTAGATTTGATTCTTCTAAAGTTTGTAATCCTTGTTAATATGGCAAGCAACATAAATCTAGTTTTAAGTCAATCGGTGAAGTCTCAACAACCGATGCATTACAGTTTGTTCACATGGATCTTTTTGGTCCAACACAAACTAGAAGCATTGGAGGAAAATACTATGTGTTTGTTCTAGTTGATGATTACACCAGATTTACTTGGGTCTATTTTCTAGCAAAGAAATCTGAAGCTTTTTCCTATTTTAAAAGTTTTAGAGCTCATGTTAAAAATGAGAAAAACCTTCCATTAAAAACTATTCATAGTGATCATGGAGGATAATTTCAAAATTCTGATTTTGAAACTTTTTGTAGTAAGAAAGGTATTACTCACAATTTTTCAGCACCTAGAACTCCTCAACAGAATGGTGTAGTTGAAAGAAGAAATAGAATTCTTCAAGAGATAACTAGAACCATGTTGAGTGAATATTATATTGCTAGACATTTCTGGGCTGAAGCTGTAAGTACTGCTTGTTATACTATAAATCGAGTTTTAATTAGACCTTTTCTTAATAAAACTCCTTATGAATTATGGAATGGTAGAAAACCTAGACTTTCCTACTTCAAGGTTTCTGGTTGCAAAGTATTCATTTTGAATACTAAAGATAACTTACATAAATTCGCACCAAAGTCTGATGAAGGAATTTTCTTAGGTTATTCCACAACCTCTAAGGCTTATAGAGTTTTTAATAAAAATAATTGCACTGTTGAGGAAATAGTACATGTTAAATTTGATGAGTCAGATCCTTTTGTTTTTAAAACATCTCAACTTACATCTTCGGATGTGTTTTCAAAAACTGATTGTCAACCTTTGATAGAAGAACCTTCTGATAAGGAAATTGTTCTAGAAGATACTTCTAAAACATTTACCCCAGAAGACTTTCCACCCTATGTTGATGAACAGGTTTTACAAAACCCAAATCAGGTGTTTCTTAAGAATCATCCCAGTGATAGTATCATTGGAGATGTAAATCAACCTGTAAGGACTAGATGTTCCTTAAGAAATGAAGTAGAACATCTAGCATTTCTTGCACAATTAGAACCTAAAATCACTGATGAAGCTTTAGGTGATGATGATTGGATTGAAGCCATGCAAGATGAACTAAATGAATTCGAAAGGAATAATGTCTAGACCTTGGTTGAAAGACCTAAAGAAACTTCTGTTATTGGAGTAAAATGGGTTTTCAGAAATAAATGTGATGAAAATGGAGTCATAGTAAGAAATAAAGCTAGACTTGTTGCTAACGGCTATAATCAACAAGAAGGAATAGACTACGAAGAAACCTATGCTCCAGTAGCTAGACTCGAATCTATCTGTATTCTACTTTCCTTTGCAGCATTATTTAATTTCAAACTTTTCCAAATGGATGTGAAATGTGCTTTTCTTAAAGGTTATGTTCAAGAGGAAGTTTTTGTTGAATAACCTCCTGGCTTTGAAGATACAAAACATCCTGATCATGTTTTTAGACTTACCAAAGCTTTGTATGGTCTTAAACAAGCCCCACGAGCATGGTATGATAGACTCACTGGATTTTTGCTTCAAAATAACTATGTTAAGGGAAATGCAGATCCAACCCTTTTTATAAAGAAAGATAAGAAAAATGTTTTGATTGTTCAAATTTATGTTGATGACATTATATTTGGTTCAACTCAGCAATCTCTGACTGACTCTTTTGCTAGTCTAATGAAATCTGAGTTTGAAATGAGTATGATGGGTGAGTTAACATTTTTCCTTGGTTTTCAAATTTCTCAAAAACCAGAAGGAACCTACATATCTCAACATAAGTATATTAAATATCTTCTTAAAAGGTATGGTTATGACAACACTAAAAGTATAAGTACTCCCATTGGTACCTCAAACTCCTTAGATCTTGATGAAGCTGGGAAACCAGTAGATCAAACATCTTTTAGAGGTATGATTGGAAGTCTACTTTACTTAACAGCTAGTCGACCAGACTTAATGTTTTCAGTATGCTTATGTGCAAGATATCAATCCAATCCTAAGGAATCTCACTTAAAGGCAGTTAAAAGAATTTTTTGCTACCTTAAGGGAACCATGGATCTAGGATTATTTTATACTTCTGGAAATGATTTTGTTCTAAAAAGCTTTTCTGATGCTGACTTTGGTGGATGTAGAATGGATAGAAAAAGTACATCCGGAACTTGTCATTTCTTAGGAGATTCATTAGTTTCTTGGTCCTGCAAGAAGCAACATTCTGTAGCACTCTCCACTGCTGAAGCCGAATATGTAGCAGCTGGAAGTTGTTGTGCACAAGTGTTGTGGATGCAACACACACTCACAGACTATGGCTTGAGTTTTACTAAAACTCAAATTTTGTGTGATAACACAAGTGCCATTTCCCTAAGTAAAAACCCTGCACACCACTCTCGTGCAAAACACATAGATATTAGGCATCACTTTCTTAGGGATCACACACTTAAAGGAGATATTATTCTTCAATTTATCGGAACACAAGATCAGCTTGCTGATATTTTCACAAAATCTTTGCCTTCTGATAGATTTGAATATATTAAACAGAAGTTCGGAATGATAACCGTAAGGTAATCTTTCTTAATTATCTTTCTGTTGAAAAAGTCTCCTTACAGTAATAAACTCCTTTTCATAGGGGGAGTACATTTGATTGTTTGTTTAACAAAGTTTTTCAAAATTTGTTTTCAAACTTTTCGGAACGAAGATTTCCGGAATGAAACTTCCGGAACTACCATTTTCCAGAATGGATATTTTCTTACAGAATACTTCTGGAATGGAAGTATTCGTATTGAAAATTTCTGGAATGGAAAACATTCATACTGGTACTTTCATAACCAGATTTTTTCGTACCAAGTTTTTTTTTTCATCCTCTTTTTCGTATTTATTTTTTCGTATTTAGTTTTTCGTATTGAGTTTTTTTCGTATTTAATTTTTCGTATTGAGTTTTTCATATTTAGTTTTTCGTATTGAGTTTTTCGTATTGAGTTTTTTGTATTGAGTTTTTCGTAGTCATCTTTATATTACCCATTACGAATAACTTTCCTAAGCTAATCCGAAAGGTATGATTTCCTTACTAAAGTTTTCGTAATCATATTTTACTTGCTGGAATTTCATTGTATTGTGTCTTCGGATTATGGTTTTCTTAATTTTTAGTTTTAATAAAACCTCAAAAAGATCGGATTCAAGCTCTCAACCGTTAGATCTGATCGCAGCTCATTCCAACCGTTAGATCAACTATGGAATGTCAACCGTCATCTCGTTGCCTATATAAAGGGGACCTTATTCCTAGTCCCACATCGGTTTCAAGCTCTCGCGTGCTGAAGCTCTGCCCCTCTGATTTAAGGCCGTTTCGAACTTCAGTCTTCTCCGTTCCGAACTTCCCAGAGAACTTCTAATCCGAATGTCTGCAGAGTTAGCATCTCAAGAAATGTCTTCAACCAAGCCTATTTCTCAGTGGTTAGTTTACAGAGAAAAGTTAGTTCATCCGACTTTCTTCAGAAACTACGATTCTATCATTTCGAAGAATATCAAGTTGAATGGCTGGGAAGATGTTGCGGTATCAAAAACCGGGAACCAAGATGAAGTGTACTCAGATTTTCTTGTTGAGTTTTATGAGTTATTTTCTTTCTTCGAGGAAGATAATAGAGAGAAGTTTTCTTTCAAATCATATGGCAAGACATATAAGCTTTCTTACACCAAGGCTGCAAGCTTGGTAGAGTTATCTTATGAAGGTGAAGTTGAGTTTATTTCTCACGTATTGCCAGACTCTTTGGGTAGTTTCAACAAGGAAACGGCCTTAGAAACTCTCAGATTAGATGATGACAAGGCTCCGAAAATTGCAAGCCTATCTACAAACTTCCAGATTCTGGAGTTATGGGTGCAAGGGCTGATCGTACCGAGAAAAGGTGATAAGGATAGCTTGAAGAAGAGTGAGATATATATCGTAGATTTCCTGATAAATCTAAGAAAGTTTAACTTGATGAAGCATATTCTTCTTAATATTGAAAATTTGAAGAAGGGGAATCTGAGAGCTCAGATCGTAATGTACCCAGCAATATTATCAAAGCTCATAGTTCGGTGCCTAGAATCTTTCAAGGTAGCTTGCAGTTCTAAACCAAGGGTGTGTAAGATCATGCTGCTTAGTGATGGCACGCTTAAAAGAATGAATATAGTTTTTGACAAGAATTCTGGGAAGTTTATTGATCTACCTCCACAAGAAGAAGTAGCTCCGAAATCTGCTGATCCGGAATCATCTAAGCCGTCAAGGAAGAGAAAGCTGAAAGAAGTGGTAGTCGAAGCCGAGGAACCCAAGCCTATGGAAGTCCACTCCGCACCTCCAAAGCCTAAGAAGAAAAAAGCCTATCCTCACGAGGTTGTTACAAAGTGGAGAGCTGATAAAGAGAAGATGAAAGAAGGGGATCCGCAGTTCGGATTGGACCCTGCGGAGGCTAAAGCTTTGAAGGAGAAAGCTGCTGATGAGCTCGAGAAACAAGCTAAGGAAAAGAAACTTAAGAAGAAAATGTCAGAAGCTGAGGCAGTCCAAGCGTTGTTGAAGTTCAATGAAATGGTTTCAGCAACTATTCCAGTTCCGAGATCTTTCTCCCTGGAATCTCTACCTGAGACTCAAGGAAGAAATCTTGTTGCTCCGGAAGAGGCTGTTGCTACTGAGGAAGTAGAGCAAGTGGAAGAAGTTGAAGAGGCTGCTGAAGGAAGTGGTGAGACAGGAGATGTGCTAAAACAAGTAGATGAGTACAAGGGAACTCCTTCGGAACACTTGTCGCTCCGAACATCTGAAGCTGAATCTTCGAAGTTAGTTACTCCTGCGATGGAAGAAGAGAAAGGAGAAGAAGAAGTTGCTTATCATGGAGAAGAAGAACAACTTTTACATGATATTGCTCAGATGAAAAATGTAGAGGATACTGTTTAGGAAGTTGCTGATGAGGATGATAATATTGTTCAAGTCTCTGACAGTGAGAAGAGAACTCCGGAACAGAATTCTATTCCGAAAAAAGATAAGGGGAAACAAATCCTTGCTGATACTCCGAGTTCAGAAAAGAGGATGAGAAAGGATGCTGGTAGTTCTTCTAAGGGGAAGTTGGAGCTTATTGAGGAAGAAAACTCTCCGAGCAAGATTTCAGATTCGGAGTCATCTTCGTTGGGGCATGATTTTGTTGTTCAGTCTTTGAAGAAGTTGGTAGGAACCATTTTGACCTTCTCAAGCATTGATTCACGATGCCAGATGCTCCAACATGCGTTGAATCTGAAAACAGACTCCGTATCCATGGTTATGGATAAGTGTGTTGAGATTGAAGCCCAATTCAAAAACTTCTTTATTGGTTATGAAGCTCACAAAAGATCTTGCAAGAGGATAACAAGCTGGTCTAAGAAAACTGTGGAAGAGATGAGGCTTTTCGATGAGTTTCAAGATAACGTTAAGGATGCCTTTGAAACCGAGGACAAGAAGTTTAATGAGCTGACTGCATCCTTTGAAGAGAAGTTGACAGAGGAAAGGAACTTCCAGATCCAAGAAGTCAGGGATCTGAATGGGAAGTTGAATTCTGTTTCTCAGAATTGGAAATTTGAAAGGGATCATCGGATCGATTTTGAAGTAAGGATGAAGGCTCAAGAAGAAAAGATCCAATCTCAGGAAGAAAAACTGAAGGCTCGGGAAGAAAAAATTGAAGCTCAATCCGCAAGAATAGTCGTCTTAGAGAAGAAAGCAGAAGAAGATCACAAAGACTTAAAGAAGATCAAGACGATTCTTAAGGGGCTTATGTCGAAGGAGAAAGATCCGAAATAATCCAATCCGATCTTTTTGATTGTAATTCTTTTGTTGTCCAGTTTTCAAATTTAATGAAAGTCGTACATGTTGTTTGTATTGTTGTCTTTACTAATCTCTCAGGTACTTTGTTATGTTTTTCCATTCCCTCCAATTATTTTTGAAAATCACAAAGGGGGAGAAGGAAAAGATCCTTATGAAAAAGAGAGGAACTCTAATAAGAGTTTATCAAAGGGGGAGAAAGAAAAAATACCCAAGGAAAAAGAACTCTAATAAGAGTTTGTTTAAGGGGGAGTTTTTCTTAAAGAAGACCTTCTTATGAAACATCACTCCGGAAATATGAATACGATCCTTAGAGTTTCAAAGCCTAAAGGGGAGTTAGTCGTATTCATCTATATCCTTAAACCAAGGGAGATAAGCTTTAATGTGTTTCTTTCTTCTTATAATAGATTTTTCATAAGGATGTTTGTGCTTTCCAAAAAGGGGGAGATTGTTGAGTCAATAAGGTTTTCCTTATGACTTTTCCATTCCTTCTTGTTTTGAAAATCACAAACACCTTATCTATAAGGGAAAATGCTTTCTTAAGGAAAATTGCTTTGATAAGAAAAATTATCCTTATCATTTTTTTCATCCATATTTTTCTTAAGTATAAGTTTCGGATTCATTTTTTCGGAATCATTGAAACTTTGATATAAAGCATTCTGTTTTAGGGTTCGGATTCTGGACAAGAACTATAAGGAAGTTTCATTCCGAATTCCGGATATGAACTCTGACTAAGTTCTATTCCAGATTCAGGATACGAATTCTGTAGAAGAATTCTCATTACGAATTCTAATGAAGAAATTCCATTCCGAATTCTCATTATGAATTCTGAAGAAGAATTCTCATTACGAATTCTAATGAAGAAATCCCATTCCGAATTCTCATTACGAATTCTGATTAAGAATTCTCATTACGAATTTTGATGACGAATTCTCATTACGAATTCTGATGACAAATTCTCATTACAAATTCTGATGACAAATTCTCATTACGAATTCTGATGGTGAATTCTCATTACGATTTCTGATAACGAATTCCTATTCCGAATTCTCATTCCGAATTCACATATTAAACAGAATCTGATTATCATTGTTTTATACAGTCTGAATTTATTACACTCCGAACCTTCACTCTGAAGTTTCTATTCCGAACTTTTATGTTAGAGTTTAAAACGATGTCGTACTTTCTGTTACACTTGTTTTTTTATAAAACGATGTCGTCTGTTTTGTTATAAACTAACCGTTGTCCAAGTGACACGTGTACAGGTCCCTCCGAACTTTAAGGAAAATATGACCGTTGGAGAAGGAGCCGACCTTACCTATAAATAGGAGCTCATTTGAAAGAGCTCAGAGATGATGAATAGATGTGCTGCTGTTGGAAAAACGAATGTGTTTTGTGCCTACATGCTGTTGAAGTGAATTCTAGAGAGAGAGGCTCTTATTAACTCTCAAAGCTTCGTGCGACTCCGAATGTTGGTGATTACATTCGAGGGCTTCTGGGGATAGGAAGACAGAGGTGCTGACTACCTTAAAGTTCGAGGGCTTCCTTGCTGAGGAAGACAGAGGTGCCGACTACCTTAAAGTTCGAGGGCTTCCTTGTTGAAGAGGACAGAGGTTTCCAACTACCTTGAAGTTGAGGGCTTGCGGGGATAGCAAGACAGAGACTCCGATCTTCGTATCGAGGGCTTACCCTGGTGTGGGTAAGACAGACTTGCTTGAAAGTATATATCAAGGGACCTTTATCCAAGGTTGTTGGATACCCTTCTCTTTGGGTTAAAAGACTATTATCTTGTTACTAGTAGTTTTACTACTTGTCTTTATTCCGCTGCAATTTGTATCTTAAGGAAAGTATAACTTTCTTATACTTCCTTACTTACTCTGATTCATTTAGATTCTATACGATTTAAGGTAGAATCTCACATTGTAACTTTTGTTAAGTTTCAAATTCCGGAACCATATTTTCAGAACCTACTTTTGGAATCTCTTTCCATGTTTAGTTCGGTGTTAGAGGTGTTTTGAATTTACTTAGTTTAACTTTGTTAAACTTAGTCCTTTCCTTTTCTTAAGGTAACTTTAGTTATTCATAACTAACTTTAAAGGTTCCAAGGGAATTTTTAAAGTATACAATTCACCCCCCCCCCCCTCTTGTATATTGAGCATCTCATATTATATTTCGATCCTACAATTGGTATCAGAGGTTGGAAACCTCTTACTCTATACCATTCTTACAGGGAGAAGGATCTCGTGCACATGATGATATCCCTCCGACACCTCCTTCCATGAAGACTATGACAGAGGATGCCGTGATTGATGTTCCAGTGCCCGAAGATCATCCCTCTCCAGGTCATCATACTCCATCCCAACATGGAACACGTCGCTCTCGATATGGACGTACCATTCGCACACCACCTTGTGGGACAGAGCCTCACAATAGACACTGACATTACTTCTTCATGTAAGGTGAGATGAGAAGGGAGGTATTATACCATCAGGAAGAGAGATTCTATAAATGTGCAATGTTATGACAAACCTTTAGATGAAATCTGTCAGTTCCCCACTAGATGTTCATGTTTCTTCAAAATTTTCAGGCTGGAGATAATCCACCTTAAGTTTCACATAGCCTTATGTCTTCCATGGAATAATGTCAAACACTTCAACTAATTTTTTTACTTTATGGGGAAGTAAAACCTCATTCCTTTGAATATGCACATAACCATGAACATATAAATTCTTCATTTTGCAAGAAAAACTACTAATCTCATGTTCACTGAAATTCCTTTTAACGTAAGAATGATACAAATAGTGTAAGTACCCAATAGCAAGATTCGAATCCATTTTGACTGGGCTATGCGGAATCATTGGTGTTTTCATCTGATTAATAATTTAAAAGGATTCAAAACCACCTTTCTGAAACTCAAAAATGTTTCAAGTAACTGACTTTGAAAGCCTATAAAATATAAACCATAAGATCTATTGAAATGAAACACAAAACATTGATTAAACATATAATAAGTAATTGAAAATAAAAACCATTTCTTAAAAATTGTTGATTAAATACAATTATATGCTTTCAAAAACACTTCTTTCAACTCAAAAATATTTCAGATATGAGACTTTGAAAGCCTATAAAATATAAACTTAATGACTCATATAAATCAAACTTAGAACATAGATTAAACATATAAGAAGTAGTAGAAAAGTAATTAGTTAATTTTGGTGAGGTGGAAAACTGTTAGACCCTGGAATTGAAGGATAATGAGGATGACAAGGAAACATCAACCCCCACGCCCACCCCTTCCACCCGTTCAACCAACTTCGGTAACTCCTATAGAAGTAGTTTTCCAAAAAAATGAAATGTCACACCACCACAGCTGCCTACATCTATATTAACATCCCAATTCAGTTTCATTAAATGTGGACAGTCCCCATTTTTACCAAAGTCAATGATGCACTATTAAACCATCACTTTTCAACCCCCGCCTCAATAATACAAAATGCTTTGAGGGATGAGAAATGATTCGGTGCATTTTAGAACATTGAAATGTGTCGAATCATTTCTCATCCCTCAAAACATTTTGTATTTTTGAGGTGGGGGTTGAAAGTGGTGGTTTAATAGTGCATCATTAACTTTGGTAAAAATGAGGGGTGTCCACATTTAATGAAACTGAATTGGGGGGTTAATATGGATGTAGGAAGCTGTGGTGGGGTGACATTTCATTTTTTTGAAAAGCTACTTCTATAGGAGTTACCGAAGTTGGATGAATGGGTGGAAGGGGTGGTGCGTGGGCGTTGATGTTTCGTTGTCATCCCCATTATCCTTCAATTCCAGGGTCTAACAGTCTTCCCCCTCACTAGAATTAACTAATTACTTTTCTACTACTTCTTATATGATTAATCTATGTTCTAAGTATCATTTATATGAGTCATTAAGTTTATATTTTATAGGCCTTCAAAGTCTCATATCTGAAATATTTTTGAGTTGAAAGATGTGTTTTTGAAAGCTTATAATTGTATTTCATTAGCAATTTTTACGAAATGGTTTTTATTTTCAATTAATTATTATATGTTTAATCTATGTTTTAAGTTTCATTTCAATAGATCTTATGTTTTATATTTTATAGGCTTTCAAAGTCACTTACTTGAAACATTTTTGAGTTTCAGAAAGGTGGTTTTGAAACCTTTTAAATTATTAATAAGATGAAAACACCAATGATTCCACATATCCCAGTAAAAATGGATTGGAATCTTGCTATTGGGTACTTACACTATTTGTATCATTCTTACGTTAAGGGGTATTTCAGTGAACATGAGATTAGTAGTTTTTCTTGTAAAATGATGATTTTATATGTTCATGGTAATGTGCATATTCAAAGGAATGAGGTTTTACTTCCCCATAAAGTAAACAAATTGGTTGAAGTGTTTCACATTAATCCATGGAAGACATAAGGCTATGTTAAACTTAAGGTGGATTATCTCCAGCCTGAAAATTTTGAAGAAACATGCACATCTAGTGGGGAACTGACACATTTCATCTAAAGGTTTGTCATAACATTGCACATTTCTAGAATCTCTCTTCCTGATGGTATAATACCTCCCTTCTCATCTCACCTTACCACGAAAAATTATCTAGAGATTTTGAGGTTGATTTATACTCAGGGGCATGACAAAATTGCAAAGATGTTTCTATTGTGTGTAAATCACATAAGCTGGTTGAGGTTTTCATTGTTGGAATGCATCTGAATGCTACGAAAAAGATAGAAGGACTAAGTTAAAATTTAAAAAATTATTAATTTCTTATATATTTAATCAATGTTTAAAGTTTCATTTATATTGGTCTTATAGTTTATGTTGTATAGTCTTTCAAATTCGCGTACTTGAAACATTTTTATGTTTCAAGTAGAATGTTTTGAAAGATTATAAATTAATTTTTATGGACATTTTTTAGGAAGTTTTTGTTGTTTTCAACAATTTTTTATATGTTTAATCAATGTTTAATGTTTCATTTCTATTGGTCTTATAGTTTATGTTTTACAGTCTTTCAAAGTCAGAAACTTGAAACATTTTTTAGTTTCATGTTGATGGTTTTGAAAGCTTATAAACTGTTTTTGGTGAACATTTTTTATTAAATTATTTTTGTTTTCAACTATTTCTTATATGTTTAATCAAATTTTAGAGTTTCATTTGTATTGGTCTTATAATTTATCTTTTATAAGCTTTCAAAGTCACGTACTTGAAATATGTTCAAGTTTCAAGTAGGTGGTTTTGAAAGCTTATAAATTAATCTGCATCAACATTTTTTATGAAATTATTTTTGTTTTCAACTATTTATTATATTTTTAATCAGTGTTTAAAGTTTCATTTGTATTGGTCTTATAGTTTATCTTTTATAGTCTTTCGAAGTCGCGTACTTGAAACAGAATCACACATCGGAAACGCAGAATGTACTGTGCAGGAAAAGGAGAACCAGAATCCCACATCGGAAATGCAGTATTGTTTTCAGGGCAAACCCCCTTATAAAAGGGTGTCCTGGGTGAGGGTATCAGTCAGAATCCAGACTGCTGTAATGGCAGAACCGCTGGATATTAAATAGTAGAAAAATTCTGCTGAAAAGTTTTGTTATATATATATATACATATATATATATAAAAAACAAAACAAAAAAAATTTAAAAAAAAAATAAAAAAAAAATATAAAAAAAATTTTAAAAAAAAATTTAAGCAATGGCGGCACCTAGTGTGCCGCCTTTGGGGGGTCAAAAAATAATTTTTTTTAACCTAGATGTATTTTCAAATTTTTTTTAAAAAAAATGTATATAAAAAAAACTCCAGAGGAGATCCACACCGGTTACGCACTGAGCAATGGGGGAGATGGGGTAGCATTCTAGGAACCCTAAAAAAATATAAAAATAAAACAATTCTAAAATAAAATAAAATAATATAATATAAAAAATAACTATAATTCTAATAACATAAATAATAATAATAATAATTATTATTATTATTATTTTCATTTTAATAATAATCATAATGATCATAGTGATAAAATTAAAAAATAATAAAAGTATTCATATCATTTTAATAATAATAAAATTCTTAACAGAATAAAGGTTTTAAATGACAAAATAGTTAACATTTCTTTTTAATCACAAAATTTAATCATTTTTATTTTTATAAAGACGGACATGCCGCACTGTTGCCTAGAAAAAGCTGCATGGGGTTTCCAAAATGCGCTCCACTTGTGCGCCCAATGACATCCAACCCAAAATGTGAACTTTTTGACACAACTCAAAAATTTCATTCGGGACTCCACCCAGACCCCAACACAAATATTTAAAGGCAAGAAAATAATTAAATAAACTAAATACACGGGTCGAGGTGTGACAATTCTCCCCACCATAACACTTTTCACCCCCTGAAATCCACAACACTTTCAACAGATTGATCACCACCTAATAATTTCATATCAACATGATCCAACCTCTTAATACAAGGACATTCCATCGACCACCAATGGGACTCAAACTCATTGCCTGAAACAGATCACCAGTAGAGGGGAGGAATAAATGGACTTCCCACCATAATAATTAAACTAGCATCTGATAATGTCTTAAGAGAAAACCTAATGATACCCATGGTGGGTATCCCCACCCTTAAGAACCAAACTAAAAATGACTAAGTGGAAAATTCAACTTGAACCTGAATTCGGGCCTTTCCCAAGATAAAGGAACACAACAAGAACACTTAAATAAACCACTTTCATACATAGGTGACAAGAGTTTCCCCAAAACCTCCTGCATGGACCAAAAACCCTCACCACATCGGTGGGGAGGGAAGGCCCCAATGATTGGACCATTGAACCATAACCAACAACCACCCACCACTTTTCACCTAAGGATGAGTAAAAAAACAATACTGTAACCAATTCACATGGGAGGTCCACGCAAGGGAACTGATTGGGAACCCAAATCCAATAAAGTATAACCATAGACACTGTGTGTGGGGTAAGTCCACCATTATCTTTATGATAGGATATAATTTACAATGATGAAGAAACCACAATAGAAACTCTAGATCTGTCTCACCAAAACGCTAGAGGAACAACCTTAACCAACCCACTTAAACCACCTAGGTTCCTGACTACACGCCATCTTCACTCTGAGGCCTTTGGCTAGAGCTCTGATGGATGAAGCATCTCCTTCTTCACAGTGAAGTTTTGATAATACCAATAAGAAACAAACATATTTTGATTATACAAAGGAAAGGATAGAATTTTTGAAATGAAAACTACCTAGGAATTGATAACTAGAGTTCATTAATAGACCCAAGACATTACCATACATTTCAAAACCCAAAACACCATCAGTATACATTCCATGATATGATATCCCTTACACTAGAAGAAAACTTAAAAAAGAAATTTTAAACAAAAACCCTAAAACACATCCCTTGTGAGAACTTCCTCTGTGATGCTTACTAGAAACGCCCCGATAGAATCACTGCATGTTACCCAACCATCCACAAGCTTGGAAGGGATTTGGAGCATTTGTACATGACAGATTTTTGTGACCTAGATTTCCTCACTGATAACACATGAGTATTTCTCACTCTGAATAGGTTGATGAAAGATCATGAGGACTTTTGATTCCACAAATTTCTCCATAAATATTCAATCGCTTCCTCATCCACTTTCCATAATCCTCACCTCTACTCCTAGGAATTAAAGCAGGGAGGACTACTTTGAGAAATCCCTCTATCACAACATCAACATGGAAATATTGTATCACCACAATAGAGAACAAAGTTAGGTTAGACGCTGACACCTTTGACTATAGATCAGGGTGGAGACCTGCCTCCAAACACCAAACCTTCATGGATTCATCTATGGAATACCCTGAATCATAAGGGACTAGGTCCAAAAAGAACTGGAAATACTCCAACACTGATTCATCACCCTGAGTCATACAACCCATCTCCATCCCCATTCTCACCATTTCTTCCTCAGAAAAATAATAATGAATGAACAAAGCTTTTAAAAACTCCCAAGTAGGCTCTTGATGGGGATTGTTTCGAGACACTTATTTCTACCACATCCACGGTGAAACTTCATGCATGAACGTTGAAAACTTGAAATTCAACAACTCGAGAAACTCAACGAGGTTAAAGTCCCTTTTGATCTTTTGTATCCACTCATTTTCTACGAAAGGGTCTACTTGACCATAAAAGAGAGATGGATCTAACTTCTGAAACACAAGCATACAATCCTTAGGTTGATCATCCACACTATGATCAACCATAAAAACTTTTAGGGGACAACTGATGGACAATAAAAAGTCAAGAACTCAATCATGGACAACCCAATAAATAAATCCCTCAAGATCAAACAACGCATAGGTGACAAGCTCTAAACACACGGAAATAAGCTATTATAACATCAAACATTTTCTTTATGAAAACTTCATTAATTTAAAACAATATTGGTAGGTTAAACACTCTCCATTTTTATTCTTTAGATTCTCACTCACATGCATGTTTCCGTGCCACCCCGGGAATCCATTCGCAATACTAGACATCCATTCATATTCCCACATACCACCATGCATGTAAGCACCCATAATAACACCAAGGACAAAACAAAACAAATTTATTCTCCAAAAATACATCATTCATCCCATTTCAAAAATCATGTACCTTCTGACGGCACACTAACCACCGAGTCAAATTTAATTTTGTTTAAAACTCCTCCCATTTCTTTTAAAACAATCCCCAATTTAAACATGATATTTTAAACAACGATTTTTTTCATAACCAATTTCTTTCTGATTCAAACACCTTTCAGAACATAGAGGAAACCCAAAAAATCTCAAAAAGGGAACTAGTGTCAGTGGGTAAATTGACCATATGGTTGTCAGCCATATACCAAACACACCACCGACATGGAGAGCCTTATAAAACTATGCCCATATCTCTACATGGCTTTCCACGACATGCAGGCTCATGAGGAATATTATCCCAACTCCCCTTATTGTATCCTAATTAGAAAATGTTCCCTAAAGAACTAGAAAACTTAACAAAATCAGACATCCCATGGGAACCTGAGGATCAAAATGAGAAAGAGTTCATGACACTCTTCACACACCTACCCCTAGAGTCTCGATGATCCTACTCCATCTACCTTGATATTACCATATAACATAGGGTGTAGTGAAAAGAGAGGTCCTCTATGAGTCGACCTCCTCTAATACCATTTTTTGACGAACCAACCTTGGTCGACCCTAAACCTGTCACCCAAGTCGATCTGCGGTAAGGCCTGATAGGCATTCTTGATCTTCCTGGGCTAACGAATAGCACCAGGGTATCGACAGAGTGATGATGGGAATGATTTCTCCCAAAATAAATAATTCAAATAAGTGGAAGTAGCAAAGATAATCTCAAAATAAATAAACCTAACAAAACAACTAAACAAGAACTGAAGAAAATAAAACTAACCGAACAGGACAACCACTATCTCCATGTGACCCCATAGGTCACTCTCAAACTGAATGATCAAATGCCACCCATGGAAAATGCACCCAAGCCGGAACCTTCATAGGGAAATAAAACAAATAATAACTATAAGTGTGAGTATTAAAACTCAGTAGGCTGGCACGGTATTTTATTCCCTAATTCCCTACCTTTAAAATTAATAAAAAATCATTTCTAATTTTGAACTACAATATATTAAAGTATGAATTTCTAAATTTTTACTTAAAATCAAAGTAAAATTCATTTCCCTTAATCATTTGTAAAACTAGATTCTAGCCTTAAGTGCTATAATGTTATTTCAAGGGTAAAGTGATGATTTCATTTAAAACTAGATATAAAGAGATTGAAACATGTTTTCTTTTGAAAAACATTTTCATTGGAGTTAAGAAACCAAGAAATCACTTTCCATAAAAAACACCACACAAGAGTACCAAGGTAGATATAACAAGGTCAATGTAAATACGTATACACATATCTCAAAAGTAGTTCAAACAAAAAAAAATCCACTACACATAAGCGAACCTGGGAGATCAATAATAGTCCAGACAACATTAATAACTGCGACCCCATCAACAGTAGCATGCCACATATGATGAAATCTAATGCTTTAAATTCTCAACCACCCTTTCTCAGGATAGGCTAAGGAAAAATCCCATAGCAATGAACCTGAACATATCAGCCTACTATGGGCCACTGATCAGTACTGTAACCTACCAGTGTAGTACATGTCTCAGAAAATTCTCTCAATATGCTAGGTTCCAATGTATTAGGTATTAAATATGGTGGGCCATCAGATTCCACCAAGAATCAAATAACAATCTATATTTATAATAACAATTCACAGCAGGACTTACCCCCGAGTCTCCGCAAGGACAACTCTCATGCCTTAAATTTAATAGACTACCCAGGGTTACAAACTGAGGGACCCATATAATGGAACTTAGGGATTACATACTGAGTACATCCCATCCATTTCCTGTCAACAAGGCAAGAGGAACATATAACAGGGGTTTTATGAAAAATAGTTTATATCATTTTTCCAAAGTGGCCAAATGGGTCCTTAAACACTATTTAAAAAACACGCTTTTATCAAAGGTACAATTTTTACATTTCCAAAAGAGATGTAAACACACCATCTATCACAAAAAAACATTGATAAAACTATTTTTAATATACTCATATTACACACTCAAGACTCGACAATTTTTAATAAAAGTTCCAAAACATGTTAGAACACAATACTAACTTTTTATAAAATCCAAACCACTTGGGAAACCACATAAAGAGCCTAAAACATTGTTTCTCATGCTGTTAATAAATTTGTAAACCCCAATAATTTATTTTTCATCACACTTTACCCCTAAAATCCAAACAAGTATTTTATAAAGAACATAAGGCATGCAATATTAAATAAAACAATTTCAATTTAACACTCAAAAAATTATCAACACCAATTTTCATGCCATAATTTTTATTTAAAATTTTAAACGTTGTTTTAAAATTTACAAACCATGTTCATAAAACACCCGATGTTCACAACTTGAAAAAACACACCACATATTGAAAGTCTATTTTTAAAATAAAATGCACCCCAGAAACACTACTTTTCATATTTCACACTACCCAAATAATTTAATAAATGTTTGAGTAATTTATGAAACATCAAAAAGAGGCACAACGAGGTTCTACACCAAAACATGTCCAATTTTACACAGAAATACTACGTTAATATTAACTGCACAACAAGAATATATCAACCATGACTTTAAACATTGACTGCATACCAAGAAACTAACTACAAGGTTGCACAAAAATTTTTAACATGCATATAAAGTGAAAAAAACATAGAATTCAAGTTTCGTAAATTAAAAGGGCAAGTGTATGGGGATAGGCTACCTCTAATACATGACGCTACGACAAAGATAAACTAAGACCACTCCATGAGGGTTTCGAAACCCCTAACTCTACCAAAAAAAACCCTCAATGGGAACAACTCCCAACATAAATGAAGTAAAAAATGAAAATAAAATGAAGCAGGGTATACCGAAGGGGTTTCACATGCCTGAAAGGATTTTATTGGCCAGGAACATGTTGGAAGGGGATACGAACACTGGGAGTAAGTCACCGAAAGCAGCTGGTAGATGGAATCTCACTAGAAGGGGGAGTGGTGTCAACTAGATAGCTCACTAAAAGGGTGTGGGTTGGCCAGGCGAGCTAGCAAGGAGAGGCGCCGGAGCAGGAGGGTTGTAGTGCTGGCTGGACTCATCGGAAGAGGGGGGTGGTGCTGGTTGGACTCATCAACAATAAGAGGGGGTGGCGACGGAGAGTAGGAGGGCTGAGTGGTGGTGACTAGAGGACGGGCATGAGGAGGAGGTCGTGTCTTAGGGTTGCGCTGTGGAAGATTAGGGTGTCGGCCCGTCGTGCTGGAGGGAGCAGGAGGTTAGGGCAGTGCCAACTGGGGAGGATAGAGGTGGTGATGGGGAGGGTTCCCAGGTGTGCTGAGCAGGAGGAAGGATAAGTTTGGGGGTCACGACCGGGCAAAGGGGGTGCACACTGGTTATATGCTAAGTAAGGGGAGAGGAGCTTTTTTTTACGTTATTATTTTTTTTTGCATAAAACGGTTATGGAATTTTTTTTTCAAAATGCGGCCCAAATGCGGCATCCGCGATGCCGCCATTCCCCTAATTTTTTTTGAAAATTTTTATTTTTATTTTGTTTTATTTTGTTTATATATATATATATATATAAAACAAAAAATTTCAGCAGAATTTATCCATTAATTAAAATCCAGCAGTACTACCATTACAACAGTCTGGATTCTGACAAAACCTCTCACCCAAAGCACCCTTTTATGAGATAGATTACCCTGAAAATCATTCTGCATTTCCGATTTGGGATTATGGTTCTCCATTTCCTGCGTAGAACATTCTGCATTTCCGATGTGGGATTCTGTTTCAAGTACTCGACTTTAAAAGACTATAAAATATAAAATATATGACCAATATAAATGAAACTTAAAACATGGATTAAAAATATAAAAAATAGTTGAAAACAAAAAAAAATCATAAAAAATGATGATAAAAAATAATTTATAAGATTTCAAATCCACCTACTTGAAACTTAAAAAAGTTTCAAGTACGTGAATTTAGAAGCATATAAAATATAAACTACTAGACCAATATAAATGAAAATTAATACATGGATTAATCATATAACAAATAGTTGAAAATAAAAACAATTTTGTAAAAAATGTTTGATAGAAAATAATTTATATGATTTCAGAACCGCTTACTTGAAACTAAAAAATGTTTCAAGTTTGTGACTTTGAAATACAATAAAATATAAAATATAAGACCGATATAAATGAAACTTAAAAAATGGATTAAAAATATAACAAATAGTTGAAAACAAAAAGAATTTCGTCAAAAATGTTCATGAAAAATAATCTATAACCTTTCAAAACCGCCTACTTGAAACTTAAAAATGTTTCAAGTACGTGAATTTGAAAGACTATAAAATATAAACTATAAAACCGATATAATTTAAAGTTAACACATATATTAAAAATATAATAAATTATTAAAGTATTAAATTAATATTATTTAAAATTAATTATATAATAATTAATTAGTTAATTAGTAATAATTAATAATTAATTATATAATAATTAACCAATTAATTTGTAATATAATGACTTTTAATAATTACAATTTAACAATTATAATGAAAAATTGTAATTTATAACTATATTACTAATTAACTAATTAACTATTATATAATTAATAATTATATTACCAATTAACTAATTAATTAATATATAATAATTTTTAATAAATACTAATTAATAATTATTATGAATAATTATAATTTTAATTATATTACTAATTAACTAATTATAAAAAGAGCATCGACTCTATCTTACTGAAAAAATTAACTAATTAACTATTTATATATTTATTAATTATATTACTAATTAACTAATTAATTATTATATAATTAATGATTAATAATTACTGATTAAATGACTACAAATTATATAATTAATAATTATATTACTAATTATCAGTTATAAACTAGAGCTAATCAAGGTTTTCATTTATCAGTGTGTTTTTAGCATTGATAAATAGCTCCCCTTTTAACAATGTTTAGGATAGGATTGTTTTTTTAACGCTGTTAAAACCCATTTTGTGTGTTGTTGAAAGACCAATTTGTGGTAGTGTAGACGATTGAATTTTTGTTTTAGTTTACATTTATTAATTATGGTGAGTGTTTATTTATTTACTTATATGATTAACTCTTTGTTTATTTTTTTAGATAAAAAATCATTATCTAATATCACTCACATATCCAACAAGGTTGTATTCTGGATTTGTATATTATTTTGTAGGTTTATGCATTCTTAAAGGACTTAATTTGTGTTTTGATTTAGTTTTTTTATTAATGGTGGTCATTTATTTATTTACATATGAGACTAATTCATGCTTTATTTTATTTGGATAGAAAATCATTATTTAGCATCACTCGAATACTTTAGAGTTTGTTACAACCCTTTGAATACTTCAGAGTATGTCCAGAGTTATCATTAAATATATCATGTTAACAAATATTATATATATATATATAATGATAACATTACTTACATATGTTATCTTAATATTTATACCAAATGTTTATAAAATATTAGTGTTTTTATTGATGTAAACACATAACATATGTTTAAAAAAGTACAAATAGAACATACTATATGATATAAACACATGTTTCAAGCCTAAAAAACTCATATTATATGACAAAATATATATCATATAACTAGAATAATACCTAATTTATGGAGTTAGATTTTTAGATAGATAAAAAAATTCAATCACGTCAAAAATAAGAGGTCATTATTAACAATCCTATCAAAAAGAGATTTTATCTATATATCCGGGTTAAGAATGTATACAAACATCATGAAAATGACAATTATATAACTATTAATTGTATAATAATTAGTTAGTTAATTAGTAATTATTAATAATTAATTATATTATAATTAATTAGTTAATTAGTAATATAATTAGTTAATTAGTAATATAATAAGTTAATTAATAATATAATTATTAATTATTTAATAATAAATTAGTTACTTAGTAATATAATTATTAATTATATAGAAATTAATTAGTTAATTAGTAATATAATTATTAATTATATAATTTGTAGTCATTTAATCATAATTATTAATCATTAATTATATAAAAATTAATTAGTTAATTAGTAATATAAATATTAAATATATAAATAGTTAATTAGTTAATTTTTTGAGAATGATAGAACTGATTCTCTTTTTATAATTAGTTAATTAGTAATATAATTATAAAGTATAATTATTCATAATAATTATTACTTTTTATTTATTAAAAATTATTATATATTAATTAATTAGTTAATTGGTAATATAATTATTAATTATATAATAGTTATTTAGTTAACTAGTAATATACTTATAAATTATAATTTTTCATTATAATTGATAAATTGTAATTATTAATGTCATTGTATTACTAATTAATTGGTTAATTATTATATAATTAATAATTAATAATTAATAATTAACTAATGAATTATTATATAATTAATTATTAATAATATTAATTTAATACTTTAATAATTTATTATATGTTTAATACACGTGTTAACTTTAAATTATATCGGTGTTATAGTTTATATTTTATAGTCTTTCAAATTCACGTACTTGAAACATTTTTAAGTTTCAAGTAGGCGATTTTGAAAGGTTATAGATTATTTTTCATGAAAATTTTCGAGGAAATTCTTTTTTTTCAACAAATTGTTATATGTTTAATCCATGTTTTAAGTTTCATTTATATCGGTCATATAGTTTATATTTTATTGTGTTTCAAAGTCACGTACTTGAAACATTTTTTAGTTTCATGTAAGCGGTTTTGAAAGCTTATAAATTATTTTCTATCAACATTTTTTACAAAATTATTTTTATTTTAAACTATTTTTTATATGTTTAATCCATGTATTAAGTTTCATTTACATTGGTCTTTTCATTTATATTTTATAGGCTTCTAAATCCACATACTTGAAACTTAAGTAGGTGGTTTTGAAAGCTTATAAATTATTTTTTATCATCATTTTTTATGTATTTTTTTATTGTCAACTATTTTTATATGTTTAATCCATGTTTTAAGTTTCAAGAATATTGGTCTTATAGTTTATATTTTATAGTCTTTTAAAGTCGAGTACTTGAAACAGAATCTCACATCGGAAATGCCGAATGTTCTGAACATGCAATGGAGAACCAGAATCCCACATCAGAAATGCATAATGATTTTTAGGGTAAGCTCTCTTATAAAAGGGAGCTCTGGGTGAGAGGTTCTATCAGAATCTAGACTACTGTAATGGCAGTAATGCTGGATTTTAAATAGCGGATAAATTCTGCTGAAATTTTTCATTTTGTTTATATATATATATATATATATAAACAAAACAAAACAAAAAATAAAAATAAAAATTTTCAAAAAAAATTAGGGGAAAGGCGGTATCGCGGATGCTGCCTTTGTGCCACATTTTGAATTTTTTTGACCTAACCATTTTCTGTAAAAAAAATTAAACGTAAAAAAAACTCAAGGGGGGAGACATGGTAACAACCTAGGAACCCAAAAAAACTAATCTAAAATAAAATAAAGTAAAAACTAACTATAATTATAATATAATAATAATAATAATAATAATAATAATAATAATAATCATAATAATCATAATAATCATAATAATCACAATAATCATCAAGATAAAATTTAAAAATAATAAAAGTATTCATATCATTTTAATAATAATATAATTTTTAACACTATAAAGGTTTTAAAAGAAACAATAGTTAACATTTAATTTTTATCTCAAAATTTAATCTTTTTTTTTACGATGGATAGGTCATGCAGTTTGCTAGGTGAATCCGTGTGGGGTTTCCAAAACGCGCTCTGCCCGTGCGCCCAATGGCATCCAACCCAAGACACACTTTTTGACAGAAATCAAAAATTTTATCCGGGACTCAACCCAAACCCCAACAAGATTATTTAAATGTAAGAAAAATAAATAAATAAACAAAGTACATGGGTTAGGGTGTGACCTAAAATCCAACCAAGGAAGCCTTTTGGTACAAACTAAAAGAAGTCACCCGATTAAGAAGGTAACATCTTTCCTTAACCTCTTTAGTTTTATTTCCATTCTACACCCCATAAACTCTTATTATTCAATGTTTATATAAAAAATATAGTATAAAAAATATTATAAGATGTTTTTATTCTATTTTTTAACTAAACTCACACACTCCTCCATTTAATGGATAAGGAACATATTATTTACATGTACGACAAACTACCACCTCAAAAAACGTTGATTGTTCATTTTTTCTTTACTACCTCTCATGGTATCCATTATGATGGAAAATATATTTATATATGATATATATGATATTTATTATGTCTATAAGCCTCTTTAATTCTTTTACAACACATACCATTATACTTTCCATTTATTGTAAATACGATAACGTCGTTTGTGGAAGTGTGGATTACTGCCCCCTCGAAGCGATGTGATTCATTCACATGATATGTGGAATGTATAAAGGGAGGTTTTAATTAATAATATGTGACATAAAAAATATATGATATTCATGGAATAATTAGATTTTTTTAAGTATAATATTTTTTTTTACCCTTTCACACACTCAAAAATTATTAATGTTGTTCGTGGATGTGTGGACTACTGCCTCCTCAACACGATGTGATTCCTTTTACATCACAAGAATTATATATATAAGTATATATGATTAAATAATATGGTATTTATGATATAATTTTCATTATGTGAAAATTATTGTTACTTACCTTCTTTCCATAACTATCATTGAAAAATTGTAACGTTACTTTTGCGTATGTACGACCGACCGTCTCCATAATTGTAACATTGATTCATTTTTCATAGCCATATTTAATGATTATTTTTAAAAGTATAATTGATGTATAAATATAATGATTATGTAATGATTATTATTCTGGATACGTTATGTAAAGAACCATTTGACCATAGTTGACCTACCAAAGTTATTTTTGACACATAAACCAAATTTAGTCAAACACCTGATGTAAAATTAATTGTTTAATTATTTGTAAAAAATGGAAATAAGTGAAATTAAAATAATTATAAACATGAATACGGTTCATAATCAATTAAATAATTAACATAAGTTATTATTTAGGAATATAAAATACACACAAGACAATTCAAAAACAACGTAAGGGATTTCCTATCAATTTACATTCCATTGAGACTTATATGTTGTTATGAACCAACTCACTTTTATATGGTATATATAATACCATTTGAAACATAATATCATGAATTTCCTTATTCTCATGATATTATAAGTTTCATTTAATGTCATACCTTCATCAGGATTATGATTTAAATTTTTCAAAGTGATATGAGACACTTTGAAATGTTTAATTATTATTCTCATTAAGAATGTTATTAATGATTATCTTTTCAATATCACTTCCTTTTGTTCTTGATAAATTTACCTTGAAAAAATAATTTTATTGTAATAAATTTTCATTAGAAATTTCATTGAATATTCATATTTTCATACGATGGATATTATTATTTCCTAAACCATATATCATTTTACACACAATGATTACTTTGATAGTTATTTGATTAACTATGGAATTACTGATAAATCTGTATCTTTTTTTAAATAAAGATATTTGATAAGGTATATTGTCTTTTGATTAAATTTATTATTTGATATGATGAATGCTTTACACATTCAATGATGGGTGGATCCTAGACTTTATATAGCTCCTTGATGCATCAATTGGTTCTCACGAGACAAATTAGTTGTGAAAATAAAAATAGTTTAAATCATATTGTGAAACCTCTTGATGGTTTATGTTTTCATGTTCCTCAGACAAGATTTATATTAAGAGACAATTTACATCATTTAGTTTCAATTATTATTCATCCATGATATTTTATTTCAAAATATCTATAGATTCATTTCATTCTCTTTTAATTGATTAAATGGAATATATTTTCAGTTTCTTACCTTGGAATATTTATTTTGCCTTATCTAGTTATTTTAATGGAATGTGCCTCCATTTATTACTTCTAAATATTTTTTATGTACATAATTATTAGTTTTTTGATTATATGGTATGTGTGTTCTATTATTTACAATGACATATCTATTATTCTCATTGATTCATTAGTTCTTCCGCTATAATTTTACCTTACTGAGCATTTGAGCTCACTACTATTATGTTTCTTTTGCCAGGAAGCTAATAAGTATACTATGAAATATATTAAAGAATATACTAGATATAATAAAGTTACTCTCGAAGTCATTTACAGATAAATAATGAAAAATAATGCTTTAATTGGTGTATTCATTTCTAATATAAGACTCATGTATGTATATGGTTTACCAATACTACTATATTGATCGGTCATTCTTGATTTAATTCCTTGTAATCATTCCAATGTAATTGATAGTAGACACCTGCTCTGGGTATTCTGGGTTGGGTTCACTATAGTTGGTATCAGAGTAAGTTTTTTAGAAACCTTGGGAACTACATTTTGGAAAACATAGTTTAGGGAACATAACCCAAGGGTACAATTTGAGGATAAGTATATAAGAATATCCTCGAATTTTGGTGAGGTAGATATTATGTGGGAAATCCTAGAAATACGTCTATGTCTGGATAATACATGTAGACATGGTTCTGGTACATATGCACCTTGGAGTACAAACTCCGACAATGTGTGTCGGGCCTGACTCAGTGTAACCTAGTACATGAAAACAGGTCTCATTACGCACAAAAATTGACACCCCCATGGGATATTCTTAGTAAAATTCAAATTTTCATTACAAACCATTATGAAGGATTTTGAAAATGAATGACCTAGGTTAAACCTACGGTGTCATGATTTAGAAATCATACAAATTGTATTATGTAAAACCTTAGACCAAGGAAGGACATATGTGGGAATAAATGGATGAAGTGTTTAGGTGTTAGGGTTGTATTGAAAACCATATTTAAAAGGGTATTTGGTGATTAACCTTATTTCAAGGATGTCAATCATATTTATTTTTGAAATTATATTAATATAGTTTTATAAAAGGAAAACCTATAAGTCGGGTGACAAATAATAAAATCCATAAATTTCATAGGTCTTGAACCCATGATCGAAGGATTATAAGGGTTCCATGCCAACCACTGACCTACGTAATGTCCTGGTTAATATGTCATTGTTTTTAATTAAACAATTTGATGAAAAAATATTAATGATAAACCTGTAGTGTTTTTTAGGGTTGGAGATTAATGTATTGACCATATTGGGTTTAGAGAATAGTTAGATAAAAATAGTTAGAATTGTTACTCCTTTATGGTCCTTACAATCTGTTAAATGTTTATTTTATTTCTTCAAGCATCAATGTTGATTTTTAGATATCCATTCTATAGTGTAGCTAATGAATCATAATTTGATCTAAGAAAAAAATATGGAATTTTTCACATGAATCTTAAATGTATCATGTAAATAAATTTCTTTTTATTCTTAGGTATTAAAATAATTACCCAACATTGGGAAAATGACATAGAAATAAAATTTTGTCCTAATAACTTAATTTTTGTTGAACCAATGGTCTTCTAAATCATCACAAATTTATGGATTTGAGGACCTAAACATTCTATTTAACATTAAAATTCATGTGATTGGTGAAATAAATCAATCCCTATAAATATTTATGTTTTTACTCTAAGTACGTATCTATACTTTCCACTAATGTTCTTCTACTTAGAGACCTAGTTACATGTTAGTCCATGTGACCTTTGTAATTTTCATTCTCTCTTTTATAGAGGATGTTTTACAAACCCTTATGATGAGGTGTGATTTAAAATAGAAAAAAATATATAATCTACTACAATGATCAATTTAAAATTGTGAGTATGGAATTTAATTAATGTGGGGAGAATGTAACGCCCCGAAAATCTAAAGAAGGAACATTTTATCTAATTGCATGTACATCACACAACACCAATCGCATAAGGGAACATAATATCCATGTAATTTATAATATATTTACTATTTTAAATAAATTAAATATATTTTATATATTTTAATGCATGAGACACTGATTTAGCATATGTTTCGTGCAACAACGAGTTTCTTCAATGGCTTGTGTTATACGCAAGATCGAGTTTCTACAAACAATAATATATTACTAAAATATTATTATAATAAGATATATCATAGCTGTTAAATTAGTATTTATGAATATTAATAACTAAATTATGAAAATATATGGTTTACAAAAATATAAAATTAATTCATTGGTAGAAAATTAATGAATATAAGAACCAATTGAATATAAAGAGAATATTTTTAATGAAAACTATTTTTATGTTAAGAAAGCTATTTTATCCATATAAATTAAATTAATTACAATTAGTAATTTATATTAATTTAATATATATATTGTATATTCAATCAAATATTTTTTATATTCATCCAATAGATTTTTAAGCATAATATAAGAACAAACCCAATTTTACACATAAAAACTTATATTTTTATTAAGGCTCATTTAATGCCTTTTAATAGAGAATGTTTTTTTAAATATGACACTTTTATAAATTATATATGTTAAAATAAACTTTATATGTGAAATATAAGCATAAAAATTAGGGTAATGTAAACTTTTGGTATTTTTCTGTGAAGATTCATTTTTTAATGAATAAAGAAAAATACTGAATTTTAATTCAAAACTACCTTTTCATATAATTAATTTATAAGGTAAATTTATATACATTTAATTGATTTTAAAGTTTAATTATATCATATTATTATAAAATTATAAAATTTAGGTCATTTAAATCAATTTCACTTTGAAATTGACTATGAAAACATAGAAAACTTTCAGAGGTTTTTACATTAAAAACATATATTGTCGTCTCATCTATGAAATTAAATTTAAATTAATTTATTACAATTATATGATATTAATTTTAAAAAATATATTACATATTTAGAATCGTGATAATTTATAATTTATAATAAGTTCAACTTAGTTTTTGACCAAAAATATTAATGAAAGTAATTAAAATTAATTACAACGATTAAGGTAAAATTAAGCTTGATAAGGGACTAAACCTTAATATTAAGGGTAAAAATGACCTAGAAACTTGTCCAAAATACATTTTATGTTCATATCCATACCATATTTATAATTTTATTAAAACATTTCCATTATTGGAGCAACTTTCAATGTAAAAAACGTGTATGGAATTCCTTTGTCAAAATATTACAAGGGAGTCACTCCTCCACTATAAAAATGCCTCATATCCTCCCACTTCCTCACACATCTAAAGTTGATTTTTATGAGACAATATCTTCCCAAATAGATCCTAAACATACCTACCATAAATATATAAGCCTAACCTTGTTCAGGAAACCATCCAAGGAATCCTTTCGCTACAAACCAAAAGAAGTTACCCAATTAAGAGGTAACATCTTTCCTTAACCTCTTTAGTTTTTTTTACATTATCCGCCCCATAAACTATTATTATTACAAGTTTATATAACACATAAATTATCATAAATATACTAGGATTTTTTAATCTAAGGTTTATACCAACACTTACACACACCTCCAACTAATGGATAAATAACATATTGTTTATGTGTAGGGCGGATTAACGCTACACAAAATGATTATTGTTCATTTTTCATTTCCCACCTATCATGGTGTCCATTATGATATAAAAATATTTATATATTATATATAAGATATTTACTATGTCTATAATATTATTTAATTCTTTTAAAACATATACCCTTATAATTTCCATTTTCTGTAAATACGATAACATCGTTTCTAGAAGTGTTTACTACCGCCCCCTCAAAGCGATGTGATTTGTTCACACAATACATAGAATGTATATAGGATGGTTTTAATTAAAATATGTGACATATGTATTATATTAATGAAATAATTAAATTTCTATAATATATTATATCATTTTCTTTATTACCATTTCACACACTCAAAAAGAGTTAACGTTGCTCGTGGATGTGTGGACTACCGCCTCCTTGATATGATGTGATTTCTTTTACATCAAAATAATTCTATATATAAGAATATATGATAAAATAATATGGTATTTATGATATAATTATAATTATTTAAATATTATTATTACTTACATTCTTTCCATAAAGATCATTGAAAAATGGGAATGTTACTCCTACGTACGTACGACATACTGTCACCATGATTGTAATGTTGATTCATTTTTCATGACCATATTTAATGAATATTTTTAAATGTATAATTGATGTATAAATATAATAATTATTTCATGATTATTATTCTAGAGATGTTATGTAATGAACCACTTGACCATAGTTGGCCTACCAATGTTATTTTTAACACATAAACCGAATATAGTCAAACACCCGACATAAGATTAATTATTTAAATAGTTGTAAAAAACATGGTAATAAGTAAAATAAAATTAATGAAGAACCTGAAAAAAGTTCTAAATCACGTATATAATTAACATATTTTTATTATTCATGAATATAAATGACACACAAGACAAGTTGGGTGTAGAGTAATGGATTTCATCTCAATTTACATTATATTGAGACTTATTTGTTTTTAGAAACCAACTCACATTTATATGGTGTATATACTTCCATTTGATACATAATATCATGAATATACATATTATAATGATATAATAAGTTTTATTTAATTCCATAACTCTGTGGGGATTATGATTTAAATGTTTCAATGTTGTATGGGATAATTTGGAATGTTTAAAGATTATTCTCCTCAAGAATATTCTTAATGATTATATTTTAAATCTCACTTCTTTTTGTGAGTGTTAAATTTCTCTTGAAATAATCATTTTATTGTAATAATTTTTTATTGTAAATTTCCTTAAATATCCATATTTTCATATTATGGATTTTATTATTTCCTAAACCAAATATCATTTCACATATGGTGTTGAATTTGACATTTATTTGATTAACTAGGGAATTACTGATAAATATGTATATTTTAATCAATACAGATATTTGATAAGGAATAATGTATATTGATTAAATTGAATATTCGATATAAGGAATTATTTGGACATGCAACGATGGGTGGATCTTGGAATTTATATAATTTCTTGATGCATCGACATGTTCTCATGAGACAAATTTGTTGCACAAATCAGAGTACTTTAAACTGTCTTGTGAACTGTTTTGACAGTATAAGTTTTTTGGTTCCTTGTAAATGATTTCCATTAAGAAAGAATTTACCTCATTTATTTTTATTTAGTATTCATCCATGATGTAATGAATTAGATTTTCTTCAGTATTATTTTTATAAATTAATTGGGAATATTTTGAGGCCATGTACTAAGACGGCGTGAGATTCCAAGTCTTGGTGTTCCCAGAATGATATGGTGAAAAATGTTATGTATTTAATAAAGCTTCTAGGAAGTTTCTTATTTAAATGAGAATAACTTATAAACGGGTTCCTTGATCACAAATTTGAGGGAACTGTTGCATCCATAGTAGTGACTTTACCTTAGGTGTGTCCTAACATCAACCAGCGTGGGTTGATGGTGAAACATATATTTTTAGACATAAAAATCATTACAATATTTTAATAAAAATATTTTTCTTAAAACAGTGTATATTAACTCTAAAAAATCCCTTATCATAAATCCAAGGATATCGCCATAACCCTAGATGTTCTATGAGGTAGAGAGAAGAAGACTCTCCCAGCGTTTTGGTGAATCAAGATAAAAATATGACCAGATCATAGCGAATCGACGAACGCTGGAGGATAAAGGATCAAAGATGACACCGAATTCCATTATTCATTAGTGATTGATACACCCTCGAGGTAGGGTGTCAATCTCTTTTTGATTTTTCCCCTTCTTAGATTCACACAATGAATTTGGACCAGCCCACGAATGGGTTGATCCCTAGTTCAATAATTCTTGTGGGATGGGTAATTATTTCATGTTTAAAGGGGATTAAATCTTTGTGGTTTGTATGTTTTTGTTTTCTTCGTGAACCCACTAACCTGAACAGATCAAGGTCAACACAAAAAAGACCTAGATCCATTATTTTGGTGTTAATTTTCCTTATCTTTCCCTCCCAAATCTCTTGAATTTCACATGTGTTATTTGACTTCTCATTTTCCTATGAAACCTTATCCGAATCAAACCAATACCATAGTGGTGAAAGGCAGAAGTATCATAAGGTGGTGGCCGGAGGCAGCAGCTCCGGCCAGTTTAGGCAGAGGGTGGGTGGGTAAGGTCGTCGGCGGGGTGGCCGGCGGTAGAGGCAACACCCGCCTCACAGGGGCGGACAGGCCAGACAAGGTGTGGGTGGAATATCCCATCAAAAGGGTGACTGATGACGGTGATGGTACGTCGTCTAGGAAAGACCGAATCAGAGAGGGGCCCACGATGGCATAGGATGGGGGCGACGACTAGAGGTCGTGGTGGCGGAAGCTGGGATGCAGCTTGGAGTCACGTCAGACAGAAGAACCTATGGATGTGGTGAGGCTATGGGACCAGGCATAGGAGGTAGGCCGGCCACGCGAAATGTGGTTTGGCACCACGTTGAATGGGGGAGTCGGCTGACCCCTCTGTCAGGTGACTACGTGGACTAGAGGGAAATGACCAGGATAAGCTGCGTCTTTCACAGCAAATATATCCCACATGACGTGGGATGGTTTGGAGAGTTGGTCCACTCTAGGAGACCATCGGGCAGGACTATGTGGCCTAGCAGCGGAATGGGTCGGCCCAAACCGAACTGGGTTGGGTCAGGTCGGGTCTGACCCAGATCGGACCAGACACTTTTTACTAAATTGGCTATATCCTCTAAACAAGATGTCTATTTGATGAGTCATCTATGTCATTGGGAGCCTTGTGATGACATGACCCTTTTGGGATAGTCTTAGTGAGTTTTTCTAGAAGTTGGTTTATGACCTAATGAATTGAGGAGTAGGTTCTCCCAGAATAAGTGCAATATGAACAGAATCATGTGGCTCGATGTGACTATGTGATCTTGGTGACTGCATGACTTGGAGGTTGCATGACCCATCAACACTCCAGGAACCATCGATGATCTATGCTCCATCGATGCTCCATGCACCTTTGACGCTCTGTGCTATATCGACACCCAGGGCACCATCGCCACTCTGACCACCATCGATGTTACGTGTGCCATCGATGATCTGTGTGCCATCGATACACTATGATCCATAAAAATTATGTGTTCCATTGAGACTTCTAGTGTCATGGATACAGAGAGATCTCAAGACTACAGCTGGAAATCCTTCTCTTCATGCTATAGTTGTATACCTATGTGGGCTGATTGTATTGACTATACTTTGTGTGTTTACTTTGTGGTATACTTCATGTGTTTATTTTGTGGTATACATTTTTATTTCTTAGTGGTATTAAATTTTTGGTTTTAGGGTGTCCTACTGAGTATTGTTTTACTCACCCCTACATGGGATTTTCCCATATGTGTTATGTCTTGTGTATATGATCGGTGCTTTGAAGGTGTCCTAGGTGGAAAAAGATTTGGTGGTTCATAAAGTGATTAGATGGATGTGTGGTGATCCTAAAACATTAGATAGATGTCATACACCTACCCTTCCGGTAGTTATTTTTAAGGAAATGTTTTAAGAACTTGTGAATTCACTTGACTGACCCTTTCTTTTGGTGGGATTGTATTCCAACCCTATTTACCTTATAGTTTTCCTACTGTCATACATTATGGTTGGTATCTTAGTGTCATAATGCATTGTTTACATAGTGTTTTTACATTTCAGTATTTTAGGCTCTGATATGTGTGTGTGTGTGTGTACATTTACAAATGGAAAATACCTCAATTTGTGACATATTCCTACTCGATGCTAGTTTCCATCCCCTAGAATATTGGAGGTGGTCTTTGGGTAGTCATGGAATGGGCCCCTCGGGGAGGGTCATGAAAGAGAGGTATTAAAGGAGGTTAGTTCTACCTAACGAATCAAGGGTCTATGATATTGGTTTGGGGAAATAGTGTTAAGTGTTTCGAGTTCATATTTTAGACCAAGGACTCCAGTGTTTGTGTGATGGCCAATGTATCCATACACCATGGCTCTGAATTCTTCTTTTCAACACGATACATGAAAACACTAGTTGGAGGGACAATAAATAGTATATACATCATATAGGATTTTTAGTGTGTTCGTATGTCCTTCATGAGTCATCTCACCATGTATACTCTATTAACTGTGGTGTAACTTGATCTGTTTCAGGATTCCTCCATATAGACATCCATCCAAGATTCAAATGCATGATCACGAGGATGATCCATCTAGCGATGAGGTGTCAATACAGGGACCAGTACTAAATATAGAATCCCTGGATGGTGTTCTAGTGATACCATCACCTGGAGATAAGTAGTTACTACCAGTGCTACCATTAGAGGATTCACATAGGCTGAACATGTTTCATGAGTTCTAGAGGCAATGAAATCTGAGGTTCAGGGGTGAACCAGACCCCCAAGAAGCTAAGGATTGGTTGGAGGCAGTTACACATGCCTTCCTCTTAGTGATGATGCCTCTCGACCAGATCGAATTACTAGCCACGAGTCTTATACAGGGCTCAGTGGGGATATGGTGGAGATTAGTAATCTAGATTCATGAGGAGATGACCCTCACTTGGATAGACTATGAGCATCTCTTCAAGGAGTAGTTATTTCCATTGATGTTATGCTTTGTGCATATACAGGTGCTACTGCATCTGTTGTAGGGTATCCAAACTGTAGTAGAGTGCTCGATGAGATTTACGGATCTTTATATCTATTCCTCACATATGGTGCAAGACCCCTTATTTAGGGCCTGAACCTTTGAGCATGGACTGTGCAAGGAGATCAAGGCATCCATGATATGCCTTAGTATTCTGACACATAATAGGGGTATTAAAGCGAGCTCTGCTATTAGAGAGATTTCTGGAAGATCAGTCACCAGTAATAAGAGCTACCACCGGGCATCAGGTAGATGAATTTTTTACAGTAGGTATCCAACAACTGATGAAGGGATCCAATCTGATCAAACAGTTTAGGGGACAATCCTAGGACATAGGGTCAGTGGTGTGAGGCCCCCAGGGTAGTGCGATCCATCCAAAGGGCAGGTTGTGTTACTCATGTGGCAGTTAGGAACATCTATCTAGAGATTTTCTGACCTGTTGTATGAACAATCAAGAAATGGTTAAGGTAACACTGAGGCAGAGGTGAAGGTAATAACAGATAAGTCTTCTAGGCAGTGGACATGATAGAGGAACTAGACAAGAAGTTGGATGTAGGCGGAGGTTTGAGGTACCACCACCACGACCCATAGGTGGTTTAACATGGGCTTAAGGAGGAGGTGGACAAGGATGAGTCCATCTTCAAGTTATGGAGTCTTATAGCTCCGAGGCAGCAGGGATGATTAGAGGTACGATCTGTGTCTTTTCCACCCTAGCTACAGTTTTCATAAACAAAGGTTCCAATCACTCTTCTCACCACGACCCTTGTTCAAGACATAGAGATTCCAGTAGAACTGTTGACTCGATCCCTATACTTAGAGACTCTTACAGGATGATATTAGATGATCACACGCTAGTAATGATAGTGTTCCATTACTCTTGGGGGTGACAGTTTCAGTTGGGAAATATTGGTGGTAGAATCGAGGCCTTACAACATCATCCTAAGTATGGACTGGTTATCCACTGTTCATGTCCAGATTGGGTTTTTTAGGTGCAAAGTGTGGTGTGTCCACGAAGATGGTACCAGTTTTTCATTCTTAGGAGAAAAGGAAACCCATGTAGCATAGGATGGACTCACACATTGGATTTTGTAACCGATCACACACTAGTTGGATATCATGACCCTCAGTGCAGTGGATGAGATGAGTCCTCATTTTCCTGTAGTGGTGAATGAGTACGGGGATGTCTTTACAAGGAGGTGGATTTATACATTGATCTGTACCATGATATGACACCAGCATCTATAATTTCATATCGGATGGATCCAATAGAGCTTCATGAACTGAGGGGACAGTTGGAAGACTTGTTGAGGAAGGAATTTGTGAGACCTAGTGTTTCATCCTGGGTTGCCCCAGTTTTATTTTCCAAAAAGGCCAACGGGATCATCAAGTTATGTGTAGACTTTCAACACCTGAAATAGGAGTCCATGAAGAATAAGTATCCACTACCGAGGATTGATGACCTCTTTGATCAACTGAAGGAAGAGATTTGGGTCTTGAAAATATACTTTTAATATGGATATTACCAGCTCTGTGTATTTGATGAGGACATCGCAAAGATAGCCTTCAAATATCAATACAACCACTAAAAGTACTTAGTGATTCTATTTGGTGTGAAAAACACCCCAATAGTGTTCATGGGACTTATAAACATGATATAACTTCCTTAATTAGACTAGTTCATCATGTTATTCATTTATGACATCATGCTATATTCAACGTCCAAGAAGGAGCATGTGATACAATTGAGGATGGTCTTGGACATACTCCAAGAGCACCATCTTTATGGGAAGCTCTTGAAGTGTCATTTATAGATTCGGTAGGTCCACTTTCTGGGACACATAATTTTAGAGGATAGAGTGCTAGTGGATCCAATGAATATTGAAGTGGTGCGTGCTAAGGATACACCCAAGTGTGTTATCAAGATACAGAGTTTCTTGGGTTTGGCTGGGTACTATTGGAGGTTTGAACCCAAATTTTTCAAGGTATCATCACTCTTTATAGCCTTGACACAGAATGCTCAACCTTTCGTGTGGATAGAAAAGTGGCAGGAGTGCTTTTAGGAGTTGAGGAAGAGGTTGATGAGTGCTCATATCTTGAGATTACTAGAGGAGGGTGTTGAGTACTTGGTTTTATATGATGCATTAGGGGTTGGTATTGGTTGTTTCCTAAAGCAGAGTCAAGCATTAATTGTTTATGGTTCTTTCCAATTGAGGCAACATGAGAAGAACTACATGACCCATGATCTTGAGCTTGCAGTAGTAGTCTTCACATTGAAGATGTGGTGACACTACCTGATGGGTGATTGGTTTACCATCTAATCTGAACACACGAGTTTTGAGTATATCTTATCTTAGAAGGATTTTAACATGAGATAGAGGTGATGGCTAGAGTTACTCTAGGACTATGAATTTGAGATTTTCTATACTCCTGGGAAAGGGAACATAGTGGCATACGCTCTCAACAAGAGATCCAACTTGAAATTTCTGAGTGAGGTGTCAGAGTAGTTGGTCGTGTTGTAGATATACATTGTGGATGGAGATAGAGAATCTTACCTCCAATTGATGGTTGTCACCCCCCCCCCCCACTCTTAAAGATATATTGGGATTCACATCTTGGGGATATCGACTTTGAATTCTAACATGCTCAAATGTCCGTAGGGAATGCCTCTAATGGATATTCAAAAGGTAGGGATCACATAGTTCTCTACAGAGGATGCACAATAGAACTACTAAGGTTGTGGGAGGAGGTCTTGATGGAGTTCCTTACTTATCCTTTGGAGGTACATCTAGGAGTATAAAAGATTTATTAGGACCTCTGATGTCAGTTATGGTGGTTAGGGAAGCAAAAGGTGATGGTAGAGTTTGTTTCTAGATGTCTCACTTATCAGCATGTAAAGGCCAAACATTAGGTTCTTGCGGGATTGACCCAACCACTTGAGGTGCAAAAGTGGAAGTGGGATGGGATATCAATGGTCTTCATGACCAGTTTACCATGCACTTCAAAGGGGCACGATACCATATGGGAGATCTTTGACCGACTTCCTAAGTCAGCCCACTTCCAATCATTCCATGAGCAGATCTCAATGAAGAGTTTGGGAATCCAATAAATGAAGGATATAGTTTGACTCCATGGGTTCCCTTCAATTATATTCTCTAATAATGATGCTCACTTTACATACCAATTATGGAAGGGATTTTCGGAGGTGTTTGGGACTCATCTGCATTTGAGGACAATATTTCACCCCCAAACGGATGGCCAAATGGATAGGACCATCTAGGTTCCTAAGTACATGATACGGGCTTGCATCCTAGACTCTTTTCACAGTTGGGAGGATAACCTACCACTAGTGGAGTTTTCATATAACAACATCTATCACTCAACCATTGGTATGGTATTGTTATATGCCTTGTATGAGCAACCGTGCAAGTCACCACTATACTGGATAGACCCAAGGGTGTTAACACTCATGAGTCCATAGTTGGGGTGGGCTACCATTGAGAAATTTCACATCATCTATGAGTAGATGAGGACTGCACAAAGTCAGAATATGTCATATGCTAATAGGAGGTGAAGGCCTATGGAGTTCGAGGGGGGAGAACATGTGTTCCTTCAGGTCTCAGCTCGACGGGGATTGCATAGATTTGGTTAGGGTAGAAAGTTATCTCCAAGATACATAAACATTTTTCATATTCATAGTAGAGTTGACGAGGTGGAATACCACTTAGCCTTACCCTCTTATTTACACCGGGTGCACGATGACTTCCACATGTCACAACTGATGAGATACTTGCATGATCCATCGCACGTCATTGACTGGGGCATGTTGGACATTGATTATTGGGTGAATTTTGCAAAGGAACCAGTAGAGATCGAGGATTGATAGGTTCAGATCCTCTTTGGGTGGTCGATTCCTCTTGTGTACATTTAGTAGAAGTATGAAAATATTCAGAATAGCACATTCAAGAAGGAGGATAAAATTTGTGCTCAGTGCCCTCATTTTTTTGTTGTGTATCCCTTGTTGTGGTTTTAGGGGACGTAAATCTCTAAGGTGGAGAGAATATATGGACTCAAATTTTTTCTAGTTATATTTTTATAAATTAATTGGGAAAATTTGAGTCTATCCACTAAGACAACATGAGATTCTAAGGCCCAATGTGTCTAGAATGATTCAGTGAAAAATGTAAATTTTTTAATAATGTGAACGATTGGTTTCTTCTTTAAATGGGAATAACTTCTTAACCGTTTCCTGAATCATAAATCCAAGGGCACTCTTTCATCTGGAGCAGTGAATTTACCTAAGACGGGGCTTAACACTAACTGGTATAGGTTGACGATGAAAGATATATTTTTGGACATAAATGAACATAAAATATTTTAATAAAAATATTTTGTTTGATGCAGTGGAGATTATATTTAAATAATCCTTTGTTAGAAATCCTGGGTTATCGTCATAACCCTAGAGTGTCTCTAAGGTAAAGAGAGGAATACTATCCCAACATTTTGGTCAATCAAGATCAAAAATATGATTAGATCCCGACAGATTGAAAATCACCGGTAGATCAAGGATCGAAGATGACATGGACTTCCATTCTTCATCAACAAATGATCAAACCTCGAGGTAGAGTGCGGATATCTTTGTGATTTATTTGCCCTTCTTAGAGTCAAATGATGAATGTAGACCAACCCATGAACAGGTTGATCTACGGCTTGGTCATTCTAGTGGGATGGATAATTATCACGTGTTTAAAGGGGATTAAATCTTGGTGATTTGTTTACTATTGTATTCTGTGTGATCTTACTAAACTGAATGGATCGGTGCTGACATAAAAAAGGGTAATATTTGTTCTTTGGGTGTGCATGCGACTTATCTCTCCCTCTTGAATCTACTGAATTCTCCACGTCTTCTTCAACTTATACTTGAACTATGAAACCCTATCCGAATTGAACCAATCCTATGATGGTGCAAGGAGGTGGCCAGAGGCAACAACTACGAACAATTCAGATGGAGCATGGTAGGGAAAAGCTTCCATCATGGAACAGCAAGAAGAGGCCACCGGTAAGCCATCTTGTCATGACCCGTCCCCCGAGGCCCGTTCCGTGACTACCCCAAGCCTGCCTTCCATAGGCTAGGGGTAAGCAACTAGCATCGAAAGGTGTATTCCCTAAAATGGGAAGGCATTTTTTTTATAACCTATAAACTCTCACAAACCAAGCACACGAAAAGATACAAAAACACATAAACTGTATAGTAAAAAGTGTGTGTACATTAAATAAAAGGGGCTAGAATACAAGCCCAACTAGAAAGTATAAGGAAAACTGAAAAGTTCAAGTAAAACTAGGAAGTACAAGTAAACTAAAACAACTCATGTGAACACCCGTCAAGGATCCTACCTAAAGGGTAGGTACAGCTCTCGAACAGTCATATCTGTGGTATGCCTCGTCTAATGTCCACCTCCAAGCTACCTCCAGTCCTGATACCCTCGTCCTCAGTCAGTGTTATCCATCATCTGCACCAAACACAACATGGTGTAGGCGTAGCCCATGCAGGGGTGAGTATAAGAATACTCAGTAGAGACCCTGAGACCCTCAAAGGTCTCACGAAATCCACAAAGGATAAACACCAAGCATGTAAGCAACTGACAACCCTACTTATGTATATTCCCATACATATAACTAAGTTATCAATTATACCCATCTCATTGATGAGGAAACACAAGTCCCAACACTTTTAGCCAAAATATCAACTGTTCCACAGAGGAAAGATTACCATGAAGGTAACACCCCAAAGGTAAGTACCAAAAAGGTAAAGCCAAAAAGAAGTATACCACAAAGGTATCACCACAAATGTATGTACCAAAAAGGTAAGTCCACACAGAAGAATACCACAAAGGTAAGACTAAGCTCACACTAGGTATAACATAGGTACGACAGTAAAGATGATTAGATGTAACTACTGAATCATCTTACTCTGTTGAGAGGCAGACCCACGTAGGATCCTAAATCATCAGACCCACGTAAGATCCTAGTACAACAAACCCACATAGGATCCTAGAGTAGTCCCACATGGAATCCTAGATCATATCAAAGTAGTATACTAGTACACATACCCACGTAGGATCCCAAGGCACAGACCCACATAGGATCCCTTTCTCATGTTACAGCAAGCCACAGGGTTTCCGCACTAAGCTCGCTTGATTTTGGGAGGGTACGCTCCTCAAGCCACAAGATGATTCAACAAATACCACAAAGTCCCATGAAGAAGTATCCCAAAGGGTCTCCATGTAAAAGTGGTATCAATGCAACATACAATGCTTCAATCAGACACCAGGTCTATAAGTTACTGGCCTTTTAGTCCCAAGGGCCCGGTTGGATTCATTTTTGATCCAACCCGGATGTACCCCAACTTTTTCCAAAACTCAAGTGGGGTATACCAAAAGGACTGTCTCGATCCAATATTTCTGTCACCATAGACGGTTCATCAAACGGACGCTCGTAGCTCAAGTTATGGCCGAAAGATTGGAAAGGGGTCGAAGCTGGTCCGGGTCCAGTCCGACCCAGTCCGACCCGTCCTGAGCCGACCCAACCCAGTTTGGGTTGACCCGGGTCTAGCCCTGGGTCTAGACCAGCCCACTGGGTCTGGCCCGGCCCGCCAGCATGGCCTGTTCCACTAGGTGTCCCGCGGTGTGGCCCGCGCTGGGAGACCCGCTAGGCGGCCCGCACTAGAGGCCCACGTTGGAGGCTCGTGGCGGGGTGGCCCTGTGGTGGGGTCCACCCTAGCCACCACCAAAGGGAGACACGCACCCTAGGTACCCCAAATGGCCCAACCGTTTGGGTTGGGTAGCCGACCGGCTGGCGCCACATGACACCGATAGCTGGCACGCGGGACCTGGGGTCTTGCTCGGCTCCCCGGCTGGCCGGACGGCCAGCCCACCTGCATGGAACGGTCACACGCCATGCCACCACCGGTGGCCAGCTTCGAGCCAGCCGCCCCTCCATCACCGTTGTGACCTCGTTTCATGGCCCCTACACGACCGGTTGCATGGACGCGTGCCACCGCCATTGCTCTGCCACGACCGATGGTCCACGACTCTCCTCTGGTGGCGTGGTCGCACCGCCACCATCATCACAGCTTTCTGTAGTGCCGGCCACTACTCCAGATCCCTTCCAGCACCGGTTTCTGGAACCGATCTCCAGTGACTTTCCTTGAGTCACTAGGTGCGTCCTGGTGGCCCGATCTTCATTCCGAAGACTCCTGCACTTTGTCTTGGGACGTCGCCATTGATTCAAGACCACCAAAATCCCAAAAGATTGTGGTGTGGTTGGGCCATGTTTGTCTGGCCCGCACCCTTTGCGTTATAATGGTAGAAAGAGGCATAGTTGTTCTTGATTTAAGAAGAACGACAAGAAAGGGGTAAGGGGTATACGAAACAACAATCCCTACCTCAAAGATTTGTTGACATCAGTGTGGAGAGGGAAGGACGGTCATCGGTTCATCGTCATTGAAGACGTTCTATGATGGAGATCCTTTGACGAAGTTTTTCATTGGAGAAAGTGTTCTTCATTGGAGAGAATGTTTCTCCACAATTCTCCCAAGCTTCTCCTTTTCCAACAAATCCTCAAAACAAAAGGTGAAAATTAAAATTAATAAATTTAAGTTTTTTAATTAAACTAATTGAGTTGTCACATCAATGTGAGGGGAAACCAAAAGTTACCTCCCATTAAAGGGGAAATTCAAGGGTTAGGTGGTCCCCACCATTGAATTTAAATTGGGAGTTATCAATCTTGGGTGGTCCCCACCATCAAAAACAAATTGGGAGGATTAAATTTCATAAATAAAATAAAGATTGATTATTTAATTTTCTCCCATGTAAAGCACAAAAACTAACTTTCACCCTCAACCTACTGCGATTGAGGTGAAGGTCTCCTTAAGAAAATATCGGTGCTGTGAGTTCAACGGTGCCCTAAGATTTTAATTCCGAGCACCAATTCAGAAGTTACAAAAACTCACTCGCAAATTTACTGAACGTTCCAAAAAAAGTTCAGAAATTCATTCTAGGCACTCTGGGCCTCAGAATCACATGCCATCAATTTTCACGGACTCGTAATATTCCCATATAATTTAAAAAAATTACATGGAAAAATCTGGGTATTTACATTCTCCCCACCTCAGTGCTTTGTGTCCCAGTAAGCCAAAACTCAAACTAAGGGAACAAGTGGGGGTACTGAGCACGTATTTGAGCCTCCCGCTCACATGTTCTCTCCTGGAGGTCCCCGTACTGCTAGCGAATGCGCACCAGAGGTATCGACCGCCCACAAAGTACCCGCTTCTATCGATCCTTAATCTCCACTAGAACCTCTGTAAATGTCTCCCCATCATCGATGTCCAGCTCACCATGGTCGATGATGTGAGATGAGTCGTACATGTATCTCCTTATCGGGGATACTTGGAAAACGTCATGCACCCGATACAACTGAGGGGGAAGTTCTAGGCGGTAAGCCAACTCGCCAACTCTGCTGAGGACCTGAAAGGGTCCGATGAACCTCGAAGCTAACTTTCCGCCCAGGACAAATCTCTGCAAACCTCATCGAGGTGAGACCCATAGAAAGATATGGTCACCATACTCAAACTCCAGAGGTCTCCTTCTCATGTCAGCATAAGACTTATGCCTTCTCTATGCAGTCTCCATCCACTCCTAGATGTTCTACACCTTCTCCATGGTAACTCGTACCATCTCAGGTCCCACGAGTGCTGACTCCCCTAGGTCACTCTAGCACAATGGCGATCCTCAAGGTTGGCAATACAGAACCTCGAATGGTTCCATCCCAATGGTGTAGTGACAGTTTTTGTTGTAAGAAAACTACACAAAGGGAAAGTGATCATCCCAACTACGATCTAAGTCGAGGACACAAGCACGCAACATGTCCTCAAGGGTCTTAATGGTCCACTCAGTCTGGCCATATGTCTGAGCATGGAAGGCGGTTCTCTAACGAAGTTGCGTCTTGAAAGCCTCTTGCAACCCCTTCCATAGTCGGGAAGTGAAAAATGGATCATGATCATAGACAATAGTCTAGAGTACTACATGTAGCCACAAAATCTCATACACATAGAGGCATCCAAATCTCTCTACTGAACCCTACTCTCTGATCGATAGGAAGTGGGCCGACATGGTGAGTCGGTCAACGATCACCTAGATATAATCATGACCCCTGGATGTATCTGGAAGTCTGGTTACGAAGTATAAGGATATCCCATCCCACTTCCACTCTAGGACCTCTAAAGGATGAACTTAGCCTACTGGTACCTGATGCTCCACCTTCAATTGGTGACATGTGAGGCATTGAGAGACAAACTCTGCTACTGCTTTCTTTATTCCTGACCACCAGTGCTGTCGTCGGAGGTCCTGGTACATCTTCACCACTCTTGGATGTACCGCTAGAGGGTACATATGGAACTCCCTAAATACTTCCATAAAGCCACTGGTACCATAGTACACCCTTTGAAGAGGATGACGTACTCCCCCTTCAAAAAATTCATCAGGTGCATGCCCTGTGGATATCTGAACACATCTAGCCTCAACGTCAGTGTCCCTACGCTGCACCACCCTGAATCACTAGAGAAGTGGGGGAGTGACTGTAAGAGACTGAAGAAAAGCTGATACATCTCATTCCCTAAAAGATATTTATAAAGTGGCCAGCTGCTCCGTCGCCTCACCTAACAGTTGTATACCAGATCTTCTGATGAGTGCATCTGCTACAATGTTCCCCTTCCTAGGAGTATAGACTATCTCGAAGTCATAGCCCTGGAGGAACTCAAACCAACACCGCTGTCTCAGGTTTAGGTCCTTTTGGGAGAAGATATACCTGAGAATCTGGTGATCAGAGTAGACCGTAAAATGATCTCCCATCAGATAGTGTCACCACATCTTCAAAGAAAAGACCACAGCTTCTAACTCAAGATCATGGGTAGCGTAGTTTTGCTTTTGTTTTCTCATTTGTTGAGAACCATAAGTGATAACTACTCTCTCCTATATCAGGAAACATCTGAGCCCGGTCCTTGATGTGTCGCAGTAGACTACGTACCGAACGACATCCTCCAGAAGCCTCAAGATGGGGGAACTAGTCAGCCTCTTCCTCAGCTCCTAAAAACTCTACTAGCATTTCTTCGAACACATGAAGGCTTTCTACCTCTTCATAAACACTGATAAAGGTGCTGAAAATCTAGAGAAATCTAGCACAAATATCTGGTAATATCTGGCCAAACTCAGGAAACTCCACACCCTCATCACACTCCTTGGAGGCTCCCAAGAAAGTACCACCTCAATCTTCACTAGATCAAGCATAACTCTAGCCTCTGATATGACATTTACCAGATATTGAACCTCTTGGATCCAGAACTATCACATCGAGAGCTTACCGTAAAGTTGTTCCTCTCAGAGTGTGTCCAGAACTATCTACAAATGAGAGTCATGATCCTCCTCGGTAGCTGGGTATATCAGAATGTCATCGATGAAGACTACTACAATGTGATCAAGGTATGGCTAAAAGACCATGTTCATGAGTCCCATGAACAATGCTGAAGCATTGGTCACATCGAATGTCATAACCAAGAACTCATAATGGCCATATCGACATCTGAAAGTCGTCTTCTGCACATCCTCATCTCGTACTCTGAGATGGTGATAGCCTGATCTGAGTTCTATTTTTAAGAACCATAATGATCTCTTAAGATGATCAAAGAGGACATCAATCCTTGGGGGTGGGTACTTGTTCTTCACGGTCACCTGATTCAGGCGCCGATAGTCAACAAAAAGTCTCAACCTCTCATTCGCTTTCTTGGGGAACAAAATCAGGGCTGCCCAAGGAGAAACACTAGGCCGGATGAACCCCTTCCCCTGTAAGTCCTCTAGCTGTACCCACAACTCACGAAGCTCCGCAGGAGCCATTAGATATGATGGTGTAGATATTGGTGCCATCCTGGGGGTATAAGTAAATGTAAAATTCCACCTCTCTACGAGGAGGTAGACCCATAAAATCATTAGGGAAGACATTTGCGTACTAGTCCACCACTACAGGATAGCTTAGACTCGCCACATCAACCACACTAAGGGTACAGCTAGCCAACTGATAAGTTATCAGCTACACTCTCCTCCAAGTAAGTCTATCATGTGCTGCAAAGGCTCCCTTCTCACTAGTGAAGGTAAAACTAGTCCCATCCTCATGGATACAGCACACTTTGCACCTAATGCAGTCGATCTGGGAATGGACTGTAGATAACCAATCCATACCCAAGATGACGTCGTAAGATCTCGAGTCCTCTACTAGAAGATCCCAATTGAAGCAGTCGCCTCCTAGTGAAAGATCAGACTACTGGCACTAATGTGTAATCATCGAATTCTCTCCCGTAGGAGTCTCTAGCCGTAAGGATTGAGCCAATGACTCCACCAGAATCTCTGAGCTTTGAACAAGGGTAGTGGAAACAAAAGAATGATTGGAACCTGTGTCTATGAGTACTGTAGCTAAGATGTAGTAGACACAGATCATACCTCGTATCATCTCCGGAGTGCCATGGTCATAGACCTCAGCTGCCTAGAGTTGAGTTCACCCCTATCCACCAGCTACCTATGGTCAGGGTGGACCACCTGGTGGTGGTGGAGGTAACACCTTGAATCATCACCCACCGCCAGCTGCACGACCATCTCCTTTGCCACGTCTGCCTGTTCTCTGCGGACCTCCTTGGTCAAATCTCTGTCTCTGCCTGGGTGGTCCTTTGATTGTCTGCTGATCATCCGTACGGCGGTTCAGGCAGTCACGAGCCATGTGATCCTGCCCATCGCATGTGTAACACTGCCTCCTCCTCGCATGACTGGCTCTATCTCGAGTTCCCTGCACAACCGACCCTGAATCCTACATTCGTCCACCTGTAGGTCTGGTCCTCTTGGACCTTTGTGAAATCTATCTACTACGAGCTTCAAAATACATCACTATGTGATGCTTGGTGGTGGGTCTAGATACTGGTGAGTACTCATCAAGAAAACTCTCCACTAAGAGGGCTTGCTCTAACACCCCCGCCTGCGTCGGGATGCTGAGAAAAATCATTGAAGCCCGGATCTCCAGCCTGAGTTTATGCTCAAAAGACTGGGCCATGAATAATGGGTCCAGCACCATATCAGTGGATTAGCATGAGAGGTCGATGAACCTCGTTGAGTACTAAGTCACAATCATGATGCCCTACTACAGATGAAGAAGCTCCTATATGCACACCGCACAAAGGGTCACTGGGACAAACACTACCCAAAACAGGCTCTCAAAGTCTGCCCAGAGAAGTGTCATATTGTCGTGAACCGAGAGCATCAAGCTCCCCCATATGCCTACTGCTGCTAGTAGAATAATGATTGAAAGGATCACCATTAGATCAGCTAGTGGCCCTACCTGTCAAAAGACTCTCACCACAGCCTCCAGCCAATCCCCAGCCTCCTGTGGGTCCATCTCACCCCAGAACCTATGTGGCCTCTGGCGCTGGAACTCGTGCAACACACTCAACCAGAGCTCACTCTATACTACTGGGGATAGTGGCATGGGTGGACCAATGGGTAATTGTACTGCTGGTGCCTCCGCTGGTGCCTCTATTTATAAAGGTCCCTACACCGAGGCCTCATTGCTCAGTGGGCTGTCGCGACACACTCTACCCAGAACCTGTATTGGTTGTCTATGTGGAGGTATCCTGAAAAGAAACAGGTATGCCACGGTCAATAAGTTATACCTGGTGAGATGACTCAAAGAGATCACAAAGAAAACTTTTCAAAACACACATGAAATTAGTGTTTTTGTGCACTGAGTCAAAAATCAGAGGTCAAGGTCCAGGTGTATAGATACGTCAGCTGCCGCACCAACACTAGATTCCCTAAACTGATAACCACACTCATAACACTAAACACTATTTCTGTTAAGATACCAGAGTCTAATGTTCTATGGTAGAACTGACTCTTCTGATACCAATTTGTCACAACCTGTCCCCTGGGTCCAGTGTCATGACAAGCCCAAGTCCACCTTCCATATGCCAGGGGCTGGCAACTAGCACTGAAAGGCGTATTCCCTAAAATGGGAAGGCATTGCATTTATAACCTGTAAACTCACACAAACCAAGCACACATCAAGATACAAACACAAGTAAAATGTATAGTAAAAAGAGTGTGTATAATAAGTAAAAGGGGCTAGAATACAAGACTAACTGGAAAGTACAAGGAAAACTGAAAAGTACAAGTAAAACAGGGAAGTAAAAGTAAACCGAAATAACTCATGTGAACACCCTCCAAGGATCCTACCTGAAGGGTAGGTACATCTCTCAAACAATGGTCTATGCGGTATGCCTCTTCTAATGTCCACCTCTTAGCTAACTATACTCTTGGTACCCTCGTCCTCAGTCAACGATGTCCGTAATCTACACCAAACACAACAAGGTACGGGCGTAGCTTGTTCATGGGTGAGTATAACAATACTCATTAGGGACCCCGAGACCCTCAAAGGTCTCAGAAAATCCACAAAGGATAAACACAAAGCCTGTAAAAAACTAACAAACCAACTTAGGTATATGCACATACATATACCTAAGTTATCAAGTATACCCATCTCATTCATGAGGAAACACAAGGACCAACTCTTTTAACCAAAATATCAACGGTTCCATGGAGGAAACATTACCACCAAGGTAACACCCCAAAGGTAAGTACCACAAAGGTAAAGCCACAAAAAAGTATACCAAAAAGGTATCACCACAAATGTATGCACTAAAAAGGTAACGCTACACAAAAGAATACAAAAAAGGTAAGACTCATCTCACACCATGTATTACTTAGGTGCGATAGTAAAGAGGATTAAATGTAACTACTGAATCATCTTACTCTGTTGAGAGGCAGACCCATGTAGGATCCTAAATAATCCGACCAACATAAGATCCTAGTACAACAGACCCACATAGGATCCTAGAGTATTCCCATGTGGATTCCTAGATCAAATCCAAGTAGGTTACTAGAACAAAAACCCACATAGGATCCCAAGTCACACACCCACATAGGATCAATTTCTCATGTTACAGCTAGCCACATCGTTTCAGCACTAAGCACGCTTGATTCCAGGAGGGTCCAATCCTAAAGCCACAGTTCAATTCAACAACTACCATGAAGTCCCACGAATAAATATCCCAAAGGACCTCCACGTAAAAGGGGTCTCAACGCAACAAACAGTGCATCAATCAGATGCCCGATCTGTAAGTTATTGGCCTTTTACTCTTGAGGGCCCGGTTGGATTCGTGTTCGATCCAACCCATTCATACCCCAACTTTAACCAATACTCATGTGGGGTATACCAAAAGAACCATCTCAATCCAAGTTTTTTAGAACTGTAGACAATTTTTCAAACAGATGCTTATAGCTCAAGTTATGGCCGAAAGAGTGGAAGGGGTTGAAGCTGGTCCAGGTCCGGTCTGACCCGGTCGGATCGACTTAGCCTGGGCCAAACTGACCTGATTCGGGTCGACCCGGGTCCGGCCCACTCAACGGCCCGTGGTGTGGCCCGCGTTGAGCAGCCCACTGGGCGGCCTGTGCTGGAGGCCCGCGGCTGGGTGGCCCCATGGTGGGGTCCTCCCTAGCTTCCACCCAAGGGAGAGGCTTCCCCTGGGTACCCTGAACGGCCCAGCCATTCGGGTTGGGTAGCCGACCAGCCGGTGCCACGTGGCATCATCAGCTGGCATGCGGGACTCGGCGTCCCACTTGGGTTTTCAGCTGGCTAGATAGACAGCCCACCTGCGTAGCACGGTCGCATTCCATGCCCCCAACAGTGGATGACAGTGAGCCGGCCACCCCTCCTTCGCCACCGCGGCCTCGTGCCGCAACCCCTACATGCCCGACGGCGCGGACGCGTGCCGCCACTCCCTTCACGCGGGTAGTCATGCGTCGACCGCTGTCATTCCTCTACCAAAACTGACAGGCCATGACCCTCCTTCGATGGTGCGGTCATGCCGCCGCCGTCATCGCAGCCGGCCGGAGTGACGGTCGCCGACGACGTTCCTCAGGTCACCGGGTGTGCCTCGGTGGCCCGATCTTCATTCCAAAGACTCCTGCACTCATCTTGGTACATCTCTATCAATTCAAGACAACCAAAATCCAAAAAGGTTCTAGAGAGGTCAGGCCATGTTTGTCTGGCCCGCACCCTTCGCGTTAAAACGGAATCAAGCGAAATAGTTGTTCTTGATTCAAGAAGAATGACAAGAATGGGGTAAGGGGTATATGAAACAAAAATCTATACCTTGAAGATTCATTGACGTCAGTGAGGATAGGGAAGTAAAAATGTTGGTTTGTCTTTGTTGAAGACGTTCCTCATTAGAGATCCTTAGACGAAGTTCTTCGTTAGAGAAAGTGTTCTTCGTTAGAGGGAATTTTTCTCAACAATTCTCCAAAGCTTCTCTTTTTCCAACAAATCCTCCAACAAAGAAGTGAAAATCCAAATTAATAATTTTATGTTTATTAATTAAACTAATTGAGTTGGCACATCAATGTGAGCGAAAAAAAATTTACCTCCCATTAAAAGAGATGTTCAAGGGTCGGGTGGTCCCCACCATTAAATTTAAATTTAGAGTTCTCAAGATCAGGTGCTCCCCACCACAAAAAACAAATTGGGAGGATTAAATTTCATAAATAAAATAAATCTAGTGTATTTTATTTTCTCCCACATAAAGCACAAATACCTACTTTCACCCTCAACCTACTACGGTTGAGGTAAAGGTCTCATTTAGAGAATATCAGCATTGCGAGTTCAACGGTGCCCTCAGATTTCAATTCCGAGCACCGGTTCAAAAGTTACAAAAGATCACTCGGACGTTTACTGAACGCTCCAAAAAAAATTTCAGAAATTCATTCTGGACACTCTGAACCTCGGAATCACGTGCCGTTAATTTTCGCGGACTCATAATATTCCCATATAATTAAAAAAAATACATGGAAAAATCCGGGTCTTTACACAGCTGGCGGTGGTGATGGGATGCAGTTCAGGAAGGATAGCAGTGGAGAGGGGGCCCATAGTAGCACAGGCTATGAGTGATGACCAAGGATCGTGATAAGGGGTCGCAGTGGCAGTGGCGGCTGGGACACGACTCGGAGCTGTGTCAGACAGAGGACCCCACTGTGGTGGTGAGTCTTTCAGACTAGGAGGTGGAGGTGGGTCGGCCGTGTGAAATGCAGTATGGCATCACATTGACTGGGTGAGCCATCTGACCACACGGTTGGTCGACCGCATGGACTAGAGGGACGCGACCATGACAAGTGGCATCTGGCAGAGCCAAGACAACGTGCACGACATGGGATGAGATAGAGAATCAGGATTCCCTAGTCCGCATGACCCTATGGGCCATAGTCTAGCAACCCAATGGGCTAGGCCTGTCGGGACATACCGAACTGAACTGGGTCGGGTCTAACCCAGACCAAACTGGGTCAAGTTGGACCTTGACTGGAGTGGAATATTTTTACTAAATTGGCCATATTTTCCAAAAAAGAGGTCCGTCTGATGATCCATCTACGAAGTTAGGACCCTTGCAATGAGACGGTACTTTGGGATACTCAGAGTGAGTTTTTTAGGAAGTTGGTTTACGACTTAATGGATTGAGAAGTAGGTTATCTAGGAATAAATTCACTACGATTAGAATACAGTAGCTGTATGTGAATATGTGATCTTGGTGATTAATTGGCTTGGCAGCTACATGCCCCATCGACACTCTGTGCACCATCACACTATGTGCACCATCGATGCTCTGTGCACCAACGATGCTTCGTTCTCCATCGACGCATTGGGCATCACCACTTCTCTGGGTGCCATCACTACTCTGGGAGCCATTGACACTCCATGTTCCATCAATACTATGTTCTACATGGACACTCCATACTTCATCAATTATCCTTGTTCCATCGAAACTTCTAGTTTCACAAAGATTGATTGATCTGTGGACTACAACTGGAAATCCTTCTCTTTATTATTTATACTTATACCTGTGTGAGATGACTGTATTGACTATACTTCTTGTGTTTCCTTTGTGGTGTGCTTCGTATGTTTAATTTGTGGTATAATTATTTTACTTATTATTTTTATTAGCTTTTTGGTTTCATGGTGTCCTACCGAGTATTGTTTTACTCACCCCTACACAGGCTTTGCCAGCACATGTTGTTTTTTGTGAAAATGATTGACAATTTGATAGTTTCCTAGGTGGACCAGGACCAAGTGGTGCTTAGAGTGATAAGATAGATGTGTGGTGATCCTATGGATTTAGAAAACTATCCTACACCTACCCTTAAACTAGGGTTTTCGGTAGACAATTTTCAGGAACTTGTGCATTCACTTGACAGACTCTTTCTTTTGGTGGGCTTGTATTCTGGCCCTATTTACATTCCAGTTTTCTTAATATTGTATTCTATGTTTGGTATCATAGTGTATTTATGAACTTTTTACTTAGTGTTTTTATATTTCAGTATTTTGGTATTAGACACATGGGCGTGTGTACAAGTACATAGGAAAATTCCTCCATTTTTGGGATATGCCTAATCGGTGCTAGTCACCATCCCTTGGTCTACCAGAGACGGGATTGGGGTATTCACGACATGATACCCTCTGGGATGAGTCGTGACACATGATATTTTGCATATACATATCTATGGATTCTTTTAATTCTGATCTTATTGATCAAATGAAATGTATTTCGAGTTTCATAACCTTCCATATTTATTTTTCCTTATCTAGTTATTTGAATAGAATGTGATTCCATTTATTACCTTTCCATATTGTTTATGTACTTTCTTTTTAGTTTTTTGATTATATGCAATGTTTTTTATATTCTTTACCATTTCATAATTATTATTCTCATTGATTCATTATTGATTCTGTTTTTACTTTACTCTTACTGTTCATTTGAGCTCACCCTTATTATGTTTCTTTCCCCAGGAATCCAAGAAGCATACTATGAAAGATATGTTTGAATATACTAGAGGGCATATATCTATTCTTGAATTTATTTACTTATAAAAAAGAAGAAAAAATTATGTTGCAATTAGAGTATTCATTTGTAATACAAGACTCATGTATGTATCTTGTTTACTAAGACTATTAAACTGATCGTTCCTTCAGTATTTGATTTACTGTAATCATGCCAATGTAATTGATAGCAGACACAAGCTCTGAACCTTTTGGGTTCGGATCAATATAAGGAGTCGTTTTCAAATGGAATGGATATGGGTAATTTATACTTGAGGAGTAGGATATTTTTAGAATAAAATATAAAATAAAATAATATATCAAGGGTAAAACATTTTATAGTGATTTTTTATATTATAAATAATATATTAATATAATATAATGGGTTTTAGACTTTAAATCCTATTTATAATTTGAATTCATTAATTTATTAAAAAGTAAAGTGGAATGAAAGAGAAATTGATATTTCAAGGAATCTCTTTTGACTTAAGGTTTTGGAAAGTGTTTTTTAGGTTTAGAAATTAGTTTTACTTTATTTTAATGACACATTTATGAAATGAAATATATCATTATAGAACATCATGTATTAAAAAGTATTAAGTCACCATTACATCATGATTGATTTAATTTAAGATACACCAGTTATGTGAAAATTTGTATTTTTACTATTCACCTAAAAAATTAAAGTATTTTTGAAATTAATCCAAAAATCATCCTTGGATAATTTTAACATGATGATTTCAAATATGATACTAATTTAATAAAAATAAATTTCTGAAATGGGTATTTTTAATTTTTAATATAAAAATTAAGATTTTTACAAAATACTTTAATATATAGTTAATTAAAAATGTGATTATATATTCTTTGAGTTTTTTTAATCATGATATTTATTTTTTGTCATTATAAAATTTATATTTAATTAAATTAATCATGATAAATATTATTTATATCATAATTTATTATTTTGAGGGGAAATTACTATTCCAATGATTAGGTTACTATTCCCAACGACGAGGTTACGATTTCAATGGTCACATTACTATTCCAATAGTTACATTACCTCCTATAAATACATCAAAATTACTTCATTCATTATTCAACTAAATTCCCCTCAATGTTCTATATTTCCATTTTTTATAATGTTGTCTGGTTTACTAATATTTTGTTTCTTTTTTATAGTGCTGAAAATGGGGGCCATAATTCTAGTAGATTGAGGAGATAAATATTTTCCCATTTTATCTTTTATATTTTATGTTTTTTGCCCAGTTGTAATGTTTGGAATTTTAGTTGGTTTCATTGTTGATTAATTTAACATTATTTATTAATTAAATAATTTTTGTGTTGTTTTCTCTATATTTTTCATGTGTATAATATTAAATAATTAATACAACACAAATTTATTTAGAAAAAAATATAACTAATAAACTTTGGGTCATTACAAGATTTACATGGAGAAACTAAAAGGTTTTAGGGAGAAATGAAATGAGTATCTGATCCAGGAACTGAAGAATTTGAACCCAAATTTCAAATCCTTAATGGTGGAATAAATTTTTTTCCAAGGAAAATTGAATAATTAAAATTATTGGAAATTTTGTGTGAATGGGAGATTCATAATCCTTATTTATGGCGATGATATGATCATAGTTGGATGAGTAAAGGAAAATATTAAGGAACTAAAGGTTGAATTGTCCAAAATTTCAAGATAAGAGATATCATTTCGAAAAAAAGGAATTTGGGGATATAGATCATAAGGGACTTAAATTATAAAACGTTTTTTCATAACATAGATTTACTACATTCAAAGGGGGTGGAACATTTCAGAATTATTAAAGAAAATACGGTAATAACTCCTCTCACTGGATAGTTTATGTTGAGAAAGGATAAGGTACCTAAAATGGAAGAAGAGACTGAGTAAATAGAGAAAGTTATTTTTTGTATCAACTATTAGAATCTTTATGTACATCACAATTTGTAGGAGGATGGATATTAAACATATAATGATATTTTTCATATGATTCATGGTCAACCCCATAATGGAACACAGTGAAGTTTATTATTAATAGATAAAACATTACAATGGTTTATGGATTCAAACCCTGGGGAATATAAATACCTTCAAATGACTATTGTTGGCTATGTGTTCACTTAAAGAGTCATTGTTATGATTTGGATGTTGAAATTTCAACATATAGTTTCACTTTCAATAATAGAGGCAGAGTAAATTTCACTTATAATAGCTAGGAATGGGATGGTTTGGAAAAAAGGGGTTACTAGAGGATCTTGAAAAATATTAAGAGGTTGGGAAGTTGTTCTGTGATTCATAATGTGATATCCACTTAACCAACAATATGATGTTTTACTCCAAGAAAAATAATATTGATTTAAAGATTCATTTCATCCTAAATTTTCTTGATGACCATGTGATAAAAATCTATGAAAGGTGGAGGGAGTGTGGAATCTAGTGGATATGTTGACTAATATCATAGTCAAGGATATGTGGGGGTAGTGTTACACCTTGATAGGTCTAGGTTGACCAAAAGCATATTGGGGGAACCATGAAACTGTAAATTAAGATTGGGGAAAGAATAGAGTTGTGGAGAAGACTAAGGGATTAGTAGTGAGTGAGGGTAGAAAATGATTCTCAAGTGGGATATTATTAGGCTCATCCAGGTGTGAAAACAATTTTCTATCTAAGTCTTGGATATTATAGAAGGAGCAATTTTAAAAGTCTGGAGTAGAATCGGGTGGAGTTAGTGATGTGAGGGTAACAATATATAGAAGTATGGAATAAAGGCAAAAGGAAAGGAGTAGATCAAAACTATACTTTTTCATGTGGAGGCTATGGAAGAGTGAAACAACACTCACATCATAATAACCAGGACGTTTGAAGGATGTGTAATATTAATCTAATAGAGTATGTAATTGCACAGAGAATTCATAGTAGGAATCATTCACAAGAAATAAGGCTTATGTGGGTGGTTTCTTATGAATGAGTGGAGGGATTCCGATGAAGAGTGGATCCAGGAGGCATATACTATAAAGATATTATAAGGAAATGGAAAATAGATGGTTGGATGGTTTTTTGGACTTATCCTATAAATTTTTGGACACTTCTAATTTTTTTGGAGACTATCAAAATTATAATCATCTTTTATTCTTTAATAAATATTTTCAATGTTCTCCATGTGGAGTATGACATCATTAAAAATGTGAAAATCCTTTTTGTTGTTATTTTTATTATTCTTTCTATCATTTTATATTTGTATTTCTTTTCTTATGTATTGGTGGTGTTATGGTTCTTGGTTGGGGTTCGTTGTGTTATATGTTTTGAAAACATCATTGTGTGGGTTCATTCAAATTCGGGAGTACCAAAAAATTGTTATAAATTTGAAGCTCTAAAGAGTGATTTTGTTTTGGGAGGTCCTAGACCAAATAAACCATGTAATTTAAAAAGATTAATAAAATATACATATTTTATTTAGAATTTGTTATCAATTTTTTATATTCATTGTAAAAATAATATTTTATATTAAATTTTACAAAATTATTTTTTCTAATTTTTTTTCATGATTAAAATTAATTTTTTCCCTAAAAAATTATTTTTATTGTTGGTTTTGTGATAGATAAAAAGAGTAATAATCCTAATTATATGTTAATGAACAAGATATCTATAAAAATGGATAAAGAATAAGATAGAGAAGATACTTCAGGAGTGATCTCTCCCAATGAAGAACATTGATTCCAATCTTATGGCTAATTCCATTAATAATTTCCTTAATACCAATCTCTCACCACCTTCTTATTTATAAGGGATCCCCCCATGTGGACCCAGTATCTCCTAACAATATTCCCTCCCATATAATAATATCATCCATGTAAAGATGCTCATACCCCAGTGTCCTATCACTGTCACCATCCTGAAAAAAAAACCTTCTCCCCATGGTGGTAGATCTCATAGTCATGATTATATAGGTAGTGCAAATTATCACTATCCTCAGTTCCATGGAGCCAGGTTGTTCTAAGAAATTACATAGCGTAATGGGTTTGTGCAGCTTGGCATGGACCTGTTGAAAGAAAAGGAATTCAATTCCACAAACCAAGTGTTCTTGGAATGGGACTTGATGCACACACTACCATTAAATATATATTGAGGAGAAATTTAAATTCTCATATTATTACCCACCATGAGGTCGAGGTGTATTTTTAGGGGTGGGAGTGATAGGGGATCTGCTAGAGGACTTGTACAATGTGGAAATTTGTCCTCTATCAAGGTTGTTGGCCCTACTCTATTTATTAGGGAGTGTGGATAACTTGATGACTGTCAACATGGAATATATTGATGTCCCATAGGTTGTTATAAGAGTATTTTATTAATAAGAAATAATGTAAAAAGCTGAGGATGGTGAGGATTTTGTTAATGGATTCGACCTTATGGATTGGTCGAGAGCTTCCCATGGAGATCTCAAGATTCTCCTCCTACCACTTCTTCTATTCTCCTTCCCCATACCACCCATATTTCTATACATTTTATATTAATTTAAAATTATTTGGTTCTATGTTTTCACAAATCTATTTGGAGGAATTTTTATAAATATTCCCTGTCTATATTACTGATTTCAACTTTCGAAACTCAAAAAATGAATTCAACCCTCAAAGAAATAATTTTGAGGTCCTATGCATGCATCGAAAAACCATTTAATGCATCTAGATCACTGGAATACTATATAAAAACTATTTTAACTAGTTTAAATATATATATTTTGGGTTTTTTGTTAGAGTTGTTCTTAGGTTTGGTGTTGTGTGTACAGGGGGGATTGGTGAATTTTTTTACATTAAAAAAAATCATTTTTATTTAAAGAAAAATTGAAAATATTTTCAATCATCATTGATAATTTCTCATTGATAAAGATGCAGGTGTGGGTGAGGAGGTTGTTCAAGATAGTTTATTATCTATTTTTTATAAACCACCTATTCGTTTCACGTATCATAGGTGGGTAAGTGTAAATAAGTGGTTTAATTCACTACATGGGGGATATTGTAATTGGTCATTTAGTTATTTAGTGGGGTGTTATAAAGGAGGGTCATGATTTTTTTAGATGGGATCATGTTTATATTATAAATTTATGATCTTAGACATGGGTAAGAGATTAGTCATCCAGTTAAATAGTGAAATAAACTTGTAGTTCTACAATACTTCTACATGAAATCTTGAATTATAGTAATACAATACAGAAACTCTATACTATTCTTGTAATTAAAATCAAATTGGTACTTTAATTTAGAGAAAAATAATATTAAGGTGTAATAGTGAAATAATTTTTAGACACTACATTCTATGCCGGCACGAATGGAGACAAAGATGGGTTCATTAGAGACCACAGTCACCGATCTCAAAACAAGCATGCAAGCGCTAATGGCATTGATGGATTAGATCACATCCCGTAAAGAGGAGAATAATGAGTTAAATACAAATTAGAAAAAATAAAAAATAGAATATAAGGGAAAAGGTAGATCAATCTTGGAAGAATAAGGCAGTCATCGACAAAATTATGCTAAACTGTATGAACAACGAGTGCTTAAATCCACTTGGAAAGAGGAACACGCAATATATCAACACATTACGATGCCAAATTTCTATGTTGAGGAACTGAAAACATGGATAATGTTCATGGATAAATATTTTTTGATTCACCATACTCAGAAAGAGACAAAGGTTCCTCAGGTGTAGTTATGTATATAAGGGATGGTAAAATGCTAGATAATCTTGTAAAAAACTGTTAAACCGAAGCTTACCTATATGGAACTAAAAGAAGAGATGCTTTCATGGTATGAAACCATAGAATAAGAGTATCTAGTCATATTTTTTAAGAGGTTGTTGTAGTCAGATACTGTGGAAGAATATATCGATGAATTTGATATAGTAGCTTTACGATTGCATTCTAGATATTTCTGAAAAATTGTATATGATCATGTTTATTGGTTGATTGAGACTACAGATTAGTAATGTTGTCATGACACATTAATCTTGTAATAAGGAAACGTTATTGATTCTTTCTAGAAGGGTGGAACTTTATTTTTTGGTTTCTAGAGTTCTCAAGTATCCTAAGGCATGAGTAAGGAACATTGTATTTTTTAATTCAGAATGATAGTGGAACACAGATTCATATGAATTTTGTCCCTACAATTAATTTAAATTCTCTAGAACATATAAGTGGCTTGATTCCTAAATGGAAGGGAGCTCATAATTTCACAAGAGACAAATTTGAATAACTAAAATCCAAGGGATTGTGCTATAATTGTGGCAAAAAATTACATCCATGTCATAAATTCCTTAAAAAGTATTTAAAATCATGGTACAGAAGTGTGTAGAACCTGAAAAGTAAGTAATGTCAGACTTACCTTTTTAAGTCAAAGCACAGACAATAGCTATAGATGAAAGGGAAGAATTATGAAAAATGGAATTACATGGAATGCTCTTAGGTGGGGAGGAGAATTCATAATTGAAGGTAACTAAATCAATGATCATGTAGGAGAGGATTGATGGAGTTACGATACTAATTCTAATTTATAGTTGATAAATTCACTACTTTATTTCCATAAATCTGGTTAAATATGTTTTAGAAAATTCTTTTGACACATATCCATTTTGTATTATACTGGGGAACAATCATCAGGTTGTATCTAAAGGAGTTTGTAGGGTGTTAAAAGTACATATTGTAGAATCTATGTTTGAAGTAGATTCTTACATTTTTGATACCTCAGTACTAGATTTAGTTATTTTAATATCATGCATTGAGACCATATGGTCTTTTATTACACATTGGAAAAACATGTCAATGATTTTTGAATGGGGAGGACATAAAATAATTTTGCATGGAATAGTGCTTCTTAAAAAGAATTAGGGGTGGTGCAGGATTATTTGGTAGAGTAAAGGTTCCACTTATATGGCCTACAATCAACATGAAATTCCATCAAAGATTATGGGAATATGAATCATTCCCTACTTTAGAAAAACTAGATGTTTGCACTATTACAACATTTTCACAGTATTTTTTAGACTCTGAGAACCCCTCCTCTAAAAAATGTTCTAGACCATTTGATAAAACCAAAAGATGGTGTGGATCCAGTGAATCTTAGGCCATATAATCATGCCTAATATTAAAAAAAATGATAAATAATGAGAGGTTTATGAGATCCAAAAAATATGGATTCATTAGTAATTGTTCCATACCATATTCAAGTCCAATTATTCATGTGACAAAGATAGATGGTGGTTGGATGATGTGTGTAGATTACTGAGAATTAACTATGATTACTATTTGGAAAAAATATATGATTCTTGTAATTGAGGAACTTATGGAAGAGTTATGAAGAGACTCATTTTTTTTACCAAGCTTGGCTTAAAGTCTTGCTTTTTATTAGGATTCAATGAACGAGGAAGATATAGAAAATACAACTTTTAAAACCTATGATAGGAATTGTGAACACTTCATCATACCATTCATATTGATGAATGCCCCAACCACATTTCAGGATAAAATGAAAAAAAATTATCAATCTAAACACTAGATAATAGTTATAGACATTTTTATGATATAATTATCTACATTATAAGTTTGACAATATATATGGAAGCTCCATGTTAGGAATTACAAATAATAGATAGAAATGTACCATTTTATAATCATAAGAAATGTCCTTTTGGAAGAGAATTTTTGGAACATTTAGGACATATTATTTCAGATAAGGGAGTTTCAATAGATCCCAAAATATTAGAAGTTTCTTGGTTATCAAAACAACATTAGTGTAATCGAGAGGTTCGGGGGTTCTTAGGCTTGAATGGGCACTACAGAAAATTTATAAAATATTATAGAAAAATTGTCATACCTCTGACAGTTTTAACCAAGAAGGGGAAGTTCATTTTGAAAGTATAAGTTCAATATTATTTTGAATTTTTGAATCTTTGAAAAATCACTATCCCTTTTCTTAGAATGTCAAATTTTTTCAAGGACTTTTCTATTCAATGTGATGCATCAGGTTCTTGAATTGGGGTAGTTTTTATGCAGGAAGAGAGATACCTTTCTTATTCTAGTAAAGTTTTATCATATTCCAATATAGAGAAATATATTTATGAAAAGGAATTAATGGAATTGTTTTTTTCCATCCTACATTTGAATAAATAATTTTTAAGTTGTTGATTTATAGTCAATACCGATCAAAAAATTTTAAAACATATGGTCGGCTGATGTATGACATCAATGGACCAAAAATGTTGGAAATCAAAAAATTTTAAAGATATTTTTTTTTGATTTTTAAGACTATAAAATGAAATTTATCTACAGATTATTTGTCCAAAAATTCAAGAAAGGATTAGTTCTTGCATATGGTCATTTCTAAACCAAATTTGGATGATTTAAATTTTGTAAGAGAATAACTGTGACACAATTCCAAACTACATACCACTATTTCTACCTTGGGAAGTGATGCTACACCTCACACTGGTTACTTATTACACCAAGGACTAATATTCTATAAACACCAGTTAGTTCTCCCTAAGGAATTTGTCCTTATTCAAAATCTGATCCAATATTACCACGCTTATCCAAAAGGAGGACATTCATGGTTTTTAAAAACCTACAACCATCTCGCTAATAGAATTTTATGGATTGGTATGACCTGATATTTAAAATTATTTTTTAGGGAGTTTGATGTTTGTGAATGATATAAAAATGAATCTTTGAGTCTTGTTGTACTTTTACTACAATTGTCAGTACCTAAGTTGATTTGGGAGGTGGTTTAAATGGATTTTATTCCTGGACTTCCAAAATCAGAAGGCTAAAATGTAATTTTTTTCATCATTGATCTTTTGAGTAAATATTCCCATTTTTTCACTCAAATACCCATATACTACCAGGAAAATTGCTGAGTATTTGTTAAAGAGGTTGTGCGCCTCTATGGTGTACCCAACGCTATCATCAGTGGAAAATATCACATCTTTACTATGCATATTTTTAATGAATTATTCTGGTTATGAGGGACCATGTTGAAGATGACTTCATCATATCACCCACAAAGTGATGGGAAAACTAAATTTATGAACATCTATTTGAATTCTTGTTTAAGGTTTTTTTCATCTGACCATATGAAACATTAGGTAATATGGTTACCTTGGGAATAATTTCACTATAAAACCACCTATCATACTACTATAGGAAAAACACCATTTGAATATGTTTTTGGGTGAAAAAATCACGAAATTATGCATTATACTAAAGGGGAATCCATTGTCTAAGTTGTGTTTGTTTCTCTTGTCGACAAGGATGAAGCTCTGAAATAACTCTAACTAAATCTCTATTAGGTTTGGTAGCTGATACAGAAGTTTTCCAATAATCATCAATGAGTGGTTACATTTCTAAGAGATAATATGTTTTGAGTAAAATTATATCTCAAAAGGATTGGGTGTATTTCAAGAATTAACTAGAAATTGTAGATCTGTTCTATAGAGCATTTCATATTGAAGGAATGGTTGGATCTTTCAATTGCTAGATATTCCAACCTACTAATAGTAAATTCCATTTAGTTTTCTATGTTTCATAATTAAAGGAAACTATTAGACAACATTATGTAGAAGACTCTTTACATGTTGAGTATCTTGTCAAGGATGTGTTCCCAATAAAATTTTTGGAACAAAAGACGCATGGTTAGGTTTTGATGTGGTTGGTTCAGTGGATTGGTTTTTCTCTTGATGAAGCTATGTGGGAGGTTGTTAATGTACTTTAAAATCAATTACCTAATTCCCACCTTGAGTACAAGGTGGTATCACAAGGTGGTGGAAATGAAAGATATGCGAGTGTGGGTGAGAGGGTTATTAAGGATGGTCTGTTTGTTAGTGGTTCTAGACAACCTATTTGTTTCATTTATCATAATAAGAGAAGTGTTAATACTTAGATTAATTGACTGTAGGGACATATTGTAATTTTTAATTTATTTTCTTATTGGTGTACTATAAAGGGGGGTATTCTTCTATTAAAGGGTGGGATGAGTGTATATAATAAGGATAAGTGCTTAGACCTATAGAAGAGTGAATTCCTCTAGGTAGGTAGTGAATTAACCTTGTAGTTCTATAGACCTTATAATTAGTGTCTTTAATTCTAGTAATACAATACATAAACTATGTACTCTTCTTGTAATTCCTATCATTAATTCTAAAAAAATATAGAGACTGTAAAAATAGGTCACTAAATTGAGAAGATACTTTATGATAGTCATGAATGCTCATCCTTGTTCCAAATAAACTTGAATTTCAAAAGTATCCATCATAAAATCTCCCAAAATATTTGATGACCATTTTGATGGTCATGAATGGGTATTTTTATAATAGAATTAATAGATTTGATGATATGATGTCACATCTAGTTCAATATAACATTGTTTTGATTGAATATCATAAGAATGAAAATATTAATGATTTTTGGATGTTCATGATTTGAAACTATGATTTTTAGAGATTCTATTTGACTAAGAAATTCCATTTCATGGAATTGTAAACATGTCATGGTTTCGTATATAGTAGGTCAAAATATGGTTTTGCATCTCCTATACTTATAAAAAAATAAAAAGGTTGATTTGGTGGGTATTATTCAACTAAAATAGATGAGTTTGATCATATCTTAATGCAGCTGACATATGGAATGATCATGGAAGACTTGGAGATTATGAATAAATATCAGTCATCAATGTTAAGTATTTAATTGATGTGGAATGACATATAGTTATCCTAGGAAGGGGGAGCATTTAATAAAGATATAGAAATAGGGGTAGAATTGAGAGTTCAGACTGAAACATGAAATCATATTTAATATCACTCATATTAAATATGGATAATTCCATGTTCATGTATATTTATAGGTAAAGAGAAATAACATTATGTTTTTGGTGTTAATAATTTGATCTTTAATCAATTTAATGGTTCATAAGCCTATTTAACTTGTAATCCATTTTTAAAAATAGTTAATAGAGAGATCTAAATAGAGGTATTCTTAATATTCAATAGTGAACTAAACCTAAACCATTTTAATCATAATGGTTAGTGATTTAGGTATAACAATAACTTTTTGTGAATGCTCACTAGATTAGTTCATCCACATTATAGGTTGAACAGAGTAAATTTATTAAATTTATATAATTATTTTCTTATTTGGATGATGTGATATATTATTTTTATATTACTTATTAATGATATTCCTTCAAATAAATAAACATGATCTTGTTAAAAGGTGTATAATGAAAAAAATTAACAAAAAATGGTCACCTTGATATAACCATCCTTCGAGGGTAATTAAATAAAAGGGGGCATTGGGGTAAACACCTAATGATTGAAATAATAGGTAGGAATAATAATTTTGAAATAAATCATTCTTTATTCATGATCAAATACAATATTTCATCATGAAACATGAAACACATAATGTTAATCATAAAAAAAATTATCAATTTTTTTACTAAATCAAGAAAATATAAGGTGAAAATTAATACACATAGATAATCAATATGTGGATCCCTCAACTTATTTCATGAACCAAAATTAATGGGGAAAAAATATAGAGAGGAGAATAAGAGAATCAACCCTTTATCTTGAAGTAAATTTCAGCATGCCTTAACATTCATAATATGATGCATGTTTGATGATGTCTATCTCAAAAATCACGTGAAAAAACATACAAAAATAATATGAATTTCAAGGTACAGTTTTGGGTAACTATGTTTTAGATTATTTTATTTTTCATTGTGTGTAATTATTCTTCATTTGTGTTTATTAGTTGGTTGGGACCCTGTCATTAACCCAACATGTTTTGGTTATTTTGTTCCTCACTAGATTCAGCTATATTATATCACTTTTTTGGGATATTTTATATCTTTGTAAGTCTTACATAGCCATTTTTGTTGTGTTTTTATGTTAAATACACCTTTATTGCACACTTTTCTCCCTAATGATGTGAGTAGTTTACTCTTCGATGGGGATTCACAGGGCATGCATCATTTTTTCTTGATTGTCTCTTTTCTTGGTTGTTTCATTTTCCCAAACATTTTTATTTATCTAACAAATAAAGGGTGTTGATTTTAGAGCATGTGTAGATTGGTCTAACCCACATCATGTTGGATAATATGAATGAAACCGTGATGGCATAGATGAACAACTGGTTTGATTATTGTTGTTCATTTTTTATTTGGTTTATTAAAACTCTTAAAAACATTTTTGACTCATTAATGTGTAGAGTTTATTAGTTTTTCTCATTGATAAAGGTGAATGGGGAACTTTAGAAGGTGATGTGGATAAGAGAAAAAATATGAAAAGAAAGAATGATCGGTGTTGAGACTATAGATTGATTCTGTTTATTGATGATTGTGTTTTGTCATCAATAAAAAAACTCAAATAAATACATTAAGACTCAGTGATATGATTCTCATTTATCCTTATATTCATTATCATTTATATTGTTCGTATTTTTAGAATAATAGGCCCATTAATCAATACATACTAAGTGAGTTTGGGTTTTTGTATTTATAAATGAAGATAAAATACATAACACTAAGATAGAGGAAGATTTGAAATAAAAAATAAATAAGATATATTGACTTAGTCAATCCTCATTTGGTAAATATATAAATAACACTCCCCACAATCTAGGTTTACCTAACATAGATACATAATGAAATAAAAATACCCCAAAGATAGGCATTTCCAGTTTTATTAAATGAAAAAACAAGACTAAGGTAAAAAACAGTCATCATTGGGTTTTTCCACCTTCACATGAGATTCAACTCATGATAAATGACATGGATGAAGAAGAAAAAATTGTTGATGGGGAAATATATGTGACAACAAAAGAAATATCATGTTGATGAAAATCAGAGCTTGAACATTTTGGACAAAATGGGGACAGATGAGTAGCCTCAAAATGATCAGGTGAAACCAATATTTTCTTTGTAGATCCAAACTGTTGGGTGAAACACCACTAGACTCGTATACCTAAACAATTAGGTGAAATGGCACCCAACATGTGGACCTAAATGTTAAATTGAAATGGTGTTCCTTTTACGATACCAAATATCTAGTAGTCACCAATAGAGGTTTCATGACCCCCACTCTCCAAAGATACCACAATGAGTGGGGAGAGGAAATGATCCCTGAGTCCCACCTTCAGTAGGCCCTGGGTTGGTGAATATCACCAAGGGTGAAAAAATATCACAATATGGGAGGCATTAAACTTCATAAGAAAATAATATTGAGAGATAGAATGAATCATCCACAACAAATACAATACATAATATAAAAGAGAAACCCAAACTATCCCACACGATTGTATAAATAGAACTGATGTAGATAAAAGTATCCAAAGTTAATACCCCAAAGTAAAGCTAAAGTGGTGACACTAAAACAATCAAGGATCTAAGATAGTAAGGTCTATCATGGTCCAATAAATCCTCCTAGAAACCTCAATTTTTTTATTTACATAGGGTGATCATACAAGTATACTGAGTAAGAAAACCAAAGTCTCTCGTGCATATGTGAAACAAGCATACTAATGAACTTGTGAGAAAATATCAGAACCAAATAGCACCTAAACAGGAATACTAACCATCCCAACCTCACCAAAGCACACTCACCAGAAAACGCATGTCAATTATTATAATATAAAGTAATTTACATCGATGATAGGGTACCTCACTCAAATTTTCCACTAATTAGCCACTCTTACATCCCAAAAGAAAACTTTTTGGAACCCCCACCTCTTCTGAATATACCACATCACATCCTAACCACACACACCTGGGCCTCAGAACACATTCTTACTGCACACACTTGGGCCTCACAACACATCCCACCTATACACACCTCAGCCTCACAACAGATCCCGATCACACACACCTAGGTCTCACAACACATCCCTCCCTCACACACCTTGGTCTCACAACACATCCCTTATGATCCCAAAGACACCTATGAAAGCACATCAAAACTCATTATGAATACACCTGGGACACCGCATAACAAATCATCCCAAATACACCTGGGATAAAACATCTAATCACATCCTGCCCGAAGAAGCTTGGTCTGTCATCACCTAGAAGAGGGAGCAGGGAAGAGCAGGTGAGAAACCATCCATCCTCCCACCAAGATGTTGGGAAAGACACCCCCTACATGGCGATGCGGGTGTTCAACAAATATTTCTCAACATGGGTGGGGTGTGTATAGAAATCACTAGAATATATAGTTTATACATATATATAGAAAAGAACACAATCCCAACCTATGGGTTTATAACAAATCACTTACAAACCCATGACATAACCACTTTACTACTACCACTATATGAATAACACCACACATCATGCCACAAACCCCCTTTTCTGTTTCTAAAAATTCCATTTAATTTCCCCATTCTTTTCACTACTTATAATCAACCACATTAAATCACACAACCCATCATTTAATTATTCATTTAAAATTTTCATTACATTAAACAAACCATCCCAAGTCATTTAAAACATTATTAATAATTTATTTCATCACTACTGAGAAATCTATCACAAATCAACCATCTATCACAAGCAACCTGTCATCCTCAAAAAACACACCTTACTATCCCAAAATCATATCCAGACAACCACCTCCTCACTGCCCAAAAAAATAGCCCACAAAACTTCATCCCCACAAGCCCCAACCACACATATTCATCCCAAAAGCATGAACACACACACCATAACACATCAAGATCATTTTCAAAATATAAAAGGGTATTTTATCACATTCTACTTTATTTATTTGAGGTGTTATCTCACAAGTCAAAATCTCAGGGGAACCATTTTATTAGACAAATATGTGTGGTAAGACAATTTCCATTTTTGGGTGATACTAAACAATAACAACCAAAAAAATCACATCACACATATCCCGCACAAAAAAAGACCCCAAATGCCACAATTTCTAGTGGGGCATCAGGTCCGTACCATCCATAAAATCACAATAACATCAAAGATGTAAAATCATGAAAATAAAACCTATTTACCCTTCAATTTCAATTAAATAAACTATTTATCATTAATTAATCTAGAACAACCATAACCCTTGGGTAAAAAAATCAAACCCCTCTCGTATGATACAAAATAAAGGGAAACAAGTGAAATCCAACCTCAAAGAAGTTTTTCCAACTCGTTGTACACCACAAGGTGAACAAGAATGTCTGCAAACCACAACTACACAACAGAAACTATGGATCAACCTAAACTAAACCAAGTATACATAAAAATAAAACTCATACTCACTACCAAAACCAAACCACACCAGCATAGTAAAAATACGAAGAATAACAGAAGGAAACATGTGATAATGAGAGGAGAAATCACTATGGATCAAAGAAGGAATCCCAAGGATTGATCCCTATTGAAAGGAATCCCCAAACACATATGGAGAAGGTAGTTGGATGCCTAGAATGATAGAAAATTAACTAGTAATATGATTTGGATAAAACCCAAGCAGATAAAATCATTAAAACTATACAGCATCAGGGAATAACATGACGTGTGATCCTCTTTCACATTGTGTAATCTCGAGATTCTAGGTTTTGTTGAAAAACACATCGCCTTTTTAATATTTAACCCTAAAAAAATAAAAAAAATGAACTGGACCTGTATAAGTCATGAAACCAACTTTTACATCATGTAATACACTTACATGACATGCATTTCCTATAGTAGTTCTGCCACACCTCCAGTTTCCATCGAAAACATCAGAACCTCTTCTGAACACCTCTATCACTCAAAACCAGAAAGGTATCAGACCAGGAAGGCACATACCGTTATATTAGATACGTCTCAAACAATTATTATCCTTGATAGTATAAATCCAATCCTATATGGAAAGGGTCAAAACAACCATCCCATGAGATACCTCTCAAGTATCTCATCATTCCTGAAACCCTACAACTAGCTAAACAGGCCAACCCAAACAACCACAAAACACACTGCAAAACCACAAGCTACCTCCTCTCATGAAACCAAACTTCCACACAACCATTTCACATTCATATAAACCTACACAAATCCTAAACCAACAATTTATACTACCAATGAACCATACCATCCTGAACACACAAATCAGGTAACTCCATATTCTATGTCAAGATATTATTTTGTATGGGCGGTAGTGACTCTCCTGTGTGGGTTTAATCACATCGTAGTTAATGAATATTGATTATGAATCGAGTCCTTTCCTTTTCATTTGTTATTAAATTATCATACATCACACCACACACATCACAAACCAAGGAAAATAGCTCATCTCATAAAAAAAGGATACAAACATAACATCAAAAAGAAAAATAGAGCTAAGAAAAATTCAAAAAAACACTAGGTACTGGATACACATCTACATTTATCTATCCCAATTACTCTCCTCTAGGTGACCATGCCCCCACAACACACGTTGAATAGAAATGGTGCGTCCACACAGTGCCTTCTCTTGAAGGTATAGGACCTCCATTAGATTCTCCATGAATGTCGTGTCATCCTTGGTATTCAAATCTCCCCATTTAAGGACATGGGAGTCAACATGAAGATACCCATGAATATGAGATAAATAGAAGATTTAATGGATCCTATCCAATCATGGTGGCAACACCAAATGGTACGCCACTTCACCAACTCACCCCAATAACTCAAAGGGCCCAAAAAACCTAGAAGAAAGATTACTCCCTCTTTCAAACCTCTACTACCCACATCAATGGAAAACCTTAAATAAAATGTGATCTAAAACATCAAACTACAGTTTCCTCCTTATGTGATTGGAATAATTCTTCTGTTAGTCTTGCGTTGCTTTCATCCTCTTACGAATGAGATGAATTTTCTCTGTCGTTCCCTACACCACATTGGGACCAAGAATGGCTATCTTCCCAACCTTCTTCCAGAATAATGAATAATGACAGTATGTCTATTAAAAATTCCAATGGATCCATTTTAATGGAACAATTATAACTATTATTATAAGATAACTCTACTAAATATAGGTGTCATACCCAAGATCCACAAAAGTCCAAGATGCATGCTTTCAACATATCCTCTAACATCTGGATTGTTCATTCCACTGACCCATCTATCATTGTTTGAAAATATGTATTTAGGTGAAAATAAGTTTCAAAATCATTCTGAAATCCCCTTATAACTTATGAGGTAATCCTTGTTATTTCATCCCACATTTTTATTACATAACTTTTTATTCCATTTTACAAACAGAGGATCTTTAAAGTCTAGTGTCTTGGAAAAAATGTACATAATACCAGAAAACATATAACATTATTTTAATCCCCTTAAAAATATTCATGAAATTTTTATCCTAATTACACTTACTACATATCATAACCTAGAGACATACATCAAAGTTAAGGGTGAGAAAGAGGCTCAGTAAAGGAAAACAATTGAAACAATTTACATGTGAACATGAGCGATATCAATAAGAACATGAGAAATATCATAAAGGAATGATAAAGAGGAATATAATAGAAATAATAAATTGGATAATAAATTAAAAATGTGGATAAAACATTTAATTTAATCATTCATAAGAATATAACCATGTTTCATCCCCATGTGTCTTAAAATTTACCAAGGTTATTCACCAAGGCATCATAAAACTTGTCATCTCTATAGATTAATTTATTTATCCAATACATTAGAGAGATATTAAGGTGCACCATTAAAATGTATTTATTTACATGTTATCCACATAGATCATAAAAAAATATTTCATAAATAACCCAAACAGAATAAAATAAATGGGATTCATATCAAAATCGGGACGTTTTAAAAAGTGCTAAAAACATGATTTTTATGTCATATTAAAGACAAGAAAAAGGAAGGTGGGATTCATGTAAGTTATTACCATAATGAAATAGATAATTTTTAAATATATATTAATACCATTAGAGAATAAATAGTTTTGGGTATTCAAAAAATAAAATTATTGAATTTATTGAAATAAAAGATAAATTTTGAGACGAAAATTCTGCAACATAATGACTATGTAACATTGTTTTATAAAAAATTAAAAAAGGGGGGAAATGGTCTCCCACTCATACATAACTCATAATATAGTATGGATACATAATAAAATAGAAATGAGATCATGGTATGGATATTCTAATGACATACCAATAGAAAAGGAACCTTGAAAGAAAAGAAAAGATGCGATTTGTTTTACGAATATTCGGCAGTCTTACGACGTCACTTAAAAATTAAGAAAATGAATTAACGGGAGAAAAATAGTATCTCATCATATGGAAATAAAAATTAAATTAATAAGGATAAATAATATTATACCCCAATATATGAAAATGGAAATTCAAAGACATAACATAAAAAAGTGTTGACTAAAAAAGGAGGGTGAAAGGTTCCCTTACCTTGAAGTGTAACTTCAAAAAACATGAAGGTTGGGACCTTGGGGGGATTGAGAGAACCCTGGGAGGAATATTTGGGATATAAAAAGACCATATTTTCATTTAGGAGTAATTTAGAATGAATATAATAAAAGAATGGGTTGATATTTATAGCAAAAGTGAGGAAATATTTTATTGATTTTCAAGGGACACCTCATTAGTGGTATTTGAAAAACCATGGGCTTGACCATGGTATTTGCACATGGTTTTGGCCACATGGGACACCTCATATCATATTTTAATGTAAAAAAGTTGGCCAGAATTTTTACATCATGATTACCTCAATAATGATGTCATTAAACACACTGAAAATTAAAACTGTATTTTCACTTTTCACCAAAAAACAAAACATTTTATAAAAATATCAGAATTTAACCCCTAGCCTAATATCAATGTTCTGAATTAACAAATGAAATTCATTTTATGAATATAATTTTCAAAATATTTTTAATTTAATTTTATATAAAATCATAATTTATTCCAAAAAAAAACTTTAAAATTATAACTCATTTTATAACACCTTGAGAAATTAATCAAGGTCCCATAAAATTATATTATAACCATAAGACAATAAATTAACAATTTATTATTACACATTATAATAATACATTTATATTTTAAATTATTAAATTAATCATAAAAATTTAATTAAAATATTTATGATATACAAAAATATCAATACTTACACTATGATCTTTTTTTCACTTATAAGATGTCTAAATTGTATTTATACATTTATGGGTGGAGTTTCTATTTTTTGGCTGATTCACTATTCATACTATTCATCATAAATTATGTTTATCTTATTAGACTCTAAATTTATTATGGATTACAATTGTATATGTCTATTTTTTGAAAATCATTTCACATTATTATTTATTTAAAGTATATGAATATTTTACAATACTCTTTTTTTATATTCATCAATAATATGAAACTTTTAAAATTTCATCTTATATTTATTTTGACATTTGAAATTAAAAAATTTTACCATATTAATTTTATTTATATAAATGGATTACACAAAGAAACTAAGGCCTCATTACATAGTCCATTATAATACCTCCATAGGACCTAAGAGTAAGCTGTACAATAATTATAGAATCTTGGGGTGGCTCAGACAACATTGCCCAAGTGGTGGTTTCTATTAGCTTGAACTTATCATGTAGGTTATTTTGTTCAATATTCACATGTTGAATATTAGCTTGGTCTTGGTCCAGAGAGAAGCCTATTGATGCTACCTACTTTCCAAGCTCCAAAATATGGGCTTCGTATGGCCAGAGTCTGCTAGATGAGGTCATCGACTCCTCTTTCTGTATTAATTAACTAATATCACATGTATTTAAAAACAATAATCATAACATTAAGAGTTTATTTTCCAATGGTCATATGGAAAAATGTTCGTAATTAACCAATGGTTATATAATGGTCGAAACCCAAGGGTCTCATTTCAATTATACTCACTTCATTAATAAAATGATATAGTTTTGTTGTGTAAGAATTATATAACACACATTTTTAGGAAACAAAATATTATTCAAAATTATGATTCGTTACATTCTCCCCCCCCCCCTTAATAAATGTTGTCCCATAATTTTCAACTCGTACCCTCATAAGAGAAATGGTGTGGGTACTTCTTCCTTATAAACTCCTCTGGTTCCCACATGGCTTCTTCATGTTTTTGGTTCCTCCAAAACACCTTAAAAAGGTGGATAGTTTTGTTGTGTATAACCTTGTCTCTACGATCCAAGATCTCCATCAGCTTCTCCTCATAAGAGAGGTCATTTTCTATTCATACCACCTCTGGAGGGGTCAGGTGTGTACTTCCTCAAGATGGATATATGGAAGACATCATTAACTTGTGCTAGATTTTGAGGAAGTGCAAGCCGATAGGCAACTGATCCTATGTGATCAAGGATTTCATAGGGGTCAATGTACCTAGAGATGAGCATCCCTTTCTTCCCAAACCTCATGACTCCCTTCCAAGGTGAGATTCAAATAAAGACTTTGTCACCAACATCAAACTCCAAGTCCCTTCAACAGTTGTCAGCATAGCTCTTTTTCTGACTCTGAGCAGCCTTAATGTGTCATTGGATGGCATGAACCTTTTCTATCATCTCTTTTAAAATATCAGGACCAAAAAGCTTTCTCTCACTAGCTTCATACCAACAAGTAGTATTTCTACATTGCTTCCCATATAGAGCTTCATAGGGTGTCATTTTAATGCTCAAATGGAAACTATTATTATATGAGAACTCAACTAGTGGGAGATTTTGATCTCATCCACCCTTAAATTCCATTGATCATGTTATCAGAATGTCCTCAGGTGTTCAAATAGTTCTTTTAGATTGGACATCATTTTGGGGTGATAGATCATACCGAAATTCAATTCGGTGCTCAGAGCATGTTGAATACTTCTCCAGAATTTTGATGTGAACCTTGGATCACGATCAAATATGATAGAAAGTGTAACTCCATGTATCCTTATCAACTCGTTCATATAAATCCTGGAAATATTATCAAGAGTAAAATATTATCGAATATAGATAAAATGGGTATTCATGGTGAGACGGTCCACTATAACTCATATCACATTGTTTCCTTTGGAAGTTCCCAGAAGACTAGTGACAAAGTCCATAGTGATATTATCCCACTTCTATTCTGGTATGGGTAGTGGTTGTAATACCCCTTTAGGAAGTTGTCGCTCATCCTTCACTTGCTGACATACTAGGAACCTTGTAGTGTAGTCTGCAATCTCTCTTTTCATATTATCCCACCAAAAATGATCATGAAGGTCCCTATACATTTTCATGATTTAAGGATGTATAGATAATGTAGATCTATGAGCTTCATCCATCAGCTCCTTATTTATTTTTGGAATAGATGGAAAATATAGTCTTGTATAAATTTTCAGTACACCTTCTTGATCAATATTTATCTTGGAAAACTTTACATCTTTCATAGACTCAAACGTCTTCTATAATAAAGGATCTTCTTTATGAGGTATCTTGATCTTCTATAGTAATGACGGTAGAGAAATCATTTGGGATAGGGTTGATGATGTCCCTTCCCTTATAATTCCCATGTACAACTTTACTAGGTCATTGATCAAAGGATCTCTTTGAATCCTCATCATGGATAGAACAATAGGGTCTTTGCTACTTAATGAATCAAAAACTTTGTTTTCTCTTCTGGGATGATAATGAATTGAGTAATCATAGTATTTAAGAAGTTCCAATCATCTCCTTTGTCTCATATTAAATTCCTTTTTGTGAAAATATACTTTAAACATTGATGGTCTATGTATATATCACATTTCACCTCGTAAAGATAGTGCATCCATATATTCATAGAAAAAACAACTGCAGCCAGCTTAAGATCATTAGTAGGATAGTTCTATTCATGATTCTGAAAATATTTAGATGCATAAGAAATAACCTTGTCATTTTTCATGAGGATGAACCCAATCCCTTTCAAATATGCATCACTAAATATAATGTATCCTTATCCGATTGTGGGAATAGTTAACATGGGTGCAGTAACCAGTATCTTCTTCAGCTCTTGGAAACTTTCCTCAAATTCCTTTTTCCATATGAACCTGACACCTTTTCGAGTTAACTTGGTTAATGTATTATATATTCATGAAAAGTTTTTCACAACCCTCCTATAATATCCCGCTAATCCAAGGAAACTTTGAATCTCAGTTATTGTTATAGGCTAAGGCCACTCCTCTACAACCTTTGTCTTTTCAGGGTCAACTAGGATTCCTTCATTGGTTAGAATGTGAACCAAGAAAGAAACTTGTTGTAACCAAAATTAATATTTTCTAAACTTTCTCAAAATCATCTCCTTCCTCAGAGTTTGAAAAATCACCCATAGATGATCCTCATGCTCCTCGCAATTTTGGAATATATTAGAATATCGTCTATAAAAACTACCACAAATTTATCAAGGTTGTCCTTAATGACTTTATTCATCAAATCCTTAAAAATAAAAGGTGCATTAGTCAGTCCAAAGGGCATAACAACAAACTCATAATGCCCATATCTTGATCAGAATGCGATTTTTGGAATATCTTTCTTCTTCACCCTAAATTGATGATAAATATATCGAAGATTAATATTAGAGATGAATTGAGCCCCATGAAGTTGGTTAAATAAGTCATCAATTCATGGAAGAGGGTATTTTTTCTTTACTGTGATCCTGTTTAGTTCTCTATAATCAATTTATAGACATATTTATCTATCCTTATTCTTCACAAGGAGAATAGGTGCTCTCCAAGGAGACACACTCGGTCGGATAAACTTCTTCTCCAAAAGATCTTGGAGTTGTTTATTTAATTCCTCCAGCTCCACATTTACCATCTTATAAGGAATATTTGATATTGGATGAGATCTAAATATGAGTTAAATGGAGAAATCTACCTCTCTTTCAGGGAGAGATCTAGGTGAATCCTTAGGAAATACGTCAATGTATTCCTAGACAATGGGGACATTTTCTATCCTTATACTCTCATTTCTTTATTTTTATTCACCAATCAAATCCATAAATAAGGATATAAGAGGTTCTTCTAGAAAAATTTCAGGATGAGATATCTCTAATTGGAAGATAACTATAGGTTTTTCTTTCAAGACTACTGATATTTCCTTTCTTATGAATTTTATCTTAGAATTATACTTTGAGATTCAATCCATCCCTAGTATAATGTCGAATTCCAACATGGGAATGGAAAATAGATTTACAATAATATTTTTCTCACTAAAGTAAATACCAGAGTTTCTAAACACTAACAATGATTGGATAATCCCACCAGGAGTACCGACTGATAACTCTATTTTTAGCAATTCAGGGGTTGATTCTAAATTCCTGGAAAACTTAGAGGAAATAGAGGAATGCGTAGAACTAGAATCAAAAAAAGTAAGTTCTAGCATTGAGAGAACAAAAAACGTACCTACCACCACATCATTTGGCACTTCAACTTTAGCTATAGTGATAGAAAAAACATGACCTTTCTCCCTTGTCCTATTATGAGGCTGATGGTGATTCCCCTCCAATGCCCTCAGATTTAGACAATGATTAGAAAAATGACCAAATTTTCCACACTTAAAGCATTGGATGTTAGGTAGGGCCTTCACCATCTTCCCTTTTTCATTAGTGTTTGGGAGTTAAGGCTACGCCTCACTATTATAATTCCACATGATATGACCATCTCTTCGACACTTGTAGCACTTCCTGCTCCCGAGCTAGTAGTTCCCCAAATGCCTCTTTCCACATTTATTATACGTAGTATATTTCACATTCTTTCTTCCTCATCCCTGATCAAAGATCCTCCCAAATATTGGCTCCATTTATCTCTTATTTTCATTAGATTTATGAGACAACTGTGTCTCACCAAACTCCAGTTCGACTTTTATTGAACTCCAAATGATCTCCTCATAGCTATCATGGTCTCAATTGACTAGATTATTTCGCAGATGAGGTCTTATTCCACAATATAATCTATTAACCTTCCCATTATCATCCATGACAAATATTTATGTGTAATAGGAAAGTCTTGTGATGTTTCATAGCTTTCAAAAGATTCATTCTCCTTCTCCTTAAGCCTGAGAAACTCCTTTTCGATTTTTTTTCTCATCGAACGAGGGAAATATTTATTGAAGAAGATCCCTTTGAACTCTTCCCACTCCATAGCTTCAACCTACACTCTTGGCCTCATGTTTTTAATCGGTTCCCACCACTGATCAACTTCTCCCTCTAAGTAGTAAATAGCCATGGTGACCTTCTTTTATTCCGAACAGCATATCACAGAAAAGATCTTCTCGAAAGAGTTAATCCATTATTCAGCAATCAATGAGTCGGTAGATCCAATAAAGGTTGGTGGTCATTGAAGAATAAAGGAATTAATCAAAATTTGTTCCCTTCATGGTGAAATTAGTCTCTTAGGTTGATTCAAGTTATTTCCCATAAGTTGAGTCAGTTTGTTCATCAATTTCATGAAAGTTTCCATTCCAACTTCCATTGAAGGGTCATCAATGCATGGTCCATTGCGGTCACCATTTGAACAGTTCCTCCTATTTCCCTCCATTTTCTAAAAGAATAAAACCTTAGTGAGAAACATATTTCATTTAAAAATATTTTAACTATAAAGGATTTTAATGTCTTAAAACTTCATGCATAAACATATTATTCTTTAACAATAATTACATTTCTCTATAAATCCTTCATAATTATTCATAAAAATCTTTTGATTACCCAAAAATATACCCCAAGAGTGTCAAACTAGGAGTGAGGCAAGGCCATTTGTCGTGCACCAGTTCCCATTAGAGTCCAACTCAAAGCGGTGTTTTTGGGTTTTACCCCTAGATACATCTATTCTAGAGCCACATCCACTTGTTCCCCATCCAGACATAGAATTATTTGTTTAGAAACCACTTACTTAATATTTCACAAAAATACTAGGAAGTTTTACTATTTTTAATCTTTTATATAGGGTTCTTCCTAAATTTTCATGTCCTAATTTCCACAAATAACTATACTATCCATTGATACCAACTATGGCATCCTGCCTTTTTATTACATAACTTTTCATTTCATTTTACAAAGAGAGGATCTTTAATGTATAGTGTCTTGGAAGAAACATACATAATACATGAAAAAATATAAAATTATTTTAATACCCTTGAAGAAATTCTTGAAAATTTCATCCTATGTACACTTAATGCATCTCATAACCTAGAGACATACATCAAAGGAAAAGTTGAGTAGATGGCCCAGTAAGGGAAAACAAGTGAAACAGTTTACATGTGAACTTGTGCGATATCAATAATAACATGAGAAATATCATAAAGGAACAATAAAGAGGCATATCATAGAAATAATAACTTGATTCATAACATGAAAATTTGTATACAACATTTAATTTAGATATTCATAAGCATATCACCAAGGTCTATCCTCAATGTGTCATAAAAATTACCAAGGTTATTCACCATGGCATCATAAAACTTATCATCTCAAGAGATTAATTTCTTTACACAATGAATTGGAGCGCTATCAGGCAGAACCCTTAATATAAATATATTTTCATGTGAGTTACATATATCATAATAAAAAATTTCATAAATAACCCAAAAAGAATAAAATAAATTCGGTTCATATCAAAATTATGACATTTTAAAAAGTGCTCAAAAACATGATTTTTATGTAATTTTAAACCCATGTAAAAGGAATGAGGATTTAATGTATGTTATTCCCAAAATTAAATTGATAATTTTGACATATATATTAATAAACATTGATAATAAATAGGTTTGGGTATTCAAAAAATAAAATGAATGAATTTCTTGAAATAAAATGTAAGTTTTGAGAAAAAAATTATGCAGCATAACAGCTCTGTAACATGGTTTTAGAAAATATTAAAAAGAGAGGGGAAAAGGGTCACTGACTAATAAATAACTCATAATATAGTATGGAGACATAAATAAATAAAAATTAGACCATGGTATGGATATTTGAATGACATACCACATGAAAAGGAATCTTTAAAGAAAAGAGATGATGTGATTTCTTTTTCAAAAATTTGGTAGCCTAACGGCGTCAATTAAAATTTTAGAAAATGAATTGATAAGATAAAAAATGGTATATCATCATATGGAAAAAAGGACAGAAATAATGATACATAATATCATACCACAACATATGAAAATGAAAATTTAAATACATAACATAAAAGAAGTGTTGACTAAAAAAGGAGGGTGAAAGGTTCCCTTACCTTGAAGAGTAACCTCAAAAAACATGAATGTTGGGACCTTGGGGGGGTTTAAGGGAACCTTGGTATGACTATTTAGGAGGTAAAAATAACATAGATTTATTTATTAGGAATTTTGAATGAATGGAATAAATTAATGAGTTGGTATTTATAACAAATATGAGGGAATATTTTATTAATTTCCAAGGGACACCTCATTGGTTGTATTTGAAAAAATAGGGGTTTTCCCATGGTATTTTCCCATAGTTTTGTCCAATTAGAACACCTAATATCATATTTTAATATACACAAGTCATCCGAAATTATTGAATCATGATTACATCATTAATGATTTCATTAAACACACTTAAACTCAAAATTGTATTTTCACTATTAACCAAAAAACAAAACATTTTATAAAAATCTCATAAATTCACCCTAACCTAATATCGATGTTATAAATTAAAAAATGAACTCCATTTTATGAAAATAATTTTCTAAATATTTTTAATTTAATTTTGAAATAAATTCATAATTTATTCGAAAAAATAACTTTAAAACTATAACTCATTTTATAACACCTTGATAAATTAATCAAGGTGCCCTAAAATTATCTTATAACCACAAAAAAAATTAATTAAGAATTTAAGATTACATTTTATGAAAATAAATTTCTATTTTAAATTATTAAATTAATCATAAAATTGTAATTAAAATATCTATGTCATACAAAAATACCAATACTTACACTATGATTGTTTTTCAATTATAAGATGTCTAAATTGTATTTACACATTTATGGGTGGAGTTTCTATTTTTTGGCCGATTTACTATTCATTACTATTCATTACTATTCATACGGGTATGTTACTATTCATCAAAAATTATTTTTGTCTTATCAAACTCTAAATGTTTTACTGATCATAATCATATATGTCCTTTTTTTTGAAAATCATTTCATATTATTATTTATTTAAAGTATAAAAATATTTGACAATACTCTTTTTTTATATTCATCAATAATATGAAACCTCTAAAATTTCATCCTCTATTTATTTTGACATTTGAAATTCGAAAAATTTACCATATTGATTTTATTTATACAAAAGGATTACACAAAGTAAATAAGGCCTCGTTACATAGCCCCTTATAACACCGGTATAGGCCCTAAGAGTAAGGTGTGAAATTGTGATAGAATATTGGGGTAGCTTGGACAACATTGGATTAGTTGTGATTTTTATAATCTTGAACTTCTCCTGTAGGTGATTCCATTCAAGATTTTCATGTTGAAAATCAACTTGGGTTTGGTCCAGAGCAAAGCCTAGTGACGCTACCTCCTTTCCAAGCCCCGATAGATGGGCTTCATATGGCTTGAGTATACTGTATGAGGCCATCGACTCCTCTTTACATATTAATTAACCATGATCAATTGTATTTATAAACAATAATAATAGCTTTAAGAGTTTAGTTTCCAATGATCATATGGACCAACAGTCATAATTAACCAATTGTTATATAATGGTCAAAACCCAAGGGTCTCATTTCAATTATACTCACTTCATTAATAAAAGGATATAGTTTTGTTGTGTAATAATTATATAACACACATTTTTCGGAAACAAAATATTTTTAAAAAGTTTGGTTCATTACACGTGTGTCCCGATCCAAGATAATGGACCTCAAGACACCATGTAACATCACCACCTTGTCCACATACATCTTAGTCATGGCATACACTATGATCAAATCCTTGATCACTAAGAAGTGGGACAATTTTTTCAATCAGAAAACTACCAACCAGGTATAATCACAACCTCCCTATGTTCTTGTATCCCTATGAAGAAATCCATCATTATTTTATCCCATTTCCACTCAAGAACTTCCAAGAGTTGCAACAAACCACCAAGAATGCGATGCTCAACCTTTACCTACTGGAAAACCAATCACCTCACCACAAACTCTACCACTTCCCACTTCATAATGGGACACCAAAACTAAATCCTCATTCCATGGTACATCTTATAAATTCCAGGGTGTACATCCAAAGGTGATCTATGGGACTCACGAATAAATCCCTAGCGCATTGCTACCAGAAAAAATAACCTTCCTCAAAATAACATATGGTTCCAACCATCCTCCATCCATACCTGTAGAGCATCACCATGGCCAACGTGATCATGTGTCACCTCTACCTCTAATTCTCCCCAGTGAGACTCCTCCACCTGCTACGTCATAGAATATTGCACATTCATCTAAAACAAATAGCCTCTACCACCATCCACTCTTTCATTTATGTGCAAGGATTCCAATGTAACATCCCGATTCTGGATACTGCCCAAGTGTGACCCGTATCCAGTTGGTCACTTACCTAAAGCACATTTCCCCAGATGCCAGAGGTTGCAGAATAGAAAGGAGGTCTATGGTCTAACAGGGGGGAATCTATACCCTCATAGGTAGAGTATACATAGCGGAATAACAAATAACAAACAAAAGTGAAAGCAGTAATACCATGCAATAGAAGTAAACAGTGGAAGACTGATAGTATAAACAATTGTAGCATATATATAAATGATTCATGTCACATTTGTCTAGGAAATTGTTCAAATAATTCACAATGATGTAAATACAATACTAAAATCAAGGTACGAAAAAGCAATAAACTCCAATAGCATTGCAAGCCTCAGCTTGGTCCCATGATCTCCAAATCCAACAGTAATCAAGTACCTGATGAAGAAGGTAGAATTCCCTTATCTACACCTACAACAATATAATCTATTTAGGCCCAGAAGAATGACCCAAATAGGTTTTGAGATAAATCCTTGTGGGAAACCACCAAAAAATATGTTCTTGACAGCCAGTGAAGGTATATAGCAGGCAATATGCATAAATGAAGCAATAAACAAGGAATTACTAAAAATTAAACAATACTACAGTTTTAAATTACATTCATTTTCATTTATAAATTATTCAAACTATTGAATAATGTAACCATGGGATATAGCCTAAGCTCTGTACCCCCTACATAATAGTAACAACAGATGTCTCAGAAGTCCATCTAAACAACCAATTAAGACCGAGTCCAAGATTGTTCTTTGGATTGGCAGACTCATCACAAGAACAATCAATCATTCATAACAACCCTCTGGCAAAGATCTCAAGGTCTAACCCATTTGGTTTAAACATAGCACTAATGATTTCAAACAACCACCTGGGAATCTCTCACAGTCAATACCCCTAGGTCTACATGGCATCAATATTTTATACACTTCCTCTGGGTAGCTATCATGGCCAATACCCCATGGTTCAACTTATTATAAATAATCATAAACAACCTCATGTTATCTCTCACGATCAATACCCCCTCGATCAATGTCTACATCAAGTCTCTCATAGTCCTATGTAAATAAACATAGAAACCCCCACAGTTTTCATAGTCCAAGGCTCTCAGGTTCCATTGGAATATTAGTGTGCATATCATAACAAGGCAACACATGTAATCTATAACTACTGCATGGATAAAATTCTCAAGCATAACACATGAAATTCATATAATCAATCAAATCCATCCTAAAAAAATCAAGGCATGAAAAACAAGGTATGCCTCATAGGCAACCAAGTACAAATGACTCTAATCATTCAAACTAGAGAAACACACCCATGGGTGTCCTGTAAACAATGAATAAAACCTTACTCATATTCTACAACCCCTTTTCAATCAATTAAACTATATCAAGTATATAATAGGGATAAAATCCAAAACACACAATACCCCAAACATGGGTATTTATCACTTTAATCATATATAATCCAAAGACAACCAAATCAAGGCACAAACCACCTACCTTGATGATGGGAGGTCACTATAGTTTAACATCATTCCTTGAATCATCCTAGAATGATGTAGATATACAAAAAGGTTAAAATCGGTCAACCTTGGATAACTCAAGAGAGAGGATCAAGACGAAGAGAGAACTCACCGGTGGGAATCCAACGCACCCAGCGGCGTCTCGATCAGAGCTCAGATAGAGAATCAATGGCTAAGACATTCATCGTCGCTCTCAATCGCTCCAAGATGAACCAAGATTAGAAGAATTGTTTTCTAGAGATGAAAAGTGACCCCACTCCGACCCATAAGATAAAAATAAAATTACATTTCATGTTTATTTAATGTACACTCCGTGTACTAGCCTCAATCAGCCCCCTCATTAGGCAGTCTGCCATGTCACCCAAACGACCATGTACTCAGCCGTTAGATGGCCAGTACACAACTACATGAAGAAACTCGGTACATGGAATGTACTCAAAAGTACACAACATGTACTCAAAAGTACACAATGTGTACATAGAAAATTTCCAAATCTTCATTTTTCCTAAAAAACCCTAAAGAAAGATCCATAACTAAAATGAATATTCAGGTTCATACATCAAAATCCTCTGTTTATCTCCATGAATCCTCAGAATCCCGAACAATACCCTTATATGACTTATTGCTCAAAGCATCAGCCACAAAATTCCCTTTTCTTCAGTTGTAAGAGATCTCAAAATCATAATCCTAAAGAAACTGCATCCGCCTCCTCTACCTCAAGTTCTGATCACACTGTTAAAATATATTCCTCATGATCTTGAGATCTATAAAGACCAGAAAGCGCTCCCTAATGAGGTAATGCCACAAAAAATTCAATTTGAACACAAATTTTGTTGTATATAGATCATAGGTGGCATAGATATGCTCATGGGGATGTAACTACCTATACCCATAAGATATCACTACCTTCTTCTGCATCAAGATGCGCCCTAATCCCAGAAGGGAAGTGTGACAAAACACCTCAAACATCACCCCATCCTCAAGAAACTAGAGCACTGGAGCACTAACCAACTTTCCCTTCAGGTAACTGAATGATACCTAATACTGATCACTCTACATAAAAGTTTGGTCTTACCTATTCAAATCTATCAATGGGTTGCAACTCGAGAGAAATATAGTACAAATATCCAATAATAGCATGTGATACCAAATAAATTGTGAACCTCTACCACATTCTTGGGTTATTCCCAAGAAAAAAACTACTTCAACCATAGAATGGTCTACTGTCACACCCTACTGATATATGACATGCCTAAAGAAATGCACCTATTGTGTCCAGAACTTAAACTTGGTCAACTTTCCATAAATCTGGTGGCACCGAAGAACATGAAAGATAGTTTTGAGATTCTTAGAATGCTCTTCCTTGAACTTCATATAGATTAGGATATCATTAATGAATATGATGGATAACTGATCCAAGAACTCACGAAACAATCTGTTCATAAGCCCCATGAACAAAACTGGTGCATTTGTAACACCTAATGGAATGACTGCAAACTCTAAGTCCCCATACCTACATTTGAAAGAATTATTCAAGATATCCCCTTCCTCACCCTAAACTATTTATATCTAGACTATAAATAAATCATAGAAAATAAACTCTCCCCTATGAGATGGTCTAAAAGATTATCTATACTTTGAAGAGGGTAACGGTTTATTATTGTCAATTGATTCAACTTTTGGTGGTCTATACATAGCCTGAGACTACCACCCGCCTTCTTAGAAAACAACACTAGATCACCCCATGGAAACATTGGGCCGAATAAAACTCTTCTACATCATATCATCTATTTGAATCCTTAACCCCCAAAACATATAAGGTTCAATCTGATAAGGATCCATCAAAATTAGAGAAGCATCGGGCTAATAATCTATACCGAACTCAACATTGTGTCAAAGGGGTAGCATCACAACCTCCTCAGGAAAAACATTAAAGGACTCCCCAACAACTCTAGTAACCTTTACCATCCTAACATCTATTGATTCCCCCAAAAAGTCATCCAACGAGGAATAAAGTGGCTCCAAACACTGACTATCCACTTGACAAATCCACTCACCAATGAAAACCACATGCATCCATCCATATCTAAGAACAAATATCTCCTCTAGAATCAATCAATAAAATAATGTATAGAATACAATCAGTATATGTCAAGGATGAAATCATATGGCTGCATCTATATTAAGTAAATATCCCCATAGGACTGATGTGGCCCCATCATCAGTCTACACCCCCGTCACACATCAAACAAGATGGTATTTCCTCTGAAAAGCGTAGTCAACACCAGGGGTATGGAAATCCTCTCTACATCTAGTCCCATATAATGGTATAGAGTGGGTTAATTAAAGGAGTTTGAATCTCCCAAATCAAACAAATCACAAACAAGAGTACTAAACAAACTGATCATACCTCTGACGATCTCTGACCCCTCTAGAACTGATACTTCCACTGTGTGAAACCGACCATGACTAACTCCTATACCTCTATAATGACTCTCACCTCCACATACATGCTTGGGTCACTGTCCTTAAACATGAGGAATATCCTAAGGTCATCCTCTACCTACTCTATTTCCCCTTAGTGGAGCATAAGTTTTCTACCCTAATTGCTAAAACCACCTCACTAGTAACTGCTATAGATAATGGCATTGAACCTATCCACCTCCACTAAATTGAGATCGAGTAGCCATTGGGAATTGTTCGTAATGATGTACATCAAGCCCATAGAAGAAACACATCATCCTCAACCCCACAGGAATGGCACGAAAACCAGAAGTTTGAAAGGGAAGATGCCGAGATCGATTATCAGCTGGTCAAAACCTCAATTGTCTTGGAACCTGAGACCTTCCACTAACAAATCTTCCCCTTGAATAATCCTATCAGTTCCCTTCCTGAGGTAAACCTCCTCGTGAGTTAATTTTTCTATCTACTGTCCCTTATTCTGATCCTCCAGATACATTAGGGACATAAAAGGAGTTATTTCTTACTAGAGAGAAGGATAGAGTTCCTTCTCAAGATGTCTCGCACAAGACTCCTCATATAGAAAAAAATCTGGTATAAAATGAAGAATATCTTTGAACCTGATTCCCAACTCCCACACTGACATACACCCCTACTGAAGATAAATAAGCTTATGCCTCTTCACTGCATTCATGGTCGATGAAAGGAACTCTTCCCGGAACTCCTTCTGGAATTCTACCCACAAAATGTATTCTTCCTTATGGTCTCCTAGATATAGAATCCACCAAGGATTTATATATCCTCATATAAGACTGACTACCAAAGGAACCCAGTCCTCCATCGTGGCTGAAATCCAAATAAAAGTGATCTCATGCTCCTTCAGCCAACTCTTTGCCTATACATCTGAAACATTTCCCTCATACATTCCCAAACCATATCACTGGAAAGCACACAATATCCTCTTCCACTGATCATCCTCGTCAACCGAATCAACCCTACGATGATCAACCAGATCATCCTATTGAACCTATACAATTTTAGTCACATGCGCATGGTGAAAAGGATCCATGGATGAAAGGAAAAAAATATTTCCTAATCCTGATAGTGTAGAGATTTATTATGATTAGTTTCAATTCATTTTATTTTTTTCATCCATTTTAACCTTCCCAAAACTAACTAATTCAAACAAGAACACAAGTCACCATGATGCATGTACCTTTCCTAGGTCTATACACTGTAAGAATTTCCATCTCACTTGGTTGTTCAATAAGCTCAGAGTTTGTGCACTGGATCATGGGGGGCCTAAAATCCCATATCCAAGCTAGTCTCCCTCACCTATGTCACACACCATGGTCAACTGGCACTATTGTCATACCAACCCATGCATTCCACACTATTCCTAACTCCAAACTCCATCATATCTCTCAACCATCACCTTTGATACCACAATATCAGGACCCCATCCCTCCAAATATATCACAATGAGGGGAGAGAAGTAATTACCCCCAAGTCCTGCCTCTAGTAGGCCCTGGGTTGGTGACTAGCACCAAGGGTGTAAAAAACTCACAATATGGGAGGGATTTCCCTTTATAAGAAAACAATATTGTGAGATAGAATTAATCATCAACAAAAACTCTATGAAATAATATAAAAGAGAAACACAAACCATCCCACAAGCATGTATAAATAGTAATGATATAAAAAAAATCTCCAGAGTAAATACCCTAAAAGTAAAGCTAATGAAATGACACAACAACTATTAAGGATCCAAGTTGCTAAGGTCCATCATGGTCTATGAAATCCTACTTGAAACCTAAAAATAGTTTTATATATGTATGGTGAGCATACAAGTGTACTTAGTAGGAAAACCAAAGTCTCTCATGCACATGTGAAAGAAGTATACTAATACACCTATGAGAAAATAGCATAACCAAACATCACCTAAACATGCATACTAATCATCCCAACCTCACTAAGTCATGCTCAACAAATAATGCACATCAAGTAATATAATATAAAGTAAATCACATCGATGCTAGGGTACCCCGCACCACTTTCCCACTCATTAGCCACTCTCACACCCCAACAAAAAATGTCTTGGATCTCCCACCTATTTTTAATATACCACATTACATCCCGCCTACGTACACCTAGGCCTCACAACACATTCTTCCCACATACACCTGGGCCTCACAACACATCCCTACCGCACACACCTGGGCCTCATAACACATCCCGCCCGCACAAACATAGGCCTCACAACACATCCCTCCCACACACACTTGGACGTCACAACACATCACTTCTCATCCCAAATACACATGGGAAAGAACATCAAAACTCATCCCAAAGACAGTTGGGACACCACACGACAACTCATCTGAAATACTCCTAGGTACCACATCTCATCACATCCTGCCTGAAGAAGCTTGGGTTGTCATCTCCTGGAAGAGGGAGAAAGGAAAAGTGGGAGGGAATCAATCCATCCTCCCACAAGGATGTTGGGAAAGACACCCATATTTTCCAATGTAGGTGTTCATCACATAGTGCTCAACATGGGTAGGGTGCATATAGAATAAAAATAATATATAGTGTATACATATGTATAGAAAAAGAATGTGAGACCAACCTATGGGTTTAGAAAAAAATCACTAACCAACACATGAATTTTACACTTTGTTGCTACCTCAAAATGCATAACAGCACACATCATGCCAGAAACCCCATTTCACATTTCCAACCAATTCCATCTAATCACCCCTTTCTTTTCATTACTTAGTATCAACCATATTTAATCACACAAATCATCATTTAATTATTCATTTATAATTTTCATTCTATTAACCAAAAAAACCCAAGTCATTTCCTAAACTATTAATCATTTATTCCATCACTACTCAGGCATCTAGAACAAAGCAACCATATATCACAAGAAATATGTCACCCCCAACAAACATACCTTTCTTCCCCAAAACCACAACCAAACAAACACCACCTCACCATCCCAAAAGTATGGCCTGAAAACCATTATCCCCACAATCCTCAACCACACATCTTCATCCCAAAAGCATGGACACACACACCACAACATGTTAAGATCATTTTTCAGATTTACAAGGGGATTTTATCACATTCCACATTATTTCTTTCGGGAATTATCACAAAAGTCTAAATCCTAGGGCAACTATTTTATTATCCAAATATATTTGGTTAACAAATTTCCATTTAGGGTGATACTAAACAATTAAAAATAAAACAAAAATCACAGCACACAAATCCAATGAAAAAAAATCACCCAAGGGCCACAATTTTCAGTAGGGAATCATACTTATTCAATCAACAATATTGTAATAACGTCAAAGCTGTAAAAGCATGCAAATCAAACCCATTTACCCTTCAATTTAAATTAAATTAATTCTTTATATTTAATTAAGTCATCACAACCATACCCCATAGGTAAACTAAATAATACCCCTCCCACATGATACACAATAAAGATAAATGAGATAAATCCTATGTCAAATAAGTTTTTCCAACTCGTTTTGTGCTGAAGGGTGAAGAAGAATGTCGGCGAACCACAACCACACCATGAGAACCACATATTAACCTATACCGCACCATGGATCCATCAAAACAAAACCAAAAATCATAACCCAATCCAAATCATACCACTATAGGAAAACTCCAAAGAATAATGGAAGGAAATGGGAGATAGAAAGATGATAACTCACCACATATCAAAGATGGAATACCCAGGATTGATCCCCATAAAAAGGAATCTAAAAACGAAAAAGGATAAGGTCATTGAATGCCTAAAATGAGATAAAATATTTAGTTTTTTGGGTTTGGGAAAAACTCAAGTGGAAACTATACAACATTAAGGAATTATATTACGTGTAATCACCTTTCACTTCTGGTAATCTCAGGATTCTAGGTTCTACCAAAAAACACATAAAATTTTTATTATTTAACCCAAAAAACTAAACATCGTGAATCGACCCTAGATAATCCATGAAACCAAATTTCATGTCGTGTAATACACTTACATGATAGCAGTTTTACTGCACCTCCATCTTCCACAAAAAACTCATAGAACCACTCCTAAACACCTCCAAAACTAAAAACCAACAAAGTAACAGACCGAGAAGGCATAAAACGTTACAAGAATCTTGGTAGAGGTTGGGGAACCCTGAAAGAGTTCCAGTTAAAGAGGATCAATGATGGTATAGGCAACACAAAAGAGTTCTAGTGAAGGAATGGAATAGTGACTCAAGCCTCTGACACATATTATTATATAATTTTTAACATGAACATCTATTAATTAAAACCCAAAGATCATGAGTCCTAGTGCCTTTAGAAGACTAGGTTTATAATACATCAAAGTGGGGGGAAAATAAAACTTCTTTATTTTATTCTCCGTAATGAGTTCCTAAATCCTTACGGGCTCTTAAAACTACATGGGATAACTTGAGAAATACATAGTCAAAATGGGTGCACTAAAATTTCCAGTAAGGGAATAAACATGATAATAAATCATAACTTATGAGTCACAAATATAACATGATATCATAAAAGAGAATGCTGAAGAGAAATCACATTGAATCATAACATAAATAACATTGTATCATAAGATCACGACATCATTAAAAATGTGGTAGAAACATATAACATAACATAAACATGAGTAAAGGATAACTTTCTAGACAATATAACATGGTGGAAAAATTCCCATAACGGATTAGGTTTCCTCCATAATCCCATACATGATACCTCATGAGACTAAATCTATACCCAATGTATTGGAGGGCAATCTTGGTGCACCCATCATCACTTTTTCATGATTATGTGCATCATAAAACAAAAAATAATTATATGTCGTAAACATAAGAATTACCCATGGAAAGAAAATGGGTTGTATAATATTGTCTCATATCCTAATGAAAGAAAAATGGGTTCCATTTAAAATATTAAATGGAATAATTCTTGTGAAAAATACCCTTTTAATTTGAAATCACTTCTTCAAAATTTAAAAAATTTCAAAATATTATAGAAAACATTATATTTAAAAAAACCAAGTAAATTTATAAAGGATTGTTCAAATAATTGAGTGTTCATGATGGTGGATAATTCTATACATGTTGTATAAGTTAAAAAATATTCATTTCACACTATTGTAAAAGGCTAAAATGTCCCTTATTTAAAAAATGATAACAATATTCCTTTCAAAACATTTTTTAAAAATTCCAAAATGGGTAAATATTTCTTTGATAAATTATTTTGAGAATTTATAAAATAATCCTGAATTTTTTTTATAAAACATGGATATTGAAGAAGAAGGATTTTCGGTTGAAGAGATAAATAAAGTTAGCTTTTCTTAAAAACATTTTCTCAGTTATTTTATGTTACAAAGAGAGGGAAATAGATCTAATATTTAAAAATTTCATGAATAACCATAGGATAAAAAAATTAAATGGTTTTATTAGATAATGATCAAATAATTACCTTCAATGGAAAATCAAGAATAAATATTCCTGATTAAAAAGAGGTTGAAACATAAACTCACACCACTTTGGTAACATTTAAATCATAACCCTCATGAATGAAGTAAATGAATTATAACATAAAATAGAATTAAGTATGAAGTATTAATAATATAATATGAAAAGTGGTAGTATATACACCATTTAAAATAAATTAGGTGCAGAAAAGAACATGTGTCTAAAGAAGGATGTTTTAAGATGAAACTCTTTCTTAGAGTACAGAATTTATCATGTATGTATTTTATCTCTTGTATAATAAAATTATATCAATTATTTTTTTCTTAATAACCTTTTCTGTGTTTAATCCCTTATACATAAACCATTTACTTAATTTATTTGAATGATGTAGTTTAATTACTTAATCTGTTATGTCCATGTTGAGTGTTTTGAGGATTTTTAGCTCATAATTTCAAAATGGAATTGGTGTGTAGACTATCCCCATTGTTCCATGAAAATAAACCACTTCATCCCATATTAGTGTGTGAGAGGAAGATTAAATGATAAGTGTCAACACACCTATCTCTCTTTTGAGCCTTCCAACTAATGATGCACATGTGGATCACTAGAGCATAATCAACTTGTTGTTATGCATTATCTAACTAGTCTCACTATACTAAGAGTCGCATGGAATGTTACCCATTCTGTAATTTGTTGGATACATATTCCATTGAACTGGTTCTCTATACTCGATTGGTCACATGTCCTCAAGTGAATTTCCCCAAACTCCATAGGCTACCAAATAGAAATGATGTCCTAGGTTGTGATAGTGGGGAAACTATGCCCTCATTGGAAAACTGTAACACAACAGAACAATAATATACAATAGCGGAAGTAGTAAGTACCATACAACTAAAACAACAACAAAAGGCTGATAATAAAGATAACCAGAAGTCATAACATACAAAAGATGATGCTTATAGTCACATTTTATAAGATAAAAACCAAAACAGGATACACTGCAGTCAGATAAAAAATAAAATACCACAGTAAAGAAATAAAAAAATAAAACTCAAAAGCATCACAAGCCTCAGCATGGTCCCATGCTCTTCTTCTCCTAAATGGAAAATCAAGTACCTGTAGAAGGTATCTTGCCTTTATGGACACCCACAACAATATAATTTTTTTGGGACCAAAAGCCTGACCCGAACATGGTGTGAGAAATAAATCCTAGTAGGAAACCACCCAAGATCTATGCCTATATTTCAATGAGTATATGTAATAGGTAGTGCACAAAATGAAAAAGTAGTAAACTAGAAAGTACTGAAAAGTAATCAATCCCACAAGTCATGATTCCATTTATATTCAGTCCATGTTCATCAAAAAAATTGATTACATTGAATTGTAAACATCTCGAGATATGGCTGGTAAAGTCCCAAGTTTTTTAACAGGGTTAAAATATGAAGTGTGTTAAACTATTTTGGTTTATCGATGGGTTGTTTTATTTAAACCGAGCTCCAGAACTTTTTTCCGAGTGTTGAAACACTTAAAGGCGTCGATTTTGGAATTGGTTAAATAACCAATAATTTTTACGGGTGTCCCAATGAGTCTCGGGAGAATCGAATCCAGAGAATTCCACTTTAAAGGATCTGTACGGAGTGTACATAGTTGCAGTCCAACCCGTGTAGTTTACCCAGTTTAATAGTTTATTTAATTTAATTAAATATTGTTAAATGATAGTTTTTTAAAATAAAAGAAAGTGTTTATAATAATAATAATGTTATTATTATTATTATTATTATAGAATTCATTAAAAAAAATTTATGTTAACATATTTTTAATTGAATAATTAATGGGGAGTAAAATTTATGTGAAATTAAATGAGGAGTTCTAGATTTAATGAAGATGTGTTTAATTAAATAAGGAGTTTCAGAATTAATAACGAAGATTTTTTATTTAACATAGGTGTTGGGTTTTATCTAAGGTTTAATAATAATAATGGGATTATTATTATTATGGTTTTATGAGTATAATAATAATTATTAATTAGGATTGTTATTATTATTATGAAGAATAATAATAATGTATTTTGGGTTTTTTAATTAAATCCAAGGAAAAGGGGGATTTAATTAATTGTTGTGAAACAGTGGTTTTATATAATCAAATTGAGCTAAACAGAATTTAATTAAATGATGTGTAGTGGGGATTTTTGGATTTTATCAAAGAAGCACTTTATTTGATGATAATAATAATGATTGTTATTATTATGGCAGTTTCATTAATTTAATTTGAGGTTGAAATGAATATAATTAAATGAGTTTTTTGGGGTTTCATTTAATTAAATTCAATGTCAATAGGAATTTAATTAATCACTATGAAGAGAAGGTTTTATTTAATTAATTTGTGTTCAGATAATTAATTAAATAATTATGAGTATGAGTTTTTAATTTAATTTAATTGTATTGAGAGAATTTAATTAAATAACAAAGAGTGGGGAATTTATTTAATTAAATTCTTTGAATGAATTTAATTAAATAATGGGTTAATGAGGAGTCAGTTGTTATCAACGAAGGGTAATATTAAAAGAAATGTAAATGAGGAGTTGAGTGTTACCAAAGAAGTGTAATATTAAATGGTAATATTAAATAAGGAATAAATATGGAGTTGAGATTAATATAATTAAATCTAAGGTAATGAGGAATCTAATTAATTGTTGTGAAATAGATGTTTTATTTAATTAAATTCATGGTTAAGTTTAATTTGAAATTTCTTTTGGGCCATTTTAAATGTAGATATCGGGTTGTACATGTTTATTCAAATCGTGTGGGTGATCTACACAGATACCTGGTTTTTAAAATGTTTTTTTATTTAATTTAAAAAAAATAAATATTTAATAATAATAATAAGGATGTAATTATTATTATTGTATTTATTTAATATTAAAAAATGTTACAAGAATTTAATTGGATGATTAATGGGGGATTTCAGAATTAATTATGAAATATTTATTTAAAGGTTAATTAATGAAGAAACGTTATATTAAATGAGAATAATAAATGTTATTATTATTGTATTATATCGATTTGTTTAATAGGGTATTAACTAGTTTATTGAGAGAGAATGAAGGATGAGGTGCATTGTAGGATCATCGACACGCACCAGGCCACCACCCCCCTATGAGGCACACTACACCCCACTTTTCGGTTCCTCTTCATGTGCTCAAATCATTTTGGTGTCTTCATGAATATAGTCTGCCTCGTCAAGGTGAGTCTGTCTGTGTATGTTTCGTGATTTGCATCGGCTGTTTGACTCCTCTCTTGCCTTGTTTTCTCATCCAAAACCCTAAGGCTCGAGTTTGATTAGGTTTTACTGTTTCTTTGGTTCTAGGGTTCTACAATGGGCTCCTCTAGACCCCTTGGTCTATTTATTGATAATTGTTTCAAAGGATGAAGCATTTAGGCTCAGTTTCAGTTCATCACCGTCATTTTCAGGTAAGTATTTAAACCTATTATTTGGTTTCACACCCTATGATTTGGATGCTTGTGGTTTTTTGTGTTGCAGTTAATATTTTGGGTGTGTGTTGGTCCCCACCACACTAATTTTATGGGTGCCAGTTATGGTGTGTATGTGAAAATATGTTCCACTTGCACCTAGTTTCTACCAAGTAAATCAAGGGGCTGTGTATTCAATCTGGTTCCACCCAAAGGTACGGTCCATTTTACATATTCTCAATTTTATAAATGCATTAATAAATTGCTTATTGTACTTTTATTAGAAATTTAATCCATGCAGTGAGGTATTTATTTTGAATTCCTCAGAATGTGAATTTATCATGTTCAATGATTTAAAATGCTAAATGTCATAAGTGTTTGGTGTGATAAGTAATATCAATATTTTGAAATAAAACCCCTCGATCGAGGTGCACTTCCTTCAAACTAAAAATTTGTGCTCGTGTTATATCATGTTTTCTTGTGGTTTGTGTTTTCCACATATCTTTCCATTAGTACTGATATATGAAGGGATGATGCAGTGGAATGAATATTTAATTAATGAATTAATTAAGGGATGTTGACCATGTTGAAACATGTTAATTAATTGTGAATTAATTAAATGGAAATGATGTGATAAATTAACTTTTTTTTAAATTAATTGATATGATAAGTCATTTCGGATAAATTGATGTAATTAATGTTGAATTAATTATGTGCTTTTGTAGTAATTGATTTAAATGATTAATTTTGGAAATTAATTACGGAGAGATAAGTTTTAGATTAATATAATTAATTTTTTTTGGAAAATTAATTATGGGAAGTGATTTGTTTCATAGATTAATTAATTGAAGGATTAATTAATGGTAATGTGTACTTAGTTAATATTTTCATTAACTAATAGTTTTGGTATATTTAACAAATTTATTTGAATTGTAAGGGAATAAGGATAATTGATTGGTAAATTAATTATCATGTTTTTGGTTAAGGAATTTGTATAATTAAAAGTTGAGTTAATTATCTGGTTGACTTGATTATGGTTAAAAATAATTAATTGTTAATTAATTGTTAATTATTGATATGTTTAATGGTTAATTAATTGTATAATTATTTCATGGGAGTTTTATGTTGTTAATTAGTTGTTAAATTAATTAACAGATTTGATTAAATAATTTATGAATTAATTAATGGATGGTTTTGGGGTGTTATATAGGGCGTTCTTCAGCAATGATAAATATATATGTATGATTGATAAACAGGATGTGAGATAGGGACTGATGCTCCAAATACCCATGGGGTAAAAGACATGGCGTTCTACACCCATCTTGCATGAAAATATTCTTTTATGGGACATGGAATTATGCTCTAAATACCCATGGATTGTGAGACATGGACTGATGCTCCAAATACTCATGAGGTTGCTAAACATGATGTTATACACCCATGAATTGACAATGGACTATGGATCCAATTGGTCATACATGAATTGAATTAAATGGTTAATGAAATCCGGTGTGATTTAATGATTTGTGATTGAATATGGAAAATGGTTCAGACCCCGGCACGTCCGAGGTAGGTATTGAGATACAGGTGTCTAGGGGAACCCATGGATTTATGCAATTAAATAAATAATATCAATTAATGTGGATTATATAATTTAACGAGGCTTGAATAATTGATAATTGAAATTGAATGTGTGATGATTGTTGTGTATGCCTGACAAATGTAAAATACAGGTTCAAACACTAGTTGAGGGCTGAAGAAGGTACTTGGATATGTAGTTACATTGTACTGCTTACTTTATTTATGCATGCCTTAACATTGTTTAAATTATTTATTGATTTTCTAGATTTGGGGTAGACACTGGTGGTCTCGACCTACTGAGAATTATGTCTCACACCCTACTCTAGCAACCATTGCACTGGAGAACCCATGTAGATTCTATTTGGTTGCAGTATTGTGTTGTTTTCATATACTTGGGAGATAAGAGAAGAGGATCGAGCTGAATCTCGGGATGCTTGAAGAGATCGCCCTCGGGGATTGGGTCATAATTTATTTATTTATTTATTGATATGTAATGCATGATGTATTGTGTATCCCTTTCATAATTGTACCATAATAATATGATTGCATTGTATAACATTGTCATCAGCCATTTTGTTTTAAACAATATTTATAAAATTATATCATCTTCTGTTTTATCAGTATTCACAATTTTCTGCCATTTACAGATATTTTCCACTATTTTTTTACTCTGATAATAGGGTATAGTCTTTTCAGTAAATCTCTATAGAATCTCACTACTAGTCGGTAGCCTCTGGTTTATGGAAAGGCGCGCTTGAGGTCATGTCACGATCGGTCTAGTCACCAGTTAAAGGGTGAGTTGGGTTGGGATGTCACAAAGTGTTATCAAAGGCATGTTTCTTTTCCTTTTCCTTACAATTTTGAGGTTGGTAGATAGGAGACTAGGAATGTATCGGTTCCTGGGTTAATAGTCGTGCTTAGGACTAATCACCCCATGTATGGGAAATGACCAAGTGGCCAGAGTTTGGATTGATGTTCATGTTGTTCGCTATTACAGTTGATATGATTTCACCTTGAGTGACTGGTGCATTTTCTATTGCTAATTGATTATGAAAATTTTGAAAAAAATACCTTGTCATGATAAAGTAAGAAATTTTCATACATACATCATCATAGGCACATATAGATTCACATTACATGCATATAACATGCCATGTAGTCGCATTAGTAGGATGACTACTAAGTTGTATTGTGAGGCTTAGGTGCAATTCCATGTTTTGATCTACTTTAGAATACCGATATAAATAGCATGTTTCAGTGATAGATTTAACATTCTTGGGTGATTATATGCCATAATCATTTAGTTATTAGCATGTTTTGTTGTTTTATGCTTTTGTGTTATAACAAGTTGTTGTGTTACTGTTAATTATAACATGCTAGAGATGTTTTGATGTGTGAAAGGGATGCTAAAGTTAAAATGTTAAATGAATGTTTATTGTGATAAATGGGATCCAAATGCAAGCTATAATGTGTATGGGTGCCTTATGGAATGGTAGATGTCCACCCATGCGTCTAAACCTTATATAACCATAGTGTATTTCGAAATGGTTATAAATGTAAAACTGTTGAGTTTTGATTGAAATGACCGATTGTTGGGATGCTTTTTGAAGAACCTGAATTGAATAAATGGGACCCTTAGAGATCTCCTTTTTGGTAAAAAGAATTTATATGCTAAATTGCCTATTTATATTTAGATAATGCTACATGTGAAATGTTTAAAGAGGATGTTTCTTATAGCATGTCTTCTTTTTCTTTGGGTCATTGATTTAAAACCAAGTGACTTGTTATGAAAAAGTACTTGTGTGTTTGTTGAAATTCACCCAAATGTTAAAATGTTTAAAAGAATTAATTAAAATGGATAAAATGGAAAAGGGGATTTTGAACTGTATTATTTTGGTTTTGCATGACCAAGAGAGAGGTTTGGCGTTTATCTTTAATAAGGGGCTAACCAATGGTAGGTAGTACCCTTAAAATGTTCTAGGCCATTAAATTAATTTCATCTCACTACTCAGGAGGACTTCTTGTGACTTCAGTGTCATGGAATGACTATAGGTTTAAGTTACGACTTTTATGATCAATGTTTGACATGGTGATCATGGTTCTATGAACCTCACATGCATGCGTTAACATGTTCTGGAATATCATGCTGGTGAGTGGATGATCTTTTCTTACGACGACATGGACAATCCTATGGTGAGTAGTGTTGCATCGATTTCGGTAAACTTGTCAGCAGGTGACGTCGAGTATTTTGAACAGAGTCGTCTGGTAGAATTTTCACTGATCTTTTAGAGATATGGGTTTTCTCTTAGTGTTCTCTTTCGAATGAGACGATCATGTCCCCTATCTTGAACTCATCATGGAGGCACTAAGACAGTTTCGGTCTTACGCCGCACTAAAGTTTTAAATGTTGTTGGGATTGATGAGTGGTTTTTATCTGGGTTGTATGTGGGGTTCATGGTTTCTTTGGGCTTTGCCTTCATTTATGTTGGGACACATTAGTATTTTTTAAATAGTCTTATGATGGATTTACTTGGTAATTTCACCTATGGTCGGGTGAGTACTTCAGTGTGCACACGGATGGTGATGTAATAATTTTAAAAGGAACACCGTCAGTTTAAGGGTGAGTGTGGGTTTTGGGACCGAAATGTATTTCTAGGAAATCATACTCAACCAGTTTCTATTGGTTGATCGAGATTCGACCTTTTTCTTCAATAAGGTCCCTATAATGGCCTTGGATGTAGGCTCTGTTTTGATGAGATTTATCTCAGGTTTTAATGAATTAAGTGGTTGAGCTTATGTTTTGGTTAAATGTATGTTCCACATTTGAAAACATAATGTGGTTGTTCAATAAAAAAATCGACCTTGGTTGGATGATGTTGTACTAGTTCACGATGGCTTCTCGAGGATGAGAAGTTTTTAAGGTGGGTAGATTGTAAAGTCCTGTGTTTTTTAACTGGGTTAAAATACACATGCTTTCGAAGTATTTTTGGTTTATTGATGGGTTGTTTTATTTAAAATGATCTTAGGAAGTTATTTCTGAGTTTTGGAACACTTAAAGGTGTTGTTTTTTGGACTTGTATAAATACCCAATAATTTTCACAGGTGTCCCAATGAGTTTTGGGATCACCGAATCCGGAGAAGTCCTCTTTAAAGGATATGCATGGGCTATGCACAGTTGTAGTCCAACCCGTGTAGTTTACCGAGTTTAATAGTTTATTTATTTTAATTAAATATTCTAAAATGGGAGTTTTGTGTTTAAATAAAATAAAGTGTTAATAATATTATTATTAATAATGTTATTATTATTATTATTATGGTGTTTATTAAATTATTTTGATGTTAAAAGAGTTTTAATTGAATAATTAATGAGTAGTGACAATTATGTGAAATTAAATGAGGACTTCTAGATTTAATGAACATAAGTTTAATTAAATAAAGAGTTTCAGAATTAATAAAGAAGTGTTTTTATTTAATAGAAGTGTTTGGTTTTATCTAAGGTTGAATAATAATAATAATGAGATTATTATTATTATGTTTTTATGAATATAATAATAATTATTAATTATGTTTTTAATTATTATTATGAAGAATATTAATCATGGATGTTGGGGATTTTTAATTAAATCCAATGAAAATGAGGATTTAATTAATTGTTGAAAAATAGTGGTTTCATTTAATTAAATTGCATAGAATAGAATTTAATTAAATGATGTGTAGTGGGGATTTTTGGGTTTTATCAAAGAAGTGTTTTATTTAATGATGATAATAATGACGGTTATTAGTATGGAGGTTTCATCTATTTAATATAAGGTTGAAATGAATTTAATTAAATGAGTTTTTTGGGGATTCATTTAACTAAATTCAAGATCAATAGGAATTTAATTAATTATTGTGAAGCGGATGTTTAATTTAATTAATTTGTGTTGAGAAAATTAATTAAATAACGACGAGTGGGAGTTTTTAATTTAATTAATTTTTTTAAGAGAATTTAATTAAATAACATGAAGTGTGGAATTTATTTAATTAAATTTTTTGAATTAATTTAATTAAATAATATTTTAATGAGGAGTTGGTGGTTATCAACCAATGGTAATATTAAAAGTCATGTAAATGATGAGTTGGGTGTTATCAAAGAAGGGTAATATTAAATGGTAATATTAAATGAGGAATAAATGTGGAGTTGGGTTTAATTTAATTAATTTCAAGGTAATGAGTAATGTAATTAATTGATGTGAAATAGAGGTTTTATTTAATTAAATTCATGGTTAATTTGAATTTAAATCGCTTTGGGACCATTTTTAATGTAGATATCGATTCGTACACATTTAGTTAAATCGTACGGGTGAGCTGTGTGGATACCCGATTTTTAAAATGTGTTTTTATTTAATTTTAATAAAATAAAGTTTTAATAATAATAATAAGGATGTTATTATTATTATTGTACTTAATTAATTAAATAAATGTTACAAGAATTTAATTGGTTGATTAATGGGGGATTTCAGAATTAATTATGAAACATTTATTTGAAGGTTAATTAATGAAGAAACGTTATATTAAATTAGAATAATAAATGTTATTATTATTATATTATATATATTAGTTTAATAGGGTGTTAACTAGTTTATTGATATAGAATGAAGGAGGAGGCATACTGTAGGACCAGTGAGACACACTGGGCCACCACCCCCTATGAGGCACACTACACCCCCCTTGTCGGTTCCTCTTTGCATGCTCGAATCCTCTTTGTGTCTTCACAAATATTGTCCACCTCATCAAGGTGAGTATGTCTGCGTATGTTTCATGATTCTCATCGGTCGTTTGACTCCTCTCTCACCCTGTTTGCTTAGCCTAAACCCTAAGGCTCATGTTTAATTGGGTTTCCTTGGTTCTAGGGTTGTTCAATGGGCTCCTCTAGACCCGTTGGTTCATTTTTCGATAACCACCACCAAGGGTGAAGCGTTTAGTCTTTGTTTTGGTTCAACACCACCATTTTCAGGTCAGGGTTTAAACCTGTTATTGTGTTTTACACTCCATGAATTGGATGTTTGTGGTGTTTTTGTGTTGCGGTTAATATTGTGTGTGTGTTGGTCTCCACTGCATTATTTTTATGGGTTTCTATTAATGGTGTGTATGTGTCACTATGTGCCAATTGATACTGGTTTCTGCAATGTAAATCAAAGGGCTGAGTATTCAATCTGGTTCCACCCCGAGGTAGGGTCCGTTTTCAATGTCCTTAGTTTTATAAATGTATTAATAAATTTCTTATTGTACTTTTATTAAAAATTTAATCCATGTAGTGAAGTATTTATATTGAATGCATCATAATGTGAATTTAGCATGTTTAATGATTTAAAATGCCAAATGTCATAAGTGTTTTTTGTGATAAGTAATATCAATATTTATTAATAAAACCCCTCGATCGAGGTGTGCTGCCTTCAAACCAGAAAGTAGTGGTAGTATTATATCATGTTTGCTGGTGGTTTAAGTTTTCCATATATCATTCTGTTAGTACTGAAATATGATGGGTTGATGGCATGGAATGAATATTAAATTGTCGAATTAATTCAGGGATGTTGACCTTATTGAAACATGTTAATTAATTGTGAATAATTAAATATAAATGATGATATAAATTAAATTTTTTTAAAATTAATGAATGTGATAAGTCATTTTGTCTAAATTGATGTAATTAATTGTGAATTAATTATGTGCTTTTAGAGTAATTAATTTAAATAATTAATTGTGGAAATTAATTATAGAGTGATGAGTTTTAGATTGAGATAATTTATTTTAAAAAAAAAATTAATTATGGGATGTGATTTGTTTTCTAGATTAATTATTTCAAGGATTAATTAATGTTAGTGTTTACTTAGTTAATGTTGGTGTTAACTAATAGTTTTTTTTTGTATTTAACTAAGTGATTAGAGTATTATGGGAATAAAGATAATTGATTGGTAAATTAATTATCATGTTTTCGGTTAAAGAATTGGGATACTTAAAATTTGATTTAATTATCTGGTTAACTTACTTGTGGTTAAGAGTAATCAATTGTTAATTAATTATTAACTATTTATATGTTGAATGGTTAATTAATTGTAGATTTATTTTACGGGAGTTTTATGTTGTTAATTAGTTGTTGAATTAAGTAACAGATTTGATTAATTAATTTATGAATTACTTAATGGATGGTTTTGGGGTGTTAATCATGGAGTTATACACCAATGATAAATATATATATATGATTTATAAATGAGTTGTGAGACAGGGATTGATACTCCAAATACTCACGGGGTGCAAGACATGGTGTTCTACACCCAGCTTGAATATAAATATTCATTTATGGGACAGGTATAGATGCTCCAAATACCCATGGGTTGTGAGACAAGAACCAATGATCCAAATACCCATGAGGGTGCTAGACATGACATTCTACACCCATTAACTAACATTGGACTATGGGTCAAATTGGTATTACAAGAAATGAATAAAATAGCTAGTGAAATCTAGTGTGATGTAATGATTTGTGATTGAATATGGAAAATGGTTCAGACCCCAACATGGCCGAGGCATGTATTGAGATACAGGTGTCTAGGGGAACCCAGGGATTTATGTGGTTAAATAAATAATATAAATTAACAAGGCTTATATAATTTAACGAGGTTTGAATAATTGATAATTTAAAATGAATGTGTGATGACTGTAGTGTATGCATGACAAATGTATAATGCCTGTTCAGACACCAGCTGAGGTCTGAAGCTGGTACTTGGGTATATAGTTACATTGTAGTTCTTACTTTATTTATTCACGCCTTAACACTATATAAATTATTTATTGATTTTCTAGATTTGGGGTAGACACTGGTGGTCCTGGACTACTCATATTTATATCTCACACCCTACTAAGGCTGTCATTGCACTAGGGTACCCGAGTAGATTCTATTTGGATGTAGAATTGTGTTGTTTGTATATACTTGATAGATAGGAGGAGAGGATCGATTGGAAGCTCAGGATTCTTGAAGAGATCACCCTTAGGGCTTGAGTCATAATTTATTTATTTCTTTATTGATATGTAAATCATGATTTATTATTTATATCTTTCATAGTTGTACCATTATAACATGAATGCATTGTATAACATTGGCGTTGGCAATTTTTTAAAACAAAATTTATAAAATATTGTATGTCACTGATTTATCATTATTCACATTATTTCCACCATTTGATGATATTTTACACTATTTTTTACTCTAATAAAAGGGTATAGTCTCCTCACTAACTATCCATAGACTCTCTCTACTAGTCAGCAGCCTCTGGTGTATAGGGAGACATTCTTGAGGTCATGTGGCGACCGGTCTGGCCACCGGTTCATGGGTGAGCCGGGTTGGGATGTTACAAAGTGGTATCAGAGGTAGGTTTTCTTTTCCTTTGTATTACTATTTTTGGGTTGGTAGATAGGATACTAGGAATGTGTCGGTTCTTGGTTTAATAGTCATTCTTGGAACTCATCACTCCACGTACGGGACATAACCAAGTGGCCAGAGTATGGATTGATGTTCATGTTGTTCATTATTACAGTTGATATGATTTCACATTCAGTTAATGGTGTATTTTCTTCTACTAATTGATTATGAAAATTTTGGAAAAAATACCTTGTCATAATAAGGCAGGGAAATTGCATACATGCATCATCATAGGCATGTAGATATTCAGATGCCATGCATATAACATGCCATGTAATTGCATTAGTAGGATGCCTGCTAATTTGTTTTATGTGCCTTTGGTGTAATGCCACATTTTGATCTTATTTTGTATGCCTCTGTAGATAGTATGTTTCGATGATATATTTAACATGATTGAGTGATTATATGTCATACTACCTCAGTTATTAGCATGTTTTGTTATTTTTCCATGCTTATATGTTATAGCATGTTGTTGTGTTACTACTAATGATAACATGCTAGATATGTGTTGATGTGTGAAGCAGATGATAAAGTTAAAATGTTAAATTAATTTTGATTGTGATAAATGGGACCCAAATGCATGTGATAAGGTGTATGGGAACCTTATTGAATGGTAGATGGCCACCCATGTGTCTGAACCTTATATAACGATATTATGTTTGAAATTGGTTTTAAATGTAAAACTATTGAGTCTTGATTGAAATTAATAGTTATTGGGTTTCTTTTTGAAGAACCCGGATTGAATAAATGAGACCCGTGGAGGTCTCCTTTTTTGTAAAAGTAATTTAGATGCTAAAATTCCTATTTATATTTGGATAAATCTATATCTGAAATGTTTAAAGAGGATGTTTGTTATAGCATGTCTGATTTACCTCTGGGGCGTTGACTGAAAACCAATTAACTTGTTGTGAAAAATTACTTGTCTATTTTTTGAAATTCATCCAAATGTTAAAATGTTGAAATGAATTAATTAAAATGGATAAAATAAAAAAAGAGCTTCTAAACCTCATGATTTTTGTTTTACATGACCAAGAGAGAGGGTCGATGTTTATGTTTCGTAAGGGGCTAACCTATGGTAGGTAGTAACCTTAGAATGTTTTAGGCCATTGAAGTAAGTTTTTCCCACTATTCGGGAGGACTTCTTGTGACTCAGCTGTTATGGAATGCCTATAGGTTTAAGTTACAACTTTTATTATCAATGATTGACATGGTGATCATGGTTTGAGGACCGTCTCATGCATGCATTAAGGTATTTTGAAATAGCATGCTGGTGAGTGGGTAATCTTTTCTTACGATGATATGGACAATCCTTAGGTGGGTAGTTTATCATCAATTTCGGAAAACATGTTGGAAGGTGACGCTGAGATTTTTGAACAGATTCGACTGGTAGTAGTTCGACTGATCTTTTAGAGACATGGGTTTTCTCTTAGTGTGCTCTTTCAAATGAGACAAGCATGTTCCCTATCATGACCATGTCTTGGAGACACTGAGATAGCGTCAGTCTTACACCGCACTAAAGTTTTGAATGTTTTTGGGCTTGATGAGTGGTTGTTATTAGGGTTGTACGCAGGATGCGTGGTTTCCTTGGGCTACACCTTCATTCATGTTGGGGCATGTTAGTTTTTATTAAATATCCTTGCGATGGATTGACTTGGGAATGTCACCTGAAGTCGGGTAAGGATTTTGGTGTACATACGGTTGGTGATGTAATAATTTTAAAATTCACAGTGCCAGTTTAATGGTGATTGTGGGTTTTGGGACCGTAATGTATTTCTAGGAAATCATGTGCAACCAGTTTCTGTTGGTTGATCGAGATTAAAAATTTTTCTTCAATGAGGCCCCTATAATGGCCTCAGATGTAAGCTCTATTTTTATGGTATTTCGCTCAGGTTTTAATGAATTAAATGGTTGAGAGTATGTTTAGGTTAAATATATGTTCTGCATTTGGAAACGTAATGTGGTTATTCAATCAAAAAAAATTCAACCTTGGTAGAATGATGTTGTACTAGTTCTCGATGGCTTCTCGAGGAAGAGAAGTTTTTAATTTGGTTAGATTGTAAAAAATCGTGTTTTTTAACTGGGTTAAAATAATAATTTTCATGAAATATTTTGGTTTATCGATGGGTTGTTTATTTAAATCGAGCTCTGCAACTTGTTTTTGAGTGTTAGAACACTTAAAGGTGTCATTTTTGGACTTGGTTAAATACCCGATAATTTTCGCAGGTGTCCCATTGAGTCTTAGGAGTACCGAATCCGGAGAAGCCCACTTTAAAGGATATTTATAGGCTTCACACGGTTACAGTCCAACCCATGTAGTTTACCCAATTTTATAGTTTATTTATTTTAATTAAATATCGTTAAATGGGATTTTGTTTGTTTAAATAAAATAAAGTGTTTATAATAATAACAATAATAATAATAATAATGTTCATATTATTATGGAATTCATTAAAATATTTTGATGTTGAAAGAGTTTTAATTCATTATTTAATGAGGAGTAACAGTTATGTGAAATTAAATGTGGTGTTTCAGATTTAATGAAGATGCGTTTAATTAAATAAGGCGTTTCATCATTAATAAAGAAACGTTTTTATTTAATAGAGGTGTTGGGGTTTATGTAATCTTTAATAATAATAATAATGTGATTATTATTATTATGGTTTTATGAGTATAATTATTATTATTAATTACTGTTGTTATTATTATTATGAAGAATAATAATAATGGATTGGGGGGGTTAATTAAATACAAGGAAAAGGGAAATTTAATCAATTTTTATGGAAAAGTGGTTTCATTTAATTAAATTGAGTTTAAGAAAATTTAATTAAATGATGTGTAGTAGGGATTTTGGGTTTTGTCAAAGAAGTGTTTTATTTTATGATAATAATAATAATGATGGTTATTATTATTGAGATTTAATATATTTAATTTGATGTTGAAATGAATTTATTTAAATGATTTGTTTGGGGTTTCATTTAATTAAATTCAAGGTCAATAGGAATTAGATTAATCACTGCGAAGCTAAGGTATTATTTAATTAATTCATGTTGATATAATTAATTAAATAACAATGAGTAAGAGTTTTTTATTTAATTAAATTGTGTTGGGATAATGTAATTAAATAACACAAAGTGGGGAATTTATTTAATTGAATTTAATGAATGAATTTAATTAAATAATGTGTTGTTGAGGAGTTGGTGGTTATCAATGAAGGGTAATATTAAAATACATATAAATGAATTGTTGGGTGTTATTGAAGAAGGGTAATATTAAATGGTAATATTAAATGAGGAATAAATGTAGAGTTGGGTTTAATTTAATTAAATTCAAGGTAATGAGGAGTTTAATCAATTGATGTGAAATAAAGGCTTTATTTAATTAAATTCATGGTTAAGTTGAATTTGAAATCACTTTGGGACAGTTTTAAATTTATTTATCATGTTATACATGTTTAGTCAAATAGTGCGAGTCAGGTGCGCGGATACATGGTTTTAAAAATGTGTTTTTATTTAATTTAAATAAAATAAATATATGATAATAAGAATAATAATAAGGATGTTATTATTATTATTTTATTTATTTAATTAAATAATTGTTACAAGAATTTAATTGGATTATTAATTTGGGATTTCATAATTAATTATGAATCATTTATTTAGAGGTTAATTAATGAAGAAAAATTATATTAAATGAGAATGATAAATGTTTTTATTATTATATTATATCTATTAGTTTAATTTGGTGTTAAAAAGTTTATTGAGAGAGAATGAAGGAGGAGGCACACTGCAGGAGCAACGACACACACCAGGCCACCACCCACCTATAAGGCTCACTACACCCCCCTTGTTGGCTCCTCTTTATACGCTCGAATCCCCTCAGTGTATTTATGAATATTTTCTTCCTATTCAAGGTGAGTCTATCTACATATGTTTTGTGATTCACATTGGCCATTTGACTTCTTTCTCACCCTATTTTCTCGGTCAAAACCCTAAGGATTGATTTTAATTGGGATTCCTTGTTTCTTCGGTTCTAGGGTTGTGCAATGGGCTCTTCTAGACCCGTGGGTCTGTTTTTCGACAATCACCACCAAGGGGGAAGCATTTAGTCTCAATTTCGATTCATCACCACCATTTTCAGGTAAGGTTTTAAACCCATTATTTGCTTTTTCACCCCATGATTTGGATGCTTGTGGTGTTTTTGTGTTGCAGTTAATATTTTGGGTGTGCGTTGGTCCCCGCCGCACTATTTTTGTGTGTTACAGTTAATGGTTTGTATGTGCCACTATGTTACAATTGCAACTAGTTTCCGCCAATTAAATTAAAGGGCTGTGTATTCAATCCGTTTCTACCCTAAGGTAGAGTCCATTTTCCATGTCCTCAATTTTATAAATGCGTTAATAAATTGCTTACTGTACTTTTATTAGAAACTTAATCCATGTAGTGAAGTATTTATATTGAATGAATCATAATGTAAATTTAAAATGTTTAATAATTTAAAATGATAAATTTTATAAGTGTTTTGTGTGATAATTAATATCAATATTTTGTAATAAAACCCCTCGATTGAGGTGTAATGTCTTCAAACCAAAAAGTAGTGGTAGTGTTATATCATGTTTTCTTCTGGTTTGAGTTTTCCATATATCTTTTTGTTAATACTCATATATGATAGGTTGATGTCATAGAATGAATATTTAATTTTTTAATTAATTAAGAGATGTTGACCTTATTGAAACATTTTAATTAATTGAGAATTAATTAAATGGAATTGATGTGATAAATTAACTTTTTTTAAATTAATTAATTTTATAAGTAATTTTGGCTAAATTGATGTAATTAATTTTGAATTAATTATGTGCATTTTTATTAATTTATTTATATAATTAATTTTGTAAATTAATTATGGAGAGATGAGTTTTAAATTAAGATAATTATTTTTTTGGAAAATTAATTATGGGATGTGATTTTCTTTGTAGATTAATTAATTGAAACATTAATTAATGGTAATGTGTAATTAGTTAATTATTGTGTTATATAATAGTTTTGGTATATTTAACTAAGCAATTGTATTAGTAAGAGAATAAGGATAATTGATTGGTAAATTCATTATCATGTTTTCGGTTAAGGAATTGAGATAATTAAAAGTTGAGTTAATTATCTGGTTGACTTGCTTGTGGTTAAGAATAATTATTTGTTAATTAATTATTAACTATTGATATGTTGAATGGTTAATTAATTGTAAAATTATTTGATGGAATTTTCATGTTTTTAATTTTTTGTTGAATTAAGTAACGGATTTGATTAATTAATTTATGAATTAATTATTGGATGGTTTTGGGGTGTTACACATGGAGTTCTACACCAATGATAAATATATATGTCTGTGATTGATAGACGGGTTTTGCGACAGGGACTGATACTCAAAATACTCACGGGGTGCAAGACATGGTGTTCTCCACCCATATTTCATGAAAATATTCTTTTATGGGACAGGGAATGATGTTCCAAATACACATGGGTTGTGAGACAAGGACTGATGCCCCAAATACTAACGAGGGTTCTAGAAATGATGTTCTACACCTATTAATTGATATTGGAATGTAGTTCCAATTGGTCAAACATGAACTGAATAAAAAGGTTAATGAAATCCGGTGTGACGTAATGATTTGGGATTGAATATGGAAAATGGTTCAAACCTCAACACGGTCAAGCCAGGTATTGAGATACGGGTGTCTAGGGGAACCCATGGATTTATACGATTAAATAAAGAATATCAATTAACGAGGCTTATATAATTTAACAAGGCTTGAATAAATGATAATTGAAAATGAATGTGGGATGATTGTTGTGTATGCATTACAAATGTATAATGCAGGTTCAGACACCTGCTGAGGGCTGAAGCAGGAACTTGGGTATGTAGTTACATTGTACTCCTTACTTTATTTATGTATGCCTTAACACTATTTAAATTATTTATTGATTGTATGGATTATGGGTAGACACCGGTGGTCCCGGCCTACTGAGATTTATATCTCACACCCTACTTAGGCCGCCATTGCACTAGAGTACCTGAGTATATTCCATTTGGTTGCAAGATTGTGTTGTTTGTATATACGTAGGTGATAGGAGCATGAGATTGAGTGGAAGCTTAGGATTCTTGAGGAGATCTCCCTCAGGTCTTGATTTGTAATTTATTTATTTCTTTATTGATATATAAATCATGTTGTATTGTTTATCGCTTTCATAGTTGTACCATCATAGCATGCATTCATTGTATAACATTAACATGGGCCATTTTGTTTTATAAAAAATTTATAAAATTATGTCTTTTATTGCTTTGTCGTTATTCACATTGTTTCTTCCATTTTCTGATATTGTCCACTAATTTTTTTACTCTGATAAGAGGGTATCGTCTCCTCACTGACTATCCATAGAATCTCACTGCTAGTCGGCTGCCTCTGGCGTACGGGGAGATGCGCTTGAGGTCATGTGGTGACCGGTCTGGCCACCAGTTCAAGGGTGAGCCGGGTCGGGACGTTACATGGCCTTAGCTCGACAATCCTCTGTTTCAAGTAAGCACAAAAGATGTCTCAAAATACCATCTAAACAGTTATAAGGGAATATTAAATCCAAGCTTGTTCCTTGGCTTGGCAGATTCATTATAAGGCTTGCCACAAGATATTTAGTTAAATACCTCTCCCACTGGCATAGCAAGAACATGATCACAGTCACAACACAACCCCACTCGCATGAATAACTAATCCTCGCCCGTAGGAATAAAAAATCCCCGCCTGCAGGCATGAAACACCATCACCCATAGGCATATCACAATCTCACCCACAGGCATATCACAATCTCGCCTGTAGGCATAGTAAAATCTCACCCACGGACATATCACATAATAAGAGAACATGTAAACTAAAATATTACATGGAAAACATTGATCAATTCACCTTGGTATCAATCATATCACAATCCTATCAGTAATATAAACAATTACAAGTCTTAAACAAACATATGCTCACATGGGAAATTTATGTAACAAATTCAACATGTGAATTAAACTATCAAAATCTATAACCAATCATTATCTCACATGGAATCAAATTCAATTGACCAATTCCTTTTTTAACAACACACAATAGTGAAGACAAGGCTTGCCTCATAGGAAACCCAGTCCAAACAGTTATACAATGGTCATTCAAGGGAAACACACCCACAGGGTGGCCCTTATTCAATTCAAGCAACCTCAGACATGATTTATACCATCAAACCAACTACCTAATCAACATTAGGCAATAAAATGATTCAATTTCAACAATGTGACACCCTAAAAATGGATGTGTGGCACTCTGGCACATATAAACCACTCGAAAATTAGTGAAATGCACAAGACCACCTACCCTGTTGTTGTAGAACTCTCCTCATCTAGCATCGACCTCTAATTCAATCTAGAACGAATTAGATCTACAAAGTGAGGTAAAATTCTCAAGGTACGATAACTTCATTGAGAGAAAAAATCATGAAGAACAGATCACGAAGAATCAATATCTTACTGATTGGGTTTCAACACATTCGACAACGAAAGAATCAGGGTTTGGATGGACAAATGGAAGCCAAAACCCCTTCCAGCACTGCGGTCTCGTGAACCCAGTGCCTTCTATGTCCCAAATGATAGAAAATGAAACTACTACCCATTTTAGAAAAAATTAGAAAATACATGGCGTGTAAGAGGAATTGCACATCGTGTAGGTTCTTTTACTGTTCATTTCACAATTGACTTCCCTTACACATCATGCACAGACTTTCTGACTTGATTACACAGTGTGTACCTAAGAATACAAGGCATTTAACCACTAGTTCTAGCCATTTAAGGTGTAGATCTAGTATTTAACCTCTTTTATTCCTTTTCCATAAGTATAATCCAAAAAGGAAAGTTTTGTACCTAGAAAGAAGAATCGGGCTCTTACAAACTTCCCCCCTTAAAGAAATTTACCCCCAAATGTATCTTTCAAAGGCGGTGTAAAAAAATCAAAAAATAAATCTGGCCACTATGATCATACATCAGCCTCCATCTCCTCGGTCTCATACTACACTCGGTCATACTGCCATAGCACCTTTACTAAAAGAATATATTGTTCATGATGAACCTTTGTGCTACAATCCATAATTTGAATAGGATGCTCCTCAAAATACACATCTACCTGTAAATAAACCTCCTCGATTTGAAAAGCATGAGATGGTTCTAAAAAGTAATACTGAAACTGAGAAACATGGAAAAGTCATATATATTCCGGTAACTCTAAGGTAACTTCAACTGATAGGAAACCGGCCCAACCCTTTCCAGAATCTCAAATGGTCTGATGTATCTTGGTGAAATTTTACCCTATCTCCTAATCCTCTTATTTCCTAACCTCGGTGCAAGACTTAGGAAAACTGGATTCTCGAACTCAAACTTTAGAGGTCATCTATGGTGATCAACATAACAAGACTTCCCAATAGTCATCCTCTTCCGAATCAACTGAACCTACTCCATTATCTCCTGGACAAGAAGAGGTGTCAGCATAACTGTCTCTCCTACCTCCAGCCAACACAGGGGTGATCGACATGGTCTACCGTACAAAGCCACATAAGGATCCATTTGAATAGTATCCTGAAAGCTATTGATATAGGAGAACTCAACCAAGGGTATGTGTCTCTCCATGGAAACCCCAAAATCTAGGATTCATGCCCGAAGCATGTCCTACAGCACCTAAATCATGCGCTCTTATTGGACATCTATCTTAGGGTGGTATGTTGTGCTCGGAAGCACATATGTACCCAATGACCTCTGAAAACTCTGCCAGAAAAAGACATAAAGCGATTATCCCTATCTGAAATGATAGAATAAGGGACCCCATGAAGCCATACCACCTCATGAATATATATATTTCCAAGCTCATCAACACCGAAGGTCTCCTTGATTAGCATAAATTGAGAGACCTTTGTAAGTTTGTTAAGAACAACGCAAATGGAATCGTTACCAAAACACCTCCACCATTGGAAAAATTCACCAAGCATACCCATAATCATTCTAGTGATGCTTCAGGTGTGATTTTACTTTAACTAGGAAACCCTAAATATTACTAGGGTCATAACCACGGCCTTACAACAAAGAATGGTTGAACCCTGATTGACCTCATCAAAAGCAGTCACACAATATTTCCTCAAAATACATTGTGAAATTTTACACTACACTAACCTTAAACTGGTAGAGTTTTTAAACTGGTCCAATGGAACCAAACACAAAGAACAAGAAAGATAATGAGTCAAACTATCACTGGATGACTTATCTTAGAAACTCCTAGCTTAGAAGGCTGACATATTGCAACAAAACACAATTCCTGCTCCACAGGAACCATACGCCTACAAATATCCTACTCAATGAAGATCATACCTGTCTCTCAGTGAATCTCCTTTGTTAAACCATCCCTTGATCAACAAAAAGGTCATTCCACAACATGAGTAAAAGAGTAATTACTGATCCATCCTCCTGGAATAATTATCTATTTTTAAGCATCACAAACGAGCCCAAAAATAAGTTTGATAAAAACTCAGATTCACCAACATGGAGTCTAAGGAACTCACCAAGGTGGTCCATACTCCCTGTTATAAGTGAGACTTTGGTACAAGGTTGAATGTCCACATAATAACACTGACTAAACCTAGAGTGACATCCACCTAGCAGTCATGTCAAAGAAAATGTTAGGAATCCTTGAGTCCATCCAAGGTGTTCCTACATGTAATCCCAAGCATCACTCGGGATTAACCATGCCTCATTTAAAACTATGCATCCAGCGCACAACACCGAAAGAGATCACGAACTATCCCAACAGCCTTCAACTATAGCACGACGTAAACTAACACTCTCTTAGTGCATCCAGGATGATGTCAAGATAGGGGACATGCTTGTCTCTTAAGAAAGAACACACTAAGAGTATTTCAAGGATCACTAGAAAACGATATTCAAACCACTACTGGTTGACCTCCTAAAAGAAAAATGGGATTTAATTGCCAACACATCATCATTTAACTGATCGCAATGCCTTTATCCTAATGAATTTTTGTAAAAGCGCACACTTAATCATCGAGGTACACCCATGAACATCGATGCCTCGCAAGGGCTACGCACATAGACAACTACAGCAATGTCGTGTTGCAAAGAAAGTAACAACGTGAATCAGGAATCCCAAGTCTCAAAGGCATTCAAGTAGAAATGACCATATCTAAATGGTCCTTGATTTTGATCCTTTTACATAGAAGAAAACATTTAAACATAACCGACATGATTCTCCCCACCTAGGAGTGTCCTATATGTTGAGAATAAAAAAAACTGCTCTCAAATGTTCTAGTTCAGAAATGAATTAAATGAACAAGTGTCATTCCATGAACCATGATCACTTCATCATATCACTTGGAATGAAAGCTAAAAATTAAACCGAACGGCATGTCAAAACACTCATGTCATAGAAAGTCCTCGTAAGTAGTGGGATGAACTTGGTTCCAAAATGTTTAAGTCACTCTAATCCAGAGATAATTGACAATAGGAACAACAGCTCAAAGCTCAATGATTTAACTAAACTCAACAGCTCGCATTTAACATTTAAAACTCGACGGATACTGCGTATGTCAACATATACTACCCTATGTTTATAAGAACAAACAACACGTTCTTGGTACTATTCATAGGTTTTCCACCCTATTAATCCTAGTACCAAATGGCTCACACAAGAACTGGCTCAAAATCACACCATCCACACATCCATTTACATGAATGGAGAAGTACCAAGTCACTCATCACTTAAAGAAATAGAGGTTCACATGACTTCCTAAGAAGATGGCCATGCTTAAGGCATGTCTAACTTGCTGAGCCGGGCATTCATCAATGCTCATTTCCATATTAAGGGTCAATATACAACAAAAGTCGTATCTTAAAAGCACATATATCAAAACAGGATAGGTCAACACCTTATCTAAGCACTGAACCCTCTATGTGCCCCATGGGTCAGGTCTAGGTGTCAAATAATGAGAAATACTACTAAGATCCCACTATAAAGGTCAGTTTTAGTCAATTCAAACACTGAGAGGCATCCTACATGGGATTCTCTCGGAAAACACCAGCGAAGAAATCCTACACATGACCTTTAGATTAAAAATAGAGGAATCCAACATGGGATCCTCAAATGATAAACAATAGAGGAATCCTGAAACAGGGATCCTCAAAAAATGGTTCATAGGTATAGGGATCTAACTAAGGACTCCCTAGATCAGAATGTAAGCAAAGACATCCCTCGGGGGATCCTTGGTAACCATATAGAAGATAGAGGCATCCAAAACAGAATCCTCTAGGTTGAAAAATAAGAAGAGGAATCCTACACGAGATCCTCGATAACAACTAGTCTCATCGCCTCATATGCCAGAAGGACACATCTCGCAAGGGAGACATCCTCAAAGAATAATTCATGAGATATGGCTCACAACTCATCTCATATAAAAGGTCTCAACTAGGTTGTTCCAAACACCCAATCGATCATTCACTCCAGGTTTCACTCTCATGTGATAACTGGAAACGATAACTAGAAGAAGAACCTCTCAATTTAGATAGAATTCCCAAAACACCCATTATGAGTCCTCAGAATGCTCCACGGGCTTCACCATTACAATCTATGTAGAAAACTACTCAGAAAGGACTACTCTTGGGTCCAAAACCGATAAAGGGGGATAAAACAGGAAGAGACCCTTAAAGGGTACCAGAAAAGAAGTACAGGGCGTGTAGAAACGACAAACGACATGTACCCTCAAGCTCTTACAAAGGCCTGTACTCCCATCAGCCTAGATGTGTAAACATCTCAAGTACATGGCGTGTCATCCCAACACATGGCCTGTCATTCCGACACATGACATGTACTCAAGTTCTCCCTCCTGGCCATATACTTCCACATGGTCAAAGGCACACAGGGTTCACCTAAGTAAAACTACACGGTGTGTATCTACCGTACACGATGTGCACTAACCAAAAACCAACAAATAGTGTTCTCTCCCACATGGACGGACACATGGTCAAATACCACATAGTGTGTACTCTGAGTACACAGCATGTACTTAAGAAAATTTCTCTCTTCCCGAATAGAATAATACATGTCGTGTGTTCATAGCATCACACATCATGTTGTTTAGGTTTCCAGACAGTAAGCATCAGAAACATCCCTGGAGCACTTTTTTTTAAAATAAATCAAGTGTACCAAATTTCGATCTGTGGGGGACCATACTCCCTATGAATCAAATATTGGCATCCACATATAGAACATAAAAACACAATCTATATCCCATGGCCGAAACATGATCCACTAAATTCAAATCCAAGATGGCCCATACTCCTCAGGGACCAAAGTTTAGAGTCCATCCAATTCAACCATAACACATACTAAGAAACCTATCACAACAATAGGTATATATCTCATGGTACCTATCACAACAACATGCATCTCTAGCACAAAATCAATCACAATAACATGCAATCAATAATGCTCTCTAAATCGCATGGCAAGAATACATGACATATGATTTCTAACAAGTGACTATGTGATGCATGAGATGGAATACCCTCATCTCATCAGGTTGGAACAAAATAGAACCACAATAATATCAATAATAACATCACAAAACAAGTGCATCACCCAATAGTGAATTTTATCAACTGTAAATACTAAAAATACATAAATCAAAATTCAATTCAAGGTAATTTGGCTTTTTCATATTCATGGGTAATTTGGATTTTCCCTACTCCTGAGCATAGATTAATACCAAATACCATGTCCTTCATATCCTTGTATAATGTCACCAAATAATAAGAAAAATTAGAAAATAAACACCTCTGATACCACTTTGTAACGTCCTAAATATGGATTTCACTGAACTGATGTTCCATACCCAGTTGGTCATATGGTCTAAAGTGCATTTCCCCAAACACCAGAGGCTGCCGATGAGAAATGAGGGATGAGGGTGTGATAGTGTGGAAACTATGCCCTCATTGGTATAGGGTAACACAACTAAACAATAATATAAAATAGTGGAAGAACTAAGTACCGTACAACTGAAACAAATAATGGAAGACTGATAATAAAGATAACCAAAAGTCATAACATACAAAAGATGATGCTTCCTATCACATGTTCTAAGAAAGCATCCAAAACCTGATACACTGTAGTCAGATACAAAATACAATACAAAGGTATATAAATAAAAAATAAAACATAGAACCATCGCAAGCCTCAGCTTAGTCTCATGCTCTCCTACTAGTAAATAGCAAATCATGTTCTTGTATAAGGGCGCTTGCCCTTATCAACACATGAAAAAATATAATCTCTTTGGGCCCAAAAGCATGAACCAAACATGGTGTCAGAAATAAATCCTAGTAGGCAACTACCTAAGATCTATGCCTATCTATTAATGAGTATATTCCATAGGTAGATCACAAAAAGGAAACGCAGTAAACTAGGAATTAATCAAAAGTAAACAATCCTACAAGTCTTATTTCCATTTATATTCAGTTCATGTTCATTAAACAATTCGATTACATTTAATTGTAAACATCTCAAGATCTGGAATTATCCTGAAAATCCCCCCATATCAAATCAGCACAATAGATGTCTTGAAATATCATCTAAATAGTTAGAAGGGACGACTGAATCCAAGCTTGTGTTTTAGCTTGGCAGACACGTCATATGGACTTCCACAAGATATTCAGTTCAAAACCTCACCCACAGGCATATAAAAAACCTACCTATGGGCATCACACAACCCCTCCCATAGGCATAACCAATCTTTTCTTTTAGGAATAATAAATCATCACCTGTAGGCATGACACAACATCGCCCGCAAACATATCACAATCCTGCCCGTAGGAATATCCCAATCTCGCCCGTAGGCATAGTACAATATCTCCCACAGGCATATCACATAACAAGAACACAAGTAAATGAAACTATTACATGTAAAAAATTGATCAATTCACTTGGGAATCAATCAATCACAAGCCTATCAGTAATATAAACAATTACAAGGCTTAAACAAACATATGCTCACATGGGAATTTATGTAACAAACACAACATGCAAATTAAACTATCACAAGGAATAACCAATCATTATCTCACATAGAATCACATTCAAATGACCAATTCCATTTTTATCAACCCATAACATGGAAGACAAGGCCTACCTCATAGGAAACCTAGGCCAAATGGCTAATCATTGGTCATTCAATGGAAACACACCCACGGGGTGGCCCTTAATTAAATCAAGCTACCTAAAACATGTTTTATATCATCAAACCAATTACCTAATCAATGTTAGGAAATAACACTAGTCAATTATCAACAAAGAGACACCCTAAAAATGGGCACGTGACACTCTGTCACATATAAAACACTCGAAAATTAGCGAAAGTCACAAGACCACCTACCTCATTGTCGTGCAACTCTTCTCATCCAGCATCAGCCTCTAATTCAATCTAGAACGAAGTAGATCTACAAAATGAGGTAAAACTCCCAAGGTCTGATATCTTTGTTGAGAGAAAAATCATGAATAATGGATCAAGAAGAACCGAGATATTACCAATTAGGTTCCAATGCATCCAACGACAAAAGAATTGAGGTTCAAACGGACAAATAGGAGCCAAATCCCCTTCCAGAACTGTTGTCTTGTGAACCCAGTGCCTCCTCTATCAAGAATGATAGAAAATGAGGCTACTAACCATTTTAGAAAAAATTAGAAAATACACAGCATGTAAGAGGAACTACATGCCATGTAGGTTCTTTTACTGTTCATTTCACGGCCTACTTCCTTTACACATCATAAATCGACTTTCCGACTTGATTACACGGCTTATACCTAAGAATACATGGCGTGTAACAACCAAATCTAGTCGTGTAAGGTGTAGAGCTAGTATTTAATCTCTTTTATTCCATTTCCTTAAGTATAAACCAAAAAGGAATGGTCTGTACCTAAAAAGAAGAATCAGGTTCTCACACATTTATCCAATGAAGGATGACTATTGATAGGTTTCAGCACACTCATCTCTCTTTTGAGGTCACCTACCCAACAACACGTGTGTGTGTCTCCAGGCTTGTGTCAACTACATGATGTGACGATCTATTTTGACTAGCCCTGTCATGTATCCTGAATACCTATTTTTGTGGCCTAATGGCCTTGCATGCAATGGACCAAAGTCCCAGCGGTCTGGAAGGACCAATAAATGGCCATAAATTCCGCCTATAAATAGTGCCCACGTCTGCTATAGTACCGATGATAAAACACTCATACAATGAACACATTAACCCCCCCCCCCACAATGAGATATCATCATAGATTAAACCCTCAACCTCATGGATGAAAATGAGTCTATACCACTTGGATAGAGACTCATTGGCTCCATCGCCCATATATTGTTTAATAATAAATTAGAAATTTGAAAAATTTTACATTTATAATACTAAACATGTATTCAAGTGCATGTATCATTTGTGGTGATGATACCAAGATGATATGAACATGTACTTATATACATGAAACAATCCACCACATTGAGTGATTTACTACTAATGTGGATTAAATTAATTAAAAATAAAAACAAAAATTTAATAAATTTTTAAAATTACTAAGTGGAGGCATTATCAACCCGCTATTATCTATATTTATATAAGCATATATCTACCATGGGGAATAACTGTGATACCATGTGGATGTTAAATATAGGAATACACCATCAATGGGATAAATATCCCACTAATAAGTTTTTATAAAGAAAATAAAATAGAATGAATAGAAAGGAAAATTGAAGAGAAAATGAAACCAAAATAAAAGCTATGTATAATAGAATTACTATTTTTGTGTTATATTATTTAATAATTTAACAGGTTTAACCATATTTTTGGACATTATAAACATTGTGAAGATAGTATATCCTTACTAAAATATAAAAAAAGAAAGAATTATACTATTGAAAATGAAGCCTAAATCGTGACTCCATTGATCTTTAAAACTACTTTGATCAAGTCATTTGAAAAGTGACTGTGGAAGAGTTTAGGAAATGAAAAGTGATAAATTTAAAGGGTATATCGATATAGTAAATGAAGAAAATTCTTGCATTAAATTAATGGTTTTTGAAGAGAGTAGAAACCCAATTTATATACAAGATTTGGTGATGTTTTTACAAATATTCATTCCTCTGTTTAATAATGAAATTTTTAAGTGGAAAGTGGCACATAAATAGTCAAGAAAATATATGTTCAATTGATCCTCACCTTCATATGACTCAAGATAAGGTTTTATGATTTTTTATTAATTTATAAATCATTTTAAACAAAAAAAAAATCTCATTTATATAGATTTTGAGAGTTAATATTTTAATTTTAGTTTAAAAATATCTAACCAATTATATAATTCATGTTATAATATTTATATCAATTATTTATCATCATATTTATCCTTTAAAGTTTATCATGGACTTATAATTCCACAATATTATCATTAAGTCACTATTTTATTCTTTTTCTATGTTGTGCAAGCCCTACATCAACCTTAATAAGTATTTTAATATTTATGTTGATATAAAAATTAATTTATATAAACTTGATAATATTTATATGATATTTGAAGTATTTATAAGACATTTTTTTGTAGGTTTCTATAATATTCTGCATCATTTTTTATAAAATAATAATAATAATTAGAATTCCACTTGAACTCAAATTCTTTTTTTAAGAAGTTAAAATGTGTTACTCAAACTGTAACCAATTTGAATTCATCTATAAACTTTAGAAATTGATGTTTTATGTATCTTAATTATTCAAAAATGTTATATACCTTAAATATTCCATAACTTTCTAGACGCATGGATAATAATGGGTTGGAAATGTCAAGACCCCCTCTTTCCAAATATATCGCAATGAGGGAGAGAGAAAATGACCCATGAGTCCCACCTCCAGTGGTCCCTGGGTTGGTGACTAACACCAAGGGTATAAAAATATCATGAAATGAGAGGCATTACACTATAATAATAATGTAGGTTTAAGAGATAAGATTAATCACTCACAAATAACATCATGACATGATATAGAGGAAAAAAATGGTCCCATAATGCATGTATAAATAAAATTGATACAGATAAAAGTCTCTAAAGATACCACAATGAGGGGAGAGAGATAACGACCCCCGAGTCCCACCTCTAATAGACCCCAGGTTGGTGACTAGCACCGAGGGTATAAAAATCACATGAAATGTGAGGCATTAACCTCTAAGAAATAATATAGGATTGGTAGATAAGATGAATCATCCACAAAAAACTCCATGAAATAATATAAAAGAAAAGAAATCATCCCACGATTCATGTATAAATAAAACTGATACAGTTAAAAATCTTCAAAAGTAAATACCCAAAAAAAATCTAAATAAGTGACACAATACCTATCCAAGGCATGAGCAAGTAATGTCTAGCAAATACCATGTAATCCTCTTAGAAACATGAAAATAGTTTTATATACATAGGGTGAGAATACAGGTATACTCATTAGGAAAATCAATGTCTCTCATGAACATGTGAAAAAAGCATACTAATGCATTTGTGATAAAATAGAAGAACCCATAATAGATATACAAGTCAAATATCCATCCCAACCTAACCAAGGCATACTCACAAAATAATGAAAGCCAAGTATAGTGACAAAATAAGAAGTATATCGATAAAGGGTACCCCATACTGCTTTCCCGCTAATTTTTCAGTCACACACCCCAACATTGTACGTCCTGGTTCTCTCATCGCTTTCGGATAACATATAACATCATCCCACAATAATGTCATATCACATCACGCCTAAAAATACATGGGCCACCTCCACACAACATGGTCAAATTACATCACACCTGAAGAAACCTAGGTCATCACATCACAACCATTTCCATGGGTAAAGTAGTAGGGTATCATGAACATGAAAGACAAGAAGCACATTCCATCCTCTTACCAAGAATAGCCCCCACCATAAGCCTCCCCATAGCATGATCATACCACTTATCGCCTGAAAACACCTAGGCCACCGCCCCACAACACGGTCATCACGTATCACCTAAAAACACCCAAGTCATCACCTAGTGCACTAATAATCCTCCGTCCATATAGCTTGTGAATATCTAATCTCATGATAGAGAGTGGGAAAGAGTGGGTAGCCACCCATTCATCCCCATCACCGAGATGTTGGGAAAATCACCCCCCACATGACTATGCAGGTACTGTCACATAGTGCTTGGGGCAAGTGGGGTGCATATAGAAATCCCAAGTAATGTACAAGTATTCACATATATCCACACAGTAGCCCAACCTATGGGTTCAAAAAAAACACTAACAAACTCAAAACATTCCCAATTTCACCGCCACCTCTAAATGCTTATATAACAGCACACAATCTATAAGCCACATTTCATATTTCCAACAAACCCCATTATCCAGCCTATTCATTTCATTATTAAGCATCAACCACATTACACCATAGAGATCATCATGATTTATTAATTATCAATTTATATACCATTAACCAAACCCCAACCATTTCAATCATTATTAAACAAGTTATTCCATCACTACCCAGGAATCTAATACAAGCAACCACACATCACAAGAAGATCATCATTACCATCAAATCATCACCTTGCCATCCCAAAATCATGGAGAAACAACCACCACCTCACCACACCAAATCTTGGACAAACAACCACCATCTCTCCACCCTAAAAGCATGGTCAAATAGCCACCACCTCTCCATCCCAAAGTGCGGTCAAACAACAACTATATCACCCTCAATGCACATCCAAAAAAACACAACCTCATCACCCCAAAAGTATGACCAAACAACCCCCACCTCCCCACCCCAAAAGCATACCCACATGTCACCCATCAATCCCACATCTCATCACAAACACACATCGTCACCCCAAGAACATCCACACATCACAACACATCAAAGGCCTTTTTACAGATTTTAACAAAGGGTATTTTATCACATTTCACATTATTTTAGGGGTGTTATCACACAAGACAAAATCTAGGGGAAAATATTTTATTTGTAAAATATAAGTGTTTATAAAATTATCATTTTAGAGCGATATCAAAACAATCAAAATAGACACAACAATCTCAAAACTTATCATCTAGCGCAAATAGAAAGCCTAACGGCTACAATTTTCAATGGAGCATCAAGCCCATAAAATCCATTACATGAAAATAATATCAAAGCTGTAAAAACATACAAATCATTCCCATTTTTTCTCTTCAAATTCAATTATCCAATTATTTAACTTTGATTAGTCTAGAACAACTATCTCCCATAAATAAATTATAGAAAACCCCTCCCTCGTTATACATAATAATGAGAAATGAGAGATTCTCTACGTCAACATTTTCTGACCTGCTATACATCGTGGGGTGAAAAAGAAACTCCCACAAACCATAACTGCACCATTAGATCATAGATAAACCTGCACCACATCAAAGGATCATAAAAACACATTCCAACTCACACAACAAACCAAAACAATGCTGCTATTGTGAATCCCTGAGAGAATAACAAGAGGAACCCATATGAAAAATAAAAATCACTCGTCGTAGATCATCAACCAACAACCCCTCGAACTAGCAGATCAAAGTGAGAGAGGGGGATAAAAGATCCTCAAAAGGTGCCTAGGGATCATTAGAAACTAGAGGGAGAGAATCCTTTGATGATTGAGAAAAATAAATTGAGAAAAGAACTTAAAATTTCAAAACTCGCTAATTTCACATCATGTAACCATTACACAGTGTGTAATCCTTGGGTTTTCTAAAAATTTCCAAATTTATCAAAAATTCAATCACCTTAGACTTTATTTAATACACATCATGAACCATGATGTGTAATTAATTTCATGGGTTCCCCCTCTAACCAATTTACAAGTCATGAACCAACTATTTTTACAAGCCGTGAACCAACAGTTCATGTCGCGCAAACATTACACTGTTTGAATTCCCTACAACAACTCTATTGTACCACCAACCTCTATCGAAAAACCCTAGAACCTCCCTCAACCACCTCTAACCACCAAAACAGGAAAAGTAATAGACTGGGAAATACATTCCATTATATCATTTAAATCTCAAACAATTATCTCCCTCAAGAATCCAAAACGAAACCCAAAAGGAATGGGGTATGAACAAGAACCCTACAAGATAACACTCAAGGATCTCATCATAGCTCATACACCACCACTAGCCAAGTATGCCACACCAAACAACCACAAAACACCTCGCACAACCTCATCACCATAGAACCACATCACCATAACCATCTGACCTCCACACAACCCAAAACAAGAACTGCCAAAACCAATAAGTTGTACTGCCCTGAGCATACAAATTAGGGGAATTTTATCCTCCATGTCAAGATAATATCAGCTATGGGAGGCACTAACTCACCCACATGAGTTTAATTTTAATGTAGCATAATGTGTCTTGATTAAGAATCAGGTCCTCCCCTTTTCATTTATCGAAACTTTATCACACATCATACATCAAAAACTAAGGAAAAAGATCATCAGATAAAACAATAAGGATCCAAACATCACATCTCAAGAAAAACACAGAAAAGAAAAACTCAATACTCTAGGTACTGAGAATGAAACTGTGTCTTTCGCTCCCAAGTACTCTCCTCTAAGCCACCATGTTGCCACAACATACAAACCAAGGGTATGGTTCATCCACGCGACATCTTCTCTTAGCGATCCAGGATCTCTATTTGCTGCTCCGTAAAAATCGCATCATCATCAATATCCAACTCTCCTGAATCAATGACATGAGATTAATCATGAAAATATTGATGTAAATGATACACGTGAAAGACATCGTGGATCATCTCCAGCCATGGTGGAAATGAAAACTGATATTCCACCTCGCCAACTCGCCCCAACACCTTAAAGGGCCCTACATTGATAGAAAGATTACTCTTCCCACCAAACCTATACTACCCATGTTGAGGTGAAACCTTCTAGAACACGTGGTCTCCAACCTCGAACTCCAAGGGCCTCCTTCTATGACCGGCATAAGAATTTTTTTCATTTTGGTGCTACTTTGATCTTCTCATGAACAAGATGAACCTTCTATATTGTACTATGCACCACATCAAGACCCAGAACTACTACCTCCCCATCATTTGTCTAACACAATGGAGAATGACATGATATCCCGTACAAAGCCTCAAACTGATCCATGATAATAGAAGAATGGTAGATATTATTATAAAAAAACATAACCAGGAAATGATTCAAACCCAAGAACCACCTGATTCCACCAAATTCCAAGATACATGACTGTAACATATCCTCTAGTGTCTGGATGGTCCGCTTTATTTTCTCATCCATCTTGGAGTGGAAATTAGTGTTGAGGGGTAACTAAGTAAAAAAAGCATGTTGTAACCCCCACTAGAATCATGGGGTAAAACATGTTTCCCGATCCAAGACAATAGACCTTAGGAATCCATGAAATAGAACCACCTCATCCTCATACCTCTTAGTCAAATAATCCACAACGCCCGACTCCCTGATTGCTAATAAGTGGACTGATTTTGTCAACTGATCAACAATCACCTAGATAGCATCACAACCTCCCTGATCTCGGGGTAACCCTGCAACAAAATCCATAAATATGTCATCCCATTTCCACTTAAGAACATTAAAAGGCTACAATAAACCACCAGGAATGCAATTCTTGTCCTTTACCTACTATAAAACCAAACACCTCGCTACGAACTCTGCTATCTCCCATTTCAACCCGGGTGGCCGAAATTGCATTCTCAAGCCATGATACTTCTTGGAAACACCTGGGTGTGCTTCCAAAGGTGAGATATGAAACTCAATAAGGAATTCATCATGAATCACTAGTGGAATGAACATCCAACCATGAAATAACATCTAGTTTCGACCATCCCTCTATAGAATCACCATGGCTAACATGATCATGTGTCACCTCTTCCTCTAAGTATCCCTACTGAGACTCCCTCATCTACTGCATTAGAGAATATTTCACCATCATCTGAAACAAACATAATCTACCATCATCCACCCTTTCATCTAAGTGAAACGTTTTCAAATACTCTATTTCTCTCTAAGAATCCTCAGATTCCATAACAACATCTTTTCCTGACTTCCGGTTCAAAGTATCAGCCATAAAATTCACTTTTTATAAGGTGTGGGAGATCTCAAAATCTTAATCCTGAAGAAACTCTATCCACCTCCACTACCACAAATTATGATAATATTAAGAAAATATATACCTCAAACTCTAGTGATCTATGAAGACCACAATGCACTCACCAATGAGGTAATGCCCCCAACAAATTCAATTCAAACATAACTGTTTCTAGCTCCATAAGATGGATGGAATAGATATTCTCATGGGGATGTAACTTTCTAAACCCATGATAGGTCACTTCCCTCTGTTACATCAACATGCATCCCATGAAAATATGGGAAGTGTCACAAAACACCTCAAACATCACACCCTCATCAGGGAACTGAATCACTGGAGCACCAACCAACGTTCCCTTCAACTAAACAAACCCTATCAGGCACTGATAAGTCCACATAAAATCCTAGTATTTCCTAGTAAATTCTTTCAATAGGACTGAAACTCAAGATAAATCAATCACAAACCTCCAATAATAGCCTTTAAGACCAAGAAAACATTGAACGTATACCACATTCTTAGGGGATTCCCAATAAAAAACTAGATCAATATTTGATAGGTCCACTACCACACTCTACTGAGACAACACATGTCAAAAGAAATGAACCTCCTGTATCTAGAACTCATGTTTCAACAACTTCCCATAAATCTAGTGGTGTCGAAGGACCTGTAAAATAACTCAGAGATGCTCGACATGCTCCTCCCATGACCTCGAGTAGATCAAGATATCATTGATGAATATGATGATGAACTACTCTAGAAAATAATATAACATGGATTTCATAATCCCTGTGAACATAGCTAGTGCATTCATAATACCAAATTGAATAACTAAAAACTCAAAGTGCTCAGACCTGCATCTGAAGGTGGTCTTTGGAATATCTCTCTCCTTCACCCTCAACTAGTGATATCTAGACTGCATATTGATCTTAAAAAACAACTCACCCCTCTTATATGGTCAAAAATATAATCTATCCTCAAAAGAGGGTAATAATTATTGATAGATACCTTATTCAACATATGGAAGTCTATGCGCAGCCTCAGACTATCATCCTCCTTCTTGGCGAATATTAGAGCACCCCATGGTGATACACTAGGCTGGATAAAACCCTTTGCATCAAATCAACTATCTGAACCCTCATCTCTCGCCACTTGGAAGGTGTTATCCAATAAGGAGATATCAAAATCAAAGAAGCACCAGGATACAAGTTTATCCTAAACTCAACATCACGTTAAAAAGGTAGCATTAGGACCTACATAAAGAAAAACATCCAAAAACTCTCCAATGGCCATGGGGATCTCCACTATGCAAACATTCACTGATTACACCAAATAATCATCAAAAAAATAAAAGAGGGTCTCCACATGTTGACTGCCCACTTGACAACCTGCTCACCAATGAAAACCACTCACTGACCATCCACTTGTAAGAAAACGACTCTCCTATGAAAGAAGTTGATGATAGAATGCATGAAATACAACCATTCGATGTCAAGGATAAGATCATAAGGATACATCTATAGCAATAAAGATCCCCACAGGGATGATGTGGCCCCAATATTAGTCTACACCTCCAGAACACATCAAACAAGCTTGTACGGACACCAATTGGTGTAGTCAACACCAGGGGCATGAGAATCCTCTCTAAGTCTTGTACCAAATTATGAACTAGAGTGGGTGAAAAAATGAGTGCGAGTCTCCTAGATCAACCAAGGAACAAACAATGGTACTAAACAAATTGATCATACCTCTGGTGATCTTTGGCCCCTCTCACACTACTGCCTCCACTGCATGAAACTGACCAAGCCCAACTCTTCTACCTCTATGGTGATGACCAAGTCCACAACCACACTATGATTAAGGTCCCTAAACAAGAGGAACATATTATTTTCATCCTATACCTTCTCTATATCCTCTCAGTGGAGAATTACCCAGTTTCCCCTACTGCTGAAATGGTATCAATGGAAACTACTACTGAGGATGGAATTGAACCTTCCCACCTCCACCAAATTGAGCTTAGGGAGCCACTGGAACTGGTTCTGGAAATGGCCACAAACCCCACAACCAAAAAATACTACCCTGATATCTCCAGGAAAATCATGTAAACCACAAGCCACAAAAGGTTGAAAGGGAAACTACTAAGGTGTATTCTACATCGGTCGAAACCTCTAGGGTCCTGGAACCTAAGACCTTCCACTGAAAACTATAATCTTAGAGGAACCCTTCTAGTTTCCCTCTCATGTAAAACCACCTCATGAGTGCTCCACTCGATCACCTCCTCATTCTTTCGAACCTCTAGATACATTGGCAATGTAAAATGAGTGATTTCATGCTTGATAGAAGGATTATGTGCCTCTTTAATACATCTTGAACGAGAATCCACATTAAGAAAAAGTTTTCTGGAAAAGTATAGAAGGTCCTTGAATTTTCTTCTCAACTCCCGTGCTGACATACTCTCATGTTGTATAGAAAGAAGCTTCTTCCTCTTCACTGCCCTCATGGTATAGGAAACAAACTTTTCCCGAAACTCCTTCTAAAATTAGAATCATAAAACATCTTCCTCCTTCCAAACTCCTAGATACAGTGTCCACCGTTAACACGTAGCTCCCCACATCTAACTAATTGACAAAGGGACCCAGTACTCCATTAGATCCTAGATCAAATTGAAAGTGATCTCGAGCTCCTCCATCAAGATATCTGTCTTCACATCCAAAACACTTCCCTCGTACTTCCCCAAAGTCTGTCACTAGAAAGAATGAAACTTTCAATACCACTAATCATGCTCCTCAATCAGATCAATCCTTCGGTGATCAATTAGATCATCTTATTGAACATCAACTGCCTGAACCACATGCGAATGATGCCCATGAGACATTCTTAAAAACAAGGAGAACATCCTAAACCCGATGGCATGTAATTTTATTTAGATTAATTTTAATTCACTTTATTCATTTTAATCTTCCCAAAACAACACAATTCAAATGGCAACATAGGTCACCATGATGCGTGTACTTTTCCCTGGTCTCTACCCTAGAAACAGGTCCACCTAATTTAGTCTTTCAATAAGGTCAGAGTCTATGCACTAGATCACAGGGGGCCTAAAATATCATCTATTGGATGGTCTCCCTTACATATGTCATGCACCAAGGTCAATTGGAAGTGTTTCCATACCGAACCATGCAATCCTATCTATTCCTAGCTCCAAACTCCAACTTACCTCTCAATCTGAATCTGATATCACTCTATCAGGACCACCTCCCACAAAAGATACTGCAATGAGGGGAGAGAGAAATGACCCTCGAGTCCCCCCCCCCCCAATAGGCCCTAGGTTGGCGACTAGCACCAAGGGTATTAAAATATCATGAAATGGGAGGTATTACCCTCAAATAACAATGAAGGATTGAGAGATAATATGAATCATCCACAAAAAACTACATGACACAATATAAAAGAAACCAAAACAATCCCATCATGCATTTATAAATAAAACGTATACAGATAAAAGTCTCCAAAAGTAAATACTCAAAATAAAATATAAAGTAGTGACACAGAAGCTATCTAAGGTCGGGGCTAGTAATTTCCAGTACAGTCTACATCATCCTCTTAGAAACCTAAAAATACTTTTATATATATAGGGTGAGCATACATGAATACTCAGTATGAAAACCAAAGTCTCTCTTAAACATGTGAAAGAAACATACTAATTCACCCATGAGCAAACACAAAACCCAGAAGCTCCTAAACATATCAACTATCCAACCCAACCTCACCAAGTCATGCTCACTAAATAACACAAGCCAGGTATAGTAACATAATAATAATCATGTCGATAAAGGGTATCTCGCACCTCTTTTCCCCTGATTTCCCACTCTCGCACCCCAATATCGTACGTTAGAGAACTCTCATCACTTCCAAATAACATATACCACCACCCCACAACATTCTCACATCACACCACACCCAAAAACACCTAGAAAACCACCCCACAGTATGGTAACATCACATCATTCCCAAAGACGCATGAGTCATCACATCAGAACCACTGTCATAACCAGAGTAGTAGGGTATCATGAACATGAATAATATATACCTTGTTCCCCCATCCTACCATGAATGAACCCCAATATAATCCTCCTCGCAGCATGATCATACCACATCTCACCCAAAAACACCTTGGTCACCACCCCACGACATGATCATCACATCTCGCTCGAAAACACATAGGTCATCACATATCACCCGAAGACACCTGGGTCATCACCTATTGAACTGAAAAACCTTTGACCTTCACAACCTATGCATATCTACTCTCATGGAAAAGAGTAGGAAAGAGCAGATAATTATCTAGTCATCCTCATCATCAACCTTTTGGTGAAAACATTCCCCGCGTTACTATGTGGGTGTCGACACATAGTTCTCGGAGCGTGTGGGGTGTGTATAGAAATCACAAGAAACATAAAAGTATATACATATATCCACACATAATCTCAACTTATGTGTTCACAAAAAAAACTCTAACCAACTCAAAACATTCTCACTTTCACTGCCACCTCAAAATGCATAACACCGCACAAGACACAAGCCATATTTCATGTTTCCAATCAAATCCATTATCTAGATCATTCATTTCATTATTAATCATAGAATACATTAAACCTCATAGACCATAATTATTTATTCATTAACCATTTTCATACTATTAACCAAACCAAACCACATCCATTTCAATCATTATTAAACAAGTTTTTCCATCATTTCCTGGGCATCTAGCATAAGAAACCACACAACACAATCATCTTGTTATTCCCATCAAACCATCATCTTGCCATCCCAAAATCATGGTCAAACAACCACCACATCACCACCCTAAAGCATGAACAAACAACCACCACCTTACTTCCCCAAAGCATGGCCAAACAACCACCACCTCACCTCCCCAAAAGCACATGCACATCGCACCCACCAACCCCGCATCGCATCACAAACACACATCATCGCCCCACATCACAGACCGACATCAAAACACATCATATAAATTTATACAGATTTTAACAAAAGGGATTTTATCAAATTTCAATTTATTTTAGGGGCATTATCATATAAGCCATAATCCAAGGGAAACCATTTTATTAGCCAAAAGTGGTTAGCCAATTTTTATTTTAGGGTGATATCACCAAAATAAAAATACAAACATGATCAAAAACACATATCATCCAATGAAAAAAAGACCCCAATGACCACAATTTTTTATGGGGCATCAAACCCATACAATCTATCATATCAAAATAATATCAAATCTGTAAAAACATAAAAATCATTCCCTTTTCCCCTTCAAATTTAATTTGATAATTATTTATCTTTTATTAGGCTAGAATAACCATTTACTATATATAAACATGATTAAACCCCTCCAAAATGATACAAAATAAAGAGAAATGAGGGATTCCCTACCTAAAATGAGCTTTACCAACTCACTGCACACCATAGGGAGACAAAGAAACGCTCGCAAACTACAACCACCCCACAAGATCATGGATCAACCAACACTACATAAAAGGATCATCAAAACATAGACCAACTCCTACCCCAAACCAAAACAAAATTATATTAGTGGATCCAAAAGATATGAACAAGATGAAACCATAGGTAAAATAGAAATCACTCACCATGAATCGTCAACCAACAACCACCATAATAATCGGATCGAAGCGGGAGGAAGGGAATAAAAGATTTTTCCAATGCACCTAGGGATCATCTGAAACAAGAGAAAGAGAAGACAGAGGTGAATGAGAAAAATCAGCTGAGAAAAGAACTTAAATGTTGGAAACCCTCTTCTTTCACAACGTGTAACCATTACACAACATGCAATCCTCAGGTTTTCTAAAAATTTATAGCTTTCACTAAAAATTCAGTAGCCTCAACCTTTATTTAATACACATCATGAATTCCACTTTCATGACATGTAATCCATATCACAAGTTCCCCCTCTACCAGATTTACAATTCATGAACTTTCCGGCTTCACAATCCATGAACCATCAATTCAACGTCGTGTAAACATTACACGACATGAATTCCCTACAACATCTTTAATGCACCTCCAACCTCCACTGAAAACTATTAGAACCTCCCCCAAACACCTCCAATGAACAAAAATAGAAAAGTAATGGGCCAGGAAGACATGGACCATTACGGTGAATTTCAATTCAAAACTTGAACTCTTTTTTTAAAGTAATTTAACTTTATTATCCAACCTATAAATAAATAGAATTTGAACATTGACATAACTTCCACCTAATTTTGACATAATGGATACATAATTAATTTTATTAAAATAAATCAATAACAATTATATATTAACTATAAAAATAAAACTTATAATATTTTAAAATAATATATATATATATATATATATATATATATATTTACAGTAACATACATTTCATTTTAAACTAAGAATCACATTCTTGTTTCATACCATGCCATCATATTTTCTAAGATTTTCCTAATAATAAATATAATTATAAATTTATAAAATTAATATCAATTTATTAATACAATATATTATTATTAAATTAATTAAATTAAATAATAAATATTATTTAATTGTTGATTAAATCAAATTTTATGTCTTGAAATAAACATATATATATTATGTAACTTTTTTAATGTATAATTCCTTCAAATATATTTCCATGGAATATATATTAGAAAACCCAGAAAAAATATTATTTAAAACCCATTTGGATACTACAATTCATGTTTATAATAATTAGAATTCAATTTATTTCACATGTTATCCACAATATACTTAATTTTAAATAAATACATGAAAAATAGTTTTTGAAATGAATATTAATTATCTATGTTTCATTAAACTTATTCATAAGGATAGAGCTGAGTTGATGGTTCATATTTCATCATTAGACATTTTATAGTGTTAAATGTGAGTAATAAAATATTCATTGCATTTAAGACAAGTTCATTAAGTTGTATGTGGCATAATGGGTCAGTTTTTAAGGTTAACTTTTTCAAGGAATAAAATGTAATTTAAAGTGTATGTGAAAAATATATAAATGTATTATAAACACAAGAAAGGTGTGTGGAACCCCTTTCATGAACTTGAGTCCTCTCACATCTTCTCTCTTAAATAGAGTACCAAGAGAGAAGAATGTGACTAAATCAATTCATCTTCTATAGAGGTGTGCAGGATTATCCAAACAGACTAACACTGAACAAAACAAACCAAGTTAAATAAATATTAATATTTGGGTTTTAAAAACCCTACCCAACCCAAATAGTGCAATGAATGCAAATAAAAACCATGATAAGAATTCAGAGACTAAGGGAACTTACCTAGATGGATTCATAGCTTTTGATGGATCGAGAATCGGACACCAGAGGTGAGAGTTACTTAAAATCCTACATTAGGGTGTTCTTGAGCTCAAAGAGGAGGAGAACCCATGGCTGTCTACTGGAGGAATATGGGAGAAAGAAAAAAGAACATAAAAAGTTAAATGAAGGGAAAATATTGACATTTCACCCAAAAACCCAAAGCACACGGTTTAGGTGTATTGTTTGAAAATCATGTGCCAACCGTGAATGGTCGCCTATAAAGAAGGGGAACCCCGCATGGTTTGGTGCAAAGTGTGACTAATTGTGCGTAGACCATGAAAATGGGCTTTATCCCATGTCTGCAACTGGTCACATGGTCGTGCAGACAAGTCTGTTTTTCCTTTTTCAAATATCTAGGATCTGAACGAGCCATGAATGCTTCTAATACCTCAACTACTTGATTATACATTGTTATTAGGGTCTTTTAATGTATTCAAATTGAAAAAAACTAATGATACATACCTTCATTTAAAATACAGGTCGTTACATGTTTAGGTGATGATAATCCATGCAAAGTCACATGCACTTGTCCACCCTTTTCATGAACAACACTGAAGCTACCTAGGGGGACACACTGGGCCTAATAAAACTCTTCTCTCAAAGGTATTCCAAATGAGGCCGCAGCTCCTACAGCTTAGTAGTGGTCATCCAATATTCCGTAGAAGGTATTAGAGTGGTCCTAGGATGCAAGTTGATGCAAAACTCCATCTCCCACCTCGATGGTAGTCCCAAAACATCCTCAGGGAAGAATTCTATAAAATATTCCATGAATGAAAGACTCCATATTCCTGATGATCTTGTTTCACTAAGGGATACACTCACCAACTAATTGGTGATGGGTTGCAGCCTCCAACTCACAGAACTCACTCATCCAATCATGAGATCTCTCTCGCCTGTAAAAGATAATCTTGTACCATCTATGCAAAGGCATAAGACTCATCTGTAGTGATATTTAATCTAGGATCGAACCATGTACAATCAATCCATACCCAATACGATGTCATAGATTTCCATCGTGATGACCAAAAGGTTCCATGTGAACCTCTCTCTACCAAGAGATAGAGCAAGCATTCCTCGTAGGAACCTATAGAAAAAGTTGTTGGGATAACACCTCAATTGGGAGATCCATATATCCCATCAGGAGTAAAGAGATGAAGGAATGACTTGAACCTATGTATACTAGTACTGATATAATAGTCGAATAAACACATATTGTACATCTAATCATCTCGTGTATCGTTGGGTCGTATGGATTCATAGCTTGTAGCTGTTTGCGGCCCCAACTGCCAACTCCTTGAGTCTAATGTGGGATGCCTGGTGGAGGTGGTGGAAGGATCCCATATCATCTTCCACCACCCACAAATCCTCCTCATAGAGCACCACCTGCTCCTCTTCCAGCTCTACCTCCCTAGGGGCCAACCTACCCTTGCTTGGGAGATCCCTGATCACAGTGCTTCCTCTGTCGTGGTGTTTTGTAATCTATCTGCCTAGGCTCCTCAGCATGTCTAGTCGGGCAGTCACATGCCATGTGACCTCGCCCATCACAAGCATAGCACCACCCCTCTCTGGGATACCCTAGTCCTCTGTACTACCCTTAACCACGTTCTCGAGGTTGATCATAGAAATGTCTCCTACCCTGAGATCCTGTCAACTGGCGTCAGTTAGCTACTGAAAATGGCTCAACCCTATGATGCCCACTATAAGCTTCATCCACCTAGGAACCTCATCTCGTACTCAGTCACGATCATCCATACCTATTACAACTCTAGAAGATCTTGAATCTGAATCGAGCACAAGTAGGAGGGGTAATACTCTTCACATAACAACTGCTGGAATTTAGACCACGAGAGTGTCGACTCATCATGCATCTAGGTAACAAGACTCCACTAGCACCCAACTACCCCATGGAAAAGGCTAGGTGTCAGCAAAACAACCTCATCTATCAGTGTAACACTGCATGTTTTTCTAAAAATAAATTGAAATGCATTAAACATTGTTTTAAGAAGATATTTATAACTTGACTTTAAACATTATTTTGCAACTTCTATTTTTTTAATTTCAAAAAAATTTCATCTACAATTGTGTTCAGTAAGTTATTTGAAGTATGATGAAACCAACTTGTTTTTTTGTGAATAGTAACATACCCTTATGAATAGTAATATGAATAGTAATATGACGCTAATGAATAGTAAATTTTATTATTATTTTATTTTCTTAAGGCTTTAAGATAATGACATTTTGGTTAATTTTTCAATGCGATATAAAAGCATTTATAGTTTTAAAATTGTTAATTTTTGAAAAGTATGATTTTATTTAAAAATTAAATTAATGATATTTAGAAAAATATTTTCAAAATTTGGACATCATTTTTGAATTAGACAGGTTGGAAAATGGTAAGGGTGAATTTTCAGGATTTTCCTGAAATTCTTGAATTTTCGATGAATAGTGAAATACGGTAAAATACCGTATATTCAAATTATCAGTTAAATACACTATTTATGACATCATAAGTGATTTAATCCCACTTGGTTCAAACTCACATGCCATTATTGTTATTTTGGGTCACATTAATTATGACTATTCACAGTCTTGAGAAAAAATATTATAATAATGATTAAAATAATGAAAAATACCCCCTCTCCTCCACTATAAATACCACCTTCATTTTTTTCCTCTCATACATCTCAAGCCTTGAGCCTTACCTATGTTCTTCCCAATACACCTACCATGACTCTTCCCCATATCCTAGAGTTTCTGGTCTCATAAAAAGGCCAAAAACAAAGGCCTTAAGAAGGATCTCAAGGAGAAGAGATCAATAAGTAAACATCCAATTTTGTTTTTTTCTTTTCTTTCATTTTATGTTATTATTTTAATTCACTTTAGCTTGTGTTAGGTTATGTCATTCCATATCCCACTTACTACCCATATTATTTAATAATTATTAGAGACCCATTTTCTCTCATCAAAATATTTTATGAACTTTTAAGCGACGTCGTTAGGCCGGTGAAATTTCATAAGGGATTTCTCAACTCTCATTTTATTTTGAGTTCCTTCCTTTTATTCTTCTTTCCTCGCCTCATATTATCCAAGAGACATGAAAGCTCCAAAATATTTTATATTCTATATTTTCTCATGTTCATGTAAAAATTCTCATCAATCTTCTTCACCTCTTCCACTTATTCAAGTAATTAAAACACTGTCTGTGATGTGTCGATTTACCGACATCGTAGATGATGTGATTTAAAATTCGTTTAATTCCTTAATTTCTGGTCATGAAACCATTTTTATGGTTAAACCATGTTATAATATATGTATTATGTCTCATCAATGGTTCTGGAATTCTTTTGTACACAAGGCTTTAATTTATAAAACAAAATGAGGTCGTTATTTCAAAGAACTACTAAAATGATCTAAACGAACATCATTAATGTTTTAACTTATTAATCATCCTTATGTAAAAATTAAAAATGATAAAGGGTATAGTTTATGGTTCTGGAAATATGTAAATATTACTCCATTTCAATTCTGGATTTTCACTTCCAATCGACAAGAATATCCATCATGAACCAATCATGGAAATCATGTAAATAACTCACCCAAAACAGTGAAAGGAACAAAATACTAACAATTAAAGGGTGAAATAATGTAATTAAATGATCATATAAGGTATTATAAAGATGTATATGTTTCCGTAAGATGTTAGTAACACTCTTTTAATCATTATATCTGAGTTTTAAGTTATTTAGATTTAAGAAAAACCGAGGTAAGGGAATTCTTAACCCGATTTCCATTTGCGGGGTTAACATTCTACTTCATTATTTATGTAGTATTAAAATTATTTGTGAGATTAATTTTGTTTATATTATGTTTAATTATGTGTATTTATAGTTTATCTACATATTCCATCCACTCTTTTAAGTCTCACTTCAATTATATGATATTTATAAGGGACATTCCTTTTAAAAACCTCTTTTAAAATTTTATTTTACAAAATTCAAAAGAAAGGTTTTTATGCTATTATTAACATTGTATGATTATGTTATGGTTCTTGGAAATTTTTTATGATAAAGTTTGGAACCTATATCTCCCTCCAATGCATTGGGTATGTGGCAGTTGTAGGTCGGTTGTATGGTTACACAAATTTTAAGGTAGCCGTGAGGGTTACAAATTATAAGGTAACTGTGAGGGTTACAATATTATGTAAGTAATTTACCAAGATAAATTTATGGTTTTATTTATGTTCTTATGTTTTTGTGGTGATTTTTTGTAAATTACATGTTTCAAAAAGTATATATGGGTGATAAGTATGTCATTTGAAAATGATTTCATACATTACAAGTGTTCATGGACTAATGTGTTCTTTTATTCTTTTTATATCACTTACTAGGATTTTTGTTCTCATCCCTAGTTTTTTAAATTATTTTCACAGGTTATAAGAATGTGTAATAAAAATAATAAATTCAAGTTAAATGTTTTATGATTTTTCAAAGAAATAATGTTTTATGTGAAAAGTTTTATATTTTACAAGAAATGAATAGTTTTTTATGGTATACACTTTGTAATAATGTGAAATTTTATGAATGTATTATGTCCAAATTATCTAAATCTCTAAACTTGAAAAGATCCTTAATGTGAGAGGAATTGTTTTCTTGACTAAATTCAAGATTATGTAATGTAATAAGGTCGGTTCCTTATAGTTGGTATCAAATGATGGTTTAGATAACTTTAGGGATTAGGATGATGTTATAAGAATATCATAAATGATTTTTAATCAATGATTAATTTGAAATGTTATAGAATTTAAATATTACCATGTTGTTTCGTCTAAGGTATGTTTGTTCAAAATGGTTTTCCATAGAAGAAACAGGGAAGATAGAGAGGAGAGGCACCGACAGAACGACATCCTTTCGAATCTACAACCAGGAATGGTAGGGATTGTAATCGAGCAGTTTGTGATAGTAATGTCTTAGATAATGCAAGAAATAAATGGTGGTTGAATCCATGCAATATAAAAACTAGAGGTACCACAATGAAGCATGACAATAATAGAACATTTTATGCGATAACACCCTCCTTCTTTCAATGGATCTTCTAACCCAGTAGCGACTTAAGGATGGATTAAAGCCCTTGAAAAGATATTTGATGTTATGGGATGTTCTGAAAATAAAATGGTAAGTCTCACCATTTATCGTTTTGAAGGTGAAGCTGATCAGTGGTGGTAAATGGTATGTAATATTAGAGATAGCGAGGATTTTGATTCCTTAGAATGGGATGAATTTAAAAGTTTTTTCCTTGAAAAATATTTTCCTAAGGTGGTGAGAATTAGGATGAAGAGGCTATTCCTTGTATTGAAATAAAAGGAATAATATTCGGTGGTCGTGTATGAAGAAAAATTCACTCGACTGGTGAGGTATGATCCAAATCTTATTTTGGATCTTGATAGCAAAATCAACCGCTTTTACTCAGGATTGAAGCCAAGGTATCGAAGTACATTGGCCTCCCTTGAATTCAAATGTTATGAGAAACTTGTCTGATGTGATGAGAGGGTAGAGAAGGAGTTTTTTAATGATCACATTCATTTTGGAAACAAGGAAATGAAGAGGTTCAGATGTAAAGCAATGGGTAAAAAACAACAAAAGAAATATGATGGTAAGAAAATATAGCTTCTAGTTTGTGAAATGTGTGGCAAGAAGCACCTTGGGGAATGTCTTACTAAAACTGGGAAGTGTTTTTGATGTGGTATGTTTGGACATATGGCCCGAGATTATAATGAAAATGATCCTAAGACTAATCTTGATAAGATAATTGTAAAGTATTTTAAATGTGGTGAGATGGGTCATTGTGCAAATTTCTGCCCAAAGAGAGATCTGAATGAAGTAAAGAAGCCAGAATATAAACAGAGAAGTGTAGTGAGATCCTTTGTGGCTACGTCAGTAGATTTCGAGCCATCCAATGAAGGTGTATCAGGTACTTTTTTTGTTTACTTATATTTTTCTAAAGTTTTGTTTGATACAGGGTCTACACATTCCATCATCTTTGAAAAATTTTCTGGTAAATTGGTAATATCACCTCAACAAATGAGACCAGAACTTGTTGTTAAAACACCAGGGAGAAATATTGTAACAAATAAGAACTATAAGAATATTTCTATTATGTAATGTGGAAATAATTTACCTTCAAACCTTGTTGTTTTACCCTCATTCTATTTTGAAGTTATTCTAGGAATGGATTGGCTTTCTGTTTATCATGCTAAGATTGATTGTAGAGCTAAAGAAGTTGTTTCTCAGAAAGATTTTCAGTTTTTGTATAAGAACGAACCCATATAATTGATAACATATCAGGAAGTTGAGAAATTGTTGAAATATGGAATTGAAAGTTATCTTGCTCATATTTTTGAAAACAAAAAAACAATTCAGATTAAGGATGTTCTAGTGGTAAATGAATACCTTGATGTTTTTTTCTAATGAGTTACTCAGTGTCATACATGATCAATAAGTTGAATTCACAATTGACTTAGTTTCTGTTGCTAAGTGAATTTCAAAACCCCCATATTGTATGGCTCAAATAGAACTTCTTGAATTGAAAAATTAGTTATAGGATTTCCTTGATAAATGTTTCATTCATCCTAGCACTTCACCATGGGATTATACTATTTTTTTCATTAAAATGAAAGATGGTTCCATGATAATTTTCATTGATTATAGAGCCTTGAATAAAATCACTGTTAAAAAAGTATCCTTTACCTCAAATCGATTACTTGTTTGACCAGCTTTAGGGATCTTGGTACATTTCCAAAATTCACTAGAGATCTGGATACCATCAGTTGAAGGAGAAGGAGGATGAAATCCCGAAAACAACCTTTTGTACTAGATATGGGCATTATGAATTTGTTTTTATGATGTTTGGGTTAACTAATGCACCTGCTGTATTCATGAATCTTATGAATAGAATATTTGATGAGTTCTTGGATAAGTTTTTGGTTGTGTTTATTGATGAATTTTGGTATTTTATAATAGTAACGAAGAGCATGAAAAACATCTAAGGGTTGTTTTAAAAACCTTAAAGGAAAAGAAACTATATGGAAAATTCAGAAAATGTGATTTTTGGTTGAAACAGATTTCTTTTATTAGGACGATTGTAAATAAGGATGGAATAATAGTTGATCCTTCCAAAACAAAATTGTATTATGAATGGCCAAGACCTACAAATGTTATAGAGATTCAAAGTATTCTTGGATTAGCAGGTTATTAATGACGGTTTGTTAGGAAATTTGCATAGTTATCTAGCCTGATATCTAAGTTAACACGAAAAGGGGTTAAATTTATTTGGACAGAGGAATGTGATGTTTGTTTTCAGGAACTGAAGAAGAGATTAGTGAATGCTCTAGTTTTGGCCTTTCCCTCCCTAAGTGGTGAGTTTTTCATCTACAGTGATGCTTCGTTAAAGGGACTTAGTTGTGTTTTGATGCATAATGATCGGGTAATTGCTTATGATTCAAGACGACTAAAACCTCAAGAGTTAAATTATCTCACACATGATTTAGAATTGGCATCTATAGTTTTTTACTTTGGAAATTTGGAGGCATGATTTATACGGATCCAAATGTCAAATATATACTGACCAAAAAATTATAAAGTGTATATTAACTCAGAAGAAATTAAATATGAGGAAAATAATATGGCTTGAACTGATAAAGTATTATGATTGCATGATCAATTACCATCCCAAAAAAGCAAACAATGTGGTAGATGACTTGAGTCGAAAACATCATGCATCATTAACCATGTTACGTTTGAACATGATCCCTTGATTAATGATTTGATGAATTTTGGATTAGAAGTTGTTGGTGTAGGAAATACCTATATTTTGTTTCAGGTTTCTGTGTAGTCATTGTTATTAGGCAAAATTAAGAATGTGTAGAAGGAACACCGTGAGCTACAGAAAAAAGTAGAATTGGTTCAAATGGGTATGCTGTCATAATTTAACCTTGATAAATATTGTGTTTTAAGATTTGTTAAAAGGTTGTGTGTGCCTTGTGATTCTCAATTGAAGAAATATTTGTTGTGTGAAGCTCATAGTTCTCCATTTGCAGTTCATCCTAGCAGTACTAAGATGTACAGAGACCTTTGGGAGTATTATTGGTGGGATGGAATGAAAAATGATATTGCTGATTTTACCCTGAAATTTTTGACATGTCAACAAGTTAAAGCCGAAAGGCAGTTACCGAAGGGGACGCTTTAACCTTTGCCGATGCTAGAGTGGAAATGGGAGAATATATCCATGGACTTTGTGGTGGGACTACAAAAGTCATTTTGAGGTAACAATGTGATTTGTTTGTTGTTTATCGACTAACAAAATTTGCACATTTTCTTTTTATTTGAGATACAATGTCTTTGGATCAGCTTTCTCAATTATACCTCAATGAAATTGTTATGCTATGTGGAGTTCCTCTTTCCAATGTATCTGACTGGGATCCCAAATTCACTTCTAATTTTTGTAAAGGACTTCAGAAGTCATTGGCACAAAATTAAAATTCAGTACATATTTTCATCCTCGATCAGATGGGTAGTCAGAACGAATGATTAAGACATTGGAGGATATGCTTTGAGCTTGTTCAATGGACTACCAAGGATGTTGGGATCATCATCTTTCTTTAGTTGAGTTTTCTTATAATAACATTTTTTCATTCTAGTATACAGATGGCACCTTTTGAGGCATTGTATAGGAAGCGGTGTCGGACTCCAGCGTTTTGGGATGAAGTCGGTGAAAAAAGTTGATGGGGACAGAATTGGTAGAGAAAGTGGCTGAGAAACTGAAGATGATCCAGCAGCACATGAGGGCCGTTCAGAGTAGGAAAAAAAGTTATGCAGATAATAGAAGTAAATACTTCTCTCTCGAGGTATGTGACCATGTTTTCCTTCAAATATCTCCTTGGAAAAGTGTGATGCATTTTGGTAAGAAAGTAAATATATGTCTGTGGTTCATCCGTCCTTTTAGATCATGGAGAATGTTGGACCAGTTGCATACCAAGTAACTTTGCCATTGAGTTTATCTCAAGAACACAATAGATTTCATGTTTTGATGTTGAGGAAGTATGTGTCAGATTCAACTGAAGTCTTATTCCCAGAAGTAGTTAAACTAGAAGAGAAACTTTTATATGAAGAGAAACCAGTTCATATTCTTGATCGATGGGAACAAGTATTTCGGAATAAGGTAATCCACCAGGTAATGGTTTTGTGGAGAAAACACATGGTTGAAGAAGCAACATGGGAGTTTGAAAATGCTATGAGGGAAAAATACTCTCACCTGTTTAATAAGTAAATAAAATTGTGAGGATGCAATTTCCAGAAGGTGGGGATAATGAAACACCCCAATGTATTATAAAAATAAATTGAAATGCATGAAACATTGTTTTAAGAAGATATTTATAACTATACATTAAACATAATTTTGTCACTTCTATATTTTAAATTTCGAAAAATGATCATCTACAGTTGTGTTCAGTGAGTTATTTGGAGTCTAATAGAACCAACTCTATTTTTTTATGAATAGTAACAAACTCTTATAAATAGTAATGTGAATTGTAATATGATCCTAATGAATAGTAATTTTTATTATTATTTTATTAAGCCTTTATGATAATTACATTTTGGTTAATTTTTCAATGTGATATAAAAGCAGTTACAGTTTTAAAATTGTTAATTATTGAATTAAGTAAGATTTTATTTAAAAAATAAATTAATGATATTTAGAAATTTATTTTCAAAAAATGGACTTAATTTAAGAATTCTAAACTTTGACAAATGGTAAGGGATAATTTTTGTGATTTTTCTGAAATTCTTGAATTTTCGATGAATAGTGAAATACGGTAAAATACCGTATATTCAAATTATTAGTTAAATAAACTATTTGTGACATCATAAGTGATTTAATCCCACCTGGTTCAAATTCACATACCATTATTACTATTTGGGGTTACATTAATTAAGATTATTCATAGTCTTGTGCAAAAATATTATAATAATGATTAAAATAATGAAAAATACCCCTTCTCCTCCACTATAAATACCACCCTCATTTCCCTCTTCCTCACACACCTCTCAATCCTTGAGCCTTATATATGTTCTACCCAATACTCCTCCCCAGACTCTTCCCCACGTCCTAGAGCTATTAGTCTCACCAAAATCCCAAAACCAAAGTCATTATAAAGGATCTCAAGGAGAATAGATCAGGTGGTAAACATCCTCTTTTGTTTTTTTCTTTTCTTTCATTTTATGTTATTCTCTTAATTCAATTTGTATTATGTTTTGATATGTCATACCATATCCACCATACTTCCCATATTATGTAACAATGATGAGGGACCCATTTTCTCTCATCAAAATATTTTATGAAATTTTAAGTGATGTTGTTATACTGCCGAAATTTCATAAGGGATTTCTCAACTCTTCTTTTATTTTGAGTTCCTTTATTTTCTTCTTATTTCCTCACCCACTGTTATCCAAGAGGCATGAAAGCTATAGAATCTTTTATATATAGGATTTTCTCATGTTCATGGAAAATTTCTCATCAATCTTCTTCTCCTCTGCCACTTATTCAAGGAATTAAAACATCGACTGTGGTGTGTCGATTTACCAACATCGTGAACAATGTGATTTCAAATTCTTTTAATTTCTTAAAGTATGGTCATAGAATAATTTTTATTGTTGAACCATGTTATAATATATGTATTATTTCTCATCCATGTTTTTGTAATTCTTTTGTATACATGTTTATAATTTATAAAACAAAATGAGTTCATTGTTATCAAAGAACCACTAAAATGATCTAAACGAACATCATTAATGTTTTAAATTATGAATCATCCTTATGTAAGAATTAAAAATGATAAATGGTATAATTTATGTTTATTGAAATATGTAAATACTACTCCATTCCAATTATATAGTTTCACTTCTAATCGACAATAACATCCATCATGAACCGATCATGGAAATCATGTAAAGAACTTACTCAAAACAGTGCAAGGAACAAAATACTAACAATTAAAGGGTGAAATGATGTAATGAAATGATAATATAAGGTATTATAAAGATGGATATGTTTCTTTAAGATATTACTAACACTCTTTTAACTATTATACAAGATGTTTAAATGAGTTGGAAATAAGATAAACCAAGGTAAGAGAAATTTTTAACCCGATTTCCATTTTTTGGGTTAACATTCTACTTCATTATTTATGAAGTATTAAAATTGTTTGTGAGATTACTATTGTTTATATTATGTTTAATTATGTGTATTTATAGTGTATATACATATTCCATCCACTATTTTAAGTCCCACTTCAATTATATGATATTTATTAGGGACATTGCTTTTAAAAACATCTTTTTAAAAACTATTTTACAAAATTCAAAAGCAATGTTTTATGATATTATTAATGTTGTATGATTATGTTATGGTTATTATGAATTTTTTATGATGAATGGTGGGACATATATCTCCTTCCAATGCATTGGATATGTGTAAGTTTTTGGTCGGTCGTATGGTTACTCCATGTGTAACTGCGATGGTTACACAAATTGTAAGGTCGATGTGAGGGTTACAAATTATAAGGTAGTCGTGAGGGTTACAATATTATGTAATCAATGTCCCAAGATAGCTTTATAGTTTTATTTATGTTCTTATGTTTTTGTGGTGATATTTTGTAAATCACATGTTTTACAAAGTAATTATATATGGGTGAAAAGTATGTCTTTTGAAAATGATTTCATACGTTACAAGTGTTCATGGACTAATGTGTTCTTTCCTTCTTTTTATATCCCTTACTGAAATTTTTGTGATTATCCTTATTTTTAAATGATTTTAAAAGGTTATAAGGATGTGTAATACAAAGAAGGAATCCAAGTAAAATGTTTGAATATTTTTCAAATAAATCATTTTTTATGTGAAAAGTTTTATATTTTGCAAGAAATGAATACTATTTTTATGGTATTAACTATGTAATAATGTGTAATTTTATGAATCTATTATGTCTCAATTATCTGAAGATCTAAACTTGAAAATATCATCAATGTGAAAGGTAGTGTTTCCTTGAATAAATTTAGGATTATGTAATGTAATAAGGCCGGGTCTTTATAGTTAGTGTCTAGATAAGCCTGAAAACATGGACCACCGACTCTACCCAATCCTCCATTGTCTAGGGATCTAGCTCACCATGTAAACATAGAGGTCTCTGGTGTTGAAACTCATAGAGTGCGGTAAGCCTATGTGAATCTTCAGCCTATCTTGCTGGTATGATATGATGCTCAACAAGTGGCGGTGTTGCGATCTGTCCACCTGGAGGAAGGATCTCGTGAGATGGACCTAGAACTAAGACCTCATCACTCATCGGATTATCATCACGATTCGAAACTAGTAACGTGGATGGTTGTCGTCGTGGAGGAATTTAGAAAATTTAATCAAGACGTACCTTGGTCAGATGATCATATACATATACAATGGGGAGTTGACTCAAGGACGGTCAAAGACTCAATCATATATGATACATGTTCCATTTATCCCTAAAACCAAGGTCTCGATATGTCGAGTTTACAAGTAGGTAGTCAATTCCCTAGTAAATGGATATATTGGTTGTTGCACCAACACAGAGTTCCTTGGCCTGATAGCCACACTTGAGACACTTTGATAGTGTTTCCCTAAATACCAACCAAATCATCGTAAGGGGACTACTCCAAACACCATCCCACAGATCAAACCACCTCTATTACCAATCTGTCTTGACCCGACCGAATAGGGATCGAGCTGTAACTACCCAAAGCCTGCCTCCATGGCCCAAGGGCTGGAAACAAGTTTCAAAATACATATCTAACATGGGAGGTCTTTACCTAATGTACATGCACACACACACTTTACCATCATAATGAAAAAGTGCAGAGAGATAATAATAATAAAAAATGAAAAATCTATAATATAACCATGCATATGAAAACCCTCTAAGGTGTATAATGTAAACTGAAAGTAAAGGGAAAAAATACACATACAAACAAAAAGATGTACCAACCTGAAAAAATTGGAATTTAAAAGCGTTGATATAGCTCAGCTCTAAATCTCCAAGCTCCAACCACCATACGCGGTCCAATGAACCTGATATCTCTAAACTCATTTATAATAAATGATGACCTATCTGTTGTCTACATAAGGCAAGACACATGCAGGAAAATACCATGCATGTGTGAGTATATACATACCCAGTAGGATGTCCTGAAAGTTGATGGGGGGGGTAGTAAGAGATGCGATAAAACAAACATCTCAACCGAAATCAAGAGAGTAAATAGAATCTAACAACATGGTTACAGATATGTGTCTATGTGTGTTCTTAAAGCAAAGAAACCCAAAGGATAGAGAAGGGGATATCCATCTCACATCCCAGCTCAGAAAAAAGTTTCACCAGTTCCAGAAGTCCATCATCGATGTCCAACATCTCGCACATCTTCCTAGTAGAAAACATCCAAGTAATCCAACACCTCGTCACTATGTCGCACAGTCAAGGGGCAGTAATATCTAGGTAGATGACCCATGATCTACAACAACATGAGTTTTCCACTCAGTAGATAGCTAGAGGACCCATTCCCAGTCCTAGTAGGAGGGTGTCACTCAAGTAGTCTGTAGAGGACTCATATCCAATCCCTGCTAGAGGTTACCACTATAATATTCAGTAGAGGACTCATGTACATCCCAACTGGAGAGTTCAACTCTAATAGTCAAGGCCCTATACCCTGATATCGTAGGAGGGTGCCACTAAAATAGTAGATAGAGGATCCATGCTCTACCCGACAAGATGGTGTCACTCTAGTAGTCAAGGGCTCATGCCCAACCCAGGTGGAGGGTGTCACTCAGTGGATAGGTAGGGGAATCTTGCTCAGCTCAGCTGAAAGGGTTCCACTCTAGGAGTAGATAGAGAACTCATGCCTTGTCCTGTAGGATGGCTCCACTCTATAGATATGTAAAGGACTCATGCCCTATCCTTGTAGAAGAGTGTAACTCTAGTACCATAGGTCATCTTGCCTGATCACTATTGTCGTCGAGCTTCACCTAAACAAGAATCATACTCGTAAACATCTCACATCATATCTCAAATGTCACTACGGATGCCACTATCATGTTTTATATAGAAAAACACTCAGGATAGGCTACTTGAGGGCCAAAATCTATGTACAAACGAAGAAGATACGAGAAGTAGAAGTTTCCTCAAAGGGATAGAAAGGGTACATATAGTGTAGGGGGTCCCACAGGGTGGGTCCCACCCCATCACCTGGTCTTGTCCCTACTGGTACACAAATCGCTACCTATGTAGGGCTACACGGCGTTTAGAGGGTCTACACAACGTGTTTGAGCCACTAGGGGTCTTGTTTGTGCTCCCTAGATATGTCTGTGTATCCTACCAGTGCACGTGTACTTCAGCACATGGTGTGTGCCTAACTATGATTGTGCCCATGTACTACCAGAGTAAACATCGAGTTTCCATCGCATGGGTTATGCGGTGTGTGATACTTTTAATTTTTTAAAACCATATCTACTCCATTCAATGACCTGCACGTTGTATGTTCATCGAACTGCATAATGTGTAGTCGCGTTTTTCACAAAAATGTAGATCTAAACTCTGTGCTCCAGATCCAGTCGTTCTTCCTTTGAATCCACCGATTAACCACCCAAAGTAAGTGAATCTTCCTCCAGACAGTGATTTTCAGCCCTCTAGTGGCTGAAATCAATCTTTGGTTCTTCCCACATAAACTCGCACACCTCGTACCGCGCTAAACCCATCACTATCATCTCTGATTTGGATTCCATTCATTGAATCAATCACCCAAAACCCAAAAACATCCCAAATCCATACATAACTCACCATTCTGTTCGTCACACATGAAACTGTCATAAATCCAGGGATCCGATCAGGTTTGATCCCGCTCGACAAAGTTCAATCGTGACTGCATGGTCCAACGATTATTAACGTGAATAACTAAGGGAGAAATGCCCAAGAAAAAGAGGTGAAAAAATATTTGGCTGCGTTTTAATGGCCAATGAATCCAATTGGGATAATTCAGAGTGAGAAATTGAATAAATAAATTGATATCAATACAGGAGCACATGAAATGGCTCAAACCAGACACATATCAAATAAGTAATATGATTCCGCTCAATCAATTTAATCAATAGGGTCATAAAACATGAATTAATGAGTCTTTCCTGAATATTGGATTGTTTTTAATTGAATAATGCACTCGAAAACAACTGATAGGAGTCGTTTCATTTTCTGCACTTCGATCACCTTCGATCTAAAGTCTCGTCGTTGTCGGATCTTGATTCTCCAACGAAAGGAGGAAAAAGACGCTACCAATTCTCCCAAGCGCAAGTGGTTAAACCTAGAGAAATTATTATAATGGTTTATTTATATAAAAACCCATTAAGGTTAGATTAATTAATTAATTTAATCAATTAATTAAACCATCGAATGTAGCAACAACAACCGCTTTATTTGAACATCTCACACCAACCTATTTTAGGTCGCACCTTGGATAAATATCATGTTTCAGACCCAACCGTGATCTCGTATTTCTGATCCAAGAAACCTTTTAATAGTTATCTCATTTTCTTTAAGAAACTGTGTGTGAGTAATATAAAATATTTTTAATAATTTATAAAATTTATCTCGGACACATTGGGCGCCTTCCTTGTTGGCGCACCGTGTAACTCCTCCTCAAATGGTGTTCACGCGGTTTCTCTATTAATGAGGTGTTTTTAATACAGGTCAAGACCGTGTGAATTAATTCACGGGAAGACACGTTTCTGAAGTGGTGACACATCTTCACGCTGATTGTTTTGGTATAAAAGGAGGCAGTGAGAAGACTTTTATTGGACATCCACAATATCAAGTGCAGATCCTATTTGGTGACCGCCTATCATCAATGATCATTTTTCCTTTGCATCCGAGAGTATTACTTTTGAGTTCCCCTCTATTATTGGTGAGTCTCTACCATGTACTTATTCATTTTAGTGGATTCCTCTTTCTAGAATAGGTCATGTGGTTCTTCCCTTTTTGGGTTTTCCACGTAAAAATTTCTGGTGTCAACTTTTTATTCTGCACATTTAATTTTGGGTCAATGCTCATCCATTTTATTTTGGGGGAAAGATTTTATTTCCCCTGCACATTCAATTTACAATTGTTTGCGCGTTCATTGCTTTCCCGTCTTTCCCAACATCTCGTACCAGAGGGAGGTTGAAGTCCTCAGTTGTAGAACACGGTGACAAGAATCTGGTGGAGCAGTTTTTTTAAGGACTCGAAGAATGTTATCAGAAGATAGATGTGGTACCATAGGTGTTCCTGGGATATCAAAAGTCGGATTGACTAGTAGGAGTCATGAGGTGTGTTCTGTTGTTGATAACAGTCAGAGATCGATTTTGGATTTATTTTTTGCAGGGAAGGATGATATTTTTTTTATCAGAAGTGAAAAATTGTTGGCAATGATCCCCACTTGAGTCAAAGGGGAAGTTTGTTGTGTACCTCCTCAAATGGTGCTCATTCGGTTTCTCTAAGAATGATTTGATTTTAATGAGGTTCAAGACTGTGTGAATTAATTCACATGGAGACACGTTTTTAGATGTGGAGACACATCTTCACGTGGATTGTTTTTCTATAAAAAGAGGCAGCGTCAAGACTTTTACAGGACATCCACAATATCAAGTGCAGAGCCTATTTGGTGATCACCTATCATCGACGATCATTTTTCCTTTGCATTGGAGAGTATTACTTTTGAGATACCTTCTATTTTTTTAGAGTCATTACCTTGTACTTCTTCATTTTATTGGATTCCTCTTTCTATACTAGGTCATGTGGTTTTTCCCTTTTTAGTTTTTCCATGTAAAAATTTCTGGTGTCAACTTTATTTTCTGCACATTTAATTTCGGGACGTTGCACATCCATTTTATTTGGGGGGGGAGATTTTATTTCCGTTGTGTGTTATCTTTTCAATTGTTTGTGCGTTCGTCGCTTTCCCATATTTCCCAACATCTGGTATCAGAGGTGTTTTTGGGATATCGGTAGTCTAATTGACTAGAAGGAGTCATGAGGCGTGTTTCGTTTTTGATGACAGTAAGAGTTTGGTTTTGGGTTTATTTTTGCAGGGGAGGCTGATATTTTTTTTATCAGAAGTCTAAAAAGGTTGGCAGTGATCCCCACTTGAGTCGGAGGGGGAGTTTGTTGGGTGCCTTCCTGGTTGGCGCACCATGTAACGCCTCCTCAAATGGTGCTCACGTGGTTTCTCTATTAATGAGGTGTTTTTAATGCGGGTCAAGACCGCATGAATTAATTCATGCGGAGACGCGTTTTTGACATGGAAACGCATCTTCACGCTGATTGTTTTTCAATAAAAGGTGGAAGTGAGAAGACTTTTATAAGACATCCACAATATCATGTGCAGATCCAATTTTTTGATGACCTATTATCGATGATCATTTTTCCTATGCATCGGAGAGTATTACTTTTGATATCCCTTCTATTTTTGGGGAGTCTCTACCATGCACTTCTTCATTTTAGTGGATTCCTCTTCCTGGAATAGGTCCTGTGGTTTTTCACATTTTGTGTTTTCTACGTAAAAATGTCCGGTGTCAACTTTATTTTCTACACATTTAATTTTGGGTTTCTACGCATCTGTTTTATTTGGGGGGAAGATTTTATTTCCAATGTGCATTCATTTTTCAATTGTTTGCGTGATTATTGCTTTCACGTCTTTCCCAACACAATAGTCCACAAACAAATTCCTTCAGAGATTCGCGGAGTATCCATATTATGTGGTTTGAAAACTGCTCATTGACGCTTCTTCGCAAATGACTCCTCCCTTTGCATGAGTCATCCGCAGTCACGAACCCACTACACAGGACGTCGAGCCGCACACTCCCTGTGTGAAAAAATAATACTTTATTCCTAAATTTTAAACCCAAAAATTTAGTAAACTTACACCGGGAAACCTTTGAATTTTATCCAACATTCTACAAGTCCTCTTATGGCCTTCCACTTTCTATAAACCATATTCCTTAGCATAAAAACTCCATGATCATCCTGGGAATGTATTGACAAGAAACACACCACAATATCAATCTCCAACTCCCATCACTTTAGTACCTTCTGGTCATCTTGGTTACAACACTACAAGAAAATTTTCTCCTTATATACGATCCTATCAAGTTTTCTTATTTTTATCAAAATATGAAAATGAGAATAAAACCAAAAACCCAAATTCAATCATATTCCACCACCTTCCATTCTCTTATTTATTCATATTTCACACCAGTCATAAGACTCCCGACCCCTTAAGGTCTCTAACATGGCTACTCCAAAATTGAAAATGTTGATTTTTTTAGTTCAAGTTCCCGATCCAAATTCTGGAGCACCACTATAAACTGATAGAAGATGGTATGATAACTAAAAGCAATATGAATAATATTAATAAAATGAGTGGTTAGAAAAAAATAGATCCAAACACCACTTATTTAAGTGAAAGTTTTTTTCAGAAATAGAACTAACACATATTATTTTTTCAAACTAATTCATAGGGTTTTAGTACTATAAGAAAATGTCAAAAATGCTATCAAACGGGCCCTATGCAGTACACTATGTACTCATTAAAATTCTAAATTTCTATTATTTTTTCATTTGTTGAATCTTCTCATCGTCACCTACCATGAAAATGTTGATAGGGATTCTAATGCTTCCAACACCAGAAGTTTTCATCTGGTCATTGATCAGCTAAAATAAATCCAAATAACAACACACTAACAATCCAAAATTGATCCATAAAAAACATTCACATTTGATCAAAGAAAGACCCAGTTGGTATTGTTTGTAATCAACTACTATCACAATATATTTAGTAGGTGGATTCTCAAGCTTGCTACATAAGAACAAATCTAATCCTTGATGAAGTTGAATAAACCAAAAATAAATACACACAACTGACTTATGTAAGAAAACCAATCACATGATACAAGATATACCACATAGAATTAATGTTTTCCAGATAATAGATACTACAAAAAATATAATTGTTGGAGTCTGTGTACCACATCGGACTTGGGTGTTTTTTTATCTTTATTATTCATTATAAATAGGCACCAAAGCCTCCCTTAGAGATAAATATTTAGTATTGGGTTCATTGGAGTAGTGGGAGTTCTAAGATGGTCATCTTTCCTTTAGAAGCCATAAGTGGGAGCGCAAAACGTGGAGCACAACTAGTGGGTAGTGCATATGAGCGTTGTTCCTTGGTTGACACAATATTTTTTAGCAGCATCATCTATAAACTACTTGAGGGGGGAAAATTAGTCATGGTGTTTTTTTTGGGAAAGATGACAATGATGAATATGCAAATAACAAAAACATGAACACCCAATGTAAAAACCTTTCCCACAAAAAGTGGATGCGTAATGACAAAAATTGGTGCAGAATATAAAATTTACACTGGATTGTTTTACGTGGAAAACCCAAAAAGGGAAAAACCATGGGACCTAGTCCAGAAATAGGGATCCAGTAAAAATATATAAGTACATGGTAGAGACTCCAAAAAAATGAAAGGGATCTCAAAAGTAATACTTAAAAAATAGTGGATCAAGGTCGGAGTATAGATGCAGTCTGAATGAAGCCTGAAATGAAGAATACAGCCTGCAAAAGAAACCCAAATAGATCTGACCGTAAAAGCAGAAGATTGATGTCTGAAAAAAAGTGTAGATGAAAAAAATTGGGATCGGATAAAAAACCACCGCAGATGAAATGTGATTAAATCAAAGTAGTTCTACCAGTTTCTGATCTAAAAATTGCTCCTTGAAAACTCAACTACATTGCCTCCAACAACTGTTGAGAGATGAGCCTCACATCTCATATAAATAGGAGATTCGTCAAATGATATCTCATGTATCTCCTAAAAGATATCTCATATCTTATTAAAGATATCAAATATATCTCTTCAAAGATATCATATATATCTTATTAAAGATATCATATATATCTCATCAATGATATCAAAATATCTTTTAAAGATATCAGATATATCATTTCAAAGATAAAAAATATATTCAGGCCAGATGAGGAGGCACCCCAACAAACTCCCCCTCCGACTCAACTGGGGATCATCACCAACCCTGCAATCAGTCGGAAAGTCTCAAATTTTCCTCTAGGTAAACTCTTGGTCAACATGTCTGACCCATTGTCATCAGTATGGATCTTCTCAAGCTCTAATTGTCTCTAATCAAGTACGTTGTGGATCCAATGATACCGAACATTGATATGTTTTGACCTACCATGAAAAGTAGAATTCCTTCACAAACAAATAGCACTCTAAATATCACAAAATAAAACATATCTTTCTTGATTAAAATTGAGCTCTCAAATAAAATTTTTCATCCACAACAATTATTTGCACGCGTCTGTATCTGCAATAAAATCTGACTCTGTGGTAGATAAAGCAACACATCTCTGCAACCTAGACTGCCAAGATACAGATCCCCTTGAAAAAGTAATGAAATAGCCTAAAGTAGACTTCCTCAAATCGATATCTCCTTCTATATCTAAATCGGTAAAGCCACAAAGCATAGGTTCCCATTTTCCAAAACAAAATCTTAGATCAGAAGTACCACAGAGATAACGAAAAATGTACTTCACTGCCCTCCAATGTTCTCTGCCTGGATTTGACAGAAAACGAATGACCACACCAACTACATGAGCTATATCAGGTCTAGAACATACCATGGAATACATCAAACAGCCAACGGCAGATGAATATAGTATGTGTTGCATCTCCTCTCCCTCTTCATCATTAGAAGGTGACTGACTAGTGCAGAGCTTAAAATTTAAAGAATGAGGAGTACTAACGACTTTAGCTCTATCCATAGAAAATCTCTGAAGAACCGTCTCAATGTATCTCTCCTGAGAAAACCACAATTTCTTGGCCTTCCTGTCATAGGAGATCATTATGCCAAGAATCTATCTTGATGACCCCATGTCTTTCATCACAAAAGAATGACAAATATCCTTCTTCAATCTGTTAATTCTAGAAGTATCATGGCCAACAATGAGCATATCATCAACATAAAGCAACAGTATAATAAAATCATCATTAGTAAATCTCTGAACAACCACATAATGATCAGAATATGTCTTTTGGAAACCCTGATGATAAATGACAGATTCAAACATCTTATACCACTATCTCAGAGTTGCTTCAAACCATACAAAATCTTCTTCAATATATAGACATGATTCTCTTTACCTGTTTCAATAAAAACCCTCTGGTTTCTATATATAAATATCCTCCCTTAAATACCCAAGGAGGAATGTTGTCTTCACATCCATCTGCTAAATCTGCAGATCCAAACTAGCAGCCAAACCAAGAACTACTTGAATAGAAGGCATTTTGACAATGGGTGAGAAAATCTCATCAAAATCAATACCTTTATTCTGAGGGAAGCCTTTAACAACTGACCTTGCCTTGTATCATGAAACAGAACTGGATTCTTCATTCTTAATCAGATAAATCCACTGATTTTTTAAAGCTCTATTACCTGTCGGTAACTTCACCAGCTCAAAAGTATGGATGTCGTGCAATGATGTCATCTCGTCATCTATTGCCGAAACCCATTTGTCCTTCGGTTCACTTTCCATTGCCTCATCAAAAGATTCTGGTTCTCCCCATTTTGTGAGGAGCACATAATCATCAGGTGAATACTGAGTAGAAATGGTACGATGCTGAGATGACCTTTGGACTGGAACTGTGGGTTCATTGATAACCCCAGGAACTGGATCATTAGAAACAAAAGGTGCATCAGGAATATCAACTCCAACCTGTTCACCCTGAGCATCATGCTGCACATCAATGTGATCATCAGAATCAATAATATGAGGTAAATGTGAATCAGAACCTGGCTCAAAACTAACAAATCCAACAGAAGTTGGAGAAGTGGACACTTCTCCCTTATCAATATTTGCAATAGTCTAGTCCTCTTTAAACACTGCATCTCAGCTTCTGACAAGTTTCTTCAAATCAGGATCATAAAACCTGTACCCATACTCATTGTGTCCATAGCCAATAAAAATACACTCTCGTGACTTGTCATCCAACTTGGATCTCTCAACTCTAGGCACATGAAAAAAAGCCATGCAACCAAAAACATTCAAGTTATCATACATGATCCTTTTTCTATACCAAAACATATTGGGAGTGTCTGTCTGTAAAGAAACTGTAGGTGATAAATTGATAATATAAGCAGCAGTAAGTAAAGCCTCACCCCCAAAATGTCCAGGCAACATTGCTTCCAAAAATAAGCAACGAACTCTTTCTAATAAATTCCTATTCATACGTTCAGCTACACCATTCAGCAGAGGTGTCTTGGGAGGTGTCTTATGATGCCGAATACCTTCCTTCTTATAATACTGATCAAATGGACCATAATACTCTCTACCATTGTTAGTGCGAATACATTTCAATTTCTTAACTGATTCCCTCCCAGCAGAAACATGAAATTGCTTAAAAACACTAAGCACATGACTTTAGGCATTCAAAACATAAACCCAGAGATTTAGTGAGTAGTCATAAATAAATTTCACAAAATAAAGATCGATACTAAAGGACTTAGATATCAGAGGACCACAAATGTATGAATGTACTAATTCAAGTACCTGTGACTTCCTGTGTGGAGGATGATGGCTGAAACTCACTCTGCTCTGTTTTCCAACTGTGCAATGATCACATGTGTCCAACTTTACACTCTTCAAATCGGAAATAAAATTTATCTTGGCCAAAAAACCAATACCATTCTCACTGATGTGACTGAGCCACTTATTCCACAACTTGGACGAACCACTGCACTCAACAACGTAATCATTATCACAAGAAATATAAGCTTTAGTCCAGTACAAACCTGACTACTTCTTCTCTTGAGCCACAATCAAAGAGCCCTTGGAAATCATCCATTGGAAATCACCAAAAATACTAATAAACCATTCATCATCAAGAACACTGGTAGAAATAAGATTCAAGAGAACCTCTGGTGCATGTCGAACATTCTTCAAAATCAGCTTACTTCCAGTAGCGGTCTCTAAACAAATAGTCCCGATACCCACGACATCAGCATGACCATAATTACCCATCTTCAAAATCCCAAATTTACCTGGGTTGTAAGATGTAAAGAACTCATTCATTGATGTCATGTGAAAACATGCACCACTGTCAACAACCTAGCAAGAATAATCAGAAGCAATATTAATGGAGTCATAAACAATAACAAGATCACCTCCTGTAGCGGCATTGACATGATCATCTCCATCAACATTCTTATTTGGATGTTTTTCCTTCATTCTGTTTTCTCTTTTAGTATGATAACAAAAGTTCTTAACATACCCCTTTTTACTACAATGATGACATTCAAAATATCTCTACATTGATCTAGATTTGCTTCTGCTTTTACTCTTTCCTCTACTGCTCTGTCCCTGATTCTTTTCCTAGATTCTCCCCCATTTCTCTGTGACTAAAAGCTCTGAAGATTTCTCTTGAGTATGCCTCCTGAATTATTCATTCAAAATAGCATACCTAACAAAAATTAATGTCAAAACACCATTACGAGAAGAATTGGTTAGAGTAACACGTAGATTCTCCCAAGAATCAGGTAACGTGTCAAGTAATAAAAGTGCTAAAACCTCATCTTCAAAATTGATACCCATGCCAGACAAATAATCAAAACATCCTTAATATTCACTTAAATAATCATAAATAGATGTACCTTCTCTGTACCTCAAATTCATCATTTTTTTAGAAGAAAAAATTTATTGTTTCCTATCCTAGAAGCATAGGTAGCCTCGAGCTTCTCCCACAATGTTCTGGCATGAGATATGTTTACAATGTGGTTCATCACGTTGTCTTCGAACCATTGGCAAATGAAGCCATAAACCATCTCATGCTTGAGCGCCCATTACTCTTCTGACATCCTTTCTGGATTCTGGGTACTAAACACCAGAAGATGCATTCACTTGACAAAAAGAAGATCCTTCATTTTACGTCGCCACATATGATAATTGGTACCATTCAATAAAATCATCCGACTATAATTGGATTCCATAATGAATATGAAATAAAAACCAAACCCTCTGATACCAGATGTTGGGAACGATGAAAACAATGAAAGCGCAAACAAAAAAACACGAACGCGTAATGGAAAAACCTTTCCCTCAAATAGTGGATGCGTAGCGACAAAAATAGATGCTGAATATAAAATTGACACCGGAAATTTTTACATGGAAAACCCAAAAAGGGAAAAATCATGAGACCTAGTCTAGAAAGAGGGATCCACTAAAAATAGATAAGTACACGATAGATACTCTCCAAAGATGAAAGGGATATCAAAAGTAATACTTAGAAACATAGTGGATCAAAGTCGGAGTATAGATGCAGTTTGAATGAAGCCTGAAATGAATAATGTAGCCTGCTAAAAAAACCCAAATAGATCTGACCGTGAAAGTAGAAGATTAATTTCTGAACAAAAGTACAGATGAAAAACACCAGGATCAGATCAAAACCCATCGCAGATGAAAGTTGATCAAATCAAATTAGTTATACCAGTTGCAGATCTAAAAATCGCTCCTTGAAAACGCAACTGCACTGCCTCCAACAACTGCCGAGAGAGGAGCCGCACATCTCATATAAATAGGAGATTTGTCACATGATATCTCATGTATCTCCTAAAATATATCTCATATCTTATTAAAGATATCAAATATATCTCATGAAATATTTCAAATATATCTTATTAAAGATATCATATATATCTCGTTAAAGATATCAAAATATCTTTTAAAGATATTAGATACATCTTTTCAAAGATAAAAAAAATATTGGGGCCAGATGAGGAGGCTCCCCAAAAGGTTTATCTTTTGTTATGTTTTGACATGTTATGTCATGAAGATGAATATATCCAACTTGAAGGAGAGTGCTGAAAGTGTTTTTTCTTTGTTATGGTTTGATTTATTTTCTTTAATTATGTATCCAAACTTGGTAAACATAGCTTGAGGGGGAGTGTTGGGGTCTGTATCCCATATTGGACATGGGTGTTTTGTCATATTTATTGTTCATTATAAATAGACACCAAAGCCTCCCATAGAGAGGAATCTTGGGTATTAGTTCACCTCTCCTATTATTCTACAATAATTATGTCCTATTATTTATGATTTATAGAGTTTGAATTTATACTTTGTCAATTTTTCCACATAAGTTTATTTTTTATTGTTATCCCTCAGCTTTATTCCCACATAATTTTTAATCCATTAATCATTTAATCTAGCTGAAAAAACACCATTCAATATTCAGATGCCATTTTTATTTTTCTGGTTGCTTCAAAGAAAAAAATTAGTGATGAATGGAGTAAAAATTTCAACTTAATTTTGTGAAAATAGTAAAAACAAATGCATTAAAAATCATATCAGTTCTCACCATCGTGGCTACAATGTTAATATAATTAAGAACATTCTGTGTTCCTACTTTACTAGGTCAAGGTCATCAGCAAGGCATTTATACTCAAAATCGCCCCATGAATTTTACTATGATTAGTATCAAGTTTTACAAATCACACAAAATTAGAAATAGAAACCTTCACCCCGTACACGTTAGAAACCTTCCAATATACAGTGATTGAGTTTCTATAAGGGTCGTTTCAATGACACTTGTTGAAAACAGCTTATAGCACTTTTTGCTTATTGCTTATGAGAAGTGCTTTCGTAAACTATTCATGTTTAAGTGTTCCCAGATTGATTATTGAAAAATCATCAAACACATAAGAAAAACAGTTAGGTGTGTGTGTAGTGAGAGTGAGTTGTCTATGAGTGGCAAACTGCCAAGGGAAGATTTGTACTTTTCTATAAATAGTGGATGGGGAGATGTTTTTTGGAAGGGGGTAATTATTATTTTTGGAATTTCACCATGGTAGGCTTGGTGGTCCCACCTTGGTAGGTCTCAAGCTCCTAGAAGTTGTCTTCCAAGGAGAGACACTCTTCTTCTTTTTTTCATCTTCTTCACTTACATTTGTATAGATACATCTCCTTCTACTATAAATCTCAAACACTTCTATACAGCAAGAGAATAATAGAGATTGATTGTTCTCATTTCATTACCTAATTTCTACTGTGTGGCTAACTGTTAGTTGGATTCCAAACACCTGTGATGGATCTCATGGGAAGCAACGTAAGCAATAGTTTGGGCTGTATGAACAAACAATGGTGGCCACTGAACTCTTAGTTCGGCAAGAATTTCAGGAATTTTAAACTACCTTTGACATTCTTGCTCGGGTTCCATGTGAGATACTGCAATCCACACGGGCACAAACACAAGAGATTGATGAGATATTGGTTCAACAACATTTTATAGAGGAGCCAAGTCGGGAGTGGAATAGAGAACAATCTTTAGATTTTTAGGTACCTCAAACTACAAAATAAATGACCTTGAGAGTTCTGTTAGCAGAACAAGTGGTGCCCAGATTCTCAATGACAAGTGATCAAAATGGTTTGTCGCGAACCACTATTCAATTAAAATTTTATTATCCTAATAATGTGTCATAGTGTCTCAACCTAGGGTCGATCTCGAGGAGCCCGCTCACACCACACTATCTTCCTATTATCACTATTATAATCTAACAATTTTAAAACTAACTAATATAAAGAGGGTGGTTTGAAAGATGCATGTGATATGTGTAACATCCCGAACTTAATCAGCTAAGGACCGTTTTTACTTTTTTTGCAGTCTAATTAATTAAGTGACCTGAGTCGTGCGCCTGCGCAGCTCGCTGTGGTCCCGAGCTGCTTTTTTATTTAATTTAAATAATTGCAGACATTTTATGAAAAAATGTCACTTCGCGCTTTGGCGTGTTTTTCGGGTTTTAAATAATTAATTAAGGATTGGAAAAGATTAATAATACATTTAAAGAAGATTTAAAATAATGCAAGAAAGAATAAAAAGAAATTTTGAAATAAAATAAAGAGGGGGTTATGGGAAAAATTAAATTAAATATAATGAGGGATTCCCGTTTTTAATTATTTTTATTATTTTCCTTTCCATTCTTTTTTTTATCTTTTTCTTTTAATTCATTTTTTCCTTATCTTTTATTTTTCTCTTATATTTCTTTTCTTCTCTCTCTTCTTTTTTTCCTCTCCTCTATCCCTCTCCCACTCATCGCGTCACACCCCTAAATCACATCACACCAACCAGAAGCCCCTTCAGAAGGCCGCTGCTCCTCCGTCCGAAATATGATTCCTTCACCATTAGGTGCACAGTAAACCTTATGGAAAGGATAACGTTGTGCAATTGGAATCGTGCATTTTCTTTGAGTAATCTATGTGCAGTTCGTCACGGAATATTGTTACCCTATATTTGGGTTTTTTCAGAAATCTATCATTTTCATCCGTTTTATGTCAAATCAAAGTCTATTGTGGATCTTAGAGTCATCTACTACTACAAGGTAGGGTTCCTACTCATTTTCCCTTCGTTTCTTTGTGATTTATAAAAAATGAACGGTTGTGTCGTTAGTCGGTGTCTACCGAATTTGTGCAGTTTTACCCATTTTAATTATTTTAATGGTTCTATTTAACTATTGTGGCCATAATAATCTTAAATTAATTTTTTTGAATGGTTGAAAAAAGATCGAACACCTCTTTGGGTGTACCGATATAGTTGGCGTATTTTTCCGTTAGTCGAGTTTTTAATTTAATTAGCTGCGGGTATTGCACAACACCTTTTTATTGTTTTTAAATTAAATGAATAGTTGTATGAATTATTGCAACAATGTTGGAAACCCCTTTGGGCATTCCAACATGATAAGTGTATTCTGTCATTATCCATGTTTATTGTTTGATTAATTTCATGTGTTGTGAAAACAACTTTTTATTGTAATTAAATTAAATAAATAGTTGCTTGAACAAGAACTTCAATTGTTAGATCATTGAAACATGGTTTTCTTGAACTGTTAATTATTTAAATATTCATTATCTGCTGAGGTTGATATGATATGTATATTTCTTTGCAATTTCTTGTGTTGTACTGTTAAATTTATGCCTTGTGATGCACAGGTGTATCTGATTATTTTTTAATCTATGACATTACATACTGATTATGTCATATATACTACAGTGAAAACTTTAATTGAATTCAGGGTGGAGAAAGGAGGTGGGTCCCATATTAAGGGCCATGCATAGATCCTCTATTCCTGATGGGTTACCTCTATGTTCCATGGGGGTGTCGTTGTCTTTGTCGGACCAAGACTTCCTCAGACTTTCTAATACTTTTGAGTGATACCACTTCCAAAAGGGCTCATCGGGGCAAATCTATTGGCAATGTGGCTAATCCAACCTCGGATGACACTCGACCCCTTTTGTGAGATCAGGACAGACTCAGGGTAAAGCCATGCCTCGGGTGATACTTGGTCTTTCGAAATATTGCCTTGGACCGACTCAGTGGTATTGGATAAATTGGCAGATGTTCCATAGAGATACATTCGAGAGGGGCTCAGACTCCAACTCTGAACTTGAACCTTAATAAATAATGCACTTAAGGGTTGATATTATTTCCATTTGAGTTTTCTTGAGAATTGAGATATCATTCTGACATGTGGTAGTACACCTAGTTGACACTTGACTTAGACCCAAGTCAAAGTACAAGCTTGGGGTATACCTCTTTCTTGTTTACCTTGCTTTCTGGGTTTTATACATATATACGTGTTTGTACATTTTGCTGATAGGTACCCTTTTAGACTAACTGCTTTGGATAAAGCAGGTAATTAGCCATGAGTGTCGTTTGGAACCCAAGACGAATTATTTATTTCATTGTGTTTAAATTAATTATCTGGGGTTATTAGGTAATGGAACATTGCATTTTTATTAATGCACGAAATGGAAAGGTTTAGACACCGTGGGAGCTGACCTACTAGGTTTTTTATCTCGCACCCTGCTCAAGCATCATCAACACCTGACTAGATTACATGCTCGCATGTATTGACAAGGGGAAGCATGCTACTTCTGATGTTTGACTATTCATTACTGCTTAGGATAGAGACTGGGGCAGAGGATCGGGCCTTACTCGTGATGCAGTTACTGCTTTTGTCTTTTCTTTTAGTTGACTGTGTGTTTGAGTTCTGTTTTCCATACTTTTAGTTTAGACTCATATCATGGCATGACACTCTTTTGTGAGTTTCCGCACATAATTTTCATTATTCAGTTGGATTGTTTTCATTTATTCTACTGTAGTTTATTTATTCACATGATTCTGCTACTTATTATTTGTTTTTTTTTTCTTTCGTTGTGATATTATCTGTTACCTATAAGGGCATAGTCTCCCACACGGACACAAAAAGATCCCTCACTACTAGTCGGTAGTCTTTGGCATTCAGGGATATGCGCTTGAGGTTATGTGATGCACCGGTCCGGCCACCGTCTTAGAGGTGAGCTGGGTCGGGACGTTACAATGTGGTATCAGAGAGGATTTTCCTTTTGTCTTACTATTTCAGTTAGACATGAGATTAGGATATAGGAATTTTTAATATACCTTATGCTTGGACGTAGCTAACCCATGTACAGGGGAAACCCAAATTCCTGGGTTGGTATTGCGATTATTGATTATACTAGTTATTGTTGATATGATTTCACTGTTGGGTGACTCACTTATATTGCGTTGTTATTGTGTTGATATTGTTGAGATAGTGGGTTTACCATTGCAACTCGATGATACGAGGGAAATACATTCCATACATCATAATAGGCACTATAGGATTTAAATTTCATGTATATTTCCATGTCATATCTACTTTCAGTGTGCATTTTCCTATTTGCATGTGAGTGATGTTGTGCCTAGTGGTAAAATTTTGAAATGCTGGTTTGTTTAATATAGAGTTGTGATAGTCTATTAGGTGTTAGCCTAAATTAACCTAGGAGTGGACTGTAGAACTTGTTTAGTAATCCTTTTGAGTTGTCTCTTCCATATCAAAACCTAGCTCTTGAGGCGGGTTGTCTGTTTTTTAGTGCTCAGAGTTCAGGGCCATCTATAGTGAGAGGTACTATTCTAGTAGCCTCCACCTTAGTTTCTGCTCTTTTTGATACCTGCGCATCACAATCCTTTATATCTGCTACTATTGTTGAAAGTCTTGGTTTTCCAATTGAGTACGACTACGGCGTCATGTCTCTCGACACTCTGCTTGGGGTTAGGAAAGAGGGCATACGCCAGTGCCAAGAGTTCCCCTTGAGATAGGTGGGTACTATTTTTTTGGAATTTATATACCCTTGATATGTCTCACTACTATAAATTTCATCGATTCTAATGCTTTAAAACCATTAGAATAGCCTCCAAAACTGTTGGTATAGGATATCCCAACGGTTTCCAGAACCGTTGGTATGTGGGCCGTTTCAATAGCCCCATACCAACGGTTTCTAGAGAACCGTTGGTATATGTGGTCTGACATTAATCTTCCCCAACAGTTTAAGTTAAACTGTTCGTATATATGTGTACCAACGGTTCAAAAACCGTTGGTATACATACCATCCAGCATACATACCAACAGTTCAAAAACTGTTGGCATATATTTTATCCCTGCGATTTCATTGAAACCGTTGGGATATATATTGTCCAGCATTTGAATTCCAACAATTCTATAAACCGTTGGCATATGTTGCACTGTATATTAAATACCAATGGTTCTGTGAACTGTTGGTATATTCTATACTCCCTAGAACACATAAAAGCAGCACAAAACACATCAAAGCAACACACATCAAAGCTGGTCAGACATGTAACTCGACTCCCTGGAAAACATCAAAGCCAGGAAGACCTGTAAACCCACTTCAAGCAGTAAACCTTCACCTCTAATCCTGTAAAACCTAAGATGGGAAAACCTGTAAACCCACTTCGAGTAGTAAAATTGCACCTCCAAACCTGTAAAACCTACACCTGTAAACCTGCACCTCTAACAGACTTTCAAATCACACTTTAGACCTATAAACCTATACCTCTAACTGTAAACCTACACCTATAATATTATTCCAAAGAACCTGTAAATTTGCACCATCATTCACCTCATATGGAAGTATCTTCACTTGATGAGTGGGAAAAATTCACTATGTTTTTATATCTTGGTTTAGACTATTCAGAGTCTAAAAATGTTGCAGAAGATGCTGGAGAGCATAGAGATGCTCAAGGTGGTTTTACCTTGGCAGAGAATGAGGTATCATGTAAGGGGGATCCCTCCTCTAGTTCCAAATTGTCTGGAATCATATACAGACTCATATAGAGATAGTGATGGTGATGACCACAGTATTCCACCAGATCATGGTGTACCTACTTTCTAATTTGGAGTTGGTACATATCCTAAGGGATCCTTAGTTAAGCAGATTGACCAAGCATGTGAGCTTCAGGCTTTTCCCTTAGATGTACCTACCAAATCATAAACTATAGAGGCTTCTTTACCTAGTGTTGAGATATTTGTTTCCCCATTGCCTTCAATTTTTTTATCAATAATATATTTATAATATTTTAGATACAATCTTATTTTAGATTTCAGTGGAATTTTGAGTTATTAGGAACCTCCTGTCACTCGGCTTAGTGAATATGATGCTAGAATCCTTTTTGAGATGGTTTTATTTCATATTCTTCCCAAGATGAGTTTTCATATTCAGGAATATAGGATTTAAAATTTAAGGTTGGACAGTGGGATAGAAACCATTTGATATGTTATGGAAGAAATGAGGACCTTCTTTGTTTCCAGTCAGGATTCCTTATGGAAGAGATTGAATAATGTTCCTATTATTACATCTACATCTAGTGCTCCACCACCCTCAGCTTTAGTTGATGCTGATTCGATCTAGTCTATAGTCAAAGAGTATCTCCATGTTGTTATAGGTGATGTAAATTTATCTCATCAGGATTAATTGAGGCAGATTCTGTAGAATGGGTTTTCAAGGAATAGGTTGACCAGTTGAATGTTATGAAAACTCTACTGAAGCTATTAATGGAGGAGAAGAAATATTTATTTAGTAGTATTAAGAGATGATGAAACATTATTAAAGACTTTTTCAATCTTATGAAGCCTATCCTATATGTATCTAATACTCTAGTGGCTTCTCCAGAGGTGATTCCCATGAAATTATTCACCTCTGATTATTCTTCTGATCCTCTACCTCCTTAATTCTAGCCTTTTGGTATGTCTTCGGTTGAAGTTGTTTGGAATCTCCAACCTATTATGATCCGAAAACTTCCTACCTCTACATCTACACCTTCAGCCTCTACCTTAGTGCCTCCATCTTCTGGAAAGGGAAAGCACTCTACTGTTCACCCCACATGCACCCTTCCCTACAGACCCCCCGGAAAGCCCTTGGACACCCCCTGGCAACCCCTCCTAGACACCCCACCTACACCCTCCCCCTGCCCTGCAGACCCCCCGGCACCCCCCCGAACAGCCCTTGGACAACCCACCTGGACAACCCTTCCTAGACACCCCACCTGCACCCTGCCCTGCAGACCCCCCGGACAACCCTTATACACCCCCCTGGACAGCCCCTCCTAAGAATCTTGTTACCCATAAATTATTGTGAGGCTACCATCTTGATTCTGGGGTTCCAAGGTGTTCCTTCAAGATCGATTTATTCAGGCCTTTTGATTCAGTCAGGTGGGACTTCTTATGGGATGCTTTCGATCTGCTCAACTTTCCAGCAAGGTTCTCGTCTTGGGTTAAAAGATGCGTCTCTACCCCAATGTTCTCAGTGAACATTAATGACAGTTTACATGGCTACGTTTTGGTGAAAAGAGGGCTCAAGCAAGGGGATCCACTTTCACCTTTACTTTTTGTGATTTTCATGGAGTTTCTCTCACGCATCCTGGACTCCCTTATTTCATCTTCAGTTGCTTACAAGTTTCATTGGCGATTTGCGGGTTGGAATGTAGGTGGAATGGGATGGAAGGGGGCTCGTTTTGGTTGGAACAGGTGGTATGGGGTTGTTTTTTAGGTGGCAGGGGCTTGGTGTGGGCTGGAGTGCAGGAGGATGGGGGCTGGTGCGGTGGATGGTGCAGGCTGGAGTGGATGGTGTGGACAAAAAGGTAGGCATCAGGGGGATGGTAGGGGGAAGGTTCGGGCTGGAATAGGAGGCATGGGGCTGGTGTGGGCTGGATTGCAGGTGGCTGGGGGATATTGGTCATGTGGAAGGGGCTGGTGCAGGCTAGGATGTAGGAGGCCTAGGGATGGTGAGGGTTGGAACTGGTGGTCGGGGCTGTTTTGCAGGTGGGAGAGGGCTGGAATGAGTGTTTTGAAAGAGGATGGGGGTGGGGGTGTGGTGGCTAGTGTGGTGGATGTTGCAGGCTAGATTGTAGGTGGTTGGGGGCTGGTGCGGGCTCGAATGTAGGTGAAAGGGGGCTGTAATGCTGGTGGAAGGGGGCTGGTTGCAGGTGGTGGGGGGATGGTGCGGGCTGATTTGAAGGTAGTAGGGGGTCTGCTGTGGGCTGGAATGCTGGTGGCAGCAGGCTAAAATGAAGGTGGAAGGGGGCTGGTGTGGGCTGGATGTCGCTGGTGCAGGTTGGATTGTGGTGGTTGTGGTGTGTGATGGTTCATAGGTGGATTGTGGCGGCCTCCTTGTGTTGGGGGTTGGGAACGTGCGTTCGTGTGGTTGGGTGCATGCATGTGTTTTGGAGTTTGGGTGTGTGTGCTCTCTGTGGGGTGGGTGTGTGGGTTCATGTGTGTGGGTGTGTGTGTTTTCCTCTTGGTTGTCGCTTGCTTCAAATGGACCTTGGTGCTTTCATGACAGCGAGGCGGTTTCATGTGAATCTCAGGTCTTCGGTTGGATGTTCGTTTGATGTCCGCGTGTTTCTTCTGTGTCTCTTCGTGTGGAGTATTCTTCTTTGCTGCTGGTGGCAGGCTGATGGTGGTTATTGTGGTCTCGTCCTAGAGCCGGGCCAAATCACGACATTACCGCAGCGTGACCGTGGCGTGATCGCAGCGTGACCGTGGTGTGACCGCGGCATGACCGCGACATGACCGCGGTGTGTTGGCCTGGTCCAGTGATATCTGCAGGGTAGCATCTTCTAGCTATAAGCGAAGGGAGCGAGAGTACGCGGGTCAACATTTCGTCCGTCGCCTCCCTCCCCATTAACTATGGGTGAGTAATGTATCTAAAACTCTATCAAGGTATCTTACATCAAATTCCGACAGGACTGCGAACCATCACGTGGTGTCATCCTGGAGCAGGGCCAAATAACGACATTACTGCGGTGTGACTGCGGCATGACCGTGTCATGACCGCGGCGTGACCGTAGCATGACTGCGGTGTGACCACAGCGTGTTCACCCGGTCCAGTGACATCTGCGAGGCAGCATCTTCCGGACAGGAGTGAAGGGAGCGGGAGGAGGAAGGGAAACATTCTGTTCGTCGCCTCCCTCCCCATTAACTATGGGTGGTAATGTATCTAAAACTCTATCTAGGTATCAAACATCGAATTCTGACAGGACTGTGAACCACCATGGGGTGTCGTCCTCGAGTAGGGCCAAATCACGGCATTACCGTGGCGTGACCACGGCGTGATCATGGCATGACCACGATGTGAGGGCGGCGTGACCGCGGCGTGACAGCGACGTGATGACGGCGTGACTGCAGCGTGACCGCGGCGTGACTGTGGCGTGACCGTGGCAGGACCGCGGCATGACCGCGACACGACCACGACATGTTGGCCCGGTCCAGCGACATCCGCAGGGCAGCATCTTCTGGCCAGGAGCGAAGGGAGCGGGAGGAGGCGGGGCAACATTCCGGTCGTCACCTCCCTCCCCATTAACTATGGGTGGGTAATGTATCTAAAACTCTATATAGGTATCATACATCAAATTCCAACAAGACTGCGAACCGCCACAGGTTGTCATCTTGGATAAGGGCAAAATCACAACATTACTGCGGCATGCCCGTGTTGTGACCGCGGCGTGTTGGCCCAGCCCTGCGACATCTGCGGGGCAGCATCTTCCGGCCAGGAGCGAAGGGAGCAAGAGGAGGCGGGGAAACATTCTGGCCATCGCCTCACTCCCCATTAACAATGGGTGGGTAATGTATCTAAAATCCTATCTAGGTATCATACATCGAATTCTGACAGAACTGCGAACCACTGAGGGGTGTCGCCCTAGAGAAAGGCCAAATCACGGCATTACCGCGGCGTGACTATGGCATGACCGCGGCGTTACCATGGCGTGACTACGGCGTGCCCGTGGTGTGACCCTGGCATGACCGTGGCATGACCCTGGTGTGCTCGCGGTGTGACCGCGGGATGACCACGGTGTGATCGTGGCGTGTTGGCCCGATCCAGTGACATCCGTGAGGCAGTATCTTCCAGCCAGGAGTGAAGGGAGCGGGAGAAGGCGGGGCAACATTCCAATTTTCGCCTCCCTCCCCATTAATTATGGGTGTTTAAGGTTTCTAAAACTCTATCTAGGTATCATACATCGAATTCCGATAGGACTGCGAACCACCACGGGGTGTCATCATGAAGTAGGGACAAATCAAGGCAATACCGCGGCATGACCGTGGCTTGATTGCGGCATGCTGTGGCGTGACCGCGGCATGTTGGCCCGGTCTAGAGACATCCGTGGGGCAGCATCTTCCAGCCAGGAGCGAAGGGAGTGGGAGGAGGTGTGGCAACATTCCAGTTGTCACCTCCCACCCCCTTAACTATGGGTGGGTAATGTATCTAAAACTCTATCTAGGTATCATACATCGAATTTGGATAGAACTGCGAACCACCGCTAGATGTCGTCCTGGAGTAGGGCCAAATCACAGGATTATCGCGGTGTGAACGTGGCGTTACTACGGCGTGATCGCAGCGTGTTGGCCGGGTCCAGTGACATCCGCGAGGCTGCATCTTCCAGACAGGAGAGAAAGACTAGTGATAATGTTTTATAATTTCATATGTAAATAATGAATCCCTAGAATTGAAAAATCGGGATAGGACTCCACTATTATAGAACATGGAACCAAGTGGTCATGGCATTAAGTGGGGAGGACTATTCATCATATAGAGTTTCTAAGTATTATTGAAATTTTCTTCTACTTACCAATGTCTATACTAGATATCAAAATTTTGATTACTCTTTATACAGGATTCCAAATAAATCCTAAGTAGTTGTCCTTCACATTATATAAAGCGATCTTATGTTATAAAAAACAGACTCTTGATTTAGGATTGTGGTATGATAAAGATATATATTTTATATTCATTGTCTTTAAAAGTGGTACTAGGTAGTCGAAACTACTTATTGAGAGTCAAATTATGCAGTTGTATTACTTATCAATGGTATATGCACTTCTTGGAACTCTAATAATAATACTTTAGTCACCTTGAGAACAATAGAATTTTAGTATGTTTTAAAATTTCAGGATAAAACACAAATCTTATGGGGGAATTCATATATATAAAAAATTAGATGTGAATTGAGGCCAGGAAGTCACCCCAAATGGTGTTAAGATGATGCTTATGGTGGTGAGCACCATAAGCCTGACTGGTGTTTAACAATGACACCATTAGTGTTTTTAGATATATAGGCACGGGTAAACACCTAAAGGGGTGGCCAAGATGCTAGGAAAACACCTGAAACAGGTTTCTCCATAAGTTAAGGTCACAACGGACATGATAGAAAAAATATACTATTTATTATGTTATAACAAGGGATCATCGGAAGGTTTTAGTGAGCGGAACAATGACGCAACGTCTAAAGGGAAATGAAACGACGAAAAAGAATCATACACCCTAAACTATCATTGTGAGTTCTCATAGACAACGCACCTTCATTGGAGGGGTTTTATTATAAAAACATGACATTATTTGTCAAATGAAACAATTATATTAAAGAACACTTATTCAAGATATGAAATTAAATATAATTAAGTAGAATTAAGAAAGAATCTAAATTCAATTTAAAGTATTCTTAAATTAAAGAGGCTATGAGAGGGACTCTACCTCAAGGTGGAACCAAGCCATCCACTTCAGCTCTTAGAGCTTTTTAACTAAAATCTGCTACTCCTCCAATGGGTATACTCACCTTCACACACATGCAAGGACACCTAGCCCTTATGTTCACACTCGCATGGCCATGAGCATGTGCAAGGGGATCCTTGAACATATTCTTATATGCATATAACAGTCTCCACTCACCTATGTATGCATTTATATATATATATATATACATGGGCACACCTAGCCCCATACATGCATAATCACTGCCATGGGTGACTATACACGTAACAGGGGAACCTACATACATATACTTACTTACCTATGCACATGCAAGCGAGTCGCCCTTGACTTGGTGACTCGAAACCAACAAGCAGGGATCAACACACTACACAAAGGATATTAAGAACCTTACAACACATGAAGGACGCTACATAACCCATGAGAAACCAACCAATGGAATTAAATCCTTACCTAGATTGGCATCAGAGAACCAAATCCACCTAAACCAACATGAAACGATCCAACGTCCTACTGAAAACATAATTTGGAGTAAAAAACACTAAATCCAAAAATACATGAGGTGCGAGAAAAGTAGTAACCATATAATCTTACGTCAGATCAAAGCCGGTGGACTGAATCAATCTGAAATACTTCTGGCCCCCTTCACAGAATATAACTACCCTCTGTCCATATAAAGTAGTTAAAGATCTATGTGACCAATGTGATAAAGAAAATAAAATAAAAACTGAACTAAAACATACCTGTCTCCTGTGACTATACATGTCACCGCACAACATATAAGAACCACATTGCCCCATGGGTCAAATAATGTTCCTGCCAGAAAAGGGGAAATAGATCAATGTTTCAAAATGATATTATCAAATCATACATTCCTATTAATTAACAATTACCCTTCCTATTAATGGTATATAATCAATTTGGCCCGAGTTTCAACTTAGTTTGGTTTTGTTCGATGCAAGGGATGTGGTCTTATTATTCTTGGTTTTTATATTTACACTTGAGATGTTTGTTTAAAAATGATTCATGTATTTTCCATTATTATTTATTGGTTTATTTATTATCCTGTTGGCATGGGGCTTGTCCACATGAATAATTCTTGGAATGTAGGGTTCAGTTGACATTTATGCGCTTTAATGTGATTGATGTCCCTAACGATGACGACTCAACTGTTTAAATTAAAAAAACCCTATATGGTGTTTTCCTATATAACTTTTGGAAGTATTATACATAGTTGAAACACAATATTACTTCTAATTAATGGTATTATGGATCATATGGTGATATTTTCTTTGATGAAGACTACATATTCTCTTCATTCAAGGGATGTATATTGACCATTGGTGAATACTGGGCATTGGTGTTTGTAGTTACAGAGCAAAAAATCCTTTGATATTACAAGATAAGATTAAATTAGTTATTTATAAATTAATGATCTATGTAGGTCACAATTGATGGCTAGATTATCACTATATAATATACAAAATCCTTGAACATCTCTCTATGGTTTATGCATGTTGTTCGTATGAATCTGATATGTGGTATCACCATGCAAGGGATGAATACCTCCACTGGTGCCACCTCCAACTCATCAAATGACATCCCCTTTTGAAGGACTTCCCTCAAAGAATATATACAAGAATAATGTGTGAGTTAGTCAGATAAGAAACCTCACCCAAAGTCATTAAGTAAGTAGTGTGTTTTCTGATTGTAATCATCATATTTCTTAATTATCTCTTCCTGTATAAAGAAAATATTAAGAGACTCTACAGACCCTTAAACACTAACATTATTATTCAGTCATTTATTTCCAAGGAATTTATTATAACTATGTTCTATGGGATTCATTTACACTAAGGATGGTAAATGAAAGGAAATAGATTAACATAGTAGACCTATAGATATGGTGTTCACAAGCATCCTAGGTTTAGAGAAGGTTCTTTAGTGATTTTATGGAAATGAAATAAAACTGTCACTGGGTCTCCAAGTGGATAAGATATCGATTGGGATATGAGTGGTCCTACATATGTCTTAAAATTGGGATGATATGTGTATGGACTAGATGAGGATTTAGATCAAGTAAAATATTCCTAAGGGGATTGGGCCTTGTAGTGATAGGTGTGGCAATTATACATCTAGAGTTTGATGAGGAAATGCTTATGAGGATGGATTGGAATCTTGGTAGGTTATTAGAGTGGTATGGTCCTTGTTATTATATAAAATTTATTATGAAAGGTTTTACTCCATTTAATGATTCAAGAGTTCAACTAAAGAGATGAAGGATGTGATGCTAGTGTGGGTATTGGGTATTGTCGGATAGATTGGCATTATAATTCCATGAGGCTTTGTGTGATTTATCTTAGGATAGAACCTGGTTAGTGGGGTTGGGTTATAATATATGATTTTTATGAGTTTCTTGATCGGATTATTGAGAATATAACGTATATGGGTTCGACATGGTGTGATTTTGTGACTAGGACAATCATAAGGTGAATAATCCTCTTTGTCTAGTTGGATGATGAGATGTGAATCGAGGCATGGGATGATCCATGAGAGATGTGTTTAGCCTATGTGACTGAGAGGATAGAATAGGATAGGTTTGATAGTATTGGGTGAGTGGCCAACCCATACGAGGATGATACGATGTATGGAGACACTTGAGGTTATTTATGCTATCACATGGAGACACTTGGGATTATTTCATGACTCCAACATACTCCAGAAATGTTCCCACACAATGTTTTAGAAAAACAATTCCATATCATCGAAAACCCCAAGGCTCCTCTATCTTCAAATGTTTTCTCACACTCACACCTCATGGTATTACAGTATTCAAGTGATTTGTGTCAACTAGTCAGGATAACATCACTACCCTCCATCCGTAGAAAGAAGTAAAATACCTAAGTGGCCAATGTGATAATGAAAATAAAATAAAAACTAAATAAAAACATACTTGTATCTTGTGACTATACAAGTCACTGCCCAATATATAAGAACCACAACGCCCCATGGGTCAAATCATGTTCCTGCAAGTAAGGGGTAAAAAGTTCTATTTAATAATCTCTTAATTTTTCATTATGTTCTTTATATAGCACGTTGTTGGAATTAACATACTAGTAAACTTTGCCATTGAATATTCACCTATGCTACATTAATTTAATAAAAGATTTTTCACATAAACCTCTTCACTATGGAAAGAACCTCATAAGGACCACAATCAATGTTTAGTAGTTGATCCTACTCTTGAACTTGGTTGGGCACTAGTCCATGAACCAGATAGTCTACTTGGTCATGAGGGTGTAAACCATTTCATTATACTATAATAAGAATAAATGTGTTGGTATCTTTTCTACCAACAATGGGAATTTCTCAAGTCTTGAGTGCCAATCAACTTCAGTTCCTATGTTAATGTCCCCTTAACTATCCATAGATGTCAAGGGGTGTCTCCCATGGGTGTCTTATGGTGTGTAGTGTCTATCTATGATTTCTGTAGTGATTCCATATTGTGGGAAATGTGTATTGCATGGTCAGTTTAATAAATACATTTTTCAATTGGAAAATACACCCATATTCAATAGAGATATACCCACTTTTGATAGAGAATACCATCCAAATAACCAACTCAGAAATCCGAGACCAACATTTTACTTTACCAATTCCAATTACATAATATATGCAGTACCAAATTATGTTTTATGAACCAATCAATTAAAGGGAAATAAAATCATCACAATAACCCATAAAATCTCATATAGCATCACTCACCTCCAATTAACCCACATCATTGCACATCTTAATGATGATACAACATCATCACATATATATCATGATTAACAAAAAAAATCCAACACAATCTAAGGTCTAATAGGATTCTATAGAGGAAAATATGAGGTTTTTAAAAAATCATGAACTATTTATTGAATTCACAATTCAAATTAATGGAATACAACCTGTGAATCTAACCCTACATTTCTGGAAGACTGTATTTTGAAAAAATTCACAATTTACCTAATAATTCACCACACCATGAGTTGGTGAGTACCCAAAACTATAGAAAATGAACTATTAATATGACTGGTTATCCTAACTATAAACCTTACAATGCATTCCTTATTTCCTCATTTTTTAAAAAAGAAAATTAATTCTTACCTGGAAGTACCGATCAAGAACCCTGGTGGGAGGAGAGGGAGCTGAGAGAGGGGGACATCCTCTAGGGTGTTCGGCCATGGGGGGTCTTGCGCGCGATTGGAGAGGGTTCCGGGGGACATCTTCAGAGGAGATTGAGCCAAGAGGGGAGGGGGATGTCTCCAAGAGAGGGAGACAATAGGGGATGGGGGAACCTCACCGGAAGACGAGAGGGGAGGAAGACGTCGTTGTCGGAGAGGGAGCCGAGAGGGGATGGGGAACATCGCCAGAGGAGAGGGAGGGGGGCCAAGAGGTGGAGGCGGAGGCTAGGTGGAGATCAAGATCAGGGAGGGGGGAGGGGGATGGAGGTGGAGGTCAGGGATGGTTCATGCAGAGGGAGCCCTAAATTGGGTGTTTTTTACCTACGGTTAATAATAACCACAAGTAAAATTATTCATTCCAAACAGTTTTGTTAAACCGTTGGGAAAACCCAACATATAATACCTTATACCAACGGTTTACTAGAACCATTGGTATAGGTTCTTTATCCCAAGGGTTTTTTCAAACCATTGAGAAATAAGTGTTGGTATAGGCCCAAATTCAACTATTGTCTGGCATCGAAGTCATTCTTGGTATGAACTGGCTTTCTCCTTACCACGCCCAAGTGGATTGTTGTCATCATCGGGTGTCCTTCACATCCCCTGAGGGCGACACATATCTTCACAAAGGATAATGGGACCTATAGGCAGACCGAGCTAAGACTAAATATGCCGGGTTGGGCAGAGTGACCAATCAGTTGGCAAGTCTCTTCATGAGCGATCAGGGAATGAAACTAGTTGAATTTCCTCCAGTGGTGGATCTTTTTAGGGATGTCTTCCAGGATGATTTCTATAGCTTACCTCCTATGAGAGACGTGGAGTTCACTATTGAGTTCGTGCCAGGTGTGACACCAGTGTCTATTCCTCCTTATAGGATGGCACCAACAGAACTAAAAGAACTCAAAAAGAAGCTTGAAGACATTGAGGCTAAGGGTTTCATTAGACCTAGAACATCGATGTGGGGTTCACCTATCATTTTATACAAGAAGGCAGACAATACCCTAAGGTTGTGCGTGGATTATCGTCAACTCAACCCGCTCATGGTAAAGAATCAATATCCATTTCCTTTTATAGATGATCTCTTTGAGCATGGTTATACCCCTGGGAAGGGTAATGATATGGCAGACGATTTAAGCCACAAGACACAGACACAGGCTATGCAGGTAGCCAATAGTGAGTGGCAGATGATGACCTTGTTTTCAGAGATGCATATAGAGGTTCAAGAGCAGAGTGGATAACTGATTCTTGCAGCTCGTATGGTGACATTCTCTCTTCTAGATAAAGTTCGCAGGCAACAATTGACTGATCCCAAGGGGCTCGTTTTGAGGGAAAGTGTTACAGGAGAGAACCCACCTCCAGGTTGGCTTATTGATGGCAGTGAAACTCTCCATTATTGTGGTCGTGTATGAGTACCTTCAGGTATGTGGGAAGAGCTGATGAAGGAATATCACACCCCCATTTTGGAAGTTCACCCTGGGCTGACCAGATGTATAGATACATGTGTCGACAATATTGGTGGCCTAGTATGAAAAGGCAGATAGCAAGTTTCATCACTCGGTGCTCCACCTGCCAATAGGTGAAGGCAGAGCACCAGCGACCTAATGGACTCCTACAGCCTCTATCCATTCCTGAATGGAAATGGAATGACATCACCATGGATTTCATTATAGGCTTGCCAAGATCTCCTTGAAGCAACGATGTAGTATGAGTATTTTAGATAGGTTGACCAAGGTTGGGAACTTCTTGCCTATCTAAGAGACCTTTACGATTGATGAGCTGGGTGGATGTATATCCGGGAAATTGTACGACTTCATGGTGTACCTTGTTCTATTGTCTCAAACAGGGATGCTCGCTTTACTTCACCGTTTTGGCAAGGGTTGCAAAAGGAACTGGGCTCACATGTACTTCTAAGTACTGTATATCACCCTCATACCGATGGGCAGTCTGAGATAACTATATGAGTGTTAGAGGGTATGTTACAAGATTGTATCCTTGATTTTAGAGGTTCTTGGGAGAAGTATTTACCTCTTGTTGAGTTTACATATAATAATAGCTTCTAAAAACAATTCAAATGGCTTCGTACGAGGCTATCTATGGTATACCATGCCCTTCGCCTTTATGCTGGCTCGAAGTAGGTGATGGAGCTCTGTTAGGTCCTCATCTCATTCATGAGACTTCTGAGAAAGTTCAGCTGATTCGGAAGCATATGACCACAACTCAGTCCAGACAAAAGTCTTATACCAATCATCGTCGCAGACCTCTGGAGTTCGAGGTGGGACATCAAGTCTTTCTGCGTGTTTCTCTGAGGTTATGTCACAGGCGGATCAGGAGGTAGAAGAAGTTATCACAAAGATACATCTGGCCATTCGAAATAGTAGAGAGAGTTAGGCTGGTATCCTATCGGTTACTTCTACCTCATAGGTACCATGTCATGCACGACGTTTTCCATGTATCTCAGCTTCGACAATATCATCCAGACCCGTCTCATTCTTTTGAACCTGATGACATCGAGCTTGACACTGATTCATCCTTTTCAGAGCATCTGATCTGTATCGTCAATCGTAGCATAAAATTACTACGAGGCAAGTCAGTCCCACTAGTCTGGGTGTTGTGGCAACATGGATGTATTCAGGACGAGACCTGGGAGCGAGAGACGAATATATGTGCACAGTGGCCGGAAGTCTTCTCTGACGACGTTCCACTACCCTCAGAAGGGAAACTCGGGGATGAGTTGTCTTAAAGAGGGGAGGTTGTAATGTCCCAGGCTTAATTAGGTACAAAACATTTTTAAATTCTTTTACAGTCTAATTAATTAAGAGACCTGGGGCACGCACCTACGTACCTCACTGCGGCTCTCGAGAAACTTTTTTATTTAATTTAAATAATTATGGACATTTTATGAAAAAATGACCCGTCGTGCTTTGGCGTGGTGTTCTGGTTTTAAAAAATTAATTAAGGATTGGAAAAGAGTAATAAGATATTTAAAGATGATTTAAAAGAAATAAATAAAGGATAAAAATAAATTTTGAAATAAAATAAAGAGGGGATTACAAGAAAAATGAAAATAATTCAAATTGGGGATTCTCATTTTTAATTATTTTTATTATTTCCTTTCCATTCTTTTGTTTTATTTTATCCTTTTATTTTATTTCCTTTTTTCCTTATCTTTTATTTTTCTCTTATTTTTCTTTTCTTTTATTTTTCTTTCTTTTTTCTTTTTTCTTTTTTTCTTCTCCCCTCTCCCTCTTCCACTCATCACGTCGCACCCCTCAATCCCGTCACACCAACCAACATCCCCTTAGAAATACCACTGCTCCTCCATCTGACATCTGATTCCTTTGTCTTTAGGTGAGAAGTAAACATTAAGGAATGGCTAATGTTTCGCAATTTGAATCATGCGTTTTCGTTGAATAATCTACGCGTAGTTCATCATGGAAGATTGTTACCCTATTTTGGGGGGTTTTATAGAATCCTTCGTTTTCATCCGTTTTAGGTCAAATCAAAGTCTACCACAGATCTTAGAGTCATTTAAGACTATATGTTAGGGTTCCTACTTTCTTTCCCTCCATTTCGTTACGATTTATAAAAAACGCACTGTTGTGTCGTCAGTTGGTGCCTACCGACTTTGTGCAATTTTACCCATTTCAATTAATTTAATTGTTCTGTTTAATTGTTGCAGCCTTAATCATCTTAAATTAATTTTTCTGAATGGTTGCAATGAGATTGGACACCCCTTTGGGTGTGCCGACATAGTCTGCATATTTTTCCATTAGTCGGGTTATTAATTATAATTAGTTGCGGGTATTGCGGAACCCCTTTTTATTGTTTTTAAATTAAATGAATAGTTGTTTGAATTATTGCAACAAAGTTGGACACCCCTTTGGGTGTGCTGACATGATCGGTGTAATATGTCATTAGCTGAGTTTATTTTTTGATTAATTTCATGTGTTGCAAAACAGCTTTTTATTGTAATTAAATTAAATAAATAGTTGCTTGAACATGAACTTCAATTGTTGGATCATTGGCACTTGTTCTTATAAACTGTTTATTATTTAAATATGCGTTATCTACTGAGGTTGATATGATATGTATATTGCCTTGCAAGTTGTTTTGTTGTACTGTTAAATTTATGCCTTATGATGCACGAGTGTATCTGGTTAGTTTTCATGTTGCGACTTTACATGATGATTATGTCATATCTGCTGCTGTGAAAACTTAAATTAAATTCAGGGTGGGGAAAGGAGGCTGGTCTTGAATTAAGGGTCATAGTTAGATCCTCTGTTCCTGACGTGTTACCTCTATGTGCTGGGGGCGGTGTTGTTGGCTTTGCCGAACTGAGACTTCCTCGGACTTTCTAATACTTTTGAGTGATACCGGTTTCAAAAGGGATCATCGGGACAGATCCGTTGGCAATGTGGCTAATCCATCCTCATATGAAACTCGACCCCTTTTTGCGAGATCGGGGCAGACTCAGGGTAAAGTCATGCCTCGGGCGATACATGGTCTTTTGAAAGATTTCCTTGGATGGGCTCGGTGGTATTGGATAAATTGACGGATGTTCCATAGCGATACCATCAGGGCGGGCTCGAACTCCAACTCTCAACTTGAACCTTAATAAATGATGAACTTAAGGGTTGATATTATTGTCATTTGAGTTTTCATGGGAATTTAGATATCCTTCTGATATGTGGTAGTACACCCGTTTGACACTTGACTTAAACCCCAAGTCAAGGCACAAGATTGGGATATATCGCTTTCTTGTTTACCATGCTTTTTGGGTTTTATACATATATACGTGTTCATGCATTTTGTTGACAGGTACCCTTTTAGACTACAAGATTAGGCTGAAGTAGTTTATTAGGCATGAGTGTCATTTGGAACCCAAGTCGGCTTATTTATTACCTTGCGTTTAAATTAATTATATGGGATTATTAAGTAATGGCGCAGTGTATTTTTATTGCTGCACGAAATGGAAAGGTTTAGACACCGTGGGTGCCCACCTACTGGGATTTTTATCTCACACCCTGCTCGGGCGTCATCGACACCCGAGTAGATTACATTCTTGCAGGTATTGACAAGAGGAAGCATGTTTCTTCCGATGTTTGACTGTTCATTACTTCTTAGGATGGAGATTGGGGTAGAGGACCGGACCTTGCTCGCTATGCAGTTGTTGCTTGTGTATTTTCTTTTAGTTGACTGTGTGTTTGAGTTCTGTTTTCCAAACTTTCAGTTTAGACTCATATCATGGCATGACAATCTTTTGTGAGTTCCTACACTTGGTTTTTATTATTCAGTTGGATTGTTTACATTGCTTCTATTGTATTTTATTTATTCACATGCTTCTGCTACTTATTATTTGTTTTTTTTATTTCCGCTGTGATATTATCTATTACCTATGAGGGCATAGTCCCCCCCACAGTCATAAAAAGAGCCCTCACTGCTAGTCAGTAGCCTCTAACGTTTGAGGAGATGTGCTTGAGGTTATGTGACGCACCGATCCAGCCATCGTCTTAGAGGTGAGCCGGGTCGGGACGTTACAATACGGATATAAATGTGTGTGTGTGTGTGTGTGTGTTTGTGTGTATGAATGAAATTCAAAACAGAATACTGTTAGAAAAAAGAAGGCAACTATTCTGAAGAGTTCACGATGATTGAAATGATTGTTCTCAAAGGCATCCCAATATTCAATTCAATGTAATGATCGAAAATGGTCACATTACACCCTCTCGTTTGAATTGTATACAGGGAAATCCTCTTCTGAATGTTAGGAAGGAGATCTCTTCGCTAACCATCACTATCCATGTCACACTTCACCATATTCACGACTTAGATAATGAAAAGAATGATAAATGATAAACAAGAAGAACTCGAACGATAGAGAAAATGGAGTGACCGCTCACTGTAATCGATTTAACCATCGTCTAAATTCTTAGAACCGCATAAATAAATGGAATTAAAGCACAAAAAAACCATTCAAATCGTTGCTCCCTCCATTGAACAATTGATGAAGTTAGTTCTCCATTTTTAGTGGAGTTGAAAAAGGAGCACGGTGGGAGAACAAAAAAAAAGAAATGGGAGAATGAAATGAAGGAGTGCTTCTATATATGAAATATGTAGAATACTATTATAGTAAAAAAACCGTACAAATCTATTGAAAATGGACAACTAGAGTTGTCAACTCCTTGAAATGGAGGTGAAGTGAAAATTTATAGGGAGAAGGGTGCCCATTTTTACTCCAAAATTTGTCCGCCAGAAGTTTACGCCTGATAGACCTATTGAATGACCAAATTTGAAAACAAGTTCTTGGAAGATGTTCAAAACTATCTTTTGTGCGCACCCAGCAAATTTCAGCTCAATTGGCCCTGTATTTAAGGAGTTAGAACATATTTACTTTGGAAAATAATTCTGTCTTGGAAATTGATCGAATTATGATGTGCTGAGTTCTCATGCATTTATGGTCTCAAAGGAGGTTGAATCACGCATGGTCACAGTTATGAAAAATGTTCATCGGCTTGTTGGTTATCTCCATGTGAAATTTCAGCTCACCTGGGTCGATAATTTGTGAGATAGGGGTCCATATTTAAAAGTGAATCATTTTGTACACATATTTCGAGACCTGAATTGTAAGTTGGTTTTGGGTCTCAACATGTTGGACTGAGTTTGCGGTCCAGTTGAATGAAATAAAGAACAACATGTATGAAAGCCTACAATTTTTTTTTTCATAAATTCAATTAGTTCAGAAAAAGTTCTGATCGAAATACAAATGTAAAGTAAAACAGTTTAAAATCTAAAATTATGTCATTTTTCCAATTAAGATCAAATTATTACTAAAACATAAAAATGTGACAATTGATCATGAAATTACACCTTGATGGGATTAAATACATTGAATTACAGTATAAAATTTGTGAAAATACTAGGTTCATCGACAAGATAAATCTCTTCACCTTCCCTTGCTCGAGTCATGATGAAGGTAGCAAGGTAAAAGATGTTTGAGCTCTAGATGCTCAACTTTGGGGAGTTTGAAGCAAAGTGAGAGTAGGGGCAATTATTGTAGAACATGTAGATGAAATTTAGTTGACAAGTCTCGTAGGGATTCTGTACCCACATTGGAAACTAGTGGGGTGGTAGTGGAAGAGAATTCTACTTGAATACCGCAAGAGCTTTTACAACAGGCCATGAGAACACTGGATGACTCTTGGTCGCTGGAACAGAGGAAGGCTGTCATAAGGGCGCTGAAGCAGCTAGATTATCGAGGCAGTATGGATTAATTGTTGGATCGGTGTTCAGCATGCGCAACAAACGTAAGGATTATCCATCCATGGTAGCTATTTATCCCAGAACCAATTTGTGGCTATTTTTTCCCAATCCAGGAATGAGATGAACCTATGGAGAAGTGGCCATATTGTTGTTGGATCCAAAGATGGCATTAATACTGCTCTAGTCCTACAAGGGTTGGATTTTTGATTTTTTATGCATAACCAAGGAACATATGTTCCTAAGAATAGAGTTAGACAATATAGTAACTTGATAAGAGTGTTGATGAAAGGTATATTCCTAATTTCATGGAATAATCTGATTAATATGAGAGTCCACCAATCATATTGAATAAATTGGGCCATAGTGTTTTTGGAAGGGAAGGTTAGACTGTTCCTTACCGGTGACTGCAGATTCCTGGAGTTGGCGAAGTGCAATTATGCCGGAGAAAAGGATAAATGTAGAAAACTATTTGGGTGATGTACTGGGCGAATTGGCCCTCAGACTAGCTTCTGTTTTGTAGAAAGGAAAGCTTCTTACCTCAAGGTGAGGCAGAGACCTACTTTTATAGATTGAGAATACCGACTACATATAGGAGTATTCTGATGTGGGACTCAGAAATACCCAGAATAATAGAAAATAGGGTTTAACACTCCCCTCAAGCTCAACATGCCCAGCTTGGACAACGAGGGCCACAAAAAAGAAAGATGACATCATACAAGACCAGACATGCTCCCCGTCAAGTTGGGCCGTAGATGTTGTGGATGACCAGTTTGGAACTGAGTGAGGCTAGAAAATCCCCTGGAAGTCCTTTGATGAAGGTGTCGGAAAGCGGGTATGCTGTTGGGATGTGGCTAAAGCTGACGTGATTGTGCTCTAGGTGGTGGCGAAGAAAGTGGCAGTCCACCTCAATATGTTTCATGCGTTCACAGAAGACGGGATTTGAAGCTCTTGGTGGCTGTCTGATTGTCACACCAGATGTGAGCAGATGTCTGTGGAGGAAAACCAAGCTCCTGGAGAAGATAGCGAAGCCAAATGATCTCTGTGGTGATGGTGGTCATGGCACAGTACGCAGATTCTATACTAGAGCGGGAGATGACCATTTGTGTCTTACTGCTCTAGGAGTTGTCATTGCCTGCCGAGAAGACGAAGAACCCAGAAGTAGATCTCTGAGTAGCAAGGAAACCAGCATAATAATCATCACAAAAGGCCTCAATATTCAGATGAGCATGCTAGGAGTAGTGAAGACCACATGCATGATCTCACTTGATGTATTTGGCGATGCAGATGACAGCATTCCAATAAGAGGTGGTCAGATGCTCTATAAATTAGCTCACTTTGCCAACATCACAGGAAATGTTAGGACGAGTCATGGTGAGATAATTGAGTGTTTTCACCAGTCGACAGTACCACTCTGGGTGTGAATATGGTTCTGATGAGTCATAAAGACACCGTTCCCCATGCTCGAGAGGAGTGTCTACAGTAGTGGCCTATGTCAGCCCAACATCCTGCAGAATATCCAATGCATATTTCTATTGGCAAAGGGAAATGATGTCTGAAGAATAGGATACCTCGATGCCTAGGAACTATGTGATAGAACCGAGATCCGTAGTGTGGAAGTTCTGGTGAAGATGCCCCTTGAGGTGGACGATACCATCATTGTCATTATCGGTGATGATGATATCATCCACATAAACTACCAACATGATGAAACCAGTAGATGTCATCCTGTAGAACACAGTGTGATCCTTCATGCTGTGAGAGAGCCCAAAATCGGTGACGATAGTGCTGAAGTAGCTGAACCAAGCACGAGAAGACTGCTTGAGGCCATACGGAGAGCGGTAGAGTCGACAGACTTGAGACTCGGCGCCGAAGGCACAAAAACTGGGGGGATGATGTAGATAAACCTCTTCCTCAATAAATCCATGGAGGAAGGCATTTTCGACATCTAGTTGATGAAGAGGCAAACGATGATGATGCCAGAGAGATGAATAACCGAACAGAGGCCATCTTGGAAACTGGAGAGAAGGTATCAAAATAGTCAATACCATATGTCTGGGTGAAGCCCTTGGCCACAAGGCGGGCTTTGAGTCGATGGAAAGTTCCATAGGGATTCAACCTGATTGTGTAAATCCATTTTCTTCCAACCACATGTTTTCCTTTTGGAAGGGGGACATGATCCCAAGTATGGTTTTCTTCCAAGTCCTGCAACTCATCCCGCATTGCGGCTAGCCATCTCAGGTGGGATTTTGCATCACCCACTGTGCGAGGAATAGATACTGTCTCCAGAGCTGAAAGACCCCCTGTAAGAAGATACAAATAGAGGAGTACTCTGGAAAGAGTGAGTAACTTTCTGGAGGGAAATGGTAAAGTCCTCTGGTGCTAAGGCAGGATCATTAGAAGAAGCAGGGACGATGGTGTCATTGGTCGGGACGCGGGATACAATTTATGGATGACATGAGTAGACCCTACCAAAATCGGTGTCAGAAGCAGGGGGAGACACCAAAAGAGGGTGGATGAGGATCAGAAGGCAATCATCTATGGTAGAGTCAGGATGAAGAGAGGTAAGGGAGAACGGAGAGATCTCAACAAATGAGACGTCAGCAGAGATGACATACCTCTGAAGGTCCGGTGAGTAGAAGCAGTATCCATGCTAGGTGTGGGAATAACCAACAAAGATTCACCAGAGGGATTTGGGAGAGAGTTTGGAGAAGCCGGGACGAGTGTATCGAATATAAAAGAGGCATCCAAACAATCAAAGCGGAAGGGAGTGAGGAGGGAGAGAAGAGAACAGAGCCTAAAAATGAGTCTCTCCCTGAAGGATAGAAGAAGGAAGGAAGTTTATAAGGTAGGTAGCAATGAGTATCACATCTCCCCAAAATGCAGAGGCACCTATTGGTGGAAGAGGAGGGCATGAGCAGTATCCAAAATATGGAGGTGTTTCCGCTTGACCACTCCATTCTACTGGGGTGTATCAGGACATGAGGTCTGATGAATGATGCCTTTCACCTGTAAAAAGTGTCAAAAGGGAGTGGAGAGGTACTCACGCCCTTTTTTCGACATGATACATATAACAGAAGTGGAAAATTGGTTATAAATTTCATTGTAAAATGTATGAATTGTGGAAAACACTTTAGAGCGTTCTCGATGGAGGTATAGCCAAGTCATTCATGAAAAATCATCAAGGAAAAATAAATAATATTTATAACCTAAATGAATCAAGATGGTACAGGGACCCCAAACTTCAGAATGCACCAGATCGAAAGGTTTTGAAGACCTTGTATCCACTTGAGAAATTCATGATGGGCGATGATGTTTCGCAAATGTACAAGACTCACAGTGAAAAGAAATAGGTTGACTCAAATCTAGATAAGTCGGATGAATGGTGGAGGTAGGGTAATGTCCCAACCAGGAATGAAGATCCAAGGCACGAGCAGAAATAGATGTACATACGATGGGTGTTGGTCCATCAAACATGTAGACCCCATCCCGATGCTGGACTCAACTAAGTTCCTTATTCTTAGTCTGCTCTTAAAATAAAATAGCAGAGGAGGTAAATATGGTAGCACAGTTAAAATATTTTGTGACCTTACTGATGGAAATAAGATTAAAGAGACTGCGGGGCACATGTCCCACAGAGGGGAAGTGAATTGATGAAGTCAGGGAGCATACATTGATGCCCGCAATGGGGATAGAAGAGACATCTGCGATGGTGATGGCTGGTGGACTGTTATAAGGATAGTAAGAGGTTAACATACCAGAATCACCAGTGAGGTAGTCAGAGGCACCTGAGTCGAGCATCCAGGAAGGGGAGTGACGACCGAAAAATGTGGCGGAAGCAGCTGAATGGGCTAGAGAAGCCGAAGATGGACCGGGTCCCGCAGGGGTCTGAGGATCATGACTCATCCGAATTTCCTCCATAGATAGGTGTAGAGATGGTGGAAGAGTGGCGACTGATGAGGAAGCCTCCTGGACTTCTGTCTGACCCTGCAGCAGGTGCTAAGATGGGCTTCCATGAAGTACCCAACATCGATCGATCAGGTGGCTGAGCTTGCCACAGTTTTGACAGAGGGGATGTGGACGACCGTCCACATGGCCACTGCCACGAGTTCCCGAGGAGCGACCACCACCATGACCGATGAGAGATGAGTGGTCGGTGATGGGGGTGGTCAGGGGAAGAGCCTGTTGGACCTTGCCCAAGAGATGATAGACCTATGGTATATCCTGCGTAGAAGGGATGGAGAGAATCTCAGTAGCCCTCGTTGCATACATAGGGGAGAGTCCATTGGGAATATTGAAGATGTAAAGTTTTTACCTTTGGGTCTGAGCAGCCTTCGGTGTCTAGGGTACATACCACAACTCGTGGAACTCATCCTGAAGACCTTTTCATTCCATGAAATAGGTTGTTAAGGGCCGATCCTGCTGGCGATGGAGTGAAAATAGCTAAAGAATATCAGATACCCAAGCCAAATTGTTGGTCTCAGAATACATGATGTGCAAGGAATCCTAGAGTTCCTTGACGGTTTTCGCAGTCTGGGAGACATCCTTCATTGAGTGATCCATGGATTTGATCAGCAAGGTGAAGATCTTGCTATCAGAAAGCTTCCATGGATGGTAGTCGGGATCAGTTGATACTGGTGGAGGATCCTCCAGGTGAGAATCCATGTCCATTCCTGTTAGGGACATCAATACAGTCTTCATCCAGTTGGAGAAGTTGGTGGTGTCGAGCCATTCATCGACGAGGCAAGTGGAGGTGGTGATCAACTGGGGAAGATCCAAAGAGGCTACCATGGAGGCATGGGACAACCAACAAAGAGGTCAAGAGTAGTGGGTTGTCACGGTGCGCGACCGGTAGAAGGCAGGGTTGGTGGAAGCTGGGAAGGCACAGTTGCGGGAAGCATGTGGAGCCGCGAGGTGCAGCGGACAGTGGGAGGGGTGCTGGGATTCGGTGCAAGCCATGCACAGGAAGAGCCGAGAGGATGTCGGGACACTGCCTGGAAGGGAGGTCCAATCGTTCCGGAGGATACCACAGGGAGGGGTGGAGCCGGTGGAAATCGGGAGGCCGCTGTGAGAGAAGCCGGATTGGGGCAGCGGTTCTCCTGGAGTGAGCCGTGTCTGGAAAAAAGCGAGAATGGGGATGGATGCACCGGGAGGGTCCGACAGCGGGAGGCAAGGGACTGGGAGTCATCTGAGGGTGGGGCCAATCGTGCCTGGATAAGGAGGGCAGGTGCTACGTCGGAAGGGTCATGGGACCCACAGAGGTGGAGGGCGGGGTTGCATTGTGAGATAGGGGAGTCGTGAGTCTCTGGAGGGGAGCAGGAAGGCGTCATGATGGAGAGGTGACTGTGGGTTGACGCCGGAGGGAGCCGTAGGAGGGAGCCACTGGGGATGGGAGCCACCGGGGATGGGAGACACCGAGATGGGAGGCCACTTAGGGAAGAGCCAGAGGAGAGGAGGGGTGGCAATATAGGGCAGACTCGAGAGAGAAAAAAACATAGAGGGAGGGCTCGAGATTATGTTCCCTCTGATACCATGTATAATGGAAAACTCCTGACCTCAAGGTGAGGCGGCGGCCTACTTTTATAGATTGAGAATATAGACTACATACAAGAGTATTCTGATGTGGGACTCAGAAATACTCAGAATAATAGAAAATAGGGTTTAACATGTTTCAAAGACACAACATTATGTTAGTGTGGGGAAAATGGAAATCAAAGTATTTTCAAGTGAGATTTTAGATTCTATGAAATCTAGTTTCGATGAACCAATAATGGTCATGTCATGAATTACTGCAAAGCGATGAACATGCAAACAACCAAAAAGCGAACGTACGCCAGAAATAAAATCTTTCCCTCCAAATAAAAGCCTGCAGAACTAAAGTTGATGCATAATGACCAAAAGTAAATGTGCATAATATAAAAGTTTGACACTAGAAATTTTTACATTATGCACATTTACTTTTGGTCGCTGCGCATCCACTTTAGTTCTGCAGGCTTTTATTTGGAGGGAAAGATTTTATTTCCACTTCGTGTTCACTTTTTGGTTGTTTATGCGTTCGTCGCTTTTTCATATTTTCCAACATCTGATATTAGAGGGTTTAATTTTTTATTTCATATTTATTATAGATGTAAATTAAAGACATATGATTTTGTTGAATGGTTCCAACTACCATATGTGGAGACTTAAAATGAAGGATCTTTTTTTGTCAAATGAATTCATCTTCCAGTGTTTAATACCCAGAAGCTAGAAAGGATGTCAGATGAAGAATGGGAATTCGAGAATGAGATGGGTTGTGGATTCATTCTCCAATGGGTTAAAGACAACGTGATGAACCACATTGTCAAAATCCCTCATGCCAGAACTTTGTGGGAGAATCTTGAGACGACCTATGCTTCCAATACGGGAAACAATAAGTTTTTTCTTCTCAAGAAAATGATGAACTTGAGGTATAGATAAGGTATGTATATTTCTGATTATTTAAGTGATTATAAAGGATGTTTGGATCAGTTCATTGGCATGGGTATCAATTTTGAAGATGATATTTTAGCTCTTTAGCTGCTTAACACTTTACCCGATTCATGGGAGAATTCACGTGTTACTCTAACGAGTTCAACTCCTAATGGTGCTGTGACATTTAGTTTTGTCATGTTTGCTATTTTAAATGATGATTTGAGGAGAAATCTTCTTCCGAGATTTTAGTCACAGGGAACAGGGGGAGAAGCCATGACCGGGGACAGAGCGGTCGAGGTAAGAGCAAAGGCAGAAGAAAATCCAGATTGAAGCAAAGAGATTTTGAATGTCATCATTGTGGTAAGACGGGTCATGTTAAGATGTTTTTTTATCAGCTGAAAAGAGAGAATATAATGAAGGAAAATCCATATAAGAAAAATAGCGATGGAGATGATCATGTCGCCGCCGCTACAGGGGCTGATCTTGTTATTGTTTATGACTCCATTAACATTGCTTCTGATGATTCATGCAAGGTTGTTGAAAATGGTGCCTATTTTCATGTGACATCGAAGAAGGAGTTCTTTAGATCCTATAGCCCATGTATTTTTGGGATTTTGAAGATGAGAAATGATGGTCATGCTGAAGTTGTAGGCATCAGAACTGTTTGTTTAGAGACCAGTACAAGAAGTAAGGTGATTTTGAAGAATGTTCGACAAGCACCCAAGGTTCGTTTGAATCTTATTTCTACCATCATTCTTAATGATTAATGGTTTATCATCACTTTTGGTGATTGTAAATGGAATATTTCCAGGGTATCATTGATTTCGACTCGAGGGAAGAAACAACTAGGTTTGTATTGGAATATAGCTTCTATTTATTGTGATACATTTTGTGTTTTTGAGTGTAGTTTATCATCCAATTTGTGGTATAAGAGTCTCCATCACATCAGTGAAAAAGGTCGTGGCTATTTGGCCCATAGAAATCATCTTCCAGATTTGAAGAGTGTCAAATTGGACACATGTGATCATTGCATGGCTGGAAAACATTGTAGAGTGAGTTTCAGTAGTCATCCTCCACACATGAAGTCACAAGTACTTGAATTTGTACATTCTGATATTTTTGGTCCTTTGAAATATAAGAATTTTAGTGGAGGTCTTTATTTTGTTACATTTATTGATGAATACTCATGAAGGCTCTGGATTTATGTTTTGAATGACAAAAGTCAGGTGCTCAGTGTTTTTAAGCAATTTCATGTTTCTACTGAGAGGGAACCAGGTATGAAATTGAAATGTATTCGCATTGACAATGGGGGAGAATATTTTGGTCCATTTGATCAGTATTGCAGGTAGGAAGGTATTAAGAATTATAAGACGTCGTCCAAGACACCTCAGCTGAATGGTGTAGCTGAGAGGAGGAACAAGACTTTGTTGGAAAGAGTTCATTGTTTGTTTTCAGAAGCAAAGTTACCTAGACATTTTTGGGGTGAGTTTTTACTTACTGCTTCTTATATTATCAGTTTATCACATGCGGTTTCTTTGTAGACAGACACTCCTAGTAAGTTTTGGTATGGCAGAGGGAACATGTACGATCACTTGCGTGTTTTTGGTTGCATGGCTTTTGTTGATGTGCCTAGAGATGAGAGATCCAAGCTGGATGGTAAGACACGCCAGTGTATTTTTTTATTGGTTATGGACACGATGAGTTTGGGTATAGGTTCTATGATCTTATTTTGAAGAAACTTGTCAGAAACCATGATGCAGTGTTTAGAGAGGATCAGACTATTACAGACATTGATAAGGGAGAAAAAGCTGCTTCTCCAACTTCTAATGGTTTTGTCAGTCTTGAGTCAGGTTCTGATTCAAATTTACCTCATACTATTGATTCTGATGATCACGTAGATGCAAAAAATGATTCTTAGGGTGAACAGGTTGGAGTTGATGTTTCTGATGCACCTTTTGTTTCTAATGATCTGGTTCCTGGGGTTATTAATGAACCCACAGTTCCACTCCGGAGGTCATGTCAGCATCACACTGTTTCTACTCGATATTCACCTGATGAGTATGTGCTCCTCGTTGAAGGGGGAGAACCAGAATCTTTTGATGAGGCAATGGAAAGTGAATAGAAAGATAAATGGGTTGCACTAATGGATGACGAGATGACATCATTGCACGACAACCACACTTTTGAGCTGGTGAAGTTACCGACAAGTAAGAGAGATTTTCAAAATCGGTGGATTTATCGGATTAAGAATGAATAATCTAGTTATGTTTCATGGTAAAAGGAATGATTAGTTGTTAAAGGATTCCATCAGAATAAAGGTATTGATTTTGATGATATTTTCTCACCTGTTGTCAAAATTTGTTGCATTTGGGTTGTTCTTGCTTTGGCTGCTTGTTTGGATCTGCAGATTGAGCAGATGGATGTGAAGTCAGATTTCTTCCATGGAGATTTAGAGGATGAGATTTATATATAGCATCCAGATGGTTTTGTTGAAAAAGGTAAAGAAAATCATGTTCGCAGATTGAAAAAGAGTTTGTATGGTTTGAAGCAAGCTCTGAGGAAGTGGTATAAGAAGTTTGAATCTGTCATTTCTCATCAGGGTTTCAAGAAGACATATTCGGATCATTGTGTTTTGGTTCAGAGATTTACAGATGATGATTTTATTAAATAGTTGTTTTATGTTGATGATATACTCATTATGGGCCATGATTCTTCTAGAATTGATAGATTGAAGAAGGATCTTTGTCAGTCTTTTGCGATGAAAGACTTGGGGCCAACACGAAAGATTCTTGGCATGATGATCTTCCGTGACAGGAAGGCCAAGAAATTGTGGTTATCTCAAGAGAGATACATTGGGAAGGTCCTTTAGATATTTTCTATGGATATAGGTAAAGTGGTTAGTACTCCTCTTGCTTTACATTTTAAACTCAGTATCATTCAATCACCTTCTACTGATGAAGAGAGAGAGAATATGCATCACACACCTTATTCATTCATCATTGGATGTTTGATGTATGCTATGGTATGTACTAGACCTGATATAGCTCAAGCCATTGGTGTGGTTAGTCATTTTCTATCAAATCTAGGTAGAGAACATTGGAGAGTAGTGAAGTACATTTTTTGTTATCTTCATGGTACTTATAATCTTGGATTGCATTTTGGCAAAGAGGAACCTATGCTTTGGGGATTTATAGATTCAGATATGACAGGAGATATCGATTCGATAAAGTGTACTTCTGGCTATTTGATAAATTTTGTTGGGGGAGCTGTATCTTGGCAGTCTAGATTGCAGAGATGTCTTGCTTTATCTACTATAGATTCATATTTTATTGCAGCTACTGAGGCATAAAAAGAATTTTTATGGATAAAAACTTTTATTTGAGAGCTCAATTTAAATTAGGACATGTATGTTTTATTTTGTGATAGTCAGAGTACTATTTATTTGGGAAAGAATTCCACTTTTCATGGAAGGTCGAAGCATATCGATGTTCGGTATCATTGGATCCGCAACATTCTTGATTTGAGACAGTTAGAGCTTGAGAAGATCCAAACTGATGACAACGGGTCAGACATGTTGACCAAGTGTTTACCTAGAGGAAAATTTTAGACATTCCAACTGATTTCAGGGTTGGAGGTGATCCCCACATGAGTCAGAGGGGGAGTTTGTTGGCCGTCTTCTAGGTTGGCGCACCACATAACGCCTCCTCAATTGGAGCACCACGTTATTTCTCTTTCAATGAGGTGTTTTTAATATATGCCAAGAACGCGTGAATTAATTCACACGGTGACACACTTTTGACGCAACGACATTATTTTGATGCGGATTCTTTTTCCTATATAAGGAGGTAGCGATAGGGATTTTATAGTACATCCACAATATCAAGAGCAGAGCCATTTTGGTGATCGCCTTTCATTGATGATCATTTTTCCTTTACATCAGAGAGTATTAATTTTGATATGCCTTCCAATTTTTGAGGTGTCTCTACTGTGTACTTCTTCATTAGTGTGGATCTTCTCAAGCTCTAATAATATCTAATAAAAAATGATGTGGATCCACTGATAACAGATGTTGGAAGAGAAAACAATGCAACGAATGCACAAAAAACCGAAAAGTAAATGCGCAGTGGAAATAAAATATTTCCATCCAAATAAAAAAGGCAGATGCGTAGTGAAAAAATTAAGCGCAGAAAAATAATGTTGACACCAAAACTTTTTACTTAAAAAACCCAATGTGGGAAAAACCACGAGACCTAGTCTAGAAATTTAAATCCACTAAAATGAAGAATTACATGGTAGAGACTCCTAAAAAAGGGAATAGATCTCAAAAGTAATACTCTCCGATGCAAAGGAAAAATGATCATCAATGAAAGGTGATCACCAAATTGGATTTTCTCTTGATATTGTAGATGTCCTGTAAAATCTTTATTGTTTCTTCCATATATAGGAAAAATAATCCACGTAAAAATAATGTCTCAGTGTCAAAAGTGTGTCACCACATGAATTAATTCATGCGGTCTTGGCCCGCATTAAAAACACCTCCTTAAAAGAGAAACAGCGTGGTTCTCCAATTGAGGAGGTGTTATGTGGTGCGCCAACTAGGAAGGATCCCAATAGGTCATACCAGTGGTTGAGGCACCAAAAAAGTTAGTATTATCAACCAAACTGCCAGGGTTAAAGTCAGCAGATCCTCCACCCTTATTTCTTGTAGGTTCTGAGGCATCGGGAGGTGTCATGCAGCTCAATGTTGAGGGGTGGATGAGCTGTTGTGAGTTCCGCATTAAGGGGGCAGGTGGTGTTAGGGTATGATCTCTTAGTGAGGGTGGACATGTTGGCAGTTTCTCAAGAGAACATGTAGATGTTTTTCATGCGACTCACCTGCTAAATTTCTCTTTGGAGTCCGTGGAAGAATTCATGTGTTTGGAATTCCTTTTTTCAACGAGGGAAAATGGCATGCGGTCTGAATTTCATTTATATTTAATGGTACTTGAGCATGGTGTTTGGATAAATGTTGCAGTTAGGAGGACAAGACAGTTTTCTTTGTTAATGGCTACACCGAAAGTTGCACCAGCATTGAATCATACCAAATTAGGGCCTGTATTTTGCTTGGAATTGGATGTAGTGTGCAATGAGGTGGGTCTACCTGCTGGTGTTCTAGTTATCCTGACTGGTTTGGGCCATGTCCCTAGAGCAGCATGGACATCTCACTCTGACATTGACAAAGTTCTATTTTCCAATAGCAATGCGACTGGAAGCAAGATCACTGTTGTAGCTCAAGTGGTTAGGCCTATTTCACTGGACTCACGTGTGGTGTTAAAAGATGTTGAAATCAACAAGAAAAACATCAAGGCTGATTATATAGGCAAGATAGTTAGATAGACCAAATATAGCAAGGACACAACTCTGTTAGAAGAAAGTTATAGGCTGACTTCTATTTTCAGTAGACAACATGAGAAATTATTGAAGTTCATCTCAACCGCTAACAGTGAAGGCCCACTTTGGTGTGGTGGGGATAGTGCATAGTGTATGGAAGGAGGATTATTTAACGAGCCCACAATTCTATTTAACGTTACTACCTCCAATGGATATTGGCAAGAGTAAGTGTTTGGCCTCGTCACCTTGAGGACAAAGTGGTTCTTCAGGATGGAAAAAATTGTTAGGTATGTGTGCGGTGGGTTTCCGTGAGGCGAGTGGGTTGTCTGGGAGTTTTAGGCTTCCAGGGGGAAGCTTGTGATTTTCTATAGCTAGTGGTTGGGGGATGTTAAGTGAATGGGGTCTAATAAATAGGGGAGATAATGTTGGGAGGGGGACGAGTATTATTTTTGGCATTTTAGCCGGGATGGCTTAGTGGTCCAACCTTTGGAGATCTCGGCCAATGCTGGTCTTTTGAGGAGAGAAATTCTTCTTCTTCTTTTCATATTCTTCTTTTCCAACTGTTCATATACATCTCCTTCTACTTTAAATCTCAATAACTGCTGTGCAACACAAGAACAATATAGATTGATAGTTCTCATTCCTTAAACTAATTTATACTGTCCCATAGGGTGCAACTAAGTAATTGCATCCCTGTGGTGGTGTTTGGGAGGTCTCAGTTTCAAGCCTCCCCGTGTGCATGTAAGGGTGGATTTTGGTTGTTTCTCCCCCTCCCCGCACTGATATAATAATTTATACTGTGTGGACTACTGTTAGTTAGAGTCCTAACAAACACCAATTATGTTTTGTGAACTTCTTATCATAAGTGATAAGAGCTATAAGGAACTTTCAATGAGTGTTGTAAAATAGTTAACTTCTGATATGGATAGGGCAGGAAATAGGCCATCATAAATGAAAAGGACACAAGTGTGTCTTTGAGTCGAATGAAAATGAGAAAATATAAAGTACATCCAATATGTCTTTCCTGGTTTGGAGAACACAATGAGAATAAAGAAGCCATACCATAGCCATATACGCATGCTGAGAGCTCATCTTCCAGGAGAACATTTGAAAATCTAAAATTTTGATGTACATTAGGAGGCTTGCAGAGCTCATACAGATACCTTTAAAAACATTATCAGTCATTCATGTTAGCCCTTAAAAAAATATTGCTTTTGAATGAATAAGAGAACATTTTTAGTGATGAAGGAAAAACATAAATGACTCATGGTGGAAAAAACAGCTCCCGTATATCATAAGAACTTGTTGAGTTTCCCCTGTTATTGTTCTTACAGTTACGATTATATATTAGATTAGTTCGCTTAAAGATTATTTCCAATTTAAATTTATGATAATAAATGCATTCACATACACAACTGAAGGAGCTTATCCATGTATCATATGAAAAGAACCAGAATTCAATCACTCAATGATATGAAATATTGAAAAATGATGGAATCAGTCTCAGTCCAACACAAGTAAAACTGGTGTTGAAACCAAAATCAGTACTCCAGTTAATAAAATCCAATAGAAAGAAAATATAAAACAGTTAGTTGGGTTCAGGTAAAAGAACAATTGCTTATGTGGTTGTTTTCTAAATAATGTTGTTTATTTTCAATCATACCCCCATGTTAAATAAAATCAATTGAAGCTAGGAGGCATAATGGTCTTTTAATTTCTATTTATACATGTAAGAAACTAATGTTTTGTGAAATCACATCTCCCAGAAATTCTTTTTCCATCCAACCAAACAGTGGAATGGTATAATGTTTCCCCTTTCAATCCAAGCAAATGAATGGTATACCGTTTTGTGTGAACAGTATCATTAGGAACCTGACCAAACTTGACCTGAGAAATTTTTTCCATCAAAATGTCTGGCTTAACACAAGGAATTTGCAGCCCCCAGTGAAATTCGTACATGATCATCCCATGAAAGTTGATTCTTGGCTACATCGTCAGAAAGTATCACATACTGCAAGGCCCCTCCTTGCTATAATACCCATAGATCAAAAGTCACTGATCATACTCTGCACAGTAGCCCATCAAACTGAAAACATTTGGATGCTGAATATTATAAATCCTATTCAACATATATACTAAGAATCCTTCTACTAGCCGCTAACTCCCATATCCAATTTCTTCACAAGGAGAAGCTGCATAGACAGGCAGAAAAACACACACACACACAGATTAGAGGAAATAATCATGGAAATGGATAAATTCTAGGAGATATTAAAATTTAACCCCCATAAAATGTTGGGTATGTTGAAACACACTTCATATACTTCCATGAGGAAAATTCGCTGGTAATCAGGATTAGATAATTACTCAATAATACAAGTTTTATTTTTTTTGTTCGGAAGGACTAAAACATATGAATTATTAAAAGGTTGTTTTTTCCGTTTATTTAAGTGGTCTTATTCTTGAATTTATGTATAAGGGTCTGTTAAACAACAGTTATTGAAAACTGATTATAATGATATCACATATAATAAGCATTTCTGTACAAGTAAAAAGAAAAATTATAAATGTAATATGATCATGCCTTTCTGTAATTCATTGATTTGCCATACCAAGGGGGGCTCATCATCTACGTTAGGACTAATGCTAATGGAATATCCATATGTTTCCTGCCTTCACCTAGAATTCCATCGAATGAAAAGTAAAACTGATAATTCCAAGAGGAAAAATAACAATGCTTGAGAAATTGGAACCCATACTATCTTTTTTTATGGTCCAAAATTCTTCTATCTTTACTGAGTCTACATCATCCCAAAAAGATAGCTGATCTGCCCAATGCTTTGCTGCCTATTCTAGAGGCGATGATCGAGAAAAAGGTACTCGAGAGAATGGTGGCAGTGGTGTAATTGGTGTGCAAGAAGAAGGTTCATGAGCGACACTACTAACGAATTCTCCTTCAAATTAGAAGGGATAATGATGCTTAGATTGCAATAGTGCTTGGGAGAATCCCGATTCCAGGCCAAAAAATTGATTATAAAATATTTGAGAGAAACCCTATGAAATATAAAAATGATATAAAACAGAATAAATAAATCAACATGTGGAATTTTTAATGTGGAAAAACCCTCCAATGTGGAGGATTAAAAAATAATGAAAAATTCTAAAATATCCACTATGAATCAGAAAATACAAAAAATCCAAGTCATGCTTGAACATGAATTTCAATGACAGCGTAGAAAGAACCTATGTGAAAACCAAACCTCGATATGCCTTCATATTCTCTCTAAAGAAAATCTCGCCAATACCATGCTCGATAGATCCATCCATGGAAAAACGTCACCCTTCTGTCAACGAAACAACACTACCTCAGAGATCTTTATCCGAACATGGATCAACCTCACACCATCTTGTGACATCTGAAGGATTTATCTCTCCCATGATGTCGCTATCATGATGTATCACTGATCATTTACCGAGACACGTCACATGATCACTGCAATTAGGAAGACTTTTGATACATGGCCCCGACCATCGATTGCATCACCGCTACTTCCCAGCTATTAAATACTGACATGCCGCACATGCTACCACTGACACGGGAGATCCTTTACTTCACTTGGTGAACTAAATCTTGAACATATTCCCAAACAACTCTCCATAAGTATATGTAAATTGTGTTATCATCGTTGAGTCACCCATGCCACCAAAAACGCGACAACCCCTTCTGAGTTCTCTCTTGTCGGGTACATCATGCCTGCACACCTTCCAAAATATATTATCGCATCCTCTTATATAGACACAAAGTACATATCTCTATTAATGCAATCAACATTAAATTGTTTTTCCATTAATATTGAGAGTTGACTCTACATTATTATTGGATGAAAATACTCTATTAATGTTGAGATAAATTCATCTATTAATAATTTTATCTTTCCTCGATTAATGTGTTGAATCCCAACAATCACCCCCTTCAGTATGTCAAAGAAGGGAAACATCCAACATTCTTAATTAAAAAAGAAAACAAGTTTCTATTGTATCTACACCGTCTTACCAAAAAAGACTAGAACCAAAAAAAATCTACCACTCCCATAATCATGATCACCATCCAATCTGAATCACCCACAAACACAAATTTCCCCTACTCCAAATACCTCGAGAAACTAGCACATCACCTCTCTCAATCTACTTTATTTTCCAAACCTTATTCTACTTCCCGCACGAATCAATGATCCTCTCATAAAGGTCCATAATTCTAAAGTTAAATTACAAGCACGAACCTCAACCTTTGATACCACTATTGGGAATAACCTCGATTACATGCTAAAAAAATTCATGCAAAATATTTGTGAAAAAACCCGATGAAATATAAAAGTGATATAAAACAGAATAAATAAATCAACATGTATCATTTTTAACGCGGAAAAGCCTTCCAATGCAAAGGATTAAAAAACTACGGGGCATTCCGAAATATCTGTTATGAATCAGAGAATATAAATAATTCAAGTAATGCCCGAACATGAATGTCCATGATGGTGTACAACAAACTTGTGTGAAACCCACACCCCGATATGCCTCTGTCTTTTCTTTGAAAAACATATCAGCAACACCATGCACAAAAGATCCATCTATGACAAAACACCACCCTTATGTAAAGGAAACATCACTACCTCGATGATCTTCATCCGAACATGCATCAACCTCACACAATCTTGTGATTCCTGAAATATTTCTCTCTCTCTTATGATATCGCCATCATGATGTACCGCCTATCATTAATTGGGACACGTCACCTGATCACCACAATCAGAAAGGCTTTCAATACATGGCCTCGATCATCGATTGCATCACTGCTGCTTCGCACCTACTAAATGATGACACACTACAATTGTTACCACTGGCATGGGATCCCCCTTCCTGCACTTGGTGGACCATATCTTGAATATCTTTCCAAGAACCTCTTCACAAGTAAAAGTTAATTGTGTTGTTGTCATTGAGTCACACGTGCCACCATAAACACAACGACCCCTTCCTGCTTATCTATTATTGGCTACATCGTGCTGAGACATCTTCAAAAATATTTTATTGCATCCTCTTATATAGACACCAAATCTATATCTTCAATTAATGAAGTCAACATTTAATTGTCCATCCATTAATATTGAGAATTAATTCTCCATTATGTTTGGAAGAAAATACTCTATTAATGTTGAGATAAATCCCTCCATTAATAATTTTATATTTTCTCAATTAATGTGCTGACTCCCAACAATCTCTCCCTTCAGCACATCAAAAAAGAGAAACATACAACAACCTCAATTGGAAAGAAAACAAGTTGGTATTGCACCAACCATCATCATCTGCAAAAAATATGGCAATGTACTTTTTCACTTCTGGCAAAAAGATATAATCTCCCCTTTCAAAAAAGAAATCCAAATGCCGAAGACTTCATCACACTTATATCTGTACTTTCCTGCTGAACAATACTAAAACCAGAAACATTCGGCTCCCCCATAATCATGATCACCACCCAATCTGGACCCCCCACACAAACAAATTGCCCCTGATTAAAATCCATCGATTAGCTATCATATCACCTCTATAAACCTTTTTGGATTTCCAAATCTTATTCTACTTCTCACATGCATCAACGATCCTATCAGAAACCTCCATAATTCTAAATTTAAATTGCAAGCATGATCCATCACCATTGATACCACTATTGGGGAGAATCCCGATTCTGAGTTGAAAAATTTCTTGCAAATATTTTTGAGAAACCCAATGAGATATGGAAGTGATATAAATTAGAATAAATAAATTGGCACATGTGATTTTTAACATGAAAAAACCCTCTAATGTGGAGGATTAAAAACCCACAAGGCATTTCTAAATATCCACTATGAATTAAAGAATATAAATAATAAAACTAATGCCTGAACTAGAATGTCAATGATGGTGTAGAAAAAACCTATGTGAAAACGACACCTCGATATGCCTCCATCTTCTCTCTGAAAAACATCTCAAGAATGCCATGCTCGAAAGATCCATCTATAATAAAACGTCACTCTTCTATTGAAAAAACGTCACTCCCTCGGAGATCTTAATCTGAACATGTTTCATCCTTCCACCATCTTGTGACACATGAAAGATTTCTCTCTCTCTCATGATCTCGCCATCATGATGTACTACCGATCATGAACTGAGATACACCACTTAATCACCCCTATCAGCAAGACTTCTAATACATAGCCCTGAGCATTGATTGTTTCACTGCTACTTCACACCTATTTAATGTCGACGCACCACACATTATAATAGATAAGAGGGATCCCCCTTCCCTCTTTTGGTGGACTATATCTTGAATATATTTCCAAGAACCTATCCAAAAGTACAAGTTAATTTCTTCTTCATCATCATCGAGTCACATGAGCCACCACAAACATGACAACCCCTTCCTGGTTCTCTCTTGCCGACTACATCATGCTAGAACACCATCCAAAATAGGTTACCAAATCCTCTTATATAGACATCAATTCCATATTTCAAATTAATACTGTCAACATTAAATTTTCCATCCATTTATATTGAGAATTAAACCTTTATTATTGTTGGGAGAAAATCCTCTATTAATGTTGAGATAAATCCACTACTAGAAATTTTCCCTATACCCACGGATTCAAGGAACCATGGGAAATAGAGACATCAGTATAGCCCTAACCTTTATACATAGTTTTGGAAACCATGGGTATAGCTCCACTCCACCGTGTCATTCACATATACCCACAGTTTGTAAAACCATGGGTATAGCTTTGAAAAAATACACAGCCACATGATTCAATCCCTGAACCACCCCTTTATTCTTCCCACGTCTAACCACTACCCTATTTCACATATTAGTGTATATATATATATATATATAAACTGTGGTTATAGGTAGAAAACTGTGGGAATAAGTGTTCCTGTGATTTTTTTATGTCCCACAATTTTTTTTTCTCCCGCCATAAGGCTAGAAAGCTATTACAACGGTTTTTCAAAACCGTGGGTATAAGTCTTCAAACAATAACCCTATACCCATGGTTTCTATAAAACCATGGGTATAGGTCTTCCGAAATATCCTATACCCACAGTTTGACAAGAACTATGTGTATAGCCACCCCTTTACCCTTGGTTTTCCAAAACCGTGGGTATAGGGTCATTTTCCAGAAGTGATCCCTCCATTAATAATTTTATCCTTACTCAATTAATGTGATGAATCCAAATATATAGAAGCATAATTTGGACTTCTCCCGAAATGCCTATCTCCACTCACCTCCTCTCGTGCACTCTTATCACCATTTCCCTCGGCCCCGCTTCGTCGTCCTCCTATCCCACCCCATCATTCACCTCTCTTGAAAACCCTAGTTCACAATCTACTCCTCCTATGATCTCATCTCACCATTTTCATCCACTAATTTTTCATCTCCATTCACTCATGTGGTTTCTCCATCCTCTCCAGTGCGGTCACCCTCTTATCTCAAAAACCCTAGCCCACCATCACCTCCTCCCACACGCTCGTCTCGACGTCACCCACCACTCCTACTTCGTCTCCCTCCACTATCGTGTCATCTCCCTCCACTCCCACGTCGACTCCCTCTACTAAAACATTATCTCCCTCTTCTTCTGCACTTTCACCATCCTCTCTCAAAGAACCTAGCTGGTTGTTTCCTCTTCCTGATATCTTCCTCTTCCCTCCATTAACTTTTCTCTGACATATCATTTTCACCCTCCCAGTTTGTTCCTCTTATAATATCATTGTTCTCATTCCTTATATATTTTATAGCTATTTTTTAGTTTTATTGTCTAGTAGAAGTGACTATAATGGGGAGTAAGAGATCATTTGGTTTCCTAAAATCTCTGTATATTTTTATTTATGGTATATTGTTATTTTTAAAAAAAACATGTTATATTAAGGTTGTGAAAGAGTTTTATATTATTTAATAATTTATAGGCATTTTTAAGAAAAATAAAGTTGTGTATAAAAATACAGGTGATTATAATGCTGACATATTATATTCCTGGTCAAAACTATCAAAACATCAAAAGAATAGTATAATATCATGGAAAATGATGAAAAGGATTATTCAGTGGGTCAAAGAGTTAGATACCAAACTATTTTAAATTATAAATTTTCTCCAAATTTAATTAAAGATGTTGTTTATTTCATTGTTAGACATGATAAAAAAAATTGGTGTTATAATTGGGATTTGGTTTTTTGTTAGAATTTAAATTCCAATTATTTTTAAAAGAGTTATGTGAGAATCTTGTAGATGTCTTTAATCCTCTAACATATACCATATCACTTAGCAGAAAAGAAATGATTATTATTGTCAAAGATGTAAATTACATGTTAGGAATTCCTTCTAGAGGAAGATCTATCTTTACTGAAAGGGATAATGATTAATATAAATAAATGAAGAATCATTATATATGAAAGAAGTTAACAACATTAAAGGAAATGATTTTTTGAGGGCTAGGGTAAAAATAATTTATGATGAACCTTATGTTGTTTACATTGGGGCCTTGATAAATCCTAGTTATAGTTCTCTATTAAATGAAAGAAATATTGGAATTTTGTGTGGTTTTCAGTGAAATATTGGACAATGGGACTGGTCTCTGTTTTTTTGGTGGAGCTTATTCAAGAGGTAAATATGTACAAAAAGTAAATAAAAAAGGCCAATGAAAAAGCATATTGGTGGTTGTTTGGTAGTCTTGTTATGATGTTTTAAATTTTTTTTACTATGTTAGATATTTTTTATTAGTCACTAAATTTATTTTACTGATATGAATATGTTGACGCTGCATTGTAGCTATTTTTCTTTATCAAATTCCCAATTTGTGAGGTTTGTAATTTATGTTGCGAAAATGTTTTGTGATTTGTGGGATGAAAAAACATTCAAATGGGATTGAAAAAAGAAAAAATAAGTAAAAAATCCATCTTATATGCGACTCTTACTTCATCCGGGAGTAGTTTGTCTGATCAATCTTTGTTTACCCATTCAGTAAAAACATCATCTTTATATTCTATAATTATTACCATTAAAAGATTCATGTTAAAATATAAAATTATAGTATTCCAATATGGATTTTAGAGTCAAATTATTGATTATTGGTGTAAAATGAGTAATATTAGTGTTTAGAAAATAGAATTATAGTGTTAAAATGTGGGATTTTAGTGTTACTAACTGTCAAATGTTCAATTGAAAAGATTACTTTTTATTTATATAAATTTAGTGTTAAAATTCAGAAGGTTAGTGTTAAAAGATGGATGCCCAGTGTTAAATTGTGGATTCTCTAAATTAATTACTATAATATTGATGTTAAATAATTTGAAAGCCTCATTTTAGATGTCCATATGTTATTATGTGTCTTTCTAGTTTTAAAACATGGAATTATAGTGTTCAATAGTTTTTTGTTAGTCTCTGGATTGATTAATTAAAAATATTTCTATTTGTATCTGTTATTGTTAAATTTAAAATCTGGATTCCCAATGTTAAAATGTAGAAGTTGAGTGTTAAATTGTGAATGATCAGTGTTGATTTCTTGTAGCTAGATGTTAAATTCCTTGAATATCTCATTAAAAATTCACATGTTTTTAGATGTATATTTATAGTGTGAAAACAAAGAATTATAGTGTTAAAATGAGATATTTTAGTGTTTCCAAGTTTGAAATTTTTAATTGAAAAGATTATTTTTCATGTTTATAATATTAGTATTAAAAACCAAATAGTTAGTGTTAAAATATGGATGCTCAGTATTAAATTGGTTAAGATCAATGTTAATATCAGCAAGCTTGATGTTTAATACTTTCAAAGCCTAATTTTAGATTCCCATATGTTATTATGTGTCTTTCCTATGTTAAAACAAGGAATTATATTGTTAAACTTTGGATTTTTTGTTTTTTTATCTCAAATTTTAATTAAAAAGATTCTTGTTTGCATATGTTACTGTTAAAGTTAATATATGGATACCGAAGGTTAATATCTAGATGTTGAGTGTTAAATTGTGGATGCTCAGTGTTAATTTTTAGCATCTTGAGGTTAAATGCTGTGAAATCATCATTAAAAATTACCATGTGTTTTAGATGTGTATTTTTAGTGTTAAAACATTGAATTATAGTGTTTAAATGTTGGATTTTAGTGTTACAAACTTTGAAATGTTCAATTAAAAATCTTACTTTTCATGTTTACAATGTTAGTGGTAAAAAACAAACTATTACTTTTAAAATCTAGATGCTTAGTGTAAAATTGGGGATTATTTACATTAATTATAGTAAGATTTATGTTAAATACTTTGAAAGCCTCATTTTAGATTTTCATATATTATTATGTGTCTTTATAGTGTTAAAACATAAAATTATAGTGTTAAACTTTGGAATTTTAGTGTTTATATCTAGATTGTTTAATTAAAAATATTTCTGTTTATATCCATTTATGTGAAAGCTAAAATCTGGATTTCCAATGTTAAAATTCAGATGCTTATTGTTAAATTGTGGATGCTCATTGTTAATTTCTGGTAGCTCGATGTTAAATGCCTTAAAATCCTCGTTGGAAACTCCCATGTGTTTAGATATGAATTTCTAATGTTAAAAACTAGAATTATAGTATCCAAATGTGGGATTTTAGTGTTACCAAATATGAAATGTTCAATTGAAAAGATTAATTTTTATATCTCTAATGTTAGTGTCAAAAACCAGATGGTTAGTATTATAATCTGGATGCTCAGTTTTAAATTGAGAATGCTATGTGTTAATTTTTTTAATATTGATGTTAAATACTTTTAAAGACTTATTTTAGATTCCCATATGTTATTATGTGACTTTCCAGTGTTAAAACATGGAATTATAGTGTTAAAATTTGAAATTTTAGTGTTATTACCTAAATTGTTTAATTAAAAAGATTCATGTTTATATCTATTACTGTTAAAGATAAAATCTGGAAGCCCAATGTAAAATTATTAATGACAAGTTTAAATTAATGATGCTTAGTTCTAGTTTTTGGTAGATTGGTGATAAATACCTTGAAGGACTCATTAGAAATACCAATGTATTTAGATGTAAATTTTAGGTGTTAAAACCTCGAATTATATTGTTAAAATGTGGAATTATGTTACCAACTCTGAAATGTTCAATTGAAAAACATTCTTCTAATATCTATAATGTTAGTGTTAAAAATTGGATGGTTAGTGTTAAAATATATATGCTCGGTATTAAATTTAAGATGATCTATGTTATTTTCTATAATATTGATATTAAATACTTTGAAAGCCTCATTTTAGATGCACATATGTTATTATGTATATTTTCAGTATTAAAACAGGTTATTGTTGTGTTAAACAATGGAATTTTTGTGTTAGTATCTTGATTATTTAATTTTAAATCTTCTTGTTTATATTTGTTACTATTAAAGTTAAAATCTGGAAGCCCAGTGTGAAAATATAGATATTGAGTGTTAAATTATGGATGCTCAGTGTTAATTTCTGGTATCTTGATGTTAAATGACTTGAAATCCTCTTTAGAAATTACCATGTGTTTAGATGAGTATTTCTCGTGTTAAAATGTGGAATTATAGTGCTTTAATATCCTTTGTGATGTTTTTTTAACAATGTTTTTGTTTTTGTGGACAACTAAATTTTTGTAAAATTGTTTTTGTAAATAATGTAAAAGATTAATTTTTTGTAAGTTATTAAAATATTTTTTGTAATGTTATCGAATGTTCAGATGAAGATTGTGTTTTGCAATGTTGTTGATCAGGCGATCCATTAAGAAAACTGAATCGGACACAAATCCCCAGACCTTGGATTTATTAAATAGTTTGAGTTCTTACAAAAATGAAGATCATTAGACAAAGATAATTTTGGAATGATAAAAGTTACAGAGATGAATAAAGTTTAAAAGTTTCTACGATTTAAAAATATAGAATGTAAATAACTTTCAAACATTGATTCACATGATGATTTTATAATATCAAAGTTATCAACATCATGGAAAACTTCATGATAAAATAATTTGAATAAAAGAAGATGTTAAATTTCTATAGGCATAATTATCTAGACATATCTTATTTGACACATAATCAAAAATCACAAAAGTTGTTAGAAATCCGAAAATATGAATTTTCTGAAGTTCAGAGAATTAAAAAGTGGTTGGTTGGATGCATCTCCCGAACATAGCCACAATGAAAGAAGTTCTATACAATATTGATGTTTATTGACACAAATCTATGGAATCATTTCTCTAGAATGAGAAATTTAAAGAGAGTGAGAAGTATGATGTTGGTGAAGTTCAATGAAATATAACCTTGCTATTGATTAGAAAAACCTTCAGGATAGAATATTCAGATGATGGTATTGTTAGAGAGTCTCACTTTTTTTAAATCACTGAGTTTCTAAAAAATGTGAGAATATGAAGATTCTAGTTTTCAGTTAGGAAGATAAAGTAGAAGATTTTATTAGAATATCCAATGGTGCAACATTTATTATTAGAAATACTAGATCATACTGATATAGAGGACTGACCAGATTTGATGATGCAGATCTGATTTTGTAAAATGAAAGAGAGTTGTTGTTGATGAGTTTTTATGTTTTTGAAAAATGTGGAATAATTGTAGTGTCTCAAGAAATTAGATCTAAATTATTGAGTAATTATAATGGGGGAGATCAATTTTGTAATGAGACACTTTTCTCCAGACAAACAAGATCATATGTAGTTTTACTAAGAGACGAGATTTAGTTGAGCAAATAGAGTCTCCATAAAAAGAAAGAGTCAAAACTTTTTATGTTTCTACGAAATAGAGATGGAGAAAGAAAATTAATTCTTTATAAGTTTCAATACTGTAGTAAAAAATTTCAACTGGAGGAATGGACTAAGAAATTCATTCTTTGTATGTTTTGAGAGAGTTTTTTTATTATCTTCAGGGGGTCAAGAGAATTTAAGAAAGAGAGAATTAATTCGAAGTTGTTGAGTTTTAAAGATATGGTTAAAGAATTTCAATTGAACTAAAAGTTGTTTAAAAAGTCTGATATGAGAAAAATGAAGTTTTTAGTCGGTCAAGATAACTAGATAGAGTTGTTCTGAATTGAATTTTGGATGAAGAATTTTTGGACAGGGAAGTTCTGGAAAATCATTTTTTCTAAAAAAATATCTATAAAACCATGTAAATTTCCAATTTGAGTAACCTTGATGTTTTTATGAATTTAAGAAGATTATATAATGTCAAATACATGAATTATTTTAATGGTATTTTTTATTTAATTTCCATTCTTTGTTTTTTTGTGGGGGTTTCCCATGCATTTTTGGAGGAAAGGATGAGTTTTTATGATTTGAGCCAAACCGTGAGCCCACTTCAAGATATAATTTTTTTTTCTTTTATAAATCTTTAATTTCTCAACATTATTCACCCATTACACTTTCTACTTGGCCTTACCTAACCTATTAGAACTACCATATCCATTTGTACACCTCATAAATCCATAATCATGGTGGATTTAAGTTATTTATTAAGGTATTGGGTCAGCTCGTGAGCCCATTTCCAGTTTTTAAAAAATAATTTGTTCCTTTTATATATTATTTATTTTTTAATATTTATTCAGTGATTCCGCCTCTCACTTGAGACCACTGACCCTAGGCAGACCCCCATGTTCGTTTCTCCCACTTTGGAGTTTATCTTCATCCTGGATTAGGGAAAATGTTCTAAGGATTTCTCAAATAATCTTGATTTGAAAAGGTAATTTGTTTCTTTTATAACTCCTTCATTTTTAATCTTTTCCCCCAATTTCAATTCCCACTTGACCACCTCATCCTTAATAAAACCTCCATATTAGTTTTTGATGCTTGAAGATTCACCTATTGGTGTATTTGGGGAGATTTATTCAAGATCTCTCAAGTAAGTGGGTTTTCTTCCCTCCTCCTCCCTTTTGATTAGGGTTTCTTCCATTTTTATTGATGTTCCTAATGTCTAGAAAGTAGAAATCAGAACATAGGTTTTGATTTTGGTTTTTTAGTCTATTTTTGTGGTTTTATGTTTTATTTAACACCCTTGTGGTGCGGCGGTGGTGCGGTTGAACTTTCACACAAGGATTTGGTGTTTTTGGAACTTGTGGTAGGTGATTAAATGTTTAAGTAATACTAGATGAGTTATAATTGATTAGTTTCTATTTTTATCATACTCTAATTCATTGTTCTTTTTGAGAAAATTATTTTTGGTGGCAATTGTTAAACTATTGATTTTAAATGCCATTTTTTGTGAAAATGGGTGTTTTACATGTGTGTTTGATGTTGTACCACTTGGGGCTATTTTACAATTCATAGAAGGGTTTCATTAAAATGTTTTTCTAATACCAATTCCAGTTTGGGGTAATATTTGTGGGAATTATTTTTTCAAATAGGGATTTTGGATGAATTTTATGTGCAAAGTTTGGTTACATTCCTTGAAATTGTTTTTAGAATTTCTAAGTGGTTTATTGAGTTATATAAAGGGTGAAAAGCATGTGTAACTACTATTTTTAATTTGTGTGAAAAGAACTAATGTTTTTATGTGAAATTATATTTTGGTAAGATGTGGAAATTGTTTGAGCACAAATGGGGGAGCCTGGGCATCTATGTGGGTGGATGTGTACCAGTACGCCAGTGATCCAAAGTGGTTTTGTCCCTATTTCACTTAGAAAGTTGGACATTGAAAACACCAACAAAACTATAATGATGATGATTGGGGACTACTAGGTTATGGATATGTTCATTACTAGTGTATCTTTCATGATAATAGATATGGTTATGGTTACTTTACACCGAGATATGAGGTACATGGGGCCCAAAACTAACTAGTGCCTAGGGGTGTTCCCGAGATTAGAGCTTTTTGACTATTTGGTATTTATCATTGCATTATGGTGTGTTTGGATATAAAATTTCGTATAATACATGTTTTATTTAAACGTTTTCATTCTTTGAAATTTTCCTTCAAAAACTGTTTACTTTTAGAAGTTTTATTCTTTAGGAATTTTTGCCAAAATTTCAAATTTATTAATGTTTGCATGCATTTTATCTTGTATTTTTTACTATATAAAATATTTGGGTGGTATCCTATTGGGCATAGTCTCACACCCTACTTAAAAATTTGGGTGTAATTAGACTTGATCATGTTTGACATAGGTAAAGGAAAGACCTTGGGTGATGGCGGTTCAGGTTTTTAGTTTCCTTCCATGGTGCGGTGTTGTGGAGACGACTCATGGGTGATGAACCCTTGTCATGTGGTGTTAAATGGACTATTTTATGCTAATTTTATATATATTTGGACCTCTTGTGTCATGTATAAGACTGCATATTTAGTTCTTAATTTTATTTAAGTATTGTTTGGTTGGTAATTTTTAGATTTAGTTTATTGATAGTCTTTGGTTGTTTAATGATTCTAATCTTGGGTAAATCATTCCCAAACCAATATTTAAGATAACCAAGCACTTATTCTAACATGTGGGGATAAGTAACTCCCTTAGGGACTTTCCATGGGATGGGTTTGGTGCTATTTTTGATGGCGACCAGATTCGATTCGTGAAAAAATGGTATCAGAGCCTGGTTAATGTTTTTGGGTGATATTATTATTTTGGATGAGTTGGGATAGATAAAATATAGGACTGTCGGGGTTCAGAGTTTTGGTCATGAGTTGGGTGCCTGTCCTGCAACTCTCATGATAGAACTTGAGTCTCCATGGAATGTTGGAATTTTTTGTTTGACTTTACTACTAGGTGAGACTTGTGGGCTGCAGACTGCATGTGGACATCAGGTGGGGGTGAAGTAGTTTTTTATTTTATTATTGTAATGTGATTGTATTATTTACATTTGATGTTATAGATGAATGTTTTCAGAATTGTTGAAAAAAATTTATTTTCTTATGATTGTTGCCTTTTGTAGCAACATGCCTCCCTGGAAAGCTCCCATGCACCCACAGGAGGAAGCCTGAGAGAGTTCTACCTCACCGCTTGATCAGAGGCTAGTAGGGGCTGTGGTTTGTGTTATAAAAGATCTTCGATAGGGAACATATCCTATTCCAACTCATGTTATAGAAGATGATACCGGTCTTATGAAGGAAAAATCCCAGAAGTTTTTGAAAAATGAGCCTCCTACTTTCTGAGGTAGCATAGAACCCCAGGAAGTAGAGGAGTGGATCGAAAAGATCATGTGAATGTCTGAGTTACTGGAAACTCCTGAGGAGTTCAGGGTGAAATATTCCTCTTTCCTGTTAGAGTTTCCCAGCTAAAGGTGGTTGGAATCAATGTTTCAAACGTGGAATCATGCACAGATGAGTTGGAAGGACTTCAAGGTTATCTTCAACGACTATTACTACCCTAAAGTTTTTGCATATGATTGATCCTAAGAGTTTATGGAACTTGTTCAAGGGAATATTTCTGTTATGGAGTATGATAAATATTTTTATTAATTGGTCTGGTATTCTACGGAAATGGTATCTAATGAGTAGATGAAGACCCATATGTTTTAGAGGGGTATACGGCCAAAGATCTATTCCCAGGTCTTCATGTTCATGCTAAAAACCTATGTTGAAGTGGTTGATAGAGCTTCCATGGTGGAGATCGACTGAAAGGGGAGGGATGGTTTCTCTGGTACAATATTAGGAATGTTTAGTGGAAGTTATTCTAATATGAAAATGAGGTGAGAGGAGCAAGATAAGAAGGGAGGTGGAAGCTCAGGACAACCTTCTCTGTAATTTTCATTAGTGGCTTCTGATGCAAGCTCCATCATGTGCCACCAGTGTAGCAGGATAGGTCACATCTCACAAGCATTAAAATATCCTCCAAATCCATGTTATCACTGTGGAGGTATGATAAACTTATAGCACTTTTCTAGGATGACACGTCCACTCCAAAGTGGGGAAGGATTTTTGGTTTCTAGAGGGGTGGAAGTTAAGTCAGATCCATATAGAATGATGGGATATCAATTTGGTGGTCATGGTGGTAGGGTCAGTTCATCATATAGGAATATCCAATTCAGGGTAGAGCCATAGGTGAGTGGTCATTCTCAGGCAGAGACTATGCATCTTTTTGTGGTGAATCAGGCACCAACAGGATCAGCGGTGGGGTCGTCGACTATACGAGGTACCGTTTTGATTGCATATTCTATAGATTCTACTATTTTTGATACCGGTACCTCTGTTTCATTCATCTCTACCTAGTTTTTGAACACACTAAATTTTCCAATAGAGGTTTTATCTTTTGTAATAGGATTGGTGATGCTGTTGGGAAAGGATTAGGGTCTTAGGTGGCCATTGAGTGCGCTTTCAGTATCAGGGGTTGAGATGGAGTGGGAACTCATGGTCTTAGATATGGATCTATTTAATGTGATACTTGGAATGTATTGGAAAATACACTTTCAAATGCCCATCAATTTTTATAGGTGATGCATCAGTTTCACAACACCAGATGGGATTCATCAGGGTTTCATTGGGGATTTGGATCCTCAGTTGGGTCATGAAGAACCTCCATTCCTAGAGTTTGAGAATATTGTCTTCCAATTATCATCACTCTCACGAGAGGATGATGGTCATTATCATGAAGTTATAATACCTCTTGTAGTGTATGAGTTTCAAGAGGTATTCCCAAATGATTTTTCTGGATTACCTCTGTATTGGGATGTGGAGTTATCGATTGATTTGGCACCGAGAACACATCAAATATCTCTTACCTCATATCATATGGATCCCAAAAAGCTGAGGAAATTAAAGATACAACTAGAATATTTAGAATCCAAAGGATTCATTCACTCAAGCATCTATCCTTAGGTTTCTTCTGTTCTTTTTGAAAAGAAGGCCAATAAATCACTCTGGTTGTGTATTGATTGCTATAATATGTACAAGGTAAACATAAATAATAAATATCACTTTCCCTGAATAGATGACTTTTTTGACTAGTTTAAGGGGGAAAGGTGGTTTTCAAAAATAGACTTTCATTTTCGTTACCACCAACTTAGTGTGAGAGAGGTAGATATTCTGAAGGCAACATTCTAAAGCAGGTGTGGCACCTGGTCATGCCCTTCCGATTAACCAATGCTCTAGTAGTATCTATGAAACTCATGAACAGGGTGTTCCACTAGTATCTTCACTTTTTTTCATTGTATTCGTGGATGACATCCTGGTTTACTCCAGATCCAAGTAGGAACATGAACATCATTTGTTGATTGTGTTGGGAACCATGCGAGAGCACCACCTCTATGAAAAGTTTTCCATGTGCAATTTTTGGATCAGAGAAGTAAAATTTATAGGGAATGTGAACTCAGAGCAAGGGGTTTTAGTGGAGAATGACAAGATTAGTAGGGTTATGTCATGGAAGTATCCAAAGAATGTGTTTGAGATCAAGAGTTTCTTCGACCTGACTGGTTACTACAGGTAGTTTTTTTCGGATTTCTCATAGCTTGCTTTGCCCATGAGTGTGCTCACCTAGAAAGGGGTGATGTTTTTATTGCCCCCATAATGTTAGGCATCCTTTGAGGAGTTAAGCGGCGGTTTAATACCACCCCTGTGCTGATTTTTCTAGAGACTAGAAAGGGGTATGTGGTGTATTGCGATGCTTCAGGTATGGATATCTGCTGTGTGATTATGTAGGGTGATCACATTATGGAATATGGTTCTCTCTAACTCCGACCACACGAAAATAATTATCTAACCCATGACATGGAGTTAGAAACTATGATGCATGATTTGAATAATTGGCTTCACTACCTCTTTGAGGATAAGTTTTTGGTCTACTATGATCACAAAAGCTTGGTGTACAGACCCAAGCTTGACTTACAAGGACATTAAATTACTTTTACGGAATACTTAATACCTAACAAAAACATACAACCAAGTATCGTAATAGTTTAGTGTCTTTGGAAACTTGGAACATAATCTTTTAATCACGGTGAAAGATCATCAACATCTCCCATAAAGATATTCCCCTTTTGTTTTCTTACCTAAAACCTTTCTTTATATCCGGGGGAAAAGAAAACATATAAAGGGTGAGCTCAAATGCTCAGTAAGGGAAAACATGGTGAACATAAAACAACCCATATAAATTTAACATAAAAACATGAACATAAAATATCAAAATCATGAGTAATGACATAAATATTGGCATTACATAAGGAATATATCATAAAGGAACATTAATCATGATAATATATAATGGGAGTAAAACATGTAATTATGGAAAAACATTAGGCACATGATATGATTTCCATTTTATCCAATGCATTGTTTCCAAGACCATCATAGTGGATAGAGTCTATTACTGAACCGGGTTTACATACCATTCCAGCCCTGTATTATTGAACCATATTTACTTGTCTTTCCAACCATGTCTATCTCATGCGATATAAATATTTACCCAATGCATTTGAGGGAGATATAGGTCCAACCCATCTCATATTTAAATCATTATTATGTGTGCCACAAAACAATCATAAATCATTCATCGTAACCCAAAGAATGAAATGTTTTTCATAAACATCATCCCATCTTAACATAATCCATATAAAAATGGATATAATTTCATCATAATAAAAATAAAACCATTTAAATAATAGAGACACTATACTCTAATAATAATCATAATGTAATCTTATATGGGAAATGGTTTTGATAAAACACCTGAAATTAATTCTTGAGAAAAATATCCTTTCTTCTTCAAAATCATTTTCTTTTCACAAAATGCCATGAAATTTGAAAAGAAAAGGATTTTGTTTAAAATAATCATGAAATATTTTAGAATAAGCTTCATGAAAAGAAGGTGTTATGAAACCATAAAAATCCTTTCATCCCGTATAAGTTAAAAAAACATTCTCCTCGCACTTTTAACAGAAAAGTCAAAAAGTACCACGTATGGTAAAAAAAGAAAGATTCCTTCCATAACACAAAGTAAAAGTCAAATAGGGGTAAAAATTACTTTAAACATACATGGAAGAATATTAAACACATTATGAAAAACATTTTGTGGGCATGGATGAAAAATATACCCCAGTAAATACTTAAGTATAAGCAATCTCGGATAAAAATGAGATTGCAAAATTATCCCTTACCTTAGGTCCAATTTCTTCCGTACGTGTCTGAAACTTATGTATAGTGGGTTTAAACATATTATTAACTTGTAATAGAACCATAATTATATTTATTATGTCATATATGATTCACTTAGGACTTGATATTACCTATTCTTTTGTCAATTCCATGTTAAAGCAGTGTTTTGGGTAAAATCGTTTCATTTATCGTACGTGTTTTGAATTGTTGTTCGTGATATTATTACTTCTATCTTGATTTTATTAATTCCAGAATGTAAAACATGATTTATATATAATATATATTCAGAATATAAATATATATGACAGATCGATAAATGAAATTAAATACACCGTTCATGGAGACGGTAAGCCGTACGTACGCATGAACACTGTTTTCGTTTCCTTATTGAATTGAATGAAATTAAGTAAATGAAACATATATGTACAAAAATAATATATCATTATTATATCATATATTTCATTATTATTTATTATATATACATTATGATCATACTTTAATGGTTAATCATGGAGAATGAATCACATCGCGTCGTGGAGACGGTAATCCGTACGTACCCACGCGCGATGATATCATTCCCATAATTATTGAATGGAATTGGAGTGGATGATATAATTTATCAGAATCAGTATTATGTTATAATAATCATATATAGTTATTATTTCCACCATTATACCCATCCATGTAAGGTGGTGGTGGAAAACAAATTACACCATGATGTGGAGACGATATTCCGTATGTACGCACGCGTGGTGATTTCATTTTCTGTAGGATGGATAGAAGGTGAAATAGGGTTGTTTCATATTTATAATAACACATAAGTATATTAGTGATACTGATGTTATTACTTTATAATTAAAAAACCCAATAAGAGGAAGTAGAAGAAGAAATGAATTTGAAAGAATCGGTAAAGGATATTACGTCTTCTTTGACAGGCCTCTTCTACACCTCCTCTTAAGGCACTAAAGTTAGTCTTTGAAGAAGACCATGACCTCTAGTATGTATCTAGGGAAGTGAATAAGAGAAATGGGTAGGGTTTGACAATTCTTTAAGGCTCAATGTGGTTTGAGGAGGAGAGGTAGGAGGTGCCTTTTTATAAGAGAGGATAGGGGCACTATTGGAAACCGCCAAAATATTAATTTATAATAAACTCAAAACCCATATAAAAACTTCCAAAGTTACTCAAATTCAGATATGAGGTAATATAAGTTTGTAATCTCACCAAAAAATCAAATTTATACATGTTTTTATTTTATTTTAAACCTTATCATTTTGATTTATCCTTATTTAATCTATTTAATTTTATTTGTGGTAATGATACTCTAAATATTAAATGGTTATAAATACTTACTTATGTGTTGTGAATTTCCAATAATTGGATACTTTATGACATTTTAGAAAATATAAATTTCAATTTATAATTTTTCAATATTTATGTGATTTTTAAACAATTTAATAATATGTTATTTTTATAAAATATCAATAGTGTCAATTTTGACACTATTTATTTATTTGAATTTATATAAAATACACACAGAAGATATGTTCAGAAAAAAATACTTAATAGATTCCTAAAATGTCATATTCATCAATAAAATTCGTCTTTCACATTAATTAGTTTATATAATATTTTTAAAACCATTTATTTGATATTTCTCTTAATAAAATAATTACTACAACATTTTTTTATAATTATTTAATATACTTATTTGTTTCATAAAAATTAAAAATAAAATAATTTGATGAATATAAATCAAATATATTTCATAATAATACCTTTAGTCAAATTTATCATCTACAACACCCATCTTTTAAAATGATATGTTTATTAAATTATGAAGGTGACAACTTTGACATCATTTAAAATAAAATAATATAAATGTCATAATCTGTTTTATAAGGCTCCAAATGGTCCATATATTGACCCTTGGATGATAAGGGTATATATAGACATGAAAAATAAGTTTTTGTTAAGTTTCTGGTCGTTTCGATGAGTATTATTATTTTAATAAAAAGTATATTATTGATTTTTTACTAAATAAATAATTTTTTCATCATTAATATATAAGATATTAAAGTAATTATATATTTCATAAAAATCTAAAATAAATTACCATGATGAATAAAAACATTTTATCTTTCAAATGAGTATTTATAATCTAATTTATATTATGTATAACCTTATATTAAAAATACATTAATTTTTAATGTTTGAGTGAGACATATTTCACTTTATTTAAATAAAATAAATTAAAGGTCTTAATCACATCCAAGTGGGTTTCAAGATATACCATTTTGACCCAAGTATATTTTAGGACGAAATATAATCATTCAATTATATTAATAAAAGTGTTTGGGTAATTTTATAATATTAGTTTTACCCTTAATAACCCGATTTACCTTTAATTGTTGTAAATAAAATTACCATAGTTACTATTCATAATGCCTGAAAATAAAATGTATCCTATTAACATAATTTGGACCTACTAATCCCAAATATGTAATTCTTTTTTAAAAATTCAATACATATAAGTTTCAGTATTTAATTTAAAATAAATCTTGCTATTGAGAAAACATGTTTTAAAAGTTAAAATATTGCAAAAGATTGAAATGTTTTTACCTTGGAATTCAATGTAAAATTAATTATACTGACATAAATTATATTAAGTGGTAAAAATATATTCTATTTATACTTTAAAAACAATCAATAATATATTTTATCCTTATAAATTATTTTACTGAAAAATGTTGTTTTCAATTAAAATTTAGTGTATTTTTACTATTCATCAAAATTAGAAACTTATCAGAAAAATATCAAAAATTTATCCAAAGTAAATTTTTATATCCTGATTCCAAGGATGAAGTTTAATATGTCAAATTGAACTTATAAACATTTCAAAAACTAGATTTAATGTGGGCGCGCCATCAAAAGGTGACAAAACTGCATTTTTTTAAAAATACGTATTTTACCCGAAACAAATATTTTGTTCTCATACAATGTTCTAGAATATTTGTAGGATGAATTATATTGTTATAAAATTCAAAATGTGGTTAATAATATTTATAACGGCTAGTTCATAATAACAATATATCATTGTTTAGTGAAACTCGGTATTGGGTACAACAGACGCTATTGTGGAAGGTCACTCTTACGTACAACACAAGCCAAGAATAGTGATTGCATGTAATACAAGCTAATATGGTGTTGAATATAGTGAAAGATAATATTGGTGTAGCATACATCAGAAGACATCAAAGAAATCAAAAATAATATTTCTCATAAAATCTTGGGGTGTTACATTCTACCCCCATTAAAATGAATTTCACCCTCAAAATTCGTTGGGGTTATAAATGGTTTACTACTTGAAAGTTTCTTTCATAGAAATCCACATTGTAAAATGGAATACTAAAACGTAATTTTAAAAAGTAATCTTATAAACATAACGGTCACCCAAAGTAACTCAACACTGGGTTTCCACATTAGAGAATATAGGTGAAGATATGGATATGGAAGAGAAATCTACACATCATGTTCTGACGAAGAGTGGTAGAGAACATGGCTATGAAAAATAAAATAATCACAAAGCCATAAATTTGAGATGATATAAGGTACCATCTAATTCATCGGATATGAGGGTACTAGGACAACATATTTTGGTTTTCAATTTCATTTCTCTAATGTTGATGAATTTTTGAATAAGGATAAATACTTACGTGATTTCAATGTAATATCATCGTTGGTCATTCTATGAACAATTTCCACTTCATCTATTATTTAAAGAAATGAAGTTGAATTTTTCCTTCTTGAAATGTTAGCAGATCATGCGATTGAATGATGGGTCATTCCATCTGTCTCAAACAAAAGGTTTGAAAAAGTTATCAAATATACATAAGTCCATATATGGTGATATTAATCGTATATGGTTACAAAAATGGACTTATAAATCATCTATCATACCACTTAATAAAATAAAACTAAATTCTACTAAACAAGGACTTCTTTTAGGCCAGTGGTATGCAATAAAGGCCCGTCGCACTTCGGTTGTGGGTTTGATTCTCGCATCGTTGTCCGATGTGATGGGTTGTCACCCGTCCCACAATTTGTTTTTTTTTTGAAACTATACTGTTACAACACTCTAGAAAAAGAGTTTAGCCTTAAACAATACTATCTAATGTTCAACATAATCCATTCCAACCTTTAGGCTTAATTAAAATACTTTTTTCCAATCTCGTAGTATAAAGAAAAAGATTACTAGAGGGGTCATCTACCAAGCATGTAAATACCATCATTTATCCCCCATATATCATAATATATACCTTGTTGGTCACATTCCACCATGTGAATAACTTAATCATGTATTATCTTGAAACATGAATTATCATAGAACCTTAGTGAAAACATGAATTTTTTCAATAGTTAACTCTTTCCACATACCAAAATCCCAAAATTTCTATATACTCAAACCATGATGTCACTTTGTCCTAATACCAGTAATGAGATCATTAATACTATCAAACATATTATTTTATTTTTATCTACATTTCCAAAAATATTTCAATCACTTTTCATGGTTACTGGTACCATACAATTATTGAAAACCAATACATAGATATTTCAATATTCCATAATACTATAAATGAGACTCCACAACACTATTTTGGAATCCTGTAACATATACACTTAATCATTCCACCACTTCATTGTCATATTCAAAATCACCAATAGAGTTCTCATGTGACTTCCCTTTATCCTTTTCCTTAAGAGGTTTTTTATGTATATCATCATTAACCCTTGGATTAGTGCATTGGTTAGCATAATGCCCCATTTCCCCACACTTGTAGCATTGAAGTGTTAGTGGTGCATTCTCTGTAGTCTTTTCTCTATTCACATCATTAGCTACCTTTTTCCCGTTACTTCGACACTCAGCTACTTGATGACCTTATTTTCCAAACTTAAATCATTTTCTAGTCCCTTTAAGACAATATCCACCATGCTTTATTCCACACTTTGAGCATAATGAAACATTCATCTTCTTTTCACCATTGTTTTGAGATTTTTCCTTGAACTCCATCTTTTGTTTCTTGTCAAAACGTGAGATGGATATGTAACAAAAACTTCTTGTTCTACCTTGATAGCACAATGCACAATTTATTCATAGTTACTGAAGTCTCTTATAGCTAATTACCTTCGAAGACTTGGTTTTAAGCCACTGAAGAATCGATCAACTTTACTCTCAGGTTGGATGATAAAGCTAGATGCGTACCTTTCAAGCCTTGTAAAATTTTCCTCGAATATACCAACAGATTCATCATCCTATTTCTTAAGTTCAAGGAACTCCTTTTCCATCTTTGTTCGAAGAATACAAGGGAAGTACTTATTGAAAAATAATTTTTTGAACTCATCCCATTCTATGGATTCAATTTCATATTGGGGCCTCTTATTCTTAATTAGAGTCCACCCCTGGTCTGCTTCACCTTCTAAATGGTAAATTTCCAGAATGAATTTTTCATGTTCCGAACAGTGAAATATGGAAAATATATTTTCAATTGTACTTATCCATTGTTCAGCAATAGGTGGATCAGAAGACCCATTGAAAGAAGGTGTACGTTGCCTCAAGAAGAACTCAATAGAATATTGTTCCCTTCTCTGCTCATTTGGAAGTCCAGAATGATTCATATCCGGTGTAAGTACAGTAATAAGATTTTTCACCCCATCTCCCATAACATTGGTTTGTTCAAGATTTCAATCATTGTATTTTCCATTACATTGATCAACATGGCTCATTTGGGTTCTAACCATCGTCTAAAACCCAAAAAGAATAGTGTGAGAGGAAAAAATCATGCTAGGAAAACAACATAATAAAGGGAAAGTACCTTCAATATCTAACATCTTAGTTTTAATTTTTAGATAATTACCATAATTTTAGGACTATAACCTATACTTATACTTAACCTTAGGGACATCCCTAGACATACCTTAGAAATATCTTTAGGGATTTCACTAAAGTTTTCGAATCCTAGTTTCCAAAAGGTAACTAAACCTTCGCTCTAATACCAACTGTAGAGACCCAAGCTTGACATACATGGAAACTAAATTACTTTTGCAGAATAATTAATACATAACAAAAATTGGCAACCAAGGACCGTAATAGTTTAGTGTCTTTGTAATCTTGGAACATAATCTTCTAGTCATGGTGAAAGATCTTCAACATATCCCATAATGATATTCCCCTTTTTATTCTTACCTAAAACCTTTATTTATATCCTGGGGAAAATAAAACATATGAAGGGTGAGCTCAAATGCTTAGAAAGGGCAACATGGAGAACATAAAACAACCCATAAACATTTTAACATAAAAACATGAACATAAAACATCAAAATCATGAGTAACGACATAAATCTTGGCAGTACATAAGGAATATATCATAAAGGAACATTAATCATGATAAAACAGCATGGGAATAAAACATTAAATTGTGTAAAACCATTAATCACATGATATGATTTCCATTGTAGCCAATGCATTGCTGCCAAGACCATCATAGTGGACAGAGTCCATTATTGAACTGGGTTTACTTGCCATTACAACCCTGTATTACTGAACCAGATTTAATTTTCGTTCCAGCCATGTCTATCTCATGAGATATAAATCTTTACCCAATGAATTTGAGGTATATATAAGTCTCACCCATCTCATATTGAAATAATTTTTATGTGTGCCACAAAACATTCATAAATCATTCATTATAACCCAAAAAATAAAATGGGTTTCATAAACATCATCCCATATTAACATAATCCATATAAAAAATGGATATCATTTCATCATAAGAAAAATAAAACCATGTAAATAATATAGGAATTATACATGAATCATAATCATAATGTCATCTGAGATGGGAAATAGTTTTGATAAAACACTTGAAATGAATTCTTGAGGAAAATATATTTTCTTCTTCAAAATAATTTTCTTTTCACAAAATGCCATGAAATTTATAAAAGAAAAGGATTTTGTTGAAAATTATCACGAAATCTTGTAGAGTAAGCTTCCTGAAAATAAGGCGTTATGAAATTTTAAAAATCGGTTCATGCCGTATAAGTTAAAAAATCATTCTCCTCTTACTTTTAACGGAAAAGTCAAAAAGTACCACGTATGGTAAACAAAAGAAAGATTCCTTCCATAACACAAAGTAAAAGTCAAAGAGGGGTAAACATGACTTCAAACATACATGGAAGAATATTAAACACTTTATGAAAAAAAATTTATGGACATGGATGAAAAATATACCCTAGTAAATACTTACGTATAAGCAATCTCGGATAATAATGAGATTGAAAAATTATCCCTTAGCTTAGGTCCAATTTCTTTCGTACACGTACAAGACTCTTGTATAGTGGGTTTAAACATATTATTAATGTGTAATAGAACCATAATAATATTTATGATATCATTTATGATTCACTTAGGACTTTATATTACCCATTCTTTTGTCAATTCCATGTTAAAGCTGCGTTTTGGGTAAAATCATTTCATTTATCATACGTGTTTCGACTTGTTGTTCTTGATATTATTACTTTTATCCCGATTTAAATAATTATAGAATATAAAACATGATTTATATATAATATATATTCAACATATAAATATATATGATAGATCTATAAATGAAATTAAATACACCGTTCATGGAGACGGTAGGCCGTACGTACACATGAACGCTGTTTTTGTTTCCTTATTGAATTGAATGAAATTAAGTAAATAAAAAATATATATACATAAATATAATATCATTATTATTTTATATATTTAATGATTATTTATTATATATACTTTATAATCTTACTTGAATGGTTAATCATGGAGAATGAATCTCATCGTGTTGTGGAGATTGTAATCCGTACTTACGCACAAGCGATGATATCTTTCCCATAATTATTGAATGAAATCGGAGTGGATGATATAATTTATCAAAATCAGTATTATGTTATAATAATCATATATTGTTATTATTTCCACCATTATACCTATCCATGTAAGGTGGTGGTGGAAAACAAATTACACCACGGCGTGGAGATGGTATTCCGTACGTATGCACACGCGGTGATTTTGTTCTCTCTGGGATGGATAAAAGGTGAATTATGATTGTTTCATATTTATAATAACATATCAGTATATTATTGATACTTATGTTATTACTTTATAATTAAATAAATAAATAATAGGAGGTATAAGAAGAAAAGAATTTGAAAGAATTGGTAAAGGATATTACCTCTTCTTCGACGCGCCTCTTTTAAACCTCCTCTTAAGGCACTAAAGTTGGTCTTTGAAGAATCCCAAGACCTCTAGTATGTTTCTAGGGAGGTTGAGAGGAGAAATTTTCAGGTTTTGGCCGAGATTTAAGGCTCAAAGTGGTGTGAGGAGGAGAGGGAGGAGGTGCCCTTTTATAAGAGAAGAGAGAGGTACTTTTGGAAACCTCCAAAATATTAGTTTATAATAAAGTAAAACCGCACATAAAAACATCCAAAGTGACTCAAATTCGGATATGAGGTAATATAGGGTTGTAATATCATCAAAAATTTAAAATTAGACATGTTTTTATTTCATTTTAAACCTTATCATTTTGATTTATTCTTATTTAATCTATTTAATTTTATTTGTGGTAATGATATTCTAAATTTTAAATAGTTATAAATACTTACTTATGTGTTGTGAATTATACATAATTAAATACTTTATGAAATTTTAGACCATAGAAATTTAAATTTATATTTTTTAAATAATTTTGTGATTCTTAAATAATTTAATAATATGTTATTTTTATAAAATATCAACAGTGTCAATTTTGACACTATTTATTTATTCGAGTTTAAATAAAATACACACTAAATATATGTTCGAAAAAAATATTTAATAGATTCCTAACATGTCATATTAATCTATAAAATTCGTTTTTCACATTAATTAGTTCATATAATATTTATTTTAATATTTTTAAAACCATTTATTTGATATTTCTCTTAATAAAATAAATACTACATCATTATTGTATAATTATTTAATATACTTATTTGTTGCATTAAAATTATAAATAAAATTCTATGTTGAATAAAAATATAATATATTTAGTAATAATACTTTTAGTCGAATTTATCATCTAAAACACCCAACTTTTAAAATGATATGTTTATTAAATTATGAAGGTGACAACTTTGACATCATTTAAAATAAAATAATATAAATGTCATAATCTGTTTTATAAAGCTCCAAATAGTCTATAAGTAGACCCATGGATTATTAGGGTGTATATATACTCAAATAATAAGTTCTTTCATGTTTTTGGTCCTTTTCATGGGTATTATTATTTTAATAAAAACTATATTATTGTTTTTTCACTAAATAAATAACTTCTACATCATTAATGTATAAGCTATTAAGGTAATTATATATTTCATAAAAATCACAAATAAATTATCATGATGAAGAAAAACATTTTATCTTTAAAATGAGTATTTATAATCGAATATATATTATGTATAACCTTATATTAAAAATACATTATTTATTAAAGTTTGAGTGAGACACATTTCACTTTCTTTAAATAAAATAAATTAAAGGTTTTAATCACATCCAAGTGGGTTCCAAAAGACACCATTTCGACCCAAGTATATTTTAGGACGAAATATAATTATCCAATTATATTAATACAAGTGTTAGAGTAATTTTATAATATTATGTTTACCCTTAATTACCTGATTTACCTTTAAATGTTGTAAATAAAATTTACCGTAGTTACTATTCATAATGCCTTAAAATAAAAATTAGCCTATTAACATAATTTGAACCTACTGATTCTAAATATGGAATCCATTTTTTTAAATTCAAAACACAGAAGTTTGAGTATTTAATTTAAAATAAATCCCACAGTTGAGAAAACGAGTTTTAAAAGTTAAAATATTGCAAAATATTGAATTTTTTTTACCTATGAATTCAATATAAATTTAATTCTAATGAAATAAATTATATTAAATGGTAAAAATATATTCTATTTATACTTTAAGACAATTAGATAATATATTTTAACCTTATAAATTATTTTTCTGAAAAAAGTTGTTTTTAATTAAAATTTAGCGTATTTTTACTATTCATCAAAATAAGAAACTTATCAGAAAAATATCAAAAATTTATCCAAAGTAAAACTTTATATCTTTATTCCATGTAAGAATTTTAATTTGTCAAATTGAACTTATAAACATGTCAAAAACTAGATTAAATGTGGGTGGGCCATCAAAAGGCGGTAAAACTGCATTTTTTGAAAAATACTAATTTTACCTTAAAAAATTATTTAGTTCTCATACCATGTTCTAGAATATGTGTAAGAAGAATGATATTGTTATAAAATTCAAAATGTGGTTAATACTATTCATAACGGCTAGTTCATAATAACAATATATCATTGTTTAGTGAAACTCAGTATTGCGTACAACACATGCTATTGAGGATGGTTGCTCTTGCGTGCAACAAAAGCCCAAAATAGTGTTTGCATATACTACAAGTCAATATGGTGTTCTGTATAGTGAAAGATAATATTGGTGTAGTGTACAACATAAGACATCAAAGAAATTAAAAATAATATTTCTCATAAAATCTCGGGGTGTTACATTTGGCTTTCATCTTCTATTAGAAAGATATTATTCTGAGGTAGCGCTGCTGAATAGAGTACTTTTAGGGGTTTGAAATTAACATTGTCTATACCTTGGGAATGAAAATGTGGTGGGAGATTCTTTGAGTAGAAAAGAACCAGTACAATCCTTGAGGAATTCCAGTGATGAGTGGAATCTGATGGGTCTCTTTGCTCTAATGCGTGTGAAGACCAAGGAGCACAATGGATGTGCGTTCTTGGTGAGCATTTGGTTTAATTATTATCACTTAGATTTGATTCAATGAGAACATCCTAGTGATGAGTTTTTTCAGTGGTTGAGGCAGTTTCTTCATGGTGGGGAGAAGCCTTCTAATTAGTTGTCATCTCTTAAGGGCATATTGCGCTTCAAGGGCCGATCAGTAGTTCCATCAAATCTACGGAAAAAGGTGATTCATGATAGACCCTAGTATCAATGTTCTATCCATATTGGTGCTACCAAGATGTATTATGATGTACATTGGCAGTTATGGTGGCCTGGTAGGAGACAAGATATAACTGACTTTGTGTCAAGATGCTACATATGTCAGTAGGTAAAAGCAGAGCACTAAAGGCCCCCGGTTTTCTCCAATAATTACCCATTCCTACTTGGAAGTGGGAATAGGTCTCCATGGAATTAATTATTGTCTTTCCTCATACATCTCGGGGTAAGAATTACTTATGGGTAGTGATTGATTGTTTGACCAAATTAGGCCACTTCATTCTGATCAAAGATACAACTAAAGTGGACGAGTTGGTCTGTTTGTGTCTTCAGAAGTTGGTAAAGATTCATGGTGTGCCATAACCCATTGTATCAAATAAAGGCCCCTATTTCACTTCTTTGTTTTGGGAAGTCCTTTGGGCCAAATATTAAGATGGGCATGTTATAACATCATCAAATGGATGGTCAGACAAAGCGAGCGAATCAGATACTGGAGGACATGCTCTGTGCATGTTTTTTAGACTTTGGATGTTATTAGGATAGCAATTTGGGATTTTTTTAATTTTCCTACAATAATATTTACCAATCCTCGATTATAATTGATCCTTTTGAGGTGCTTTATGGTCGGCCATGTCTGTCCCCCCTATGTTGGGATAAGATAGGTGAGACTTCACAGTTGGGGCCGAGCCTTGGTTAAGAGAAATATGAGAAGGTCAAGTTGATCAAGAAACACTTATTTATAGCTTAGAGTTTCCATAAATCTTAAGCATACCAATGGTTTCAAGACCTTGAGTTTTCTATGGGTGACCAGGTATTCTTGAAAGTGGACCCTCGTCTGTGCCATCATTGTTTCGGAAAGCAAGAGAAGATGACATCGTGGTATTTAAAACCTTTTGAAATCACAGAGTGTATTGGAAAGGTGGAATATAGTTTGGATTTTATTTCTCAATTGGCATCCATTCATGACGTATTCCATGTCTCCCAGTTGAAAAAGTAAAACTTGGATCCATCCCATGTGCTGAATTAAGAGGAGTTGGATATAAGGCCCGATTTATCTGTTTTTGAGTGGCCGGTGTGAATAGTTGATTCCCAAGATAAGGGGATTCATGAAAAGTCTATTCCACTGGTTTGGTTCCTTTGGCATCATGAGAAAGATTTCCATGAATATTGGGAGTGGAATTTTTGGGTTGAGAAAGAGTAACCATTCTGGGTTTTTGATCAAGATTTGGGTTGACTTTGTAGGGCAAAAAGTATTTCATGGTAGATAGAATTGACACATAAATGACTTATTTTAAAGGTATTTTTCATTTCATTTAAATTCTTGCTTTATTGTGGGGGGGGGGGGTTCCCATGCATTTTTGGAGGAAAGGGTGGGTTTTCAAGATTTGGGCCGAACCGTGAGCCCATTTCCAGATTTACAAATAAATTTCATTTCTTTTATAACTCTTCTATTTTTCAACATTATTCACCAATTACACTTCCCACTTATCCTACCCTGACCTATTAAAACTACCATATCCATTTGGACCCCTTAGGAATCTATAATCATGTTATATTTGAGTTATTTTTTAAGGTATTACTCTAAGTTGTGTGCACATTTCCAGATTTATAAAAATTATTTGTTTTTTATATCTTATTAATTTTTTATTTTTTTTTTGATTCCACCTCTCAATTGAGAAAAAAGACCCTAGGAGAATCCCTATATTTGTTTCTATATATTTTTATCTCATCTTCATCGTATATTAGGGAACAAATTGTAGGCTTTCTCAAATCACCCCGATTTGAAAAGGTAATTTGTTTCTTTCATATCTCTATTTTTACTCTTTTCTCCCATTTTAGTTCCCACATGACCTACTAAGCCATATTAGAACCTCCATATCAGTTTTGGATTCTTGGAGAATCACCTATTGGTGTATTTGGGGAAATTTCTTCAAGATATCTGAAGTTAGTGGGTTTCCTTCCTTCCTCCTCCCATTTTCTTAGGGTTTCCTCCATTTTTATTAAAGTTCCTAAGGTCCAAAAAGTAGGTATTAGAACCCAGGGTTTGATTTTGGGTTAATTGGTATAATATTATGGTTTTAGGTTTGATTTAACACCCTTGAAGTGAAGCAGTGGTGCGGTTGAACTTTTACACAAGGATTTGGCATTTTTGACACTTATGGTAGGTGATTCGATGTGTGATCACTACTAAACGAGTTTTCATTTCATTATTTATATTTTTAGAATAATAATACTTCATTTTTCTTTCTTTTATAATTATTTTTTGTGAAAATTGTTAAAAAATCGATTTTTAAATGCCATTTTTTGTTTAAAAATGGGTGTTTTACATGTGTGTTCGATGTTGTACCACTTAGGGATGTTTTATAATTCATGGAAAGGGATTTATTAAAAAAATTATGATGAAAATTATGTTTTGGGGTAAAATTGGTGAGATTTGTTTTTTAAAGATGTCTTTTAGATAAATTTTATGTGCAAAGTTTGGTTGCATTCCTTGAAATTGTTTTATGGAAATTCTAAGTGGTTTATTGAGTTATATAAAGGGTGAAAAGCATGTGTAGATACTATTTTAATGAGTGTGA